>VMOF01000001.1:2698512-3290760 GCA_011764245.1 Trialeurodes vaporariorum
TACTGGAATTCAAATAGAGTGGGGGGGGGGGGGGGGTTGTGAATGGTGTGATGAAATGCAAGAGAGAAGTCACCTAGCGGATTCTAGTTTGAAGGAAGGCGACAAGCCGTGGCCGACGAGAGTTCATAGTGTGAATCTGAGGGGTTGAATAGCTCCAAGGTCAACCGGTGCGCGTTCGAAGGGCCAACGCAGCATGGTTCCTCTCGAAAAAAAGGGGGTCCCCACAACGACAGTCAGGAGACTACACCCGTATTTTACGAACACATGGCAACGGCGCAATCGGTAGAGAACACTCTCTTCGTCTTATCACTGCGGCTATGGGGACGTCGTCCACCCACCGTCGTTATGGGGCAAGTCCCCACGCCGGAAATGTGGATGGAGTACTTTAAAATCGGATGGAGTCGAAAAACGAACTAATTTTTCTATATTAGTGTGTCATCCTCTATCTAAAGAAAGCCCTAACTCTGAGGTCCCCAGAATGATGGGGGTGGACGGGGTCCCCACAGTGATTTCTACTCCGTCAGAGAGAGAGAGAGAGAGAGAGAGAGGAGAGAAAAGAGAGAGAGGGGGGAAGAGAGAGAATTGAATTGAATTGAATAATCGATTTATTTTAAGTGGCAAGTTAGGGCCAATAATATGGCCCTCTCTTCCACATAACCACTAAGATAAATAAAAAATAAAGTACAAATAATAAACAAATAAGAAATAAAGTTACATAAATTAATACAATTAAAGTGATAAAATTAAAAGTATAAAAGCAAAGCAATGATAAATTGAATATAAATTGTGAGTAGAAAAAATGAAAGTTATCAGAAAGTATCAAAAATTTGAAAGTATATATAAAAGAAGAATAATAATATTAAACAAAATTTGAATAATAAAAAAAAAAAATTTAAATTTAATTTAAAAAATTTAAAAAATTGGATAAAAAAAAAGAAAAAAAGTGAGATAAGGGAAGAAAAAGGTGGGGGAGAGAGAGAGAGAGAGAGAGAGAGAGAGAGAGAGAGAGAGAGAGAGAGAGAGAGCGCCTCATAACTTTTATCTCCTGTAATTATTTAATTTATTTACGTAAACACTCGACTTTTGTTATCTCCTCATGCAACAGTTGACTAATTACTCCGATACATAGTTGACGAGCTGAAAATTATAACAATTTTATTAATCATTAATGCAACGAGCTCTCGTTGCGATCGTGTTGCGTGTTGCATCTGCGGGTTATCATTTACTTTATTGCTAAACCGATCGTTAAGAATGTGTATGAGTGCTTCTACACGGAAAAAAAGATTACTGAAAATAACCATACGGATACCTGATTCTGGCACCTGCTAGAAGTTATGGTAAACTTGACCAGAAGTATGGTACATTTACCGATACTTTGAGTAAATTCGACATGCAATCAGGTAATATCACCTAGTACCTAGTCAAAACATAGTATAGTTCTGGTTAACATTACCATAACATCTAGCAGGTGCCAAAATCAGGTATCCGTATGGTTATTTTCACCGTAGTTTTTTTTCCCGTGTATTGGTCGAAAAGTTTAAAACTTAGCCGTTGCTATGGTAACCATCGTTATAATGCTCGATCTTTAAAGGTTACTCATATGAATAAGTTTTAAATAACGAGACTCTTATAACGATGGTTACCATGGCAACGGCCAAGTTTTACAATTTTCAACCAATAGAATCACTCATACACAGTCTTAACGATCGATTTAACGATGAAGTAAATGATCGGCCCGCAGATATTACTCGCTCAAAACGCGTAACAATAAGGCTCGAAGCTAGTCCGGGAAGCAAATTCAGAAGCGTATTTTTGCCAAGGACGGTTCTTGTTCTAGACTCCAAGTTGCGAATCCTCGCTTCTGATTATTTAGAGCAGTGGCGTAGCCAGGAATTTTTCCGGGGGGGGGGGGGTCCGGAGTCCGAAAATTGTCAAGGGGGAAAGATACTAATTTGGTCAAAATTGTCTGAAAATGCCAAAAATTACATTTTTTTAGGACAAATTTTGGTGTCAGGGGGGGGGGAGACACCCTGGAACCCCCCCCCCCCCCCCCCCCTTGGCTACGCCACTGATTTAGAGACTCAATTTTACGTCAAAGAACAAGGACCGTCTGCGTCTGTCTGGACGCTGTTAAAACTATGGCCAGAAAAATTGGAGTAAAAATCGGAGCGAACGTAGAAAATGAGGGTACATTTCACTCTCTTTGTGTAGTATGAATGGGGTTCACCAGGAGTAGGTAAAAAGTAAAAAATACTATCGAGGAGGGTGTGTACTGTGTAAGTACGCGCCTATTCGGTGGAGTATCATAACTTTTTAACTCCGTAAAAGTGCAAATTACGACTATCTCTTTCCTTCTTTTCACACCATTTTCTACTCCGCAATTGTCTTATTCCAAAAACTGTATGGGTCTAACGGGATATACCGTAGAGTCGGAGTGAACATTTCTAACAGCCAGTATACTTACCAATCCTTTGTGTCGAGGACCCATAATTATTAAAAGTTCTTCACACGAGGCTCGAATCCCATTCTTTGATCACCTGTCGAAGGCTTTTAATTAATGTGTTAAAATTCCGATTTCTGCCATCGAAAACACCGCACTGCTGAGGCCAACAGTTGCTCTTTTATAGATTTTCAGAGTGCGGTCCCATTGAATTGATAACCGCGCTTTTCATCATCAGAGACGTCTCGAGAGAGACTCGAGTCTCACTGCACTCGACGCTCTCGAGACGAGGTTTATGCATATACTTCATGACTTTTGTGATTGTGTGATATTATGAGTGTTTGTTGTTAGTATGATACCGAGATCGTGTGATCTTGTGAAATGAGTGTGCCTTTGTCGATTTAAGTGCATGTTTTCGAGATTTCTATGCTACACCCTCAACACTCAATACATTACGGAAACCCTAACAATGCTTTCCCCTCATCTTACGCCCCGTTGCCAAAGTGTCAAAAAATCAAGCCCTCTCTTCATTTTTATCTAATTATTTTCATGCTTGATCGGCACATCAATGCACACTGGCGGATCCAGGAATTTATCTTTCTCCCTCTCTCATTTTAAGAATGCGTGTATCACACGGGAAAAAAACTGCGGTGAAAATAACCATACGGATATCTGATTTTGGCACCTGCTAGATGTAATGGTAATGCTAACCAGAAGTATACTATGTTTTGACTAGGTACTAGGTGATGTTACCTGATTGCATGTCGAATTTGCTCAAAGTATCGGTAAATGTACGAATGTACGATACTTCTGGTCAAGTTTACCATAACATCTAGCAGGTGCCAAAAGCAGGTATCCGTATGGTTATTTTCACTTATCTTTTTTTTTCCGTGCAGAATAGGACTGATCAGAGGCTGTCACGCGATCCATGATTTATTTCCTCACGGGATTTTAAAAATTTTCCTCACAAAAATTTGAAAGTGATGACTTTTTTTTTTTTGCTTATTTTAACATTTCAAAACCGCATGTTCGCAAAATGACCGATATTTTCCCATTTTTTTTCATTATTTTCCTGGAAAATCCTTATTTCCATTATTTGAAGAGGGGGGGGGGGGGGAAGAAAAAAAAAATGGACAAATTTCCTCACTTTCACGCGATCCGCGGATTGCTAGATCGGGCACATTTTGCAGCCCTGGGTTTAACATCGAAGAAAATTGGCCAAAAATCAGTAAAATAAAAAAAAAGTAATAATAAAAAAAAAGCTCATCAAAAATCTTTTTTTTCGACCTTTTGAGTTTCATTTAAAACTTTCCAGTGACATTTCTAGGATCGAATTACTTGTTTAAAGTGTTTTCTGTGATTAAAATTGGTCTTGGAAATTTATACTTAAATGATAAATTGATGAGAAGTTTACTTTCGGATTTTCGGCCAATTTTTGACGATCTTACAAGGAGAGGATACGAGTTGTGGATCACCGATTTGGTTCAAATTTGACATACATATAGTTCAGGGAAAATAAACGGACCCATATTTTGTCGTTTGCGCCAATGGGCAGTCGTTTCGTCAAAAAAAAATTTTGAAAATCGGAAAAAAATGGGTAGAAAAATCGTGTTTTCCGAAGTAACGCTGATGTGCCTGAATTGCGGCGTTCTCTCGCATCCCGGAGCAATTGCCGAGTGGTACCGTTCTCGCTCGCCACACTCGACGTCCCAGGATCGAGTCCCGTTGCTGCCATGTACTTTTTGCTCACTCCATTTTTTTTGGTTCTATTTCAATCGTCTACACATTTGCTCTCGAATATTTAATACATCTTTTTTTAGCATAAAATTAATGCAATAAGAACGGAAAATTTCATAATTACAGGTAGCAGTTTCTAGCATTTTTTAACGTGTCTTTTTCTCTTCGCCTTGCATAAGGACTTTGTCTGACTCTTTTCGAATTGTATACAAACATATGAGGTGCCGGAGAAGCGGACCCCCGGATTTTTTTAAAAAAAAAAAAAAAAACACTTGTAAAATAATAAAGAATAACGCAATCAGGACGAAAACTTTCATTAGAATCAGACCAAAGGTACCTTATGTGCTTTCATTTCATAAAGATTTAATTGCGTAGCCCATACGCGCGCGAGTCGGGGGGGGGGGGGGGCCGCTTCTCCGGCACCTCATATGTTTGTATACAATTCGAAAAGAGTCAGACAAAGTCCTTATGCAAGGCGAAGAGAAAAAAAACACGTGAAAAAATGCTAGAAACTGCTACCTGTAATTATGAAATTTTCCGTTCTTATTTCATTAATTTTATGCTAAAAAAAGATGTATTAAATATTCGAGAGCAAATGTGTAGACGATTGAAATAGAACCAAAAAAAATGGAGTGTGCAAAAAATACATGGCAGCAACGGGACTCGATCCTGGGACGTCGAGTGTGGCGAGCGAGAACGGTACTACTCGACAATTGATCCGGGATGCGAGAGAACGCCGCAATTCAGGCACATCAGCGTTACTTCGGAAAACACGATTTTTCTACCCATTTTTTTCCGATTTTCAAAATTTTTTTTTTGACGAAACGACTGCCCATTGGCGCAAACGACAAAATATGGGTCCGTTTATTTTCCCTGAACTATATGTATGTCAAATTTGAACCAAATCGGTGATCCACAACTCGTATCCTCTCCTTGTTAGACCGTAGTGCACTGTGCCACTGTGCGCAGCCAGGCGGTGGAGCTTTCTCTGATTTTGGGCTGTATTACTTATACGGCTACAGTTACCGAATCACCTGAATACATATTTTGTATTATTTGCATTTTCACCGAAGTATTTTTGGCATCTCGATAGCGTCTGATTCCCATTTACACTCGTTCATTCATCAATATTCTTGTTGTTGTCGTCGTTTGCTGGATAACACACTTGCGGCGCTTATCTATTTTGCGACGCGAAATGACTATTGCAAACTCCTTATCTTCACTGGAGCTTTATTCATTTTCATTTTTTCTTATCATCGTCGTCTCACTCTCTCCCCTCTCCCCTCTCCCGCCCATGAAAGTCCGGAGTCACCCGCACATGCATTGTGGTTTGGCAAGAGTGAACGCTAATTATTTGTCAACCAGTGTTGAAGATCTGCAACCCGCGCTGAACTTATAGCACATAATAATACAATCAGAACGGAAACTCCCATAAGAGCCAATGGAAGCAAGTTTGGAATTTAATGGCACCAATAGGCAACGCTGTGGTCCTATATCCCAACATGGCGGACGTGTGTGATTTGTGTTGAAACTCATTTATTTCTGTAAATTCTGGAAAGAAATCTTAAGTTTCCGGCCTCACTTTTATTCTTTTGGCATTTCAGAAGGAAAATTTCGCGGATCATGTCCTATATTTTTTTATTCGCGCGCGAATCTAGATGTAAACATCCTATATCCCAACATGGCGGACGCGAAACGACTTTGCTTCAAAATCCGACAGAGTTTCCGTTCTGATTGTATTATTCTGTGCTTATAGCGCAGAATAATACAATCAGAACGGAAACTCCCATAAGAGCCAATGGGAGTAAGTTTGGAATTTAACGGCACCAACAGGCAACGCTGTGGTCCTATATCCCAACATGGCGGACGTGGTTGATTTGTGTTGAAACTCATTTATTTCTGTTACTTCGGGAAATAAATCTTATTTTCCGGCCTCGCTTTTATTCTACTGGCATTTCAGAATGAAAATTTCGCGGATCATGCCCTTTATTTTTTTTTTTCGCGTGCGAATCCAGATGTAAACATCCGGTATCCCATCATGGCGGACGCGAAATGAATTTGCTTCAAAATCCGACAGAGTTTCCGTTCTGATTGTATTATTCTGTGCTTATAGATTTGAAAGGGTAAGATATCAATACAACGATACAGGGTGACTAAATTATATTGATTTAGATTATAAAGGGGGCAGTGATTACAAGGGGGTGATTGACCTAAAGCCCGTCCGTCCCAAACATTTTATGGGCCCTGTTCCACTGAAAATCGCCGAGAGCTTAGACCACTAAAAATAGGAGAGGAGCTTCTCATAAGAATATCGGTTCTACTCATTGGCCCTCCTTTTTTTCCTGAACAGATGTCTTTGATGACTCCAGCTTTAAACTTCTTCGAATGAAAAAGTTATCTTTTTAAAAGTGTTTTTAAACTGAAGTCTTTTCCGATTGCTTTATTCTTTCGACTGATTGAATGGAATTAAGGTTTCCTCAAATTTGTGGACATTTTCACAGTGGCATATTAATTATTTTTACGAAGAAAAAGTTTTAAGTCAAATATCGAAGGCAAAAGAAAGGAAAATAATCAAAAATTTCCATAGGTGGCTAAAAAAATGTTCATCGTCGTAGGTCATCAGTCAAAGTATGGTCCAGTTGGATGTTATATACAACTCTCTATATGTTATTCTGTTGAGTCCCCGAGAAAAATAAGTTAGCCACCGCGCAATCAACTAGTGCTTGGTCTCTAGTATACATTGTCTCTGATTAGAACGTAGAGAAAAAGAGAAAGAAGAAAGAAAAAATCGGTTAAATTGACTTTAGTGACAATTGCGGACTGATAACGAGAAAAGAACGTCTCGTGATGATTCGATCCAATCGGTCATTGAACACACGTGTCTGTGTCCACGTGATTCTGTACGGGGTCAAGTTCACAAACAAACTGTTGCTCTTTCATTGATGCAAATCATCTACTTACATATATTTATAGCATAAAGAGTTACGGGAGGGGAGAAATGTCGTTTATACTCGTCAACCGGCGCGGCGGCCGCCGCCGCGCGCCCTGGCTTTTTTACACCCGCGAGTTGGCAGTTTTGACGGGAAAAACTTGGAGGAGACTCGTGGATCGTGACGGAGCGACGCGGAGCGTCCATTAACCTTTTTAACTATAATTTTAATGAACTGCGGCCACAAATTTGTGGCCGCAGTTTAGCAAATGAAGCAAAATTTCAAATTTGGGGGGGGGGGGGAGTTCGAACGCATTTTTCAAGTTTTCTCGAAAAAGTCTCCAATAAAGCTATAAAAAAAGTGCATATCCTTAAAGGAAAAGCAATGCGTTTTTATAAGAATAATCGAGAGAGGCCAATTTCCTGGATCCGCTGCGTCCATTAACCTTTTTAACTATAATGGGGCTATTGCACACTTTTGCTATAAGCGATTTAATAGTCGATTATGGCGTAAAAACCTCAAGAAATAACGATGGCGGTACTAAAAACTTCCAAAATCCACTCCTTAACTCAATAAATGCAGTTATTTGCGGGAGCGTAATGGTGGCCGAAGGCACTAACAATGGGAAATTCCCATCTTCATTTCGTCACTCTTTCTATGCTGACAAGGATGATTCACAGAGTAATTAGTCATCAGAGTAATGATCCACATCCGATGAATGGTACCGCAACACCTAGTGACACCGGTGTCAAATGAAAGTAGTCTCTTATTGGTCACTTCTTGATGGAGTTTCAGAATTGTTAGATGGGAATCTCCCATTGTTAGTGCCTTCGGCCACCATTACGCTCCAGCAAATAACTGCGTTTATTGAGTTTAGGAGTGGATTTTGGAAGTTTTTAGTGCCGCCATCGTTATTTTTGAGGTTTTTACGCCATTATCGACTATTAAATCGCTTATAGCAAAAGTGTGCAATAGCCCCATTTTAATGAACTGCGGCCACAAATTTGTGGCCGCAGTTTAGCAAATGAAGCAAAATTTCAAATTTGGGGGGGGGGGGGGGAGTTCAAACGCATTTTTCAAGTTTTCTCGAAAAAGTCTCCAACAAAGCTATAAAAAAGCGCTTATCCTTAAAGGAAAAGCAATGCGTTTTTATGAGAATAATTGAGAGAAGACAATTTCCTGGATCCACTAGTGCGAGTAATTCTCAAACGAAGTAAATCCAAGGAAAGTCTTTGAATAGAGGGTTTTAGTAATGGTGACTGCCGGTGATGAGCGTTCCAAACAAAGACAGTTTGTCTCTCTCGCTCTCACGTGACCCCCATGTACTGCCATCTCACTCTAATTTCAAAAATCGTATATGTAGAGACTGATTTTGTGAAATTTTATGGCAGAAATGAAATACTCTGGGCATTTTAACCCTTTGAAGACCAGGTTATTTCGAAAGAATGCCACTCTTCCGTTTACGTAGGGGAAGTAGTTAACTGTTCGTACTCGGGGGAGCTGGAATTGCCTTTACGGCGAATTGAAGGCGCCTGATGACACCTTATATTGTAAGTGTCTATATCGAGAATCGCGTAAATTCGGAATTATGAGCCTGGAAAAATGTCAAATAGACTTGAAGAGAAAAACGAGTATACTCGGGCTTGGCTCATAAGGGGTTAATGCGATTTTGATAATAATATGTCTTAAAATAAAACAAGGCCCTGTATATACGAATTTGGAAACTAGACAGAGATGGATATACATGGGGGTCACGGGAGAGTGAGTGAGATAGTTTGGAACACTACGCGAGTTTTATCACAACCGACTGGGACCGATGAGTGCATTGTTGTGGTTGTTGGCTCACCGTTGACTTCGCACTAAAACCGTCTATTGCACCCTCACAGTTCCCTCCTTCAAAGCTCATGTCCGCTGGAGCTTATACTATGGAGAGATCTAACCAGTCGTTGATATCGAATTAGCTGTATATCGTGTATGTGTAAGCCGATCAAGTTTGAAGGTGATGGATGATTGACAACCAACCGGAGAACCGATGGCTCTGAAAGTTGAATATTATCGTCTTCCATAAATTGGTCCGTTCTGTCTTGCGTTGTTTGTATGTTTGTGTCACTAACTAGTGCAAGGTCTCCCACCTGCCACCGCACTGCGCACATCAACAGGCCTCCGTGAGACACGGTGTCGTACAATGGGTCAAAAACAGTGGCGTAGCGTGAAATTCGGCAACGTTGCAAGTCGTCCATTTAAACCCATGAAAAAGATCGAACCCTTGGGTGTTCGGTGAAGACCTTCGTAATTGACCTTTTGCATGGATTTACATGGACAAAACACCACGTTGTCAAATTGCACGTTACGCCACTGGTCAAAAATTAGAAATTAAAAACCATATACAGTAGAACCCCAAATTATCCGCGGAAAGCTCGGAGTTTTTTTTTTTTTTTTGGCTGAATGGAAAGTGTTGAGACCTTTTGTTTCCTTGGTTGACTGGGGAAACGGGTCAAAAAACCATCCAAAGCTACTTTATGAAATAATTCTCAGCATTACAATAAAAGAAGGTGATATTTATTTACTGTACAAATAGCTGTATATTTACGCTACTTTAGTACTTATTTCGAAAATACGTTATTAACGTCAATTTTCCATCCACGGTTCGAAAGTTCAGATTATCCGCGGTTTTTGATTATCCGCGATACCTCCGGTCCCAATTACCGCGGATAATCGGGGTTCTATACTGTACATATAATAATTCTTCAAAAGCTTTCTAGAACTATAACTGAAATCTTTAAATCACGTAAAACTATGATATATCAGCTGGAAAATTTTTCAAGTGTCAGAAATTAACGCCGAAAACTCTATTTCAGGATAGTAGATGCAATGGCGGCTCGTGCAATTTGAAAATCAGGTAATTTTTCCATTTAAACCTATGTTAGACAGTCGAATGTGAAAAATCGATTATTTTACATTCGTTTATGCTGTTGCCAAATTCCTTAAGTCGTCACTGATGGTTGGGCGAGTACAGGCGTGCACCTTAAAATTGGTGTTTTCTTTATGGAGCAATTATTGGAAGTACCTACTCAGTGAGTTGAAAACAAGAGGGCCTTTGGTTTGTTTCTGCGGGTTTCGAAGTTCTATAGAGATGCAATTTTGGCCCAAAATACTTTATTGTTTCTAATGGGAACTCCGCGATTTGACGACACTCGTCCCTCACGACTTTTTGCAACTTTACACAAGTGTATCTCCGAAGCACTGATTTGTCAGCGCTCATGTCCTCCTCTTATACCGAGTATTTTTCCATTTTTTTTTTTTTTTTTTTTTTTCCATAAAACGCAGAAATTCAAACTAATGTAAAAGTACTCGCCCCTTTCCAAGCGATTTTAACTTGTTGGTTTTTTGCCACTAAATCAATCCTTTGGGCCCACTGTGTGTCGCCGTGCCTTTTTCTGAGCTATTTTACGCGAAAAGGAAAAAAAAACTGACCCCTAGGATTTTCAGGGTTTTATTAATTTATTTGGCCTTTTGCGGGGTCATCGATTGTTTTTTTGTTTTTTGTTTGTTTTTTGTTTTTTTTTTTTTGACGACCCTGCAGCTCTTATGAAACAAAGTTGTTCGAGAATAGAGATAATAAAAAAAAAAAAAAAAAAAAAAAAAAAAAAAAAAAAACCAAAGTGGGAAGATGATAAAAAAAAAAAAAGGCAGACAACAATTTTTTCGGTGACTAATAATTTCTGCTCTTATAGTTTTCGCATTATCATCCAACCGTTTCGAAAAATTTCTATATTTATTGTGAAATTTTTCCTTCGTAACTATTTTATCGTGCGGACACGAGACACCTCTATAACCCTGTTCCCTATTTAGTTTTTTTATTCTCCCCTTATTTTTTTTTTTTTTTTTTTTTTTGCGTCATGCGAAAGCGTATACTACGCGTGCACAGGGTGCCGAAAGAGCGAGCGCCTTAAAAAAACAAACAAACAAACAACAAACAAACAAACAACCAAAAATCACAACACTTTCGTGAAATTTTTGTGGAATGTAATTTTATTTTTTGGAAGACCAGTGTTGCCGGTCGCGAGAAAATGTGGAAAGCAGGGCACATTTTGCACCCATGCCGTAGAGGTCGTGCTCTATTTTGACCTTAATTGGTCGACAACTTTATTAATAGCGAAGCGAGCGAGTGAGAGAAGCGTGCGACTGCAAATGGCGGGAGTTAAAATCGCTTCTCTGCTCTCGAACTCGCGCCTTCAATCTGGTAGTTAAGCTTCACTGCCATGCACACAAACATGATTCCCATCGGCGCACGTAGGAGTATTTACCCCAAAAACCTGGCCAAAAATATTTGCGTGTTCTTGAATATTTGAAAATCGATTTTGGTTAATGTTCCAATTTAAACTCAAAACTCCTATTGCACGGTTTATGGTTGGAAAAGGGGTAAAAAATTAAGAATTTCGGCTCAAACGAAGGTCGATAGCTCATTCTTTTGCCGAGTTATTGACGCTTATTTCATAAAAAAGGCTTGACTTCAACATGTTTTTTTCAAAAAAAGGGGCAATTTCTTGCAATTTTTGACTGTTGGAGCAGTTGCCTAAAAGGGTCTACTCTAACCCCCTTGTTCTGGTTGTGCCCGGTTTTGCCCGGAACGTATTCAAAATTGCCTTTTTTTAAAAAGATAGAGCCTAAAATTAGAGATTTTTTTCATGTCCATTTTAAATTAGATGTAAAAGGGTCAAAAATGCACGGAAAAATAAATTGTTGCCATCAAAATGAAGCACATACCATCTAAAACAACGTCCAAAATCGCTGAAATGTTTGGATGCCCCAACGCTTGTCCTCGATGGAAAATGTTGACTGATTATTAACAGCGCTTCGAGCGGTGAACAATCGCAGGTGCGTCGAGCGCTCAGTTCCATGTTGTCCCCTAAACAGTAGATAAACGTAGATGTTCCGACACATCTATTACGCAATAAAGCGGTTACTTACCTCTCAAAAACCACCAATAGTTTGTTTTTTGGACGACTTTTCAATTTTCCGTTTTTGGTCAGGTTTTCGGGTCAAATACTCCTACGTGCGGCGATCGTTCGTCCAACTGTGAATCATCCCCCAACGATTTTCGGCTTATCTTCGTTGTGCTTGAGCTGCTCTGAGTGCTTTCGGACGAAATCCGGGAAAGCCCGCCAGAACCCCCCGGGGAAGAGAGGGGGAGGACTCTTCTAAGAGCGCCTCCCGTTTCTTGCTCTAGGCGTCGAAAATCGACTTGACGGGTCTGACTATGTCGGTTCATTTATGAAAACTGTGCATTGGGCTTTTTTATGCTGCGTTATTTTTGTTATCTATGTATTTTATTTTATTCATTTTCAATCTCCGGTCATTATTATTGTTTCTATGTCTGCTGCCAAACAACGGCCCTAAGTCGCAGGGCTTAGTGTGATGCAATGAAAAGAAGAAAACAAAGAGAATATTATTATTAATTTTTATATTATTATTATTTTTCTTCCTTATCACTCGCTTGGCGAGGTGTTGCTCTTGTCCACACGGCGGGACCAAACCTTGGTCCTAAGCCATGCGGCTTACTTACAGTGATGTATAAAATTTCTTATTTTTGCTAAACGGTTCCCCTCTTTTTGGGGATGGAGTTATTAAGTCTCCACCAGGAACAGGTTTATGCAATCGCAGTTGCTCTGTCCATAGGGTGGATCACTCCGTAATATTTTGGTCCTTACTGTCTATTCTTATATCTAATCCTGCTGCTGAGCAATTTTTTGTTTTTGTTTTTGTTTTTGTTTTTATTATTATTATTAATATTAATATTTTTCCTCTTTTCTGTAGTCTAACTTTTTGCTTTTTGTTTTTGTTTTTCCAGATCGTTCAAGATGCGGAAAAGTTGGCCCTGCGGATGAACCATCGAGGCGCCTGCTCTTGTGACAATGATACGGGAGATGGCGCTGGCGTTCTCACCGCCATACCTCATGACCTCTACGCTCACGAACTCAGGTAAATGTTGCATAAAAATCCGAACAACTCCTTTTATGCGGTGCCTACCTTTATCGGTAAAAATCATATTTTCTCTAGGACACAGTCTTTTAAATTAAAGTCTTTTTTTTCTCAAGGACTTGGAAAAAATAATTGATTTTTGCCCAGTACTCAGCGGACCTTAAAGGGTGTACACAATTTTTATGTCTAAATGAAAAATTCTGAATCATTGCATTGTTTTAATAATTTTTTGATAGTTATACTGAAAGAAAAAGAAAAAACTCTGTACTAATTGGAAAAGTCAGCTTGTTGACCGTTTCTGCTGAATTTTGCAAATTTGCTGTAATAGGAAAGAATAGCGGACATTTTTCTTGGAGGTTTCTTGAAGTTTTCCTACTCCAAGTCCACTTTACACTCATGCTACAGAGTATATTCGTAATTTTACTGAAAATAAGTGTCATACTCTTTTTGGCTTACTCTTTTATTTAGTTATTCTTTTCTTTTTGTATTTGTATTTTAGAGAAAAGCAGAATGTTGTATTGCCACCATTTGGAGAATATGCAACAGGGATCATCTACACAGACAAGACGCATCATTTGCGAAGTGAAGAAGAATTTAATAAGATCGCGGAAGAGCTTGGTTTACAGGTACGTTTCTTCAACTTGTTCAATTTCTAATTATGCATCACTGCCCCATAAGGAATTCAGGAGGAGAGCTTAAATTTCCCTTTTTGAACAGATTCCAAAATTATAAAATCTCTCTCCTTCACTGAAAGTCTCATGTTTTCATTTTTTTTATTAATCCCGCGAGTACTTGCTCTGAAATTTGTGTTAAAGTTTCTGGATACCATCAATTTGATACTGTTTCTGTTTCTCATGGAGCAGTCGTCATGATGATTGCTCTAAAAGTTTCTGGATACCATCAATTTGATACTGTTTCTGTTTCTCATGGAGCAATCATGATGATGATTGCTCTAAAAGTTTCTGGATATCATCAATTTGATACTGTTTCTGTTTCTCATGGAGCAATCATGATGATGATTGCTCTAAAAGTTTCTGGATACCATCAATTTGATACTGTTTCTGTTTCTCATGGAGCAATCATGATGATGATTGCTCTAAAAGTTTCTGGATACCATCAATTTGATACTGTTTCTGTTTCTCATGGAGCAATCATCATGATGATTGCTCTAAGTCCCATTTCTTTGTTTTTACTATCCATCTGCTTTAAATTAGATTTTCATGTTCTGAATTATTTAAACATTTGAAGTCTGTTTGTAAAGGAATTTTTCTCTCTTTTATTTAAACAAAATAAGTAAATAAATAATAAGAATAAAAATAATAAAAAAAAATAATAATAAAAAAAATTGCATCTGGCCTATTAGCAATCTCTAAAATACAATCCCTTTTTTTTCTCTTCCCTCTCTGCTATGTTTTTTTTTAACCTTTAATTTCCTCCGGATGAATCTCCTTTTGCCCTGGTAAAAATGGCTCATATAGTTCCCTAACCAATTCCCTATACAGTTTGGATTTGTATGGATGGATGTAGATATGAATGGACGTTGTATGGATCTGTATGGATATGCGTGTTGGTATCCTTACAAATCCATAAATATCCATACTCGGTGTAGGGAATTGGTTATGGATCTGTGTGGACCATTTTTACCAGAGATGGCCCCCTACTATCATCTTTCTGCTTGTATTCTCTCAATGATTTGACAATTTCAGGATTTTAAAGGTAACAGTATAGTTTTTACTTGATTTTTTCCAATCTCTTTTCTCAAGTTTGTTTTTGTCTTCTTGTTTCATGTCTTTTTTTTTTTTTTTTTATATCTAAACCATTCAAATGTCTGTTGCTGAATTGTAACTTGAACTGAGATTATTTTTCCAAGTTTATGTTTTTATCTTGCGTCTTATTTTCTCAAAATATGTTCATCTTCAGACCACAGTTCATGTGTTATTGTCCAGGCATCAAGCTAGGTTTTTTCTTTCTTTCTTTTTCTAAAAAAAAAAAAAAAAAAAAAAAAAAAAATGAAGTAATACTCTTTCATCCTGATCAAAATCTTGCTTGCTCCTTTTTCCTTTCCTGACACCCTCTCCTTTTTCGTCCATCTCTGACTTTTTATTAGGTTTTTACTCCCTTAGTTTTGTTTCTAGTCTCACGAAATTTTTTTAGACAATCCTTAGAACTTCTTTTTCCTTTATACTGCATCTCCTAAGAGCATAATTCTTCAAAATCTTTCCTTAGATTTAGGTGATTCTTCTCCTCTGCAGATTTTATCATTATCTTTCCCTTGACCCCCCCCCCCCACCCCCTTCCCATCTCCGTCCCTTTCAAGATCTGCAGGGAATCTGCTGTGGTTAAATTTCTGTTGAAAGATTATCAATAGCCAAGTTTTGACTCGGGAATTGCAAGGAGCTATAACTTTTTAAGGAATCTTATGAGGTGTCGAGAAGCTCTGGCGCAACCTTTTTTTTTTTTTCAACCGTGTGTGTTGCAACTTACTAATTCTTGTATATTTCATGATTTGGATTTCTGTGCTTTATAATCAAATTAAATCATGGGAATCAGGTTTTTTTTTTTTTTTTTTTTTAAGGGTTTGCCTATTCATCTTAGGAATGAAGAAAGTACATACCAGGTTGCAATTCAAGGACTAAATAAACTAGAAAAAATCAGTAAAGAACTAAAAACTTGACAGCTGTAAAAGAAACAAAAAACAAAAAACAAAAAAAAAACTTGGGATTTTAGTGCTTATATTTAGAGTATGTTGAGGAGAGTAAGGAGAAAAATCAAGTAAAATTGATTTTGGAGACGGTGACAAAAATTTTGAGGAGCCTTATTGATCGGAAGCAAAATTTCTCGGAGGCTAACTTGATTTTTTGGGAGAAAAATGGATTTCTTGACCAATAGTGAGAAAGAAAAGTGAGAGAATAAAGTCGGGCAGACAAAAACTTTGGGGCAAACTTTTTTCTTGGGTGTTGAACTTCTCGTGCAGGAAATACTAACTTGAAAAATTAGGGTGTTTTTACCGTCTAAATTTTTAGTAACTCTAAACTAAATAAACCGATGCTTTATTTACAGAATCCACTCTTCAAGAAACGTGGAACAGTTAAAAAAAAAAAAAAAAATAGTATGAATACTTTTTTGTGAGTGTATGAAAGTAATATTTGTATTTTGTTTTGATGAGCTTTTTTTTAATATTTATTGAGATTAAGAGGAAGTATTTCTTCCTAATTGTGAGTTAAGTTGATCATAAAAAATTTAAAAATACTAAAAAAAATCTGTACTAAATGCCTCTGCCCATCAACAGAGATGGTTTTTAGTACTTTAGCTAACACTAACGTTGATTTACGAATCCTCCTCATATTCCCTCACCTCTTCCCAACCAAACTATTTTGAATCCTGGAAAAACTTTTCCTATCTCTACTTCCATTGAATAACAGAACTTTCATATTTAGAGACCGAACTGCAAGTTTGTAAAGAATTCAAAAAATATTATCTAGAGCTTTGACCTTTTTCTTCTGGTTGCGTCCTGACTTTATTCCTCCGTGGTCAAGATTTTCTTTCAGTTTTCCTTCCTTCAAGACAGTCTTTGAAATTGGTCTTGTCTTATCAGTTGATAAAAGATGCTTCCATTGGCTACTCATGCAATCTGGTAACCTTGCTTTTAACTATTTTATCCACCAAAAAGCACTGAAATCAGCTTGTTAGGGACGTCAAAATTGCAAAAACTGGCTCTCATGCAGAATGCAAACTCAGAGTTGTTGAACAATGGCAGAGTTTTACCCAGCTGAGAGGTAAAAAATCAGGTTTTGTAATTTTGACCTCCATGCTGAGTTGATTTTGATAGCTTTCGGCTCATGAAATCACACATAAATTGGCTACGTGCTATCATAGTTTGGAATCATTTGCACTGTATACCTAGTTACAATTTGTATCTGATATATATTGACCTTTGGCGCTCTCTCTTATCCTAAATCCGCAACCCAACTTGGTGTTGATCAGTGGCGTAGCGTGCAATTTGGCAACGTTGCAGTTCATCCATTTAAACCCACAAAAAAGATCAAAGTATCGGGTGTTCGGTGAACACCTTCGCATTCGACCTTTTACATGGGTTTTAATGGACTTAGTACAACGTTGCCAAATTGCACGCTACGCCACTGGCGCGGATTCATCTGAAGAATCAATTTTTTTTTTTATGGTAGGTTTCAATGGAGAGAATTGATTGTTGCTAGATTGCATGAGCTGCCACTACTAAGGTCTCTGACCTAATTTCTTTTGATGATATGAGAGGTTTTTCCCTTTTTCCTGTTCCTTACTTCCAATGCTGTGACCAGGCATTGAAGAAGGTAAGGTACGTGCTATGTGGACGAGGAGTGTTTCCAATAGTACCTGTGTCTTGCAGAATTTTTTATATCTTTTTGAAACTCTGACAATTTTCATTGCAACACTTAATACCAGAGATCCTAATGAAGTTTTTTTAAGTTTTTGCAAGTTTATAGATGGACTAATTTAATTGTCAGCTCTTAAGTAAAATCTAGCGAAATTATCTTTGATGACGCTTAAAACTTCCAAAATCCACTTCTGGACCTAGTAAAAGCTTTTAAAGCGTAACCGGAAAGATGATGTTACGCAGGTACCAATGAGGAATTCCTATCTTAATTTACCTACCTCCCTGTGCTGGCAAAGGAGATTTTTAGGGTAAGTAACTGATAAAGTAGAGGTTGTAGAGGCAGAATAGTGATTATCAGTAGATAAACGGAATTTTTATGCAGGTAAAACGGAGGTTCCTGTGTCCTGTCTATTTCATCACTTTCTCCATGAATACCAGTTTGAAGAAAATGACTAAATTAAGATCGGAATCCCTCATGGCACCCGAGTAGCTGTGCCAGTAAGGTCAAGAATGTAAAATATATTTGCTTGAAACATTGAGTGAACTAAAGATTCAAATTCCAAAGTTATGGTGTTCTTAAAGCAGATTAGAGAATTTTCTGAAACATATGAAAGTTCTGCCAATTGGTAACATCGATTTTCATCTCAGAAAAATTCAACACATTTTACTCTCAACTCTTCAAAGAAAATATCATGCCTACAATCCCAGCTTCAATTGAATATGGCTTTCAACATATCATTAAACAAATGAAAGAGGTTCTTTGCGAAAGTATTTCAACTTCAAGATATTTCCCCCCTTTTTAAATTCATTAAGTTTTTTTGTTCGACTGTCTTGTTTCTTCCCCTTCACGTTCTTATTATTTATCGTTATTTATTTACTGTTTTTTCTACTCGTAAATTTTTCCTGAAGAAGTTAGTTTCTCTCTATAAATTTTGTTCTGTTGAGATAAACAAGTGCATTGTAATTTTTGGGCTGAAAGTCATTTCAAAAAATCTTTTAATTCTTTTGAAAAATCTCTTTGCCTGTCATTTATTTAGCTTTTCTCGAGTTGATTGTCTTTTTAAAGCTTTTAAATCGTATTCATCCAATTAAATTTTATTGAATCAAAAGAGACTTGTCTCGAAGTATTATTCTTTGATAAGTGGCTTGAAACACTGAATGCTCTCTCAAGTTTAACTTTGACTTAGCAAAATTTCAATTTCAAGTGGTGAAAAAATCCCTGGTAAAAATGGTCAGTATTCTTATCAAAGGCAGTTTTCATATTCCATGTTGGTAAGTGTGATGTACCGATATCAGTATATTTCATGCTGACTCCAGTACATTTTATCTTGGTATCAGTATATTTTAATCCTGAAATCAGTAGGTCATTAAAGTATTTCTTTGCTTACCAAACTAAGGTAAGTTGATTTTACTGTCGCTTAAATAGATTTTCTGCAAAGGTTTGCATTTTCTACTCATATACGAAACTACAACTCTGACGACTGGATATGTCACTGTCAAATGGTAAAACCAGAATCTTTTTCAAATGTCTTAGCAAATAGCCAAGAAGCTTATAAAATTATCAACAAGAAGGAATCCACTTACCATTGACAATGACTTCTTGAGATGAGTTTTTGATTTTCTGAGGACTGGTACTGTGACCTTCACTGGAAAGTTCTCTGATTGAAACCGCCCTTGATAATTTTTTCCATTATTTTTCATAGAGTTTTGGATTTTTCAAGACATACTTTCAAGTGGCAATTCTGATTAGACTCTGAAATACCTGACAACTGCAAAATTCTTTAAAACTGGTCAAGAAATGGACGAATGAAACTTTCTATCAGGATAATTTCTTTTGAAAGTCATAGCACCTGAAATATTGTTTTGGATTTCTGAATGCAGCAATTTTGTTTTTGTTTTTATCCAACTACCTTGAAAGTTACATAGGCAGGGATCCAATCAAAGAATTTGATAGCCCCTAACACTACTGATGAAGTTACAAATGTGATAATATTTGAATAGATGAACTTTCATTTTATGATTTCAAAGACTTGCTTTCCTGAATTTTTGATCAAATTGTATTTGATCAAATTTTTGGGGTATCTAATTTCCAATTTTACTAGCTGCTTAGCAGGCCGGTCATTTACCTTCACATTAATCCTATATTTAACATTGTCTCTGAGTGATGCTATCGGTCTAGAATAGTAAGACTTGACGGTTTTCTTTGTAACCATCGTTAAGTTCCCCGTTAGCTATAGTTTTATGAAGGCTACTCACGGGTAGCTGTTAAAAACAGGCAATTGAAAGATGGTTACTTTAGCTACAGTCAAGTCTTACAATTCTAGACCAATGGCATCATTCATATACAGTCTTAACGATTAGTTTAAGGGAAATGTGAATGATTGGCCCGTTGCTGTTTTATTAAAAACGTGGTTTAACTTTTTGTCAGTGACTTATACATATCGACCAATTTTATCAGGGATCAGTCAGCTTTCTCATTTTTTCCATCGATATTACTTATTTCCTTACTATCGATGTTTTTGAATCAAAAGCACAGGAATAATTTTTGTTTTTTCAAATGATGTTAATTGATTTTGAAATGATGTTAAAGTGGCCCAGTAATACTATAGCCTGTGTGTTGTTTTCACACCGTTAGGTAAGATGTTGTTATTACAGACCGCTCTTATCTCCCGCTCCGCTTTGTTGATGTCGTTGCCAGCCGATCTGAACATCATCAACTCATTTATCATCAACATTCGGTAAATTTCATTACAAACCTAACTTTAATTTATTTATCTATTCATTTATTTCAATCTTTATTCTCTTCTCATTTTTTACCCTTAGACCCTTCTCCAGTACGATTCCTCTACTGTTGAAGTATTCCAGTTATCTGTCTTCTACTCTCTAACTACCGATCTGGTCAAAGTGGCTCCACACCACTCTTAATTCGCCAGATAGTGCCACCAGTCTCTTTCCACAGATTTTTACTTTGATGTCTTTTAATTTTATTCGGAGATCAAAAGTTGAGAAAGCTGAGCTGAGCCCATGGGACACACTTAATATTTTGTTCAGCCTAATTTCAACAAAATTGGGTAAAATTCTAGGCAATAGTTGGTGCGCATTCAAAAGCCTAAAATGTAGTAATATTTTTGTTCAGCAACAATTTTTGAATGGCAACCAATATTGTTGGGAGTAAGCTTAAAAAATGATTCGTACCTCATTGGCTGGATTTTTTTAAATTTTGGTTTCAGAAAAAACCTTTAAGTCATCAAAGTCAAAATCTGTAAAAGAGACTGGTTGCACTATCCAGTGGATTATCATAATCTCACTAGAGAGTGGCGAGGAACCACCTCAACTCAGAATCATCATTTCTCTCTCTTTTCTATTGTACTAGCAGTCACATAAGTCCTGTGTTGACGATTTAATGCAACCCGCATTACTAGTTAAAACAACTCACTTTTTCCTTTCTTTTCTTTTCTTCTCTGGAAATCAAGAAAGGTACAGGTGACTTGTAATGTAGATTGTGTTAAATCGTCGACGCAGGACTTGTGTGACTTTTTGTACTAGAGTAATTGAAGCATTTTAGTGCACTCGCATTGTCCGTTTCTACATTCCAAAATTTTTTTCCGCCATTTTCTTCTGTTCCAGGAAAGTAAATCAACTCCCTTTCACAAAATGTGTTTTTATTCTTAAAAATGTCAAAGGAGTAAAAAGAAACAAATCATGAAACTGAGAACAGTATTTTAATCGAAAAAAGGATAATATTTGAAGAAATTTTGAAATGTAAAATGGATACAGCAGGTTTTAATCCTAAATGCTTTAGTCATTTGTTAAACACGATCAATATTACGATGTTCAATTGCACAATGCAGTAAGCTCTTATCAGCCATAGTCGGCCTGATCTGCAACTGACCGCAGATAGCTAATTCAGTTTTTAATCAATAAACCGTGAGACTGAAATCAACCAATGTCGTAAAAAAAATTGCAATTTTAATTTTGTACCACGGACTGTCCAGTACTTGGTGTCAGGAGAGTTCAGAAACTATTCGATAATACAACGTCCAATTTAGAGAGCAAGTTGCGTTTTGTGAAGATATCCTTATCACTTTAGACAAAGTTCTTTTGCAAAGCAGAGGAGGTGTCATAACTTTGCATTTTTCGAAAGTAGTGGTATTGCAGTAAAACTAAAATTGGCAAACAGCGACTCCTACGAAACTGCATAATTTTGGAAACTTAATGGGAGAGAATAACGTTTGACGCACATGGTATCATCAGGCAAAATGGCAGACTAAATTTCTGAAAAATCTTCATTTTTATTTTTATAAGAAGAGAAAATAATTTGGCACTGCAATGTGCAATGAATTCATAATTCCAATCTGGTCAAAGGCTCAAGAATATGTCTTTCTCTCTCTTCGCCCATTTGAATGTATGGGTTAGAAAAGGACAGAGATAGGGGCTAAAGTTGCAAGATGACCCCTCTCTCTATCTTTTTCTAACATCTGTGTTGAAATGAATTGATACTTGAAAGAGAGAAAGGCAAATTCTTGAATCCGCCTCTGATTCCAGTAAACTGAACGATCAAAGCTCTTGCAGACAATAAAAAATGGAAAGCAGGCGTTACCGCATGGATGTTTGAAAATTATCAGACCATTCTTTCTTTTATTCATTGCTAGTGAACTGTTATTATTCAAATCTGAGGGGCCGATCATTTACCTCATCGATAAACCGATTGTTGAGATTGTATATGAGTGATGCTATTGGCCCAAAATTGTAAATTTTGGCTGTTGCCATGGTAACCATCGTTGAAGTATACGTTATTTAAAGGTTATTCATCGAATGGCTTTAAAAAGTGGGCACTTTAACGATGTTTACCATAGCAACAGCCAAGTTTTACAATTTTGGACCAATAGCATCACTCATATACAATCTCAACGATCGGTTTATGGATGAGGTAAATGATCGGCCCCCAGATTGACTGAATTGACTGTTAGCACAGATAGTCTAGTCGAATGTCCGGGGGGGAAAAAAAGAGAACAAAAAAAGATTATGACGCCTGTGTATTAAAGACTTGAAAACTCAAAAAAAAGAGGGAAAATTCATGAGTGTTTCATCTGTGCTTTCCATTTTTTACTGTACTTCCCTTAGACGTTTATATACTAGGCACCAAGTATTAAGTACTATCACTATCACCTAGTGCAAGGTACTTAAGTTTTCTAACTTTAAATCTGTCTCTGAATGGCTATGTATGGAGGTTAAAAACTTGTTTTTCTCTTGTCTTTGCCTAGTTTTCATAGAGTTGGCTAGTTTTTTTTTTTTCTATAAATTACTAAAATTCAGAAGCAGATTTAGAAGTGAGGAACTCAGTAAAGCCACAATTCCCCCCCCCCCCCTCCATAGTAATGAAGTGAAAAAGCTGGAAGTGATAATCTGTTTGTTTATTTATTGTTTTTTTCTCTTCTTTCTTCTTTATTTTTGATTATTCCGGATCACTCTTTAGTAATGGTTTGAAAACTTTCCAAATCCCGAGTACAAAATGTACTCGGAGAACCGGATCAAATAATAAAAGTGCTCGGCTGTTCAATCTTAGTACTTCAATCTTTTCAATTTTTTTTTCTTTCAATCTCTTTCAATTTAAAAAAAAAAAAAATCCCATTTGCCAAACTCATGTGAAAAGGCTTTAGATTGAGCTTACCTTCAAAATGAAATAATCAGAAATCATGTATTTATTGCTTCAAAAAGCAAGGCTAATTTCAATCAATTTGCAAAAAATTAATAAAAGTGGAGGAGTTTATTGTAGTTTTTTAAGTTCAAATTCTTTATCCAATCAGAAGTTTTAGATTTATGATTGAAAGCTGAGGACTCAATAGAAATGATTTTTTTCCGAATGTTTCTCTCAAATTTCTAAAATGGGGATGATTTCAAAACTTGGATGAAACGCGCCCAAAATTCCAAGAATTGAACGAAAATGTTTGGAACTAAGTGCCAGGAAAAGTTTATTGTCACTGCAAATGTCAGTATCAGTGATGCCTGTAAGTAGGAAAACCTTTCAAAGTTACTAAGTGCCAGGAAAAGTTTATTGTCACTGCAAATGTCAGTATCAGTGATGCCTGTAAGTAGGAAAACCTTTCAAAGTTACTAAGTGCCAGGAAAAGTTTATTGTCACTGCAAATGTCAGTATCAGTGATGCCTGTAAGTAGGAAAACCTTTCAAAGTTAGAGCATTCTTCATGACCTCGAGAAGTTTGGGAAATGTGAAACTTTGGTTGGTGATTTTTGAAAAATCAGAGAATATTTTCTTTTTAAGAAATGTAAAATTTCTTCTGTGTTTGTCATTCCATCAATTATTTTGGATCAGAAGTCAAAAGTCAGGAAAAAGAGAATGTGTGAATGCAGGATATGAAAATTGATAAGTAAACATTTAACCCATCCCTTCAAACCCCCCACGGCCCACCCTTCAACGTCAATGGTTATTCCTTTTCTCCTGGACAATTATTGTATTATTCAATTAAAAGAGGTCCGGTGCCTCTTTCATTATGCATATATTTTTTCAGTAATTTTATTTTTTTAGAATTTTGAAATTGCACTTAAGGCACCTCAAGTGACATTACGTTTTCTCTAAAAGATGCTGTGTCAACTGGAAAGCGTAGCTCAATCACTCTCTGAGGTCTCCTTTGTTTTTGTTGCTAATCTAGATCATTCCTTTGAAAGTGAAGCATTTTCCGAGTGATTCATTATAGTCCTAAGCTTGACACTTTTTTGTGTTTCTTATTTAAGTTTGGACAAAAAAGTATCTTCTAAAGTGTTGATTAACACGGAACTCGCTAAATCCATTCACCTTTTTTAAACCAACTTGAATCAAGAGATTGTTTCCAAATCACAAAGAACATTCTGATTAAAGCTGTTGATTGAAAGACTGTTGAAGAATGTTGCTTTTTCCCTTTATTCAATTAACAGGAAAGGGTATAAAAATCTCCCCTGCCTGTAGGTCTTATCAATGAATCGCTACCTTTAACTAATGATATTAAGACTGCATCATATAGTCACCAGAATACATTACTTAAGGTGATTTCTGGAAAAAGGGTCCATAACACAAAAGGCGCACTCTTCAGGCAAAACTCTGTATACAATTGCAATGCTGATTTCTCAGAAAGAGCACACTCTTTGTTTCATGAGGCCTTTTTTCAGAAATGGCCTTAATGGGGCTCTTGTAAACATTTGCTATAAGCAAATAAATAGTCCTATCTGATGTTTAGACCAGTGAAAATCACGAAAATCACACTTAAACAGTCTAAAATTCAATAATAAACTCACAAAACTGTTATAACGGCAAGAAATCATTATGGCGGTTCTACGCAGGTATCATGGGAGATTCCTGTCTATTATGTCTCTTGCTCTATGAAAACACAGAGATATGTCTCAATTTAGATAGGAATCTCCCATGATACCTGTGTCTCTCCGCCATTAAGCCCGATTCTGAGAGTGACTTTCTTGATTTTTTTAGTGTACCTACTCGTCATTTTTATAAGCTTTTACGCAAGAATCAACTCTTCAGTCCCCTATAGTAAAAGTTTGCAAGAGCCCCATTGAAGGGCTGAATGTAAGAAAATTATGTTTTAAGGTATGCGCTGTTTCCACAGTGTCAGGATTCCAATTGAATTTTTATCAAACTGATTTAAGTAATATCCAGAAAATAAGTTCACCGTTCTTAATCAATATGTTCTTTCATAAAGAGGCTCTTAATGTTTAGTGAAATTTTTATGTTTGTGAAAAATATTAGTGGTTTTTTCCGCCAGTCTATGTTATTTTATCTTGACTATTGTGGCTACCGCTACTTGAAATTAGTGAGTATTGTAAAACTTCAATTCAAAATCCTGGATTTTGGTGAAGCTCACATTTTTCAAAAGAATCCCTACTCGTGCTCGTGAACCCAGCTCTCTGATTGATTGAGCTTATCACTTGCAATCATTTTAAACTGAGCATGATTGCCCGATGAATCGTCAACTGTAACCTGCTTTAGCTCAGCCTTTAATTAATCGTCATAATCGGTTTGATGTATCTAATCGATTGCGATGTGATTTTTCATCAAAATGGAATCAAGGTCACTCCAAAGCATTCACCAAATTGATGACTTTTTCCTTTTTTTTTTTATCTTTCAAGTATATGAATTTCGAGGGATGGCCCCCTTTATTTTTGTTGCCCCCCCCCCTAGAAAAATGGAAGTTTCCTATTACTATAAAGTATAGCACGCTGCGTTTATGCCAATTCTTTAAATTCAGCTCCTTATTCATTTATATATTTTTTATTTTTGTTAAATTACTTAAATGTGATATTTTTACCCCAGTTTACTCAAGTTGTGTTTTCGTCTTTTCTCCTTAAAATACAAGAAATTGGAGGGATGGCTCGACTATTTCATTTTTTAAAAAAAGTTTCAAGTGCATCACTTTTATCCATTAATTGTCAGTACTGCTAGTTGCGCTTACTTAACAGTATTCAATTGAGGCTATCTCCGGTAAAAGGGTCCTCAAAACAGTGGGTGTGCTCTTTCTAAGAAATCAGCATTGCGGTTGAATAGAGAATCTTGCCAGAAGAGCGCACCTCTTGTTTTATGAGTCCCTTGTCAAAAATGGCTTGAATTCATTCTTCCAACTGTTTTTTCACTTTCCGTTTATTCACATGTAAGTTTAAAGTTAAAGGTGACTGTTTCGCTCTGTTTTATTCAACACTTCTTTTATTTTATTTTTTTTTTTTCATCCTCAGTAATCTTAGGGTTGATGATACAATTTTTGATGAAACTCGATTTATCTTATTACATGCTATGTCGAATAATTTTTGTCTTCTAACTTTCTCTTTTTCTTTTTTTCTCTTTCTCCACTCTTTTATCTTTTTACTTTTAATAATAAGGTTTCATTTTTTTTTCTTTTTCCATCATTTTTGTGATTGTACTTGTGCGTAATTTTTTTCACTGTGATACCTCAGACTTTTCCAGATTTCACATCCCTTTGATTGATATAATAAACAAGTACTTTGTTTATTGTTGATCAGGTTCTCTGCTGGCGCACAGTTCCTGTTTGCAGTGGGAGTATTGGTGAGGTAGCAAGAAGTAGTGAACCCTTCATGAGACAAGTATTCATTACTGGAAAGTATGACGAAGATACTCTGAAGAAGAAGGTACTTTAATCTCATGTCTTTCCTTTCTTTTCAAAGTAGCACTCAAATTGTGTTGTTCAGCTTTAAAATTAGTTTGTTATTTAGTCTGTAATTATGAAATTTGATGACTCCTACATCCAACAGTCTTGAGAAACCGAGAATGTTTCAATGCTCGGATAGACTGTTTTATTTAATTGACCAGACTTGGTTCAATGTAAATTTCCCGTAAAATGGTCTCTTCTAAGCACCCTAAGGTTGATGTGATTTTTGATTTTTGGACCCATCTATTTTCATCAAAGTATTGAAAAAATGTGTGTGACCAAAAACATTACCTTGGGGCTTTTCAATCAATTATTTTACTTACATTACTCATTAGTCTTGGAATAATCATCAAAAAGATGGAAAACTTTGCCTCCACAAGTCAAAAAAGTCCCTCTCAAAATATATTCTTGATCTTTTTAAGCCTGAAAATAGTGCACACCCTTAAATTTAC
Source organism: Trialeurodes vaporariorum (assembly GCA_011764245.1). Classification (NCBI taxonomy): domain Eukaryota; kingdom Metazoa; phylum Arthropoda; class Insecta; order Hemiptera; family Aleyrodidae; genus Trialeurodes; species Trialeurodes vaporariorum. Next base: position 2,725,592 of record VMOF01000001.1, read on the forward strand.
ACCGATTGTCCTTTTTATATGGCTTTTGCTTTATAATAGTGGACTTTTTTTTGGAGGAGAAAAAAAATGTATGAAACTTTGAAACTTTTGAATGCTATGATTAGAAAGAAGTGTCTTTTCACACAATGTTCTAAGTATTGAATTGTCGTGTATTGGCTTGCATTTGTAATGTGGGTTTTAAAGCATTCAGTGTTTTGTTTCTGTGAACTGACTCATCTTATTTGTTTTCAATCATAGATTCCCCCCTCCTCGTCCCCTTTCAGCTTCGCTGCTAAATTAAATTTTGTTTTGTACACAACATTTGCTTTCATTTTCCGAGATAAAAATTACGTTGCCAAAATTCATTCCATAGTTTAAAAAAAAGTGAAGCTTTGGCTTGTAGCCAACATCATTACTGCGACTCCTCCGTAACCCTTCAATGTTCTAATTTTTGGCAACTTGCACCAAATTTTGTGCGTTTCAAATTCTTTTGACACCTGTGAGAGATGAAATTTCTGTTAAACGGAAACACCCGAGCTGTGTCAAAGAATTTGACTGTGGTCAAGAAGCAGAAAAAAATTTGAAAGTAAAAGTCAAGGCAGTAATACTTTTCTTGTCAACAAAATTTTCAAGGTCTAGTTTATGTATATTTAATGGCATTTTTGCTATTCATCAATGATTCCACGAGTTGAGAAAATATTTTTTTGGCGTGTTTTTATGATATCTGCAAGTTTTTTAAAGTCATCGACAACCCCATGGTTGAAAAAAGATTATAGATGCAAGTATTTGTGTGCATTGCAGTTATACACTGAACTGAACTGTGTAATCTTTTGGTGTCGGTGAGTTGAATTAGTTGAAAGATGCCATTGAATATACACAGAACGGCTCTGACTTCTGGTTGGTTTAAAGGCTTTCCAATCCAATGGTGTTACTCACCCTTGCTGTCTTTCCTCTTCTTTGAGAAGTCTGCCTGCATCCCTCAAATACTTCCGTGGCATATTACCTCTCAATAGATTAGTTTTTGTTGTCGGTGTTTAAGGGTGTATACCACCCAAATTTTTCGATTTTTTTTTATTTTTTTGATTTTTTTTTTTTTCCACCAATATTGTAGAGGACAATTCAGGGAATACGAGGATATTTTTTTTTAATTTTTAGGAGGTCGGAAAGTATTTTTAAATTAATTTTAAAGTTTATGAGTCAACATTGCGAAATTGAGAACCATTTGATAACCATATGTTTCTTATTTTTTTCTCATGTACTATTTGTTAATTTGCTTGTACTGAAAAATCAATTTTTCGCTTGTTTTTTCAACTTCAAAACAGCTTTTCTCGAGTACTATGATAGCTAGAGACTTCAGGTTTTTTTTTAAAATGTGCAGAATTTCATGCTCTAGGTACTCTTGTATGGATTTGCCCTCAACCTAACATCTCAAATATCTATTAATGTTTAAAAAAAAAAAAACCATGAAAAAAATGTCACATCGAAGAAACATTAAGAAAAAAATACTTCCTCTCGACAAAAAAAAAAATCCATACAAGAGACCCTAGAGGACACTGATACCTTTCATTTGAGACCAAGACCAAGGTGATTGAGCAATTCTAACTCTAAAAAAGCTGTTTGAAAGTTGTCAACGTTTTTTCAGGATTTTTTTTTTTTTTAAGGGGCAGGTATGCAACCAGCTTCACAAAAATTTCAGGATCTCTAATTTACATCAGTATGTGTTACCAAAAAAAAATTGAGGGCTCTAAGTCATCAGGAGCGATTTTTTTAAATTTGGGTGGTATACACCCTTAAGTTTCTATCAGAAGGTGTTCTGGAAGATTCCACCGGTTGAGAAAAGATTATGCAATTCAGTTCAGTTTATGACTATTAAAAAAAACTTTGAACTATAATCTTTTCTCAACTGGTAAAATCATCACTGACTTTAAAAAACTTGCGGATATTTTAATCTTTTAATGGCAATTCCACCGATTGCGGAAAGATTCAGATTAGAGTAATGGAGATGTTGCAAACTTTTGCTACAGGTTTATTAATAGTTGATAATGGTGTAAAACCTTGTAAAAATGATAAAAAGTGCACTTAAAAATCACGAAATCCACCCCTAAACTCATAAAATGCTTTTAAACGCGAGACTTCAGTGGCGGTAATTACTGCCTTTTACATTAGGTTTCCTTATCTCAGCTCCATCCTCATGAGATGTTCTTGCGACACCACATAGAAAAAAGAAGACGCATACAATACAATTGCCATAAGATTTAGACGGTATTACTGGCCGTTACAGTCTTGCGTTTGAAAGCATATCATGAGTTTGGGCGTGGATTTTGTGATTTTATAGTGCACTTTCTGTCATTTTTACTGGGTTTTTTCCCATAATCAACCATTAGTAAGCCAACAGCAAAAGTTGGCAACAGCTCCATTTCGAGCGTTACACAGTCATAAACTGAGCTGAACTGTGTAATCTTTTCTCAACTGGTGGAATTATCAGTGAATTGAAAAATGACACTATATATACGCAAAACAGCAGCTCTGGTTTCTATGTTTGGCCATGAGAATAAGTGAAAGTGGAGCAGAGTTAAAGGTGGGTTTAGCTTTATGAGCATGACAAAATTTCCTAATCATCTGTGCTTTGACTTAAAACAAGCCAATTTATAGTTGTCCATTTGTGATTTCAAGGAAGGTTTTAAAATTTATTTTCTTTCCTCTGTAAAATTTTAGATATAACAGGCATTCCATTTCAGAAACTCCTGTGTATTTATTCTTTTGCTTATTCTTTTGTCAATTTACTTAGATGTGAACTTTTTGTTTTATTTTTTTTTCTGCAGATTTTTGTATTACGAAAGCGAGCTACACACACAATTCCAAAACCTGACTCCAGGTTCTACATTTGTTCCTTGTCTTTGAAAACTATTGTTTACAAAGGTCAACTCACCTCCGATCAATTATGGATGTATTTCACAGATTTGAAGGTATTATCAACATCAATTAAGTTTATTTAACCCTTCACTGCATGAAGTTCCACCAGTGGAACAAATTCTTCAAACGCTCATATAAAATACAGGTTTTGAGATATGCCTTTGGCGCATGGTGGGTCAACGCGGGAGAAGGTATGTTTTGAGCTCACAAAAAAAAAAAAAAAAATTGGCTGAAAGAAAACATCATGCAGTGAAGGGTTCGTGATCGAAATCATGTCAGGGGGAAAATTTGCCCCGTATCCAAACTGACCACATTTTGATTATTTTTATAAAGTTTCCAGCATTGGCTTTTTGAAAAATCCAATTAAAGTAAAAAAAAAAAAAAAAAAAGTTTTGAAAATTTAAAAAAAAAATAAATGAAAAAAATTCCCGCCATTTTTTATGGTGTTATATCACCTGTAAAAAACGAGTAAAAAATAGAAAAAAGAGAAGTTTGACCGAAAAACCGTCAAATTATTTTTTTCACTATTTTTCCCATGTATTTGACCACCTAATACATTGAAAAATCCACATTTGCTTGAAAAAAAAAATCATGCAGTGAAGGGTTAAATCAATTTCTATCAATTATTTAAATTTAATTTAACTAAAATTAAATTCCTTTAAATTAAAATTAAAATTAAATTTAGCATCAATTAAATTAATTCAAATTAGAAATCTGGAATTTGATTTGATGCATAGAATACTGAACAGGTTCATTTTGCAGAACAGGTAAAATGATGTAAATAAACACTTGCCCAGTTAAATTCATTTGCTCTGCTCTTTAACTACATGTTAGGTAAGTTGTGCTGTCTGGTTCTCGCAGCTTTTATTATTAAAATCCAAAATTCTTCGCAAGCATGTTGACGGCAATCCTAAAGCAAGATGGAGGAAGAAGATTAGCCAGTTTAAGAGCATGTGAATCAACTGACTTGTTTTAACTTTTCTTAGTAAGTGAATAATAAGAAGGATAGTCTCATACTTAATGTTCAAAGCATTTCGTAGTTTTCCATTGCTACCAAAAGTCTCAACTTTTCTTTTTTATATTTTTATTCTGAATCTGAATCATCCTTCAACATGAATCCTTACCTTTTTAATTCTAGAACCTTACCAATAGATGGTGCTGAGTGTTTGCTGCAGTTCGATTAATGATGAAAATCTCTAATTTAAATTACTTTTTCCAAAAAAAACTAGATGTTAAGTCCTCAAGATTGGTTTTCAGAATGCGTTTGCCAAAAAATGATGATGTCATTGATTCCTGAATTTCGGAGATTGGTAGTTTCAGCTCCAACTTTGAACGTTGCTGCGATCGTTTTCGCGTGTTTATTCTTGAAACCAATCTTGAGGGTTTCAGGATCTGTTTTCTTAGAAAATGTAATTTATTTTGCAGATTTCTGTCAAACAGCAGGAAACACTCAGCGCCATTTATGGGCAAATATAGAACTAAAGCGATAAGGATTCACGTTACAGGATGATTCAGAGTAAAATAATGGAGAAGAATAGTTGAGACTTTTGGTAGCAATGAGAAACTTTAAATTGTTTTTACTGGTCAACAGGTTAAGGGATTAAAGAACGCACTTCAAAGCTGAAAGTTTCAATGAATTACCTATCTCAAACCATTTATTTGCTTAATGAATTCTTCTGTTTTGTTTTTTGCAGTCTCCAAATTTTGATACATACTTAGCCTTAGTTCACACTAGATTCTCAACAAATACATTCCCCAGTTGGGAGAGAGCCCATCCTCTCAGGTTCGTTATTTTTATTGATTTAATAATTTATATTTTTACTCTGTAAACACTTACAAAATCCAAATGAAAAAAACAAAATGCAGAAAAGCAGAAGTAAGATTTGGCCTAAAAGTACAGTAGTCGTTTCTGAAAAGACCACTGCAACAATGTGGCATATTGATTTTAACAGAAAATTTTGCAAAAACAACTATGCACCCATAGAAAACTTTAAAAATCGACTCATTAAGTCAGGAAATCATTTCAGTTTTAAACAACCTGGGGGTGATCACGGAGGATCGTTTCGTTTCGGTATCGTTATCGTCATCGTTTGCATTAAATCAAATGGGCTTGCTTCTGCACAACTCGATCGCGCAGGTGATCCCCTCCTCACCTCTTCCTACTTCAAACGATCGAGTAAACGACAGCCTCCAACTCATCGCTTCCTTTCGACCGTTTCAATCGTTACGAGGAGCTCAAAACGATTCGATCAGTTGAGCCACCCATAAGGTTACACGTAAACGATAACGATAACGAAAACGAAACGATCCTCCGTGATCACCCCCCTGTGCTCCACTCTACATTATCATTACTTACACTGCCACCACATTCATGTAAAAATCATTGTAATCTCGAAACATTGAATTTTCCGTTTAAATCCATGAAATATTGACTGCACTTGCTACCCGATTTTTACTCGGGTACTGAATATTATAAAATAATACAAGAGTTGTATGTATCTGAATAAAATATATTACTTTTGGAAGCTATATTGATGTTTACACAAATGGAAGTGATTTCCTGAGTTAATGAGTTGATTCTGGAAGTTTTTGATGAGCGTGTCGTTATTTTCATGTAATTTTACCTTAGAATCAGTGAGCCATATTGCTGGAGCAGAAGTACACAATAGACCTATTGATTAATCCCATTGGACTAAGCAATGTCAGGTGACTTTGTTAACAAGACTTGGAGTCACTCTTTTCAGACTGAATGACTCAAAGTCTTATTTACGTAGTCACGTGACCAATCGGATTGATCAATTCCTACTATCTTGTCTCGAGCTGTCTGAAAGTTTAAAATCAGCGTGGAGACTATGTGAATGACATGTTTTTTTAAAAAGAATTAGTAAACAGAAACTGAGATTTGATTTTTGAATCTTTCAGGTGTTTAGCTCACAATGGTGAAATCAACACACTACGAGGGAACGTCAACTTCATGAAAGCTCGTGAAGGAGTGATGAAGAGTCCTTATTTCTCCGATTTGAAGCAACTTTATCCTGTCGTTGAGCCTAATTTGTCTGATTCTGGCTCTGCTGATTGTGTGCTCGAGTTCCTTGTGATGGCTGGTGGACGCTCCTTACCTGAGGTATTTACTCTGTCAATCCCTCTTTTTACCCAAAAATTGAGCCTTAGAGCTAACAGATTTGTATGGCTGCAGGACGCAGGCAAAATTCAAAGTTTAGCTTAAAAAAGTGATCAGTACTTTGCAATTGTTTTGTGCTTTCAAAATTTCAATAATTTCAATTTTAAGATTACTTCTGTTGCAATGAGCTCTTAGGCTTTGGATCTTAGATTAAGCTTTGGATCATAGAATAAATTGATTCATCCGTTGAATATGAAGGGAGATTATGATTCTGGTTAAAAAGTAAAAACTAACTGTTTTTTTTTACCTGATTCAATTTGCAGGCTGTGATGACGATGGTACCTGAGGCATGGCAAAATGATAGTACAATGCCAAGCGAAAAGAGAGATTTCTACCATTGGGCTGCTTGCGCAATGGAGCCGTGGGATGGACCTGCACTCTTGACGTTTACGGATGGTCGATACATCGGAGCCATTCTGGACAGGTAAATAATTTCGATTCTGTTTGTTTGAGTTAGATTGGCCGTATAAGGTCAGGGAGCTGCTCACGGATAATCGAATTGTATTCGCTATCGTAATCGGATTGAATGTGTTAAATCAAATGGGCTCGTTACTGTGCAACTCAATCGTGCAGGTAACGAGTCGTAACCACTGTCTCACCTCTTTATACTTCAGTCGAAGGAGATTCTGACCAGTCTCCGCTCTTTGGCTCCGTCTGTCCATTTTTATTGGAATGGAGAGCTCAAAACGATTCAATCAATGAAGCCACCCATAAGGCCATAAGGTTATAATGTATTTAATCCTCCGTGATCAACCCTTGTATAGGACCCTGCAGTGGATTTTTTAGACCTTGTTTAACATGAGTGAAAGTGACCCATGTAAACGGGGTTCGACCTATAGCTCGTTTGGCTGTTGTTTGTTCAATGTATCAGAATCTTTCCTAGCCATAAATATATTTGCATTTTTGGACTAACAAAAGTCATTTACCACATGCTCTCAAAGATTAAAATACATATGAACAGATACATGTTTTTGTTTACTATTGTTTGCTATTAAGTTGTTTAGATAGCACCTTCAGCTGAAATCTTCTGTGCCAGTATTGGCCCCTAGCCACTCCTGGTACCTTAAAAACCTTAAAAACAGATTTTAAAGTAGATCTGAACTGTTTTCATAAGCAAACATTTTTCTCTCACTTTTTTAATTTTGGTAGATTTTGTCCAATAAAATTTCTCAAAATACTCTGTTTGACCTTATTCTTTTTAGAAATGGTTTGCGTCCATCTCGTTTCTATGTCTTGAAGGACAATATCATGGTCATGGCATCAGAAGTTGGAGTTTATGATACTGACCCGGCCAATGTCACTTTGAAGGTAAATTTTTGTTTGAACATTTTTTTGTGTAGATCAAGTCTATGCCAAGCGTTAAGTCAGTATTAAAACTAAGTTTTTATGCTTTATTCTTTAAATTCTTTATGCTGCTGCTCATGAAGACCAAAAATGTGTTGCTAGAAATGTTAATTTAAAGGGTCTACTTAAAGTTAGTCCATTCCAGAGACAACAGAGACCACACACTAACTATCTCGCTCATAGTGGCAACTTTTTTTTTCGGGGTCGCAACAAAGCAATGTCCAACGGCTCCTTTGTGGGACTGTTGAGCAAAGATGTTGAGGTCAGTAGCCAATCAGAACAAAGCATCAATGTCTTGGTTGCTGGTCAACAATCCACGTAAGAGCCGTTGGAGCGCTTATTAATCCTCGGCGGTTGGTTGATTTCTTGTTTTCCTCCATAAAACTGAGGAACAATCAAAATTCTGACTATACCCTTAAAAATAAAACTAAAAAATGGTTTGCGTTGGTCTATCGATGGTCAATTTGTGCACCATAGGCCCATTCGTTGCTGAAAAGGTTGGTGCTGATGGATCAGTGTGAGAAATTTTCAAGTTTTTTATTTTTGAAGCAATTGTCAGATTTTTGTTGCCCTTGGGTTTTATGGCGGAAAATATGATAGAAATTGATAGCACGCTGAGAAATATGAACAAATGCAATCTTGATAATTATTGTCTCTGATTCATGATTTATCAGTGATGACTTTAGAGACGGATCTTACGTCTGTGCTACCGCTGTTCCACATTTCCACAAGTGTATACTTTTCTTATTTTCTTCTCAGCAAAACTGGTCAAAATCTCGATTGTTTATTTCAGTGCTGCGGTTATTTAAAAAAAAATTTCTTACTTTGGCACATTGTCACAGCAAAACTGCTCGAAATCTTGACAGTATACGTATTTCTGCAATGTCGGTATTTTATAACTATTCCTCTAATTTGGACTTTATTTTCAGCAAAATGCTCTTTAACCTTTCCGGTCGTATGTACCCGACATTACAATTTTCCCTTTCTAGTCGGGTGGCGGGTCCCCCCTGACTTTTCACTTCTTGATCTGGAGTTGTTTAGTCGGGCCTGATCAGACTTTCCTATTTTGTGGCACTCTCTGGCATTCTCTAGCTCCGAGGAACTAGTTCTCGTGGCAGTAGCGCTCCACTGCATGAACAAAATACAAAAAAAAAATAGTGAAACTGACTGGAAAGGGTTTAAAAACTACAAAACGGCCATGTTAATTCAATTTAATTTTTCTTCTTTTGCATTTTACAGAGTCGGCTGAAACCTGGTCGCATGTTGTTGGTCGACACTCAAGAGAAAACAATAATTCAAGATGTAGAGTTAAAGTTGAACATTGCTAGAAATCGACCTCATTCTGATTGGCTCAAAGAACAGGTACTTTCTCCTACTTTCAATTTATATAATTTTTGTATGAAAAATGAAAAACGACATCTGGTTCCATCTAGAAGTTGAAAACCTTTATTCAAGTTAAATACATTTTTTAAAGCTCAACTTGTAGGCAAGTTTCATTCATCTCAATGGAGTCGTTGGTGAATCAGAAGCATTTATTAAATGAAAATTAATGCAAGTGATTAATGTTCATATCGAAACTTTTACAATGCTATGAATCATTATGCTGTTTTATAACACTTTGACTGCCAATGGGCATATTGGTATAATGCCCTGCAGTCCCAAGAATTTTTCTTTTATTTCTTTCATTTTGAAAAACTCCAGTATTAAGGGAGAATACACCGGACAAAAAAGTTCTCCAGTGACTTGTGTACAGGACGCAGCACCGACCCCAATAATGTAGCAACATGTATTAGTTCAAAGTTTGACAACGAAGTGCGAATGTTTTTGTGATAATAGATGGTCAGCCTCTTAAGCGCAATGCAGTGCCACTAGGACACCTTAGCGTCCAACTGATCAGCACAGTGTGATAGTAAACTTGTTGAAAAGAATGAATGTTTCACCAATTCAAAACCCAAGATTTTAGAAAGTAAATAATTGTGTAAAATTAAAAAGAAATAAGAATGTTGAATGAAGCTCCCTTAAATCTGTAAATTGTTTTCCATTCTCCTGTGAAAGTGGATCTTTTCTTCAATGATAATTACAAATGGTATGAGTACCAGAAACAAAATTATAAGGTATCCGGGAAGACTTCTCTGAGTTTAATTCTTCAATTTTTCAAACATTAACTTTTTTCTAAGATATTAAATGTAGCAACAGACCTTATTTTTCAGAACATTCTTTTGTGATAGTAAAATTAAATACTCATCAAATTATTCTGCAAATGACAATCACGTAGGTCAAGTAACTTTATTATTAGAATAATAATCGGTTCTAGCTATCGTTTTAATCGTCTTTTCGCTTTTTTTTTTTCTTATGCGGTGCGTTTTTCAATTGATGGTTCAAGTTGGTGAGTTGTCATTAATAATCATGATACAAAGAATGATTGTTTTGTTTTCTTACAGATTTTTTTTTTTGATTGATCTGTATTTGTTTTTGTGATTTGTCAGTTTTGTAATTAATTTTATTCATTTTTCCTTAAATACATTAGTTTACTCTCATCTCACTCTCCCTCAAATTCTTGATTCCCTTCTCATCATTAATTTTTAATTCATTCAATGCACTTTGATGTCTTAGAATTTTCAGTAATTTTGTTTTCAGTTTCTCTTTTTCCTTCTCTTTAACACCATTGATACAGTTTTTATATTGTAGGGGTAGCCCTTCTTACTGATCAAAGGATCACTCATTATATAGACAGATGAAACAAAATTACAAACAACTGTAAATTTATCGACTGTTTTAATTTTTATCTTCTCCACAAAAAAAAATAAAAAAGTATGGGGTTGCAACGCTGTTGAAGATATCAAGACTACCTGACCGGCTTTGTTTGTTCTTTAGATGTACATATGTCCAACGTAGCCCATGGTCATATTTCACATTGGTCATTTTTATTGAACTGTCCAAATTGCATCTTGAGGCCAAAAAATATAAAAAGCGTCTTTGTCAAAAATAATGTAATTTTGAAAATATAATCATGGCCATCATAATTTTGTCCAAAGCAGTGTGAAGTATATGTGTTGGGAATGTAGTGTACAACTCAGAGATCTGTTATTCTATTGCAGTAAGGGGCAATTTTTTTTAATTTTACCAGAGAGGCTAAAAGAAGTTTGGAAACTTAGGTATTTTCAGTCTGCTGTAAGTACAATGCAGTATAAACAATTTTCTTCATCATTGGGTTCGACTGACCTTGATATTTTATATGGGATGATTCAATGTCCTTAGAATTAAATGCGCAACCAAAAGTATCCTTGAAAGTATGATTCTTTTGATTTTTTGTCCAAGACTGGCACAAGTTTTCAAAATTGCCCCTTCTGCAAAATCACTGCTTTCAAAACTGAAATGGTGTTTGTCCTATTTTGCATGTCGGACTCTAGTTGAACAAATTTTCTAGGTCCTTAAATAAAAATCTTTTCATAAATTTGTCGATAATTTATTCAGTTAAAGAAAATACATTTTTTGGGTTTTTCTTCAGTTTTTCCCCAGCCACAGGCTTTTAAGCAATTATCAGTTTCTCCTGGTTAGGCATTCAATTGTTTTATTTTTTTGTTTGAAATTACATTTTAAAATATTTTACCCCTTAACAATGTGTCGGTATTTTTTGCCTTGTCATTGCCTTTTTTGCTGTTACTGACTTTTCAATCAACTTTTCTTTACTTAATAACTTACTGATTTATTTGTACAATGTGTAAGGCTATTTGCAATAACACAAAACAAAAATCTTATGACAAGAAAGCACCAATGAATATAAATTGAGAAGAAATTATGAAATAAAGGAACTGATTGAATCATTAATTTAAGGAACTCATTAATTTAAGGAACTCTAAAATTAATGGAATGTTGAAAGATAAAAAAAACTCCCTCAATCCAAGATTGAAGATCATTACCGACAGCCAGTGATGGGCAAATAACCGAATAACGAATAATCACAAATAATTAACTAAAATTATTTGCATTATTCTCATGTTATTCCTATTAGTAAATCAAAGTTTTAACACTACCAGTCCTTCATCTTATGACAGATGAATATGCTGGTGGTGTCAAAACTTCAATTTACTAATAGGAATAACATAAGAATAATGCGAATAATTTTAGTCAATTATTCGTGGTTATTCGATATTCGGTTATTTGCCCATCACTGCCGACAGCTCTGTTCAGACAGCTTGCTCTAACATCTCTATAAGCGCCCCCATCTATGCATCAATGTATTAGTGAGGGCCCGATAATGAGATTTTTTGATATCAATTAGTGCAAAAGTATTTATCAGTTGTAAATAAATTAATTCCATCAATGGAAGGAGTAGTTATGTGAAATCTCATTCAAGGTGCCTCTTTGCGTTGTGTCGTTTTCTCTTTATTATTTAGCCATAGATAAAAAAGTTGCATGTAATTAGTTAAGTTTTGCATTTAAAATTTAACTCGCATTAAAATCTTTGCAGTCAACTGGTTTTCAATTTCTGATTACAGTAAAAGCTCGCTGTGTCGGACGCTCAGTTACTCGGATTTTTCGCTGAGTCGGATTTTTTTCCCGGTCCCTTGAATTGCCCCACAAGACCAATGTAAAAAACGTCGGCATAAGTCGGATTTTTCAGAGTCGGAATTTCGCTTGTCTCGGATTTTTTTCCGGTCCCGAAATGACTTTTTTTTTGTTGAGTCGGACAAAATTGCATATAAACGAATAAAAGAACCCAAGAACAGATTGCCGAGTTCAAGTTTTTGTGTGCGTGTTCATGTCATAAATCAAACCAGCCGACCCACCTTTCATCTCTACCACACGCCGACTTCGCGGTGCGGCAGTGAGTGTCGTGAGTGATGCGTCGTCGCGCGTCGTCGTGATAACACTGCAAGGACCCCGAAGAGAGTTTCCAATACGATCGGCATTTAATTAAAGACGACTCCATGCCACAGGGCCAAAAAAATGTTGAGTCCTCGCTAAGTCGCTAAGCAAGAGGTACGTGCTATGTAAAACGTACGGTCGGCAAACGTTCGCTCAACATTGAGGTTATGTAGCACTCCTCGTACACCCTTCGCAAGCCTCGGACGTAAAAGACTTCGAGGATTAGAAGTCTTTTGATCCCGGAAAGGACCGACTTTTTTGGGCCCAGCAATGTTGCCATGGTGGCATCATTATGCTAGCCCGAAACGGAGGACGAAATACGACAGGGTGACAAGATGAGGAAACTGATCGGAAACAAAGGGAGAATGGCACGCAACACCAAAGTCTTGGCGCGACACAGCACACTTGGCCACTAAGGAGAAGAAAAGGGGGGGGGGGTGAGAATTGGTGAAAAGTAAACAAAAACAATGCAGAGTTCAGCAGACCTGATGATTCATCAACGACACGAGAAAATCTCTTGCGTCGGTGTGATAGTGTGATACCTCCCCCCTCTCCTTCATACTAGATGCTGCGTCCGAAAAGACCAATCCCTTCAGACACCTCCAGCGCGAGCGCCAGCCAGACTCAGCCGCGAGCCGCTGTTGGCTGTCGTGCTCGTGGCGCCGCACTATGTTCCAGATGTCCGGTTTAGGAAGAAATTAGTTTGCATTAAAATCGCCCAATATCTTGAAGTTCATCTGACACCAAAACTGGTAATTACAAAAAAGATAGAACGTAACCCGTTTTAACTTTTTTGTAATAACCATTTTTGATGTCAGATGAGCCGTTTTCAAGATATTGGGCGATTTTAATGCAAACTAATGTCTTCCTAAATCGGACTTCTGGACCATAGTGCGCCGGTTCAGCGGCAGGCGGCCCGCGGCAGTCATCGTGTCGCAACGAAGAATCTCTATTGCTTCGCGGTAAAATTGATAAGATACCCCTCGGTAGTTTGTTTCGTTAAGCGGCAAAACCTCTTTTCCCACATCCGAGTTGCTGACACAAGTGTTGGGTACGAAATCGCCAAGAAAATACTGGTTTTTTCGGGAAACTTCGCGCTGAGTCGGATTTTTTGGGGGAAATCCGACTCAGACGTAATTTTCATGAGTCGGACTTTCGTTAAGTCGGATAAATGCCGCGGTCCGAAGACGATCCGGCACATCGAGCTTTTACTGTAATGGTTTTTGGCGGACCTCAGTGATCTGGTAGTTGAGGCAGTCCAATGCTAGCTCTGAGGTCATAAGCTCAAAGTTTGGTCAAAAGAAATTTCGTTGACCAATTTTTTTTTTTCCAATATGTTGTTATTTTGGTCCTGTGATTTCTTTAATCCAAACATTGTAGAAACTCAGTAGGGTAAGGTTCTAGAATTTACGGGGGGAATTCATCTGTGAGATATAGATTATGGATTGCAATTTTTTCAGTGCATATAGATATACTGCAACACACAAGTATGTAATCTTTACTCCTGTTATGAATTCCCCGGAAAATTCTAGAACGCTACCCAGGTTTATGGGAGCATTTTACGGTGAAAATTTGAGAGCCTATTGCTAGCTGCTATGTCAGCATGTGAATGAGAGTTTTGGTGTTGATTCGTGCATCTATAGGGTACACAACAAGCTAATTGAGCTGTTCATCAGTGTTTTTTACAAAGAGGCGTTACTCAATGTAACGTTTCAAAATCTTGCATTCTTGACCTATTTTTATAAGAATAGCAAATGCTTAGATTTTCTTAATTTTCCCCTATTTTGCATGTTACTTGAAAAATCTTGTAAAAAAAAGTTGATGAAGATTGGCTGGTCGGTTCACCTCTAAGAAAAAAAGCAGTGATGGGAAATTTTGACTCATTTAATTGAGTCACACCTTTTTGTAAAAACAGACAAATTTTCCTGGAATCCTTTGTAACCATCCCCACCAGTGGGCCGATCATTTACGTTTTTTGCTAAGCCAATTATTAAAATTGATATCGATCAATGGACGCCGATCGATATTTAACGGGTGATTATAGGTTTGCCATTGACACTCTTGATTGATAACTTGGGGCGGTGTGCTGGATTAGTAACTTCAGAGTAGCTAAAGAGGTAGATTTAAGTTACAAACACTATACCATTTCTGAGTAGGTAAATGATCGATTAATTCCAGTTGTTAATGCTTGGCCCGATTGAAAAAATATAACAATTAAGTGCTGATAAAGTAAATGATCAATCAATATTGTTAAGTTTAAACTGGTTCAATAAAACGGCCTTTATTGATGGCTCGTCAACGTAAATGATAGGGTCAATGGTCTGGCTTTACCTGGCTCACAATTATTCCATAAATCACTTTAATAAAAGCCTTATCATTGATTTTTTAATTTATACTATTTAGTACAATTAGTGCTGATTGCTTGACATTTTTACTCTTCTTTCATTATTTTATCGCAAAGTGTAACTACCAAAAACTTCTGTAATGAAAATTTCCTCAAGCATGTCGTAAAAGTCTCAGATTTTAAGAAACAACTTTTCTTTTAACTTTTTTTGTGAGTACTCTGAATTAGAAGGTTCACTTCATCATCTTATTGTGAGAATGAATCAAGCTTTTCTTCTGTATCAAAGCTATATGTAACGAGGGACTATTTAAAGTAGAATTGCTGTACGCAGTGTCTAAGTCCTCATAAAAAAATTAGGTACCATGACACTCAAAAGAAAATCCTCTGATCGAAACCGCCCTTGATAATTTTGTCCATGATTTTCCAAAGAGTTTTAGATTTCTTAAGACATATTTTCAAGTGGCCATTCTGTTAGACTTTGAAATACCTGAAAACTGCTCAATTTTTTAACCCTTTCCGTCACGGTGTCCATTATAATGGACGACCGTTTTCCATGGATTCTTATGTAAATTCAGAAAAATTGACTCACACATGAAATCATATGAGAAAAGTTCGTTCAATTTAATGGTTTAGGTTTCACATTGCAGTGACACTTCTTTCATAATTCGTGACAGAAAAGGTTAAAAGTGGTTAAGAAATGGAGGAATGAAAATTTCTACTAGGAATACTAGGATGCTTTCTTTTGAAAGTCATAGTACTTCCAATGAAAAGTAGCAAAAGCAATCTTCATCCTTTGAAGTATACGGTCTGGGCCCTAATTCGCCTTTACCTTGGAAAGTCCTTTAGAAAAATGTCAATTGACAATCATATGCACCCTCTTTTCAAAGTGGAAACTATACTCCGTAAAAGAGTATCATATTATCCATTGTCGCTTTTTTAAATTTTGTTGGTCTTACCCAACTATTTCTAGTCTGGTATTTATGGTGCAACTTAAAATCTTCAGGTAAGATTCATTTTTGGATTGATGTCCCATTTCCTTTTTACCACTTTTGTGTTTGTTTTCAGATCACAATGGAAGATTTGCGTAAAGAAGCGTCTGCTAGAGGTGTTGGTCTTGTGAAGGAAAAATCCATTGAGTTTGAAAGTGGGGATGCAAAGAAAGTCATTAGAGATAATTTACCAGAGCAAGAGATGACACGAATCTGGGGAGGAGATCGACGACTCTCGCTTTTCAGTTACTCCATCGAAACCATCAACATGCTTATTCTACCCATGATTAGAACCAAGTAAGGTTTTTGGTTTTTACTTTTTATTAAATAATTGTTTTTTTATTTGTTTGCCCCTCCTTCCCAGGGGCGACATTTCAAATTCTTGGGGGCAAAGTCTGATCCGATCACCAAAAAAAAGGTCTGATCTGACGACCAAGGAAAAAAAAAAGGGTTTTACCAGTTAAATAAGAATTAGTGTAAGGCAGGGTAGTGCCGCTCCTTCTTTTTGTCAAAAGTATTGATTATTTTATAATCGGGACTATTCAAGACATTCATTTAACTGTTGATCAAAATCCTTGGGTAGGCAATTCCCCCCCCTCCCCCGACCACCCCAAATTATGCCCATCGCCCCCTAAAGCAACCCTCTTGTCTCCTTACCTTACTGTCAGGCACTTTGGTAGATACCTTCATTCATTAATTGAGGAACAAAAGTACGTGACTTTTATTCAGAATTAGAAAAGATTCTCAGTTTTTAGTTTACGAAGTGTAAAAAGATTTTTCTTTGCTTATCAAAATATCTTGAATATTTTTTCAGGAAAGAAGCATTGGGCTCTATGGGGAATGATGCTCCTCTTGCATGTTTTTCAGAATTCCAACCGCTTTTATACGACTACTTCAAGCAGTTATTCGCTCAGGTAACCTTCTTTTTTTGTTAATCCACATCAACATATCAAATATGAATCACAGTCATTTCGTAAAAAAAAATTCATTACTTTAATGCAGGATTACAAAATAAAACAGAATTTGAACAAACAAGTTTTCTTGTATTTCAATGAATGAGTCTATTTTTACTTGTTTATTCATAGTAAACATGAGCCAATTGATCAGGCAATGAGTAAGATATCAACAAGAAAATCTCCAGGCAGAGACAAAATTAACAATGACATAGTATTAGCAGAGCAGTTAGTCTTCAAAGAACACTTGAAGAAACTCTTTTATCAGAAATGATAAAAGTGGGGTTTGTTTGGAGCAGGCAATCTCCAAAAGGGGGATCATCAATATCATCATCAAAGGATAGAGAAAGATTGAGCTGTCATGTAAGATAGAGAATGTCCATGTAAGGTGATTCCAGGGTCAATCAGCTCCAACCGAAGGCACCACGCTTAAAAAGCCAACAGTTTTTGGTTAAAATTAATGAGTACAGTAAAACCTCCAACTAAGGAAACTCTGGTTAACAAAAACCTCTAATTAACGAATGTTTCGGCCGGTCCCGTCAAAAGTCCTATCTTACTTGTGTAAAAAAAGACGCAAATTAACGAAGAAAATTTGCAGTCCGCCGACCATTTTTACCGTATTTTAACGAAGTTCTTAGGAAAAATCGCGTAGTTCCAAGCCGTATTCACAATCTCTACCGTTGATACGCGCGTAACAAGAGTCAAGAAGAATCGTGATCGGAAGGATGGTTCGACTCGTTGTCGAATCAGATTCAGATGCGGATCGGAGTCGCGCTGCGCAGAAGCTGAGTTTCCGTTCAAATGCGTTTATATGCGTGATGCGGAACGCGCTTGACAGAGACAGTGTGCCGCGTGTGAGCTTTGCAGTCTGGCGGCTGGCGCTAGCTGCAAGAGGGGAGGGGGACGGGAGTAGCAGGCCGGCTCCTAGCGTTGAGGTTGTGAATCTACCGTACACCCACTGTTCGGCGTAGAATTTTGTTGAAGCGGTGGCAGGCAAGCACAAAGCACGGACTTACGGCAAGTACAGATGTTAAATAAAAAAGTTTATTGCATATATCGTAAAATGAAGGGGCTCCAACACGCGAATCGGAAATTATCGAGTTTTTTTGTTTCTACAAGCTGAAAAACGGGTTTTTCCGCGAAATTCTCGTTAATGAATACTCCAATTAACGAATGGTTTTTTCTGTCCCCTGAGATTCATCAACTGGAGGTTTTACTGTATTTGCAAAAACCACCAATTTGGGGAATGTTGGCACTACGTTGCAAGCATACTGCAGGTAAATTTGCTGGAAGTTTCAAGCTGAAATACTCAAAATTACAGCTGGAATATTGGAAGTACAAAAATTCCCTTAAGCCTCAATGAGTGCGAGTGAGGCAGATAGACATAGTATCACTTGCACTCACTCGCACTCATTAAGGTTATGGCAAGATTAATTTTCAATATTACCAATTTTTTACTTTAACATTCAACCAATGTAGCTCGTTTTGGGCTCAAAAAATCCAAAAAGAAATTACATAGGTGCCGACATCCTCGGATTTTGCATTCTTTCCTTGGTGTCACTTTAAAATGTCGAAAAAACGACAAGTTGCGCTGTCCATCAGATAAAAATCTGGAAAAGTTTTTCCAGGAATCATCGACTGTTAAAACGAAACTGTTAAATAACTATTAACTGTCATTGATACCTGATAATTATTAAGATCTAGAATTTACTGCTCATTACTGATTATTACAGTTCGTGTGATCTTTATTATGATTCTTAATCCCAATTTCTCAATCATTTCTCATCAGGTAACAAACCCACCCATCGATCCATTCAGAGAGAAAGTTGTCATGTCACTCATGTGTCCAATTGGTCCAGAAGCAAATATTCTAGTTCCAAGTTCAAAGCAGTGCCATCGTATCATTCTACCTCACCCAATCATTTCACTTCTTGACTTGGAAGTATTGAAAAATAACGTTCATCGTGGCTGGAGGGTAAGAATTTTGAAATTTTCTTTTTTTATTTTGAATCTTTGAAATATGTTTACCTTTCCCTGTTGTAAAAATTTACAGTCGATTTTGGAGAGTCTCAAAGGATTTCTCAGATGATGAAGTATCTTAAACCGGTTTTATCCAGTAGTCCAAAATATGCTTTATCAAGGAGCTTTTCAGAGATGTTGATATGAAAAGTTTTGAGAACAGTAGGTGATCGTCGATTGATAAACCTTAACTTGTTGAGTGCCGTCCCACTTTTCAGGAGTTTTCAATTTAGATTACTCTCTTGATCTGACCCCAGAAATTTGACTTTCTTCATGACTTTTGCAGGGGTGCAAAATGAGCTTCCTGAAAAAAAAGAAGAAAAGAAAAAAAAAAAAAATTAACAACATTTGCAGGTTTGCAGCCTCACAAGATTTTCCGAAATTTCCTCTCAAAATTCAGAAAAGTGATGACTTTTTTTTTTTGGTTTATCATCTGATTTTGTTTTGCTTCTAGACACATGTTATTGATGTCACATTCGACAAAAGTGAAGGACCTCCTGGATTCGTAAAAGCTTTGAACCGGATTACTGATGAAGCCTGTGCTGCAGCTCAGAGTGGATTCCAACTTATCATTTTGTCAGATGCCAAAGCAGGAGCTAACAGGTACCATTACTCTGTCTATACTGCAGTTGTTAATTTATGATGAACCTAAACTTCATTTTTGATGAAAGTCACAAACAATACTTTACTCTCTCTTGCATAAATTGATTAACGTACTGACGCTCATTGCAGATAAGCCACATCCCAAATTTTAAGGGAGAAGGGAAAAAAATTATCTTGCTTATAAGCTGCACTTTTTGAAGGTTGAGGGTGAAAAAAGAGAGAGAAACAACAAAGAGCTATCAAAAAATAATGGAATTTATATTCTGAACGCCAATGGTCATGGTATCTTTATCTTCTCTTTTTCATGCGCATTCAAGACTTTGACTTTTCATCCTTGCTCAGTTCAATTTCAGACTTAGGTTGTGTGTAATGGCTTTCGGTATTTTATAGCATTTGTGATTACAGTCTCTGAAAGAGTAAAACAGTTCAAGTTGTCATGGTCATGGATAATGACAGTCAGAGGTCAACTAAGTATGTACTATAAAACAATTGAAGTATTGATTCCGTAGCATTCCAGTACCATAATACCTGTGAATAACAAAAAATACCAAACATTTTATTTTTTCGGCATCTTGTAACCTTCAGGTATTATGATACTGAAATGCTAACTATCATTACTTCAATGGTTTTATGGTATTTACTTAGTTGACCTTAGGCTGTCATTTTCCATGACATTTTCAACTATTTCACTCTTTCAGGGGCTGTAATCACAAATACCGTAAAATACTGATTAAATGCAGAAAGCAATTCTGCAATGCAGAAAGCAATTCTGCACAACCTCACTTTGGACTCATCCTCAATATTGCCAATAACAAGAGCAGGCTCGATAGGAAAGAGTGACGCCTTCGGTTTGTTGGTTTTGAGGCCTTGATAGGGAGGAAGTTGACCTTTGTTGCAGCATGTGCCAGAATCTGCCTGGCACAAGCTAAAACAAAAGTTCAATGCGTTTGTTTTGCCGATGCTTCACCTTTCATCACCAAAATTCTGCGATCTCAAGATTTTGTTCTGGTTTTCCTCGTATCAACCATCGATAATTGTCGGCTCTTTAATCTTTCTACTCTTCTAAAATCTACTCTTTGAATCTTCTAATTTGCCTTGAATTTATGTTTGATCTCAGGATACCTGTAAGCATGCTTCTTGCTCTGGGTGCCACCCACCATCATCTAATCGAGGAACGTCAAAGAATGAAGGTCGGCCTTATCCTGGAAACTGGAGAAGCTAGGTAAACTTCAAATTTTATTCTTTTATCTAGAACTGTGATAGTGATATTCTTTATCCTTTTGTTTTCTTTATTTGTTTGTTTTATCATAAATATTGAAAGAGGTTGTTTCATCGCCCATAAGGAATGGGCTGAGAATGGATTGCCTTTATTTTTTTAGAGCTGATAGAGCTATTCACGGGGCGTCTAACGGTGGCCTATTTTTTATTTTTGCCTTCTTAGAACCGGGGGGGGGGGGGGGGGGTCAAAGGTAAAACGGTTTTTCGGCCATAACTTTTTAACGAATGAAGATATCAAAACAAACTTTTTTTAAACGAAAGACCTTTTAAAGACCTATCTTTTGATGTGTATGAAAATGAAAAAATATTGATTTTTAGTTGAGTTATTGCATTTTCAAAATTTAAAAAATTCCAAAAAATTAGTTTTTTGAATTTTTTTCACATGGAGATTGCACGAAGAAAAACAAAAAATTATCTGTAAGAAAGCCCTTTCTTTTCCGGTTAAAATGAGCTAAAGTCCGTTTTCAGGAAATGATTTGTCTTCGAGTTATAAATTTTTAAAGTGTCAAAAATCGCTATTTTTGCGTTCTCAGCGGCAGCGACGAGGACGAAAAAAATCATTTCTCCGCATGTTATCGACAAAATTCAATGAAAATTGGTATCCGCGGGTTTTTTAGGTCGCAGATTTTAATTCTCTTCGATTTTCATGAACTTTGCTACACTTTTTTTGCCAAATGGTCTGTGTCCAAAAAACAATTTTTTTTAAAAATGTTTAACCTTACGTTGATGAATGAATATAATTATGACATTTCTTCTATTATTTTTCAGGGAAGTTCATCATATGTGTGTTCTATTGGGTTATGGAGCAGATGCTATCTGTCCTTATCTTGTTTTTGAGATGGCTAAAAGTTTACGAGCAGAAGGAGTTTTGGATGTTCAATACACGGATAAAATTTTGTTTGAGGTAAGTGACAAATGCGCAATTTTTTACAATTTTCTCTCTAAGTTTTTCTTTTTATCCCTGTTATAATTTTATATCGATCTAAAAGGGGTTGAAACTCCAAAATTCCCTAAAAAATGCCCACAATATATCTCTGGCACACTCTTTGGCTTGTATCATTTGAAAATACAATGAGGATCTTTTTTCATGTAGCGTCCGTAGCATGTGTCTACTCTGGTGTGGTAAGGGCTTTACCCTTAAGAGTGAAAAAAGTAGGAAAATCTTCCAACTGTACCACAAACTTTGCTTTGTTCTGAGAAGAATTGTTTTTGTGTCTGTAGCAATATCAATTACATGCTTCAAATTTTTACCTTGTAAAAAGTTTCTCCAGTGCTGGTCATTTTTGTCTTTTAATATATTCTTTGATTCTCTCCAAACAGAATTATTCGGATGCCATGGAACGCGGTATCGCCAAAGTCATGGCCAAAATGGGTATCTCAACTTTGCAGTCTTACAAAGGAGCGCAAATTTTTGAAGCCGTTGGTCTCTCTGATGAAGTTATCGATAAATGTTTCAAGGTAACTTTCATCTAAACTGTAATTTTAAATTACTTTTGTTTTGTAAATTTTTTTGGATTAAACCTTAACCCTTTCCACTCCACCATTTTTCGAGCTGAACCTTCCTGTACTCCACTAGAACTCCGTGTACTAGAGCTTCACTGGTAAGTTCAGAAGAAGCCTGTCAAGGCGCAGCATTACTCAGACACCTATTTTGTCCCGTTGATAGGGTCAATTTTTGAGCAACAAAATTTTGTTGACCACAGCTCGACAATGGAGGAGAACCTGTAAATCGATTTTGTCGACTACAGCTCGACAGTGGAGTGGAAAGGGTTAACAGAGATAAGTATTCATAAAAAAACATATATAAACAAGATGGACTCTTGAAATGGGGCTCTTGCAAACTTTTGCTAACTTTTGCTCTGAGCAAATGAATAGTAAAATCTGAGGTATAAACCAGAAAAAATCACGAAAATCACGCTATAAAAGTTTAAAATTCAGTAGTAAATTCAGGAAACAGCTATATCAGCAAGATCATATTGGCAGAGCTACGCAGATATTCTTGAGATTCTTGTCTAATTTGTCACTTTCTCTACAGAAACACAGAGATATATCTCAAACTCGATAGGAATCTCCCATGATACCTACGTAGCTCTGCCATTAAGCCTGATTCTGAGAGTGCATTTCGTGATTTTTTTAGTGTACTCATTGTCAGTTTTACAGGTCTTTATGCAAAAATCAACTCTTCAATCACCTCTACTTGTCACATTTTTATTTCGTTCACACTTTGTCTTAACTCTAATTCTAGTCCTAATTATAATTCTTATCATGTTCAAGGGCACTCAATCCCGTATCGGAGGAATAACATTCGAAGTCTTGGCTCAAGAAGCCTATGATCGTCACTTTCTCTCATACTCCGAAAGAACTACAGATATGTTAGTGTTGAGAAATCCAGGCACATTCCATTGGCGTTCCGGAGGTGAAAAGCATATTAACGATCCTGTCAGCATTGCTAATTTGCAGGTAAATTAGTACAACTATTGAACCAATTTATAAAATTAATGTTTTATATGTGCTCCTCATATTTGAATACTTTTGGAGAAACTTTTCTCTGCCTGTAAATTTCTTTCTCAAAATCATTCATTCCTAATCTAACCAAAATGAACCCTCTGCAATTTATGTCTGTCATTTTGTGGCTAAATTTGCTGTTGATGATGTGTCTAAACAGAACCAGGGTGAAGCCTTTGACCCCTTGGAGCACTTAGTATTAGTTATACGCTGTTAAAAAAACTGAAGTAAGGCTGAAATAATCAAAGCATTCAAGGTATATGAAACCAGGTATGCGCAGTTTGATTCCTGCAATGGAGCGTAGCGGGCAAACTCTGTTGACCAGCATTGACTAGTTTACGCAGCTAGTGTTCTCCCATTTGATTCACATGGGAGTTGACCAGCCTACGTCATCGCCTGCTAGCAATTGGGACGACCCTAGTGGCAAATTTTGTGCATTGCACACACCTTGTTTTATCTATCTTGCAAAGCATTCTTTTTACTTTAGAATTCAAAGGGTGAGAATGGGTCTGTTGCATACTTTTGCTACATCAATATAACTCATTGTTTCTAACGTAAAATTCTGCAAAAATAACGATGTGCGTATTAAAAACTTTCAAAATCCACTCATTAACTCAGAAAATACCTTCCATTTCAAACAACCCGCGCTACACTAGACACTATATCACCGACTTATAACTACATAGATGGAACCATCTTGTTTATGTAAACATGAACAGAACTTACAAACATTGGAATGTTTCGTTTAGATGCGTACATTTTTTATATTATTTTGTAATCATTGATAATATTGAAAAGACCAGACAGCAAATGCAGCTTATATTTCGTGTAAAAAGAAATTCCATAATTTTGTAGCTATGATGTTGTTTACTTATGCAAGGTGGTTCTGTCTATGTAGTAGTATACCGGTGCAAATAGTGTCTAATGTAGCGTGGGCTGTTTGAAATGGAAGTGATTTCCTGAGTTAATGAGTGGATTTTGAACGTTTTTAATGTGCGCATCCTTATTTTCACCGAATTTTACGTAAGAATCAAGGTTCTATATTGTTGTAGCAAAAGTATGCAACAGACCCATTACAGTAGTCAGACCAGAAGGGAGAAAGAGTTGACAGACAGATATGGACAGAGGAAGAATGAGCGGAATTAGAGTTCATTCTCCCACTTTCTATTCCCACTCTGTCAAATCTTACTTTCTTCTGTTCTCATATTAGTAATACTCACCTCTTGAATTCTGAGGCGGAGTAAATGCTTTGACTATTTTGGCCTCTTTCTACTTTTTCTAACGCTGATCTAGAGCACTAAACTTTTTTACAGCTGTAATTTAGAACGGTTTGTTTTAACTTAACCTCTCGCAATTATTTTTTTGGTGTTTTGATTCGGAAAAACAAAATTCTACTGCAATTTATTTTGTTATCTTTAGAATACTGAACCAACCACACTAACGGAGAGTAACTTGTTCCATCTCATTCACAAATAATGAGTTAGATAATTGTCTTTCACACGTAACATCAGACTCATGTTTGCTTCTTTTGATTCTATCAGGAAGCTGCAAGTAACAAAAGTCAGAATGCATACGCTAAATTCTGTGAGTCAACAATGGAAAGTGTCAGAGCCTGTACGATTCGAGGACAGTTGGAGCTAGTTGTCAACGATAGCCCAATAGACTTGGCCGAAGTCGAACCAGCCTCAGAAATTGTCAAGAGATTTGCAACTGGTGAATATTTCTCCATTTCATGGTTTTTGAGATTAGTCCCAAGTTATTGTGCGTTCTATGTTCATTTTTGATTGAAAAGCAAAAAGAAGAAGGGTCTTTGCTCTCAATGTTTTCAAGCATGTAGAAGTTTTTCTGAAACACTAATAGGAAAAAAATCTCGGATTGCATGAACCTTCCAGCGTTTTGGAACATATTGCACCCCTGTACTATGACTAGACCCTCAAAAGAAAGTCCTCTTATCGAAGCGGTCCTTGATCATGCTGTCCATTATTTTTCTAAGAGTTTTAGATTTTTTAAGGCATACTTTCAAGGGGCAATGCTGTTAGACTCTGAAATACCTGAAAACTGCCCACAAATTTAAAACTGGCGGAGAAATGGAAGAATAAAAATTTCTACCAGGATACTTTCTTTTGAGAGTCATAGTACATTAATGCCCGACTCGACCAGAATAATATCATCAGCCAACTCATCTGAAGTGACCTTCACAAAAGATGTCATATTCTGTCTCTTATGAAGGAAACGTCTAAGTCTTCAGAAATTGTAAATCTCAACTACATTTCAGCCAATTTCGTGACTAACAGTTTACTTGTCAGCAGGCAAGAGATGGTACGCAATGGAGCAAGTTGTACCAGGCCTGCATTTTACGTCAAGAATTTGCTCTTTTATGCTTCCCAACCCTTGATAATGTTAAACAATTGTATCAATATAAGTTCTGCTTGTTTAGGTGCAATGAGTTTTGGCAGCATTTCTTTGGAAGCTCATCAAACCCTAGCCGTAGCTATGAACAAGCTCGGAGGAAAGTCAAATACAGGAGAAGGAGGTAAATCACCAAAGTTACTTCTTAATTTTACAATTAACATTCTTTGCAGTCCCCCTATATTAGGAAGTTATGACATTTCTCCATCCTAATTGTTTCTTCTTTTTTGATCATCCCATGAGCCTCAAGGAGATTAAAGATTTTGTCAAACTCTGATTTTGAAATTGTTGGTGTAATCATTGGAAAGCTACACATTCCATCATTTTAACAAAAAAAAAATAGCCCAATGCAGAAGTAGGAAAGAGAGAAAAGCCAAACCTTATCTTTCAAAATTTAAAAGTCATTGTTTTTGTTGGGTGTTCTTTGTTCTTGTATCTTCCTAAATAGATAAAAAAATAAATAAATTGATTAATTAAATAAATGATAATTTTGATAAATGAGAAATAAATGATTAATTAAATAATGATAAATAATTAAATAAATTTTTACAATGTATCTTGGATCTCAGGTGAAAATTCTGACCGGTATTTGAATCAAGACCCTGATTACAACCGCCGATCTGCTATCAAACAAATTGCCTCTGGTCGATTTGGGGTTACAAGTTCGTATTTGGCACATGCTGATGATTTACAAATCAAGATGGCACAAGGTGCCAAACCAGGAGAAGGAGGAGAACTTCCAGGATATAAGGTGAGTCTCGCTTCCGAGAGCAAAATGTTCCTTCCCTGCTCACTTTGCTTAGTTACATCATATATTTCTGCTGTTTTATTTTAAAATTCTATCTAGCAACCTTGAAAAAGAATTTAACTGAACACTCCTGTCTCTGCCTGCTGGAATTCTTTCATAAATTGCTAAATATTTGTGTCATTGATCAGTAATGTAGGGGTGTGTAAATCTTTAAAAAATTAGGTTTGGAGATTATATAGCACCAGGAAAAACATTCAGAATCAAAGAAAACACTTTTTCACTCACTCAAAATTAAGTTCAAAAACTATCTGTTTGTGGTACATCTTGGACAATTAAAATAAAAAGTATTTAGAGTTTTTAATTCTAGAATTTCTGTTTTTTATTTGTACAGGTTACCAAAGATATTGCCACAACTCGACATTCTGTGCCAGGAGTCGGTTTAATCTCCCCTCCACCTCACCACGACATTTACTCAATTGAAGATTTAGCCGAACTCATCTATGATCTCAAGTGTGCTAATCCAAATGCACGAATCTCTGTTAAACTAGTCTCGGAAGTTGGTGTAGGAGTTGTAGCATCTGGAGTTGCCAAAGTAAGTCTTTTGAAACAATTAGAAAGAAAAAATTAGTGATTGTTTCAAATTATTTTAAATTAATATCAACACATATTTAGCCGTGTTTTGCTTCATTATCGACGATCCTCTGACCAATAACAAAAAAGTACTAAATTTGAGTAACTTTACGCTGATGACCGCTTGGCGCACGATTAACGATCCGTCATCGGTGATGGCCAAACGGTTGACGAGCACAAGCGTTGATGACCATTGCTGGATGGTACAGCATTGCCACGTTGTGAAATTGAATTAAGCTCTGCCAAAGCTCCCCTCCGGAAAAGCAAAATACGAGCTATACCTGCCGATAGCCATTAAACGACTTTTGATGACAAAGCAAGATACAGCTATATTTTTAATAAAAAAAAAACTAGATTAATATGAAGATTGCTGTGGGGAAAATTTGATAATTTTTGCCAATATACTGATCCATAATAATGAAACAGCCTGATCAAATTTGTATGATCTCAAAATAAAAACGTTGTATTTTTACTAGCAATCTACTTCCATTCTTTTCACTGAATTCTTTAACTGAAGAAAAAAATTGCCTACTTTTTTCTATCATCTTTAAAATTTATTTTTTGTTCATTTATTTTAGGGTAAAGCTGAACATATTGTTATCTCGGGTCATGATGGTGGCACTGGTGCCAGCAGTTGGACTGGTATCAAAAGCGCTGGACTTCCTTGGGAGTTGGGTATTGCTGAAACACATCAAGTTCTCGTTCTGAACAATCTGCGGTCTAGGGTTGTGGTTCAAGCAGATGGTCAAATTAGAACAGGTATTCAATTTTTGTTTGAGGTAATTTTGTTGCATTTTTGTTTCTTCCAAGTCCAGTCTTGCTGCGTCAAAAATAGAAAAAAAAAATGATGCACTGATTCACTGACCACTAGAATCTCCATTTTTGGTTGAGTCCCAATGTATGATCAAGATGCTTTTTCAAGGAAACTCTGACACCATTGAGCAGACAATTTTCTGGCCTCTATTCTAAACCACTCAGGGTTGCAAGAGAGAGTTCAGTTTCTCATCTGTTAATTTGCTGAATATGTACAGTATTTATGGGTATTCAACATAAAAAAATCCATGCTTTTCTAAAGAAAGCTCAAGTTTTGAGACGGAAAAAGTCGTTGATTTGAATGATTGACCACTTCTTGGAACCTCGCTTTTTTGCTGCTGTGTTTGACATTTAAGCTTCGTCGTTGTTACCTTTTCTTGCGTCTATGTCAGAATCATGTGATTCCGCATCAGTATTAAACTATTGAAATCATCATTGAAATAATTGGACATAGAATAAATACATTGAGTTTATTCCATAAATTAGAATCTTTGTCTTCTTTGGTTCATAGTTCGGTGTCTTCTATTCCGTCCAACATGTTAGATAAACGAAACAGGTTGACGGAATCTATTCAAGGAGCAAGAGAGATTTGTCATAGGTTGGGGTGAAGTCCGATGCTGATCACCAGTCTCGTCATTGCGTGTTGACTGTTGCTAAAACAGCTCTTCAAATGATGTATCGCAGATTGCGACAAGGGCAACAATATTCGTGTTTGATGCGCACCCCAAATTGCAGAATGTGCTTTCAGGAAAAAATGTGGGCATTGTACATGAATAGCCATGATATTTCCTGGAGTCCAAAAGTGACGTTTAGTGTTTTACTAATATTGGTCTTTTTATTTAGGTTTTGACGTAGTTGTAGCTGCTCTGTTAGGAGCTGATGAATTTGGCCTGAGCACTGCGCCTCTTATTGTCATGGGTTGTACAATGATGCGTAAATGCCATCTCAACACATGTCCTGTCGGCATTGCCACTCAAGACCCTGTTCTACGTAAGAAGTTTGCTGGCAAACCAGAGCATGTCATCAACTATCTGTTCATGTTAGCGGAAGAAGTGAGTCTAATCATATTCCAAACTAAATGTAAACCTTTCCTAATTGTAATTTCATCCACCCTTTAGATGAATGATTCCACTGTAAGTTCTTTGAGTTTATTTTTGAAGTATGAAACGTTTGGTAAAGAGACAAGTTTTTATTAGATTTGTATTGAAGAATTTAAGAAGGGTTATAATCATCAAACTTTTTAAAGAATGTGGAAAATTTAATTTATTAGGATTTGCTATCTGATAAAGCACATTAATCGGTGTTACGGAAAACCGGAAAAACCTGAAAAATATAGGGAACTAAGAGCAATCAGAAAAAACCAAGTCAGGGGCAAAACTTTTCGGGTTACGCCATCATCAGAGCATTAAATAAAACATGAGAGAAAGCATGACTATTTCAAAGAAAGTAAATTTTGGGAGAAAAATTACACAGCAACTGAAAACAAAAAAATAAGAAGTGTATAATTTTTTATGTATCTATTTCTAATTTGAGTTGTATCAAGCCTTTTACAAGACTAAATCGTATGAAATAAATATTCCATCACAGAACTGGATAATCAAGTGTGTTATCGATGGATAAAGAACTCATGTTTAGCTAGTAACGGCTGGTGAACAATCGATTATTGTTTTCCTCCTATTTTAATCCAAGTAAAAGTATCAATTTCTTGATAAGGACCAATTCTTTTCCTTAGATTCTCATGAACGGAACATAAATTTATTGCATTTCGCAAGCACCCTCTGTCTTAATCTCAAGAATGTGCATGTTTTGTGCATCAAAATTATTAAGAAAATCGGGCAAAAGCAGCTTTCAATGTAGTCCTCAGTGAAAATTTGTCTAGTTCCTGTACAAACAACTTTGTTTTTCAGGTGAGGAGTCACATGGCTCATTTAGGTATTCGCAAGTTCCAAGATCTAATTGGTCGAACAGATCTGCTTCGCCCAGCGGACAATGTAGTCAATGCCAAAGCAAAATTGCTCAACTTGAGTCTCATTCTGAAAAACGCTCTTCATCTCAGACCAGGAGTGAACATAGTCGGTGGATCAGAATCTCAGGTAAGAACAATCTTGACGTATTCTCTGCTATCTACTTGTACAACTTATAAAACCTGTTTTGTTTTACTTTCATTCAGAAGTGTTTTTGTCACGTTGTAACGATCTCTCAAAAGTTTCCTGTCAAAGTCTTGTTGCCTTCAATGTTTTAATGTTTCTTCCTGAAGTTAAAAGCTCATTTATTTTGAATGAGCAATGTAAGAAAAGATAAATGTTAACTGATATTGCATAGAAGTTTTAAACATTAAAACACACCTTAACATTGAGTACATTTTAGAGAAAAACCCAAGATTGGGTTTTGTTCTTCTATTCCAACGCAGGAATGAAATGGTAGGAAAAATATAAAAAATGAAACTTCTAACTACCCTCCTGGCACCATCTTGACCCAAAGTGAATCCTGGACTCATTGGTTCTAACCGTGGATACCATGTCGCGCTGCTCAAAAAGTCAACAGTTTTTGTCTAAAATTGATGAATTTACGCAAAAAGCACAAATTTGAAGAACGCGAGCATACTTCAGGAAGATAATCGAAAATTTCAAGCAGAAACACTGAAGAACGAAGCTGGGATTTAGGAAATACAAAAATTCCCATAAGCTTCAGTGCGTGCGAGAGGGGCAGATAGATGTAGTAGTACTCGCACTCACTAAGCTTATGGCAAAATGAATTTCCTTATTTGCGGCTCTAATTCGCCACCAATTTTGCTTAGTTTGGGCTCAAAAAAAAAAGAAAGCAGGTACCAATGTTTTGGTTTTTGTGTATTTTCTTTGGTTTCAATTTAAAATGCCAAAAACACAACATTTCCCAAAAGTGATAAGTGCCGCTATCCGTCAGATTGAAATCTGGAAAAAATTTGCCTGGAATCACCTTAAACCTTTATCAATGACCTCCATTTAAAGCCCCCCCCCCCCCCCCGAACCTGAAATCATTACCAAAAGAATGTATAGTATAACTGAGCTGTGCCGTACGCAGAATTTTTCTTGGGAGGGGCTCGCATTGATAAGCGTTTGACAAAAAATTATTCCCCCCTTCCCCTCCACCCCCAAAAATCGGAGGTCTGGGGGGGCTTCAGCCCCCTTAGCCCCCCCCCCCCCCTGCGTACGCCACTGTAACTGAGGACTGATCTGTCGAAAGGGCGGATGTTCCATATTATTTAAATGGAACATCCGCCCTTTCAATGGATCAGCCCTCAATTACTCTTTCAATGCCTATTTGACTCCTGTCAATTATTTGCTAGAAACTCTCCTTCTAATTCGTATTTCGTCTCTACTTCACAGGACTTCCAGTTGGAAAAACGTTTGGACAACGAGCTAATAGCGCAAGCTCAATCAGTCATAGATGGTAAACAAAAACGAGTCGATATTGAAATGGTCATAAACAATGAATGCAGAGCTTTCACAAGTACTTTAAGCTATCATGTTTCAATGTAAGTTCTATTGACTTTTCACATAATTTTTGGACTGATGTGAAGTACAGTCAATGAATTCAATAACGTCAGTTGGCTCCTTAAATTTTGGCTCAGCTAGGCTGCCCGCAATGCTTAAATTCATTGTGATAAGTCAATGTATATGGAGGAACAGGTATGGACAGGAGGCGGAGCCTATTTCAGCAGGTGACGGCTACGTCACAGATTTTCTAGACGGTTTTAGTGCAAAGTCAACGGTTAGCCAACAACCACAACAGTGCACTCATCTGTCGCAATCGGTTGTGATACTATCTCAATGAAGCAAGCGTGTCGTCATCACTTGGCGGGAAGTGCTCGAAAACCCCTTAAACTCCGCCTCCTGTTCATACGTGCCTCCATATACCTTGGTGATAAGTGTGGCAGGTTGCTACCTAAACCAAAATACTAGGTGTCAACGGACAATATTTAATTCATTGACTGTACATCAGCAAAGTAATGAGTCCATTTGACTGTCTTTAATTGTTTTGACTGTCTTTGCAGTTGCAAAGGTCTGAAATTTGGTGCTTTTATGAAGAAATGTAAGTACAGTGAAAACCGCTTGTCTCGGACACCGCGTTAGCCGGAAAACCGCCCATCTCGTATTTTTCGGCCGGTCCTGTTTTTTCGTCCATAAGAACAATAGAAAAAATCCCGAACTTTGAACTTTGAACTTCGATATTTCAAACACGAAAAGAGATATCGACCTCTGGTTTGCGTCAAAAGTCTTAGAATTTTATGCCCTTTTGAACGAGATATCGCAAGATAGGGGTTGCCGTTTGAAAATTTTGAGATACGGTCCGCCCCCGCCCCCCCTGGGGTGGAGGGGGGTTCCTGACCCCCTCATAAAGTCAGCCCATCTAAATGATGAAGAATAGCGCAAACCGCATCTTTTTATCTCAAATAGAAAAAAAGTTACAAGGGGTGTGTAGTGACTTTCTGGCCACCCTGTATATTATAAGGTCTGGCCGGTAGTGCCAACTCGGGAAATCCAAAGTTTGGGAACCCATACCCCCATTTACTTTAGCATTCTTCCCGAGTTCGCTGCCATCTTGGATCAATGGTTTTAAATGGAGAAGTGGTTCCCGAACTGTGGACCAACAAGGGGAGTCGAAAGCTACTGGCCAGACCTTAAAATATATGGACCTTGGATGCACCCATGTAAAGCTGTAGAAGAATCAAGTGAGTTGTGTTGTCACAATGTGAGATTCCCACTTAAAACAATGTATTTTGGGCCAAAATTGTGTCCCCGGAACTATGAAACCTACTTAAGACCCCAGTACATTTTTGTTTTCAGCCCGTTGAAAAACTTTTTTTTGCTCACTAAAAAACAACAAGATTCAGACCTTGCAATTGCCCCATCGTACAATTTGATGCTTGAAATTAAAGAACAGTGTTAGGGGAGTATTGGTCATGCTGTTGCCCTATTCCTAAATTGCTCATTTTTATCAGTTGATTGATTGATTTATTTCTTTTAGTAAATTTTTATCTATTCATTTATTAATTTCTTAAAATAACAAATGCACTGGGAAACACATGTATTACAAAAATGTGTTTGTAGCCAGATGACAACGCAAGGTAAAACAAAGGATAATACAAAATTTATAAGTTTAAATAAAAAAAAAAAATACGCAGGAGATCGAACTGACTGAAAGAGTTCAAGTCTAACCAGGGAGCTGATCGGGGACTTCATATCGATGAAACTGAAAACATGTGACACAATTGGGTGAGAGATCGGTTCAGGGTGGATCTTTTTGAAAACCATTGTCCAGTTGCTTGGTAAGTAAAGGTTGCTCCGTAGACACCTTTACATAACGAGCGACTGAACAATGGTTTTCAAAAGACTTCCGCCCCATATCAGTCTCCCACCCAATCGTGTCACTTGTATTCAGTTTTATTGATCTGTTTAACTATGAAGTCCCCGATCAGCTCGCAGACGAAAAAGAAACTAGTGCTTTTTGTGGTAGTATTTTTTGCCACTAAACAATACTTAACAACTGCTAGTCACTTGGTTTTTCAGGAACTCATTAGTCATTATTCATTATTCCTCTGAAACTTGCTCTTCGAAATTACTCAAACTTATGGTTCAACATCTATTTATTCTTTCTTATTCTTTTTCTCTTTCCAGGAAGTACGGTGATGATGGGCTACCTCCAAATAGTATTAATATTAAACTTACTGGCTCTGCTGGTCAGAGTTTCTGTGCATTTATGACAAAAGGTATTCTTGTCACTTTAGAAGGTGATGCTAATGATTATGTCGGAAAGGTAAACATTTTGTTAGTCCTCTTGTAAAAGTATTGTATAACTTTGTCAGCTTCAACTGCTTAACTTAGAATTTGTTTTACATCTTTTATCTTTGAACAGATTTTTTTAGCATTTTTCTAAGTACTGATTCACCTTTTATTCTTTACAAAGGCTAGTTCATTTAACCCTTTGCGGTCTCATTTTTTTTCCACTTGCACCCCCAACAGGTCGTAATTAAAAACGAAAAAGAGAGGTTATTGTTTATTGTCACGCCGCGCCACTCTCCGCTAGCGCTGTGGGCAACCTCCGCGCTTTGTGAGAATGAAGTGCTAGAAGTTCCAAGAAGACCCGTAGAGCGCAGCACTCACTGTAGTTGGGGCAAAAACTTTAAACTTTAAAAAAATTGCTCAGCTTTTTTTTTTTTTTTTTTTTTTTTTTTTTTTAAGGGCACATAGCTAGATGATTGAGAAAATTTGCTGTAATTAAGAAGAATCCTGTAGATAGTGAGGGGAGAAAAATTTCCTTTAGCACAGAATACTACAATCTGAACAGAAACCTAAATTCATCTTGTATAATTTTTTACTTTGGGTATCTTTGTGTCAGCCGTGTTGGAAAGTAAGCATTTCCGGCAATCTTCAGCAACCAGCCGGGTTTCGATTGATTGTGCGTCATCCTTATTTAAAAATTTAACCTCAAAAAACATGCCCGCGTTTTTGAAAAGTGAGCGGATGTGGTTGTCACTGTGTGCTGGTAAAAATTCCAAATCTTGTGTCCGTTGACTCTTCTGGGAGCTTCTATTCTGATGGCAATAATCTGTGCCTGTTGTAAATTTGTAGAATACTGAGACCAAATAATGTTACGGCTTGACAGTCCTCCGAAAGACGTTGGATGGTGCGCACGTAAGTATGTTTGCGTGTAGTTTTATACCCCCCTAAGTGCTCACCGATCATCTGCGTGCGGGACCGTGAGGACGTAACATTATTTGGTCCCTGGGGTGCTTAACTTAAACTTGAGTCTTCTTCTCTGTCAGCATTTTTCATGAATTCAATTAGTGTAAACAAGAGCAGTGGTTTCCAACAGTCATCAACAAAAATAAAAAATACCTACTGATATGAAACAATAAGCAACAAGGTTTGATACTCTGATGAAACAATAAGCAATAAGGTTTGATACTCTGATTCAAAGATATTATAATAAAGTAATACTTCTTCAATAAAAAAAGTGACATTTTTAATCGAAACGTTATCAAAGTTTGCTCTGCTTTTTTCAGGGTTTGTGTGGAGGTGAAATTGTCATTTATCCTCCCAAGTCCTCCACATTTGAGTCTGTGAACAACGTTATTGTCGGTAACGTGTGTTTATATGGCGCAACATCGGGTAAAGCTTTCTTCCGAGGCATTGCTGCTGAGCGGTTCTCTGTGAGGAATTCAGGAGCTGTTGCAGTTGTTGAGGTAAGTTAGTCGTAGAGTAGCCTCCCTTTTTCTTTGTTATGTGTCACAAAATTAACCCTTACTGCTCGTGGACAAAACTGGTCAAATAGAAAGTAGGAGAAATAAATAGAAGAAAATAGATTGCAAATAAAAATTTTCTGAGTGCCAAAATAGCAATTATTCGCTAGTCCAGTATTTTATGAAGTAAATCGTCATTTTTTTCGTTTGTAAAATTGACTTGTCAGTCATGTCATATACCACTTTTCTGTCATATGATGCTGAACAGACATTAAAATTCTTACAGTATAGAAAAATTGGCAGTTTAGTTTTTGACCAACAAACCTAATTCCAAACTATGGAGAAGTCATTTTAGATGAATTGATTGTTAAATGTTGTTACAGAATTAGCTACTAAACACTCCTGATTGGACGTTGACTTTGATGCGCAGAAGTCGTGATTCTGTTCATTTCGCATAAGCTTTGCGTATTGTCTTTGGCCAGCACATCTGGAAGAACCTTAATCTGTAATTTTTGTCAAACGCATTTTTTTTCTACACAAGTCGTCAGTTCTTACTTCATGAATTAACTCCTCTGATTTTTTACAGGGTGTAGGTGATCATGGCTGTGAATACATGACCGGAGGTCTTGTCTTAATTTTGGGTCTTACGGGTCGAAACTTTGCTGCTGGTATGTCCGGTGGCATTGCCTACGTGCTTGATACGGATGGATCATTCTCGAGGTAACTTGTTTCCATTGTAAAATTTATGAAACCTAAAAAGTGTATTTCATGTATTTTAATTGACAGTTGCCCCTTGGTATCTGTGACCAATGACCATTGGTTCTCAAGCCAACTGTACTTAACCAAATCAAGTCCGAAAATCCCACAGCTCAAATCATTATTGCCAGATCTAAGGCTTAAGGCTTTGTATTTCCCTTTTGAAGCTGTGCAAAGAATATTGATTTTAAATCTAAATCTCGCAACATCAGGCTAATTTTTTATGCATAGAACGTAATTGCACCAAATGGAACAGTTGACTCGTGGTTGAGTGTGGTTTGTTTTGCGTTCCATTTAAAAAAACATAATAAAACAAAGAAGAAATATAGGGTTTGATTTAAAGTCTCGTTTTTGTTTACTTTTTTGAACCGGGCTGTTTGTTTTTTGTGGAGAGGCTCTTTTAATTTGTTGTTTGAAATGAAACCTGTACCGTAGAAAATTCAACAGGTCAAGGATCTCGCGATTTGAGCAAAATTGACAGATTTGAGGTTATATCGTCGTCCATCCGACAACTTTTCACGAGAGTGAAAACAAAATTGACTTACTCCTTGGCTTTACAACTGACGCCTGTACGTTTATTGTTAGTACTTGAAAACTATCAAGAATTTGGCATTTTTGACAACACAGATTGAAAGAGGGTAATTTTTTATATAGGAATTGATGAAAAAGTCAATTTGTCAAATTTCCGACTTATGCCCATCCGGTCAGTTGGACAACGAAGTAACCGGGGTTGCAATCATTAAATTGCACCACAAAATGGAAACCATTTATAAAGGAAAGAAATCGGTAAAGATAGCCTTGTTTTGGTCATTGTATTAGCTCTAAGAAAAGTTATACAATTTTCTACCTAAGAATTTGGCCGATCTTTTTTCTCCTTTTAATATAAGATTTCTGTGTTTCAGTAAATGCAATCGTGAAATGGTTGAAATGCTTCCTCTAGAACTAAGCGCCGATTTGGAAACTGTAAAATCCTTGCTTGTTGAATTCCAAGAAAAAACTGGATCTCAAATTGCCAAAGAGTTGCTATCTACTTGGCCGGCACCTGCCAAGAAATTTGTCAAAGTAAGTCAATTTAAAGCAGCAAGAAAGAAGATCAGAAACATGAGAAACTCCTGCATGCGTCATGTTTACTTGTTTATTCATTACTGTAGATTATTTCCTATTCTAGTCCTCTGTGAAATAATGTTCCTCTTTTAGCGAAATCAATGGTTTTATTGAAAATCAGAGAAGGAAGCCACACAGCATCTCTCATCTTATCTCTTAAGCATTCAAATGGAGGAGAGATAGGCAAATTTCTGAATCCGCCTCTGATCAGAAATATTTTTAATGAAACTTTGGGAGATTTTCTTGTCCTCCTTTTCTCTCAATCTTTTTGTTTATTTACCCATCTATTCATATTTTATTCACTAAAATCTTCTTTACTGTCTATCTCAATAACTAAGTATTTTCTTTTCTCTTATAAAGGTATTCCCGTATGAATATCAGCGTGCTCTCCGACAGTTGGCTGAAGAAGCAGAGGCCAGCAAAACTGTGGAAGAAACTACACCACCTCCAACAGTTCCTCCACCTGTTTCTGAGCAGACTGTTCGTGACATTGAGGAAACTGTCTACGATACTGCTCTCGGCCAGAAAAAAGCAGAAAAAGTCTTGGACAAAACTCGGTATGTACTCGGTCATTAAAATCTCTGCTTTTATTTTTATTTATTTTTTAAACTGAAAGTTAATTTAAATGGTATGAAAATGTTAATATTTCTTCTTAAAAGTTAAAATGCAAAAAAAAATAAATGTTTAACTTTATTATTTTTTAACTATAGGGGATTTGTGAAGTATGGACGGGAAACAGTTCCTTATCGACCGGCTGAAAAAAGACTCAAGGATTGGGATGAAGTTTATAACTTCCAACATGTGCGCAAAGGATTACGAGTGCAGGCAGCGCGGTGCATGGAGTGCGGAGTTCCTTTCTGTCAGTCCTCTCATGGGTGTCCGCTTGGCAACATAATTCCTAAATGGAATGATCTCATTTTCCAAAATAATTGGCCGGAAGCACTGAACCAGCTTCTCCAAACCAACAACTTTCCTGGTACGTCCACAATATTAGTTTTCTCTTACAGGGTGATCATGAACAGTTATTTAGTAATCAAATTGAAGATCAGAATCACCATAAATCCATAAGTGATTTTGTTTTGATAAGCTTGAATTTTGATAGAAACCCTTCAATCTCTATGATGAAGAGCCAGTAGATTTAAATTTGTTCTTCCCTCATCTGATTTGCATGACCCTGATTGAATTGAAATGAGCCGCACGTAAGGTTAACACTGATTAGGTATGATCACGAGAGAATCGTTCATTTGACCCAATTCAAAACATGAATGCTTCATTCATGCATAGCTAAAAGCATGATTCTTAGCTATTACTGACACAGAAATTCAAGCAGATAACTAATAAGTGCCATGGGAAAAAGAGAGAGAAAAGCCATGAAGAACAGAACTTTTCAAAATTAATTATGTTAAGCATAGTTTTTGTGTATAATCACTGCTTATAAGTAGTAGCAAGATACTTGGCCTGGGTATGCAATATCTAATGCACTTACCTCTTACATTAAATAGTTGTTTGTGTGTATTGTATCCCCTGGTCAGGTATTTTTATATTGCCTTTTCTCGGCCTTTTATTTATATTTTTATATTTTCTTATCAAATGTTTCTCCTCTTCTTTGACTGTTCAGAGTTCACGGGACGAGTTTGTCCTGCTCCGTGTGAAGGTGCCTGTGTTCTCGGTATCAATGCACCTGCTGTGACTATTAAGAATATTGAATGTGCCATCATTGACAATGCTTTTGAACAAGGATGGATCAAACCTGAGAAACCTTTATTCAAAACTGGTAAAAAAGTTGCCGTCGTTGGATCAGGTCCAGCTGGGCTAGGAGCTGCGCATCAATTGAATAAGGTAGGAAACTTGAAATAGATTAGTTGCACTGTTAATGTGCATCACTTTTGATGCTCGTCTTGTAGGATCTGTGGTGAAAATATCTGTGGGATGTTTTTTCATTGCAATCAGTTTTAAGTAATATCGGCGATGGCGTTTTTTTAAAAAAGAATCAAATAGGGCTGTAACTGCAACCCACAAACATACCCTGTAATTTTCACTGTAACAGTAGGGTAGTGCTAGCAAACCAAAACCTAATCTACACCTTAGTTTTTCTTATTTTTTCCTTATTAATGAGATTCCAGGCAAAACTCATCAATAGCAGATAGATATCGCCGCAAGGCAAACATAATTTTACCCACTATTTACAA
This sequence comes from Trialeurodes vaporariorum, assembly GCA_011764245.1. NCBI lineage: Eukaryota > Metazoa > Arthropoda > Insecta > Hemiptera > Aleyrodidae > Trialeurodes > Trialeurodes vaporariorum. Next base: position 2,764,440 of record VMOF01000001.1, read on the forward strand.
ACATTTTTTTTTTCTTATATGTAATTAAAACTTTATTTTACATTTACAACAAGTAGCAGAATATCCTGTTCAAACTGCAACTTTTTCTTCTGGTGTACTTTCTATTATGATTTTTTTCATTTTTTCAGGCGGGTCATGAAGTAACTGTTTTTGAAAGGAATGACCGATGTGGTGGACTTTTGCAGTATGGAATCCCAACGATGAAATTATCAAAAGAAGTAGTTCAGCGTAGAGTTAAATTATTAGCGGATGAAGGAATCAACTTCCAGACGAATGTCAATGTTGGCAAAGATATAGCTGCTAAGGTATCCATCATTAATGACCTTTTTTGTTGATATTTTATCATATTTAAATTTAATAGCAATGGGGTAGAATAAAAAAGGACATTGATGCATGGAATTGCAACATCTTATATTGTATACAAGACTTTGAACAAAAGCAATCACTAACACATCTAAATTTTTTAGTTCAGACAGAAATCTATAATTAGCAACACAAGATACAGTTGACATAATCTGAGATTTGGATGAAATTGAATGTCTAGAAACTGTTTGCAGTAGAAATCAGCCCAGTAATGAAGTGGCTCTCTTTAGGGACAAAGTCATTTTGGGTAACATTCAGAGACTTTACTTGGGATGTACTCGGCTTGCCTTTGCTTGAGTAATACTTTAGTCATGACGAGTGAGAAAAATTTCAATTCTCACCGTAAAGGAGCAATTCTTGAGAAATTTTGAGTTTAGATTAAGGTAACAAGCTACCTACCGTGAAATTATCTCCTCAAGATTTATCTTTTGTGAAAATCTGTGTTTTTAAGTGTCTCTGAACTGCCAATTTGTGCCTAAATCTTACTTGAACATCCCGTGAAACTTCCTCGAGAAAACTCAGGGCGTTTTGATTCAAGATGTGTTTCTGAATAGCAAATTGAATCTGGAAGACTTTTCAAGTTCAATTCAAGTCAAGCAGATTTCAAGTAAAGTCTCTAAACTTCATTTCAAGCCAGTCAGCCTAGCACAGTCTTGTGTAGCATTAGTGTTAGATCACATTGTGGCAGTATGGCTCTTCCCACTTATTAAATGAAAGTTATTTAGGCACTATGGCTTTCAAAAGAAAGTATCCTGATAGAAATTTTTATGATTTCATTTCTCGACCAATTTGCGAAATGTTACGGTTTTCAGGTATTTCAGAGTCTCACACTTTGCCACTTGTGACATTATGCCTCAAAATATTTAAAACAATGGCTAGTAAAAACAAATTCATCAAGAACAATTGAGGAGTTCTTCTGTAAATGGGCGGATAAGCAAAATTACAGTTGTGAGAAAAACGCGTTTTTTTGTTAAAAAAAAAGCATGTAGTTTCAAAAGTTTATGGAATTTTTTTAATAACTGAAGTGTTTTAGATAGATCAAACCATTAGGAATGCAAACCTCTAGCACTTACGGTTTTTTTACAATTGCGTTTTTCAAAAAACAGTTTATGCGCCCTTTTACCGGCGATCGATTTTTTTATCAATTTTTTTCAGACTTATCACGATTTTTTGGTTGAAAAAAAAATGAAACTTGATGTTGCTTATGTTGTTTTGCCGCATCTTCTGATAACCATTCGTTCGCGGTGCGCGGCGTATCGTTGATGCAATCGGTGTGAGTTAATTTGTGTATCACTACTATCGTGTTGCCAAACATATTTACAATAAAGATATCTTCCCATAAACTCCCAACAAATTTGTTGTATGCTTTTTCCCGTTTTTCAGAGAGAGAGAGAAAAAAAAAAAAGCATTACAACCCGAGTCTGCGTCTGAAATTTTTTGGAATAATACGTGATTTTTGGCAAATATTACTTGTTATTTTTGTGGTAAACGTTAGAAACATGTACACACTATATATATACTGGTAGCTTAGGGTTTAAGGATTTCAGTAAAGCAATCTCCGCAAGAAGGGCGATACGCTTTTACCGAAGAACTCCTCAATTTTGATTAGAGGACTTCTTTTGAGAGTCATAGCACATGGAAGTCCGACACAGCACGCAATGTGTGTGGAAAGAGAGTTTATGCAACAAATCAGCGCAAAGGAGGAATTGCGCTGCGAACCTCAAAATTCCTATGTCAGTTTCTTGAGACAAATATACTGCAGATATGATATCTGCGAGTAAGCAAATAGGAATTTTACAAATTTTATCTCAAATACATAAAATTTGTTGTAAACAAAATACATGACAAACATGAGCACCTGCGAGGGAGGCCATTGCTAGGATGGAAAAAATCAGCACACTAGTACAGGAGTGTAGTTTTTGTCTCGCACGGTGCAGCTCTGGAGATTTACACCGGCCAGCGCTATTTGTGAAGAAATGTGTAAAGTTCAAATATTTTTAATAGTGACTAATCTGTAGTAACTTTATTTTCTGAAAAAGGAATTGTACGAAGAATATGATGCTTTACTTCTATGCACGGGAGCGACACTTCCGAGAGACTTGCCCATTCCTGGCCGACAGTTGGAAGGTATCCATTTTGCTATGAACTTCCTTGAAACATGGCAAAAGAAGCAGATGGGTAATGAACAGACCTCGCCAATTTTGGCCAAAGAAAAGAATGTTGTTGTTATTGGTGGAGGAGACACTGGCTGTGATTGTATTGCAACTTCCTTGCGACAGGTAACTACGCTCACCAATCTAACATATTGGTCATAATGTGCCTGCTCACTATCATTAGAATCAACTGTAAAAGTGCTCTATTTGCTTGTGTAAGACTTGACCTGCTCTTGGCACTGAAAGTATCTTATAATTACTTATCCAACCTTCTTGCAACTTTTGTGGACGTTGTGTTATCAACAGGCTGATTCTTGAGAATCAAGCAGAAACCTTCAACCAATGTATGGGCTTACGTCCAGGGTATTACACATTAAATTGGGTGAAAAATATCAAATTTCCAAAATTACAAATGTAACTGTGATAAATATTTGCTTCAGGTTAGTTTGATGGTGCAAACTAAAAGCAAACAAATTTTGGTTTCTTTTGACCTCTGTAATGACATTATTGATTATTTTCTAATTTTCATTTGTTTCAAACCTCTTAAAAATGTGAAGATTTGTGTGCCTTTTCTTCTTGAAGAATGCTACTGAAAGCACCTCTCTAAAATTTTGTCAGTTGTCGATACGACGTGCAAAAATAGAGCCACAAAATTGTTTAAACCCCCCCACTCTTTAAAATCAATATAATGGGGCAGTTGCAAGGGTCTGAAATGTTGTGTTTTTTACAAAGAAAATGAAAGTACTTGATGAGCTGAGGGCAAAAATGCCTTTGGTTCCTAATTAAGTCTCATTGTTTTGAAGATGAGATTTTGGTCCAAAATACATTGTCTTAAATGGGAATTCCGCGTAGTGACGTCACTACACACACGATTTTTTACAACTTTACACGCGTGTATCTCCGAAACCAAAACACTTAGGAAAAAACCAAAGCCACCATTGTTCTCAGCTCATTAAGTAGGTACTATCATTTTCTTTATAAAAAACACAACATTTCAGACCCTTGCAACTGTCCCATTCCCATTCTCGCATTGCCAGAATTTCAGTGTGAAAATTTTGAATCTTGGAGACCCCTTTTGTAGAACATATAGAACATAAAATTCTGATCACATTCATGCAATGAATAAACTTTTTGACCATTTAGAAGTTGGAAAAAACAGTGGCGAAGTTTGTAAAATATTACGCTCTTATTTTTTGTCCGGCAGTCCCTCTTTTGCCTACTTTGACGAGCTGCTGCCTCCAAATGCATAATTTTTTAGCTAATATTTTTTTGATGTATCGAACACATGGTTTAAGTGGCTAGACTTTACTACTGTACTACTTTCACCTGCCCGCACTGTTAGCGTGTTTTTTTTTTTTTTTTTTTATGTGTTCGGTGGATTGATTTTTTATTTGCTTGTATTTGTGATGATGGAAGACTGATGTCCTGGAGCTAGAGCAGTTCACAAGAATTGCTCCGATGCAGCTCTTTTCAGCTTTGTGTCATTGCTCTGGTAACAATGGTAATAGTGGTAACAAATAATGTTTCGTCCTCACGGTCCCGCAAGCAGATGATTGGTGAGCACTTACGGGGGGGGTTAAAACCACCTGCAACCACACTTAAGTAGGCATTATCCAATAACTTTCGGGGACCATCAAGCCACAACATTTTTGGTCCTTGGTGAGTTAGTCTATGCAACGTAATAGAAATCCAGTGTAAGTCTGTAAGCAGAGCAGTACACTAAGCATCGCCAGAAAGGGGAATCAAACCAATTTTTTCCAGTATGGAGAGTTGAGTTTTTTATGAAAAGCAAAACTCTTTCTACACTATGTATGTTTGTTCATTCTCTCTTTTCCTCCTACCATATAAATTATTCTCTCTGTCTTTGTTCCAGGGTGCAACGTCAATAACCACTTTTGAAATCCTACCGGAACCGCCAACAGGCCGTAGCCGTGATAACCCTTGGCCACAGTATCCAAGAGTATTCAAAGTAGATTATGGTCATGAAGAAGTGAAACTCAAGCACGGTGATGATCCTCGTAAATTTAGTGTTCTCAGTAAGGTATGTGATGCTTTTAATTTACTTGAATTTTATTTACTTGATGGTTCCGTGATCAATAACCAATCAAAGGGATCAGTTTTGAAAGAAGAATGCACTTTGCTAAAAACTAGTTTATTGCAACTTTTCAAATGGGTTTACCATGCAAACATCACCAGAGCATAAATTTCATCCATTTTTGAGGTGGATTAAACCTAGGCTTTATATCTTTCATAAGATAAGTCTGAATTCTTCCGAAAAAAGATGACCAAGGCACACAGAGAACTAATATTTTGATTGCCTGTGGGTAGATTAAGAGTTGGTAAAATTCAGGACAAAACGTGGAATTCTGAAATTACTAAAGGATAGTAACCCTAATCTCAACATTTTGTTCTCCTTAAAGACAGTTTCAATTTTCATCGGTGTCCGCTTCGCACCAACTCAAATAGTTTTTATCAGTTAAAGGCTGGTCGATATCAATTAATGATCACAATTATTTTGAGAGGACTTTTTTCAAAAATTAACTTTTTTTTCTGTAAAGACGAATCATGAGATATTTTCAGGATGGAAGGAAGACCCTCTGAGGTGTCTAAATCTTCAGTCTTAATCGTTCTCTGTCCGTAAATTTTCTCTTATTCAACAAATTTAATTGTTCTTTAACTCAATCAATAGGAAATAAGAAAACCTTTAATTTTTTATACCATTTTTTTATTTTGGATAATGTTCGTGGTAGTTACAGCAATCCCCGCAGCGAGGTCTGCAAAACATGTTTTTGGGTAACTTGAGGGCACTCTCTGCCCGTATTTGTATTAATTAAAACTTGTGATTTTATTGTTCTGTAATTTTTCTTGTCTCTTTTCTAGGAATTTTTGGATGACGGTAACGGTCATGTAGCTGGAATCAAAACGGTGAAAGTTAGTTGGACAAAAGATGAAGTTGGCCGTTGGAAAATGGAAGAAGTTCCTGACTCTGAAAAGGTTTGTCAGTTTGAAATTACTTTGCGACATTGCTTGATAATTTCCTCTTTTGCCCTTATTACTTACCATATGTGCTTGCGTTAAACCTGAGTTTTTTTTAAAAAAAAAAAAGATGGGTAAAAAAACCAGGGTGCGGGTTGCACACCGTCACAGCGCTGTATGCAATCTGCAACACAACATTACGAGCGGTCTCGATCTGTGCTTTGCATTCGTCTCTCCCATCTCTGCGTAGGAAGGTGTTGCCCCCCCAGTGTCTCAACCAAGACTAATGTACGGTCTCCATGCAATTCCTTGCTTTTGTTTCTTGACAGCTCTGCCACCTCAGAACACTTGTCTTATGCTGAGCTTTTGTATCCTTGCTGCAGATGTGGAATCATTGGTTAGCGATTGTTTTCTCTGGAGAAGATTATAATGTCCTTTGCACTTCCTACTTGACAGGGGTGCAAAATGTTCCAAAACTTCGGAAGTTTCACGCAATCCATGACTTATTTCCTCAGGATTTTAAAAAATTTCCTCCCAAAAATTTGAAAGTGATGACTTTTTTTTTGCTTATTTTAACATTTCAACACCGTATGTTCTCAAAATGACTGATATTTTCTCCATTTTTTACACTATTTTCCTGGGAAATCCTTATTGCCATTATAAAAAAAAAAATAAAAAAAAAAAATAAAATGAGACAAATTTCCTCACTTTCCCAGAAATTTCTTGACTTTCACGCGATCCACGGATCGCTAGATCGGGCACATTTTGCACTCCTGCTACTAGATTTCTTAATAGTAGTTGTACCTTAATTTAATCTCTTCCTATCCATTTTCATTTTAATTTTCCTCAAAGAAATGTGGGTTAAATTCGTGTGTACATACATTTTTCCTTTGTTTGGCAAAAATTGTCAGGCGGAAATCTATGGTTCAGGTTATGTATGTGGGGGGGCGCAAGTAAATATGGTTCGGTGAATTTTCTGATCCAATACAGGAAAAAAGATAGCCCAAAAAATTGTCACGACTGCTTTTTGTCCAATATTGTGGAATGCCTGTAAGTTAGCCTGTAGTTGCATGTAGGTCAGTGTTGGGCAAAAATTAACTTTTGGATAGTCATGAGTAATTAACTCAAATAATTAACATTGTTACCATGTTACTCCTATTTGTAAATCGAAGTTTGAACGCAGCCAGTCATACATCTGATGAAATTTGAATATGATGGTAGTGTTAAAAATTTGATTTACTGATAGGAATAACATGAGAATAATGTGATGAATTTTGGTTATTTATTCGTGATTATTCAAAAGTTAATCTTTGTCCAACACTGATGTAGGCTATGCAACATCGCATTTTTTCCATTGAAGCAAACCCTCGTTAAATGTCCCATTTGAAGGTGTTTACTGAACACCCATAAGTTTGAACTTTAAAGTATGTTCAAATGGACAATGTGCGCTGTTGTCAAATTGCATGATACGCTACTGTTTAATACTTTTTTCTTTGTGTTTAGAGTGATTCGTCTAAAGACTGATTCTACTCTGTTGTTGTGAGCCTACCTTAATTCCCATTTGCCCGTTTTTGTCTTATTGGAATTTGTTTTCAATGTTGTTGCAGGTGTACAAATGTGAGCTGGTTCTCCTTGCAATGGGCTTCCTTGGTCCTGAACATTACATAGCTTCAGAATTAGAATTAGAATTAGATCCTCGCTCTAATTATCAAACACCCGGAGGAAAATACTCAACGAGTCTTCCTAAAGTATTCGCTGCTGGAGGTAATGTTTGAGGTCACTATTGTGATGCTCTTTTCAAGTTCACCTAAATTAAATTAAACGATATTGCAAGACAACATTTTTTTTTCTTCCATCTTGTAAGCGCCAGTGATTGTAACTCAGGTCTAAGACTTAGGAGCCATTTTGGCCAGACTTGTCATTTTTTAGGAGCCATCAAGTATTTTTAGGGGCCATTTTTTTTTTTTTTTTTTTGACACAGCGTGCATAAGAAACTAGTCATATTTTTTGCGCGCGATCAACATATCAGCAAAAAACCAAACGTGCAGGAGCGTGGACTTTAATCGACGGGAGGAAAAAACCATTTTTCGGCAAAAATTTTCTTAGGCGCCAATCTTGACCGTCAACTCAATTTCTTAGGCGCCATCAACTAATTCTTAGGCCCGATTGGCGCAATGGCGCATATGAGCTACAATCACTGGTAAGCGCAGCTTGCCTACATCTTGTTAAACTATCTTACTCAATGTTAAAGGAATCAAGAAAAATTGACGAGTATGGTTTCAGGACCAATTCTCTCTCGACTCTTACCAACCACTTGCTAACAAAAATTATTAGACTTTTAACTCTTTCCCTGGCATATAAATTTAATATATATATTTTATTACATTTCTACATTTACTACCAAGTTTTAATTTTTTTTTTTTTGTACTTACTTAAATTCATTTTCAATATTTTCATTAATTTTTACTTTGTAATGTGAGAAAAAGTGTTGGAAAATTCGAAAGATGATCGGTGTAGGTGTGCCTATACTTCTGAAAGACCTCTAGTTTGAAATTAATTGTGACTTTGATCATGAATCTGGTTTTGTTTAGATTGCCGACGAGGTCAGTCGCTAGTCGTTTGGGCAATTTCCGAAGGTCGGCAGGCAGCAAGAGAAATTGATGCCAATTTAATGGGAGTATCAACACTACCTGGTCCAGGAGGAGTCATAACGCCCCTAATTTCTCAGAAAGGATAAATTGTTTCCCAGTCAACAATGGAATTGATTGTGAGTATCAGCGATCTTTGATTTATTCATCTCTTCTTTTTTTTTTTCTGTTTGTTCCCTATTTCTTTTCTTTTGCAGCTTTCTGGAATACAAAAATCAGAATAGTGAAGTTTTTTTTGTTTGGTTGGGTTACAAGAGTTGCTGGACTCAGATTGGCACGCTCTTGCTTGGTTACTGAGAACAAGTCAGTGATAAATTAGAAAAAAGTTAAAGAAGCAATGAGGCAGTTGCGAGGCTCTGAAATGTTGTGTTTTTTATAAAGAAAATGAAAGAAACTGAATTAGTCAAACAAATAGATTTTCCACCAGAAAAGGGGTTAAAGAATCCTACAACGGAGCGATCTCTTTTAGTGCTCAAGTAAGATCCTGACCTCTATGACCTAACCTCAAAATTGCTCGGGTTCTGGTATGGACTAGATGATATTAAAAGAGCCAATCTAGTTGATAAGTGCTAATTTTCCTAAGTCACTATTTTTCTAGCATTTATTGTGGGAATAGACCCATTGTTGTTGGTGCTTTTAGACTTATTTTTTTAATTGTTAAAACTGGTTTTATATTGATGTTCCATTCTTTATTTCTTATTTTTCAATTCATGTTTTAGCCGCCGGTGCTATTTTATGGGCTGTTGTGGGTATCGCACCGTTGAGTGTATCCTTACCAAAAATTGAAGTCTCAACCTTGGCCGTAATGAATCATTGCGTTTTGACGTTTCGTGTCATTGTATCTTATCTCAGTATTTTGTTTTTTCCGAATAATATTTATTGTATTATGTTACTTCAAACTTCTCGCCAAGTAATGGTATCATGTTTTATTTATTGCTGTTAAAGAAATTTTATCTCTTTAGACATGAACAACTTAAATTGAGGTAGAAAGTTGTATTTATTTTCAATGTTGTTGTTCAATTAAACTTTTATTTTATGCGCCCTAGAAATTTGTTATCTGATTTTCTCCCCATTTTTTTTTTTTTTTTTTAGTTTTTTTTTAGTTTTTACAGCTTAGTCTGTCGATGCCCAGTCAATACCAGGACAATAAAGTAGCCACTTTGTTGCCTATGCAAACATTTTACATTTTATTATATTTTATATATTTTTTCTATTTATTTCTACTTTCCAGTAGCTGCGCTAGTTGTTCTCAAGGTAAAATTTTTGTGTATTCAAAACTGATCAGGTATTTTCAGACTAAGTAGAATTAATTTGAAAACTGTATGCTTCAAATGTTCAGTCAATTTATTTTTATTTTTTTCTTTTTGAGATGATGTTATTTCAATAGATTCTTATTGAAAGCAGGAAACAAAAATAAATGTGTTACTGTAAATGAGGCAAAAAAAAGGTTAATTGTGATTATAATTTTTCCATAAATGATAACGATCCAGAGTCTTTGGTCAACTCATTAATCATCATCTTTTGCTTCATGTCTTGAACTTGCTTCTTAAGGTTTTTATGAATCTTTTATTTTCACTTTTAACTGAAGCTCATGCCTTAAGTATCTTAACAATGCAGCTTTGTAACTCTAGAGAACAGATTGTACTGCTCATTTTAAGAAAAAAAAATTAATTCCATTGATCAAGCTTTGAAAATGAGTCTCATTACTAGTAAATTTTCTGTTTGAAATTTACTAGATAGAGCTTACACAAGCTTTATCTTTTTCCTCAAATGCTTTTGTTAACTTTTGCAGCTCTAGAGTAAAGATCTAATGAGAATGCTTTTTTTCATGCCGTTAAAAACATAGAGGGCTTTTTCAGTTGTATAATGCTAGTGAGGCGTTCATTTCTGAATCCTAAAAAAAAAGTCACACAGTCTTCTTACTTACTGTTTTGAAGTTTGTTTAACTCTCTGTTTTCACTTTGGGATTTCATTTATATTTATTTGAATTAATGTACTTAATTATGTTTATAATCTGATTATTCAGTCATCTGTGTAACCTTCAGTTATTTTTGTTGAATAAAAATAATTTGAATTAATGTTGTTTATTCTTTGTTCCTATGAATTATAACATAGTTCATTCGTAATTCATAATTCTCTCTGTCTCATTATTTCTATTATGTGTTCTCAAAAGAGTTTACCACCCAGCTGGCCAATCATTCATTTTTGCATCAAACCGATAGTTAAGACTATCTATGAGTGTTGCTATTCGTTGAGCATTGTGAGACATGGCCATTGCTATGGTAACTATTGTTAAGTTTTCTGTTTGCTATCCTATATTATATTTGTAAGAATGAAGCTACGTTCCTGGAGAACCGTTGCACCGTTGGGTAGGGGCCTGGTACCGATTGGTAGGGCTCGGCTTCAATGCTTCGGGAAAAATATAAGTTTTTCCGTGCGGGCCCCGCGTCCCTTTTTAAAATGCTAAAAACTTTTCTCTGGAAAAGTTGTGCGAGTGCGAAAAGGATGCGAATCAGTTCGTTTTGCAAGCGTGGGAGAGAGAAGCGAGATTTTGTCATCCTTTTTTAAATGCATACGTGCGGACGAGCATACGATTTTGTACGCGTGTGAGCGAAAAACGTGCTGCTCTGTCAATTTTTTTTTTTTTAAATTTGATCGAGCGATTTGACGTTACCGTGGAGATTATGATCATATGTTTTTTGCGCGGAAGGACCAACGACCTCTATATAAGACCGGCGAACGAATACGAACCAGCGTAACCCGCAAGAAGGAAAGTTAGGTTAGGAATAGAGGTGCTTGGCCGGATAGGAGCACCTCTGTTTACACGTATTTTTATGAAGATGTTCTCTTCCGTTTTTCGCTTCTAAAATTCCTAATTTTACACGGAATTTTCTTTACTTGGTCTTAATAGAAGGAGGATAGCTTGGGCTTTGACTTCCGCCCTACCGGGTCCGGTAGCATTTTTTCGAAAATATATGGAAAATATAAGTCGTTGAAGTGGACACCCGTTGGTATGCTCTGAAGACCTTGCAAATCACGTTCTCCTGTTTACAACGATTCAATCTGTCTACAAATCGGCTTTTAGTCATTTTTTGAGTTTACTCCTTCACTCTCAATCCTTTTAGTGCTAGATTCTTCAAAATCCGAAAAGTTTTAGTGGCTGAGAGGTAATTTTTCTATACTGTGTAGTGTGTACCAGTAAACCCTCCTGTGTTAGAGTTCGTAGTTACTTAACTTGAGTTTGTAATTTCTGTACATTTCCCTTCTGGATGATTTTTCATTCCTAATATTGTTTTATCAATCTGCGCCATCATCAGTGTCTATTAAATACTGTGATTGTGGTGAAACCCGCCCGCCGTTAACTCAGGATGTCGGATCGAGCCGACCACTGAAAGGGTTCTGGTTAGTCATCATCAACTTTGTGAAGTACTCATCATGTCAGGAGTGATTCCCTCTTATTCCTTTGTTTAGTCGCAGCATAATTCAGCCTTGAATCAGGATTCATCGTAAAATTCCTCTCTTTGAACTATCCGTGGTTTTTGCGCATTCTTCGGAATCTTAAAGGTGAGCTTGGAAGGGGAGGCTGAGAGAATGGCCTATAAGATTTGGGTCAAGATTTCTACGAACAGCACCTAGAGGCTCATTCAGTTAAGTTCATGAAGTCGTATCGGAAAGTATTAGATGGCAGTTATATGAGGGGCCATGTTTCTTCATCACACTTTTTAGCATTTTTAGCTGCTGTGACTCGAAGTCGCTTACGGGAACATTTTCGGAAACGGATCGAACCGCCACAAGACGCAATGAGTGCGAGAGAGAAACCTTAAAACGCGAGAGGTCTCTCTCTCGCACTCGCAGTCGCTTACGGGAACATTTTGGGAAACAGGCCGAACCGCCATAAGACGCAATGAGTGCGAGAGAGAAACCTTGAAGCGCGAGAGGTCTCTCTCTCGCACTCGCAGTCGCTTACGGGAACACTTTGGGAAACGGACCGAACCGCCATAAGACGCAATGAGTGCGAGAGAGAAACCATGAAACGCGAGAGGTCTCTCTCTCGAACTCGCAGTCGCTTACGGGAAAAATTTGGGAAACGGACCGAACCGCCATAAGACGCAATGAGTGCGAGTGAGAAATCTTAAAACGCGACAGGTCTCTCTCGCACTCGCAGTTGCATACAGGAACACTTTGGGAAACGGACCGAACCACCATAAGACGCAATGAGTGCAAGAGAGAAACCTTGAAACGCGAGAGGTCTCTCTCTCGCACTCGCAGTCGCTTACGGGAATGATTTGGGGAACGGACCCAACCGCCATAAGTAGCAATGAGTGCGAGAGAGAAACGCTAGGGGTCTCTCTCTCGCACTCGTAGTCGCTTACGGGAATACTTTGGGAAACGGACCGAACCTCCATAAGACGCAATAAGTGCGAGAGAGAAACCTTGAAACACGAGAGGTCTCTCTCTCGCACTCGCAGTCGCTTACGGGAATAATATGGGAAACGGACCGAACCGCCATAAGACGCAATGAGTGCGAGAGAGAAACCTTGAAACGCAAGAGGTCTCTCTCGCACTCGCAGTCGCTTACAGGAATATTTTGGGAAACGGCCAGAACCGCCATAAGACGCAATGAGTGCGAGAGAGAAACCTTGAAACGCGAGAGGTCTCTCTCTCGCACTCACAGTCGCTTACGGGAACACTGTGGAAAACTTACCGAACCGCCATAAGACGTCATGAGTGCGAGAGAGAAACCTTGAAACGCGAAAGGTCCCTCTCTCGCACTCCCAGTCTCTTATGGTAAAAGTTTGGGAAACGGACCGAACCGCCATAAGACGCAATAAGTGCAAGAGAGAAACCTTAAAACGCGAGAGGTCTCTCTCTCGCACTCGCAGTCGCTTACGGGAACACTTTGGGAAACGGACCGAACCGCCATAAGACGCAATGAGTGCAAGAGAGAAACCTTGAGAGAGAGAGACCTCTCGCGTTTCAAGGTTTCTCTCTCGTACTCATTGCGTCTTATGGCGGTTCGGTCCGTTTCCCATAATATTCCCGTAAGCGACTACGAGTGCGAGAGAGAGACCTCTCGCGTTTCATGGTTTCTCTCTCGCACTCATTGCGTCTTATGGCGGTTCGGTCCGTTTCCCAAAGTGTTCCCCTAAGCGACTGCGAGTGCGAGAGAGAGACCTATCGCGTTTCAAGGTTTCCCTCTCGCACTCATTGCGTCTTATGGCGATTCGGTCCGTTTCCTATATTATTCCCGTAAGCGACTGCGAGTGCGAGAGAGAGACCTCTCGCAGTTCAAGGTTTCTCTCTCGCACTCATTGCGTCTTATGGCGCTTCGGTCCGTTTCCCAAAGTGTTCCCGTAAGCGACTGCGAGTGCGAGAGAGAGACCGCTCGCGTTTCAAGGTTTCTCTCTCGCACTCATTGCGTGTTATGGCGGTTCGGTCCGTTTCCCATAATATTCCCGTAAGCGACTGCGAGTGCGAGAGAGAGACCTCTCGTGTTTCAAGGTTTCTCTCTCGTACTCATTGCGTCTTATGGCGGTTCGGTCCGTTTCCCATAATATTCCCGTAAGCGACTACGAGTGCGAGAGAGAGACCTCTCGCGTTTCATGGTTTCTCTCTCGCACTCATTGCGTCTTATGGCGGTTCGGTCCGTTTCCCAAAGTTTTCCCCCTAAGCGACTGCGAGTGCGAGAGAGAGACCTCTCGCGTTTCAAGGTTTCCCTCTCGCACTCATTGCGTCTTATGGCGATTCGGTCCGTTTCCTATATTATTCCCGTAAGCGACTGCGAGTGCGAGAGAGAGACCTCTCGCAGTTCAAGGTTTCTCTCTCGCACTCATTGCGTCTTATGGCGCTTCGGTCCGTTTCCCAAAGTGTTCCCGTAAGCGACTGCGAGTGCGAGAGAGAGACCGCTCGCGTTTCAAGGTTTCTCTCTCGCACTCATTGCGTGTTATGGCGGTTCGGTCCGTTTCCCATAATATTCCCGTAAGCGACTGCGAGTGCGAGAGAGAGACCTCTCGCGTTTCAAGGTTTCTCTCTCGCACTCATTGCGTCTTATGGCGGTTCGGTCCGTTTCCCAAAATATTCCCGTAAGCGACTGTGAGTGCGAGAGAGAGACCTCTCGCGTTTCATGGTTTCTCTCTCGCACTCATTGCGTCTAATGGCGGTTCGGTCCGTTTCCCAAAGTGTTCCCGTAAGCGAGTGCGAGAGAGAGACCTCTCGCGTTTCAAGGTTTCCCTCTCGCACTCATTGCGTCTTATGGCGGTTGTGTCCGTTTCCTATAATATTCCCGTAAGCGACTGCGAGTGCGAGAGAGAGACCTCTCGCAGTTCAAGGTTTCTCTCTCGCACTCATTGCGTCTTATGGCGGTTCGGTCCGTTTCCCAAAGTGTTCCCGTAAGCGACTGCGAGTGCGAGAGAGAGACCGCTCGCGTGTCAAGGTTTCTCTCTCGCACTCATTGCGTGTTATGGCGGTTCGGTCCGTTTCCCATAATATTCCCGTAAGCGACTGCGAGTGCGAGAGAGAGACCTCTCGCGTTTCAAGTTTTCTCTCTCGCACTCATTGCGTCTTATGGCGGTTCGGTCCGTTTCCCATAATATTCCCGTAAGCGACTGCGAGTGCGAGAGAGAGACCTCTCGCGTTTCAAGGTTTCTCTCTCGCACTCATTGCGTCTTACGGCGGTTCGGTCCGTTTCCCAAATTTTTCCTATAAGCGACTGCGAGTGCGAGAGAGAGACCTCTCGCGTTTCAAGGTTTCTCTCTCGCACTCATTGCGTCTTATGGCGGTTCGGTCCGTTTCCCATAATATTCCCGTAAGCGACTGCGAGTGCGAGAGAGAGACCTCTCGCGTTTCAAGGTTTCTCTCTCGCACTCATTGAGTCTTACGGCGGTTCGGTCCGTTTCCCAAATTTTTCCTATAAGCGACTGCGAGTGCGAGAGAGAGACCTCTCGCGTTTCAAGGTTTCTCTCTCGCACTCATTGCGTCCTATAGCGGTTCGGTCCGTTTCCCATAATATTCCCGTAAGCGACTGCGAGTGCGAGAGAGAGACCTCTTGGTTTCAAGGTTTCTCTCTCGCACTCATTGCGTCTTATGGCGGTTCGGTCCGTTTCCCAAAATATTCCCGTAAGCAACTGCGAGTGCAAGAGAGAGACCTCTCACGTTTCAAGGTTTCTCTCTCACACTCATTGCGTCTTATGGCGGTTCGGTCCGTTTCCCAAAATAATCCCGTAAGCAACTGCGAGTGCAAGAGAGAGACCTCTCGCGTTTCAAGTTTTCTCTCTCGCACTCATTGCGTCTTATGGCGGTTCGGTCCGTTTCCCATAATATTCCCGTAAGCGACTGTGAGTGCGAGAGAGAGACCTCTCGCGTTTCATGGTTTCTCTCTCGCACTCATTGCGTCTTATGGCGGTTCGGTCCGTTTCCCAATTTTTTCCTATAAGCGACTGCGAGTGCGAGAGAGAGACCTCTCGCGTTTCAAGGTTTCCCTCTCGCACTCATTTTGTGTTATGGCGGTTCGGTCCGTTTCCTATAATATTCCCGTAAGCGACTGCGAGTGCGAGAGAGAGACCTCTCGCAGTTCAAGGTTTCTCTCTCGCACTCATTGCGTCTTATGGCGGTTCGGTCCGTTTCCCAAAATATTCCCGTAAGCAACTGCGATTGCAAGAGAGAGACCTCTCGCGTTTCAAGGTTTCTCTCTCGCACTCATTGCGTCTTACGGCGGTTCGGTCCGTTTCCCAAATTTTTCCTATAAGCGACTGCGAGTGCGAGAGAGAGACCTCTCGCGTTTCAAGGTTTCTCTCTCGCACTCATTGCGTCCTATAGCGGTTCGGTCCGTTTCCCATAATATTCCCGTAAGCGACTGCGAGTGCGAGAGAGATACCTCTCGGTTTCAAGGTGTCTCTCTCGCACTCATTGCGTCTTATGGCGGTTCGGTCCGTTTCCCAAAATATTCCCGTAAGCAACTGCGAGTGCGAGAGAGAGACCTCTCGCGTTTCAAGGTTTCTCTCTCGCACTCATTGCGTCTTATGGCGGTTCGGTCCGTTTCCCAAAGTGTTTCCGTAAGCGACTGCGAGTGCGAGAGAGACACGTCTCGCGTTTCTCTCTCGCACTCATTGCTTCTTATGGCGGTTGGGTCCGTTCCCCAAATCATTCCTGTAAGCGACTGCGAGTGCGAGAGAGAGACCTCTCGCGTTTCAAGGTTTCTCTCTCGCACTCATTGCGTCTTATGGCGGTCCGGTCCGTTTCCCAAAGTGTTCCCGTAAGCGACTTCGAGGGAGAGACCTCTCGCGTTTCAAGGTTTCTCTCTCGCACTCATTGCGTCTTATGGCGGTTCGGCCTGTTTCCCAAAGTGTTCCCGTAAGCGACTGCGAGTGCGAGAGAGAGACCTCTCGCGTTTCAAGGTTTCTCTCTCGCACTCATTGCGTCTTATGGCGGTCCGGTCCGTTTCCCAAAGTGTTCCCGTAAGCGACTGCGAGGGAGAGACCTCTCGCGTTTCAAGGTTTCTCTCTCGCATTCATTGCGTCTTATGGCGGTTCGGCCTGTTTCCCAAAGTGTTCCCGTAAGCGACTGCGAGTGCGAGAGAGAGACCTCTCGCGTTTTTAGGTTTCTCTCTCGCACTCATTGCGTCTTGTGGCGGTTCGATCCGTTTCCGAAAGTGTTCCCGTAAGCGACTGCGAGTGCGAGAGAGAGACCTCTCGCGTTTTAAGGTTTCTCTCTCGCACTCATTGCGTCTTGTGGCGGTTCGATCCGTTTCCGAAAGTGTTCCCGTAAGCGACTTCGAGTCACAGCAGCTAAAAATGCTAAAATGTGTGATGAAGAAACATGGCCCCTCATATAACTGCCATCTAATACTTTCCGATACGACTTCATGAACTTAACTGAATGAGCCTCTAGGTGCTGTTCGTAGAAATCTTGACCCAAATCTTATAGGCCATTCTCTCAGCCTCCCCCTCCAAGCTCACCTTTAAGATTCCGAAGAATGCGCAAAAACCACGGATAGTTCAATGAGAGGAATTTTACGATGAATCCTGATTCAAGGCTGATTATGCTGCGACTAAACAAAGGAATAAGAGGGAATCTCTCCTGACATGATGAGTACTTCACAAAATTGATGATGACTAACCAGAACCCTTTCAGTGGTCGGCTCGATCCGACATCCTGAGTTAACGGCGGGCGGGTTTCACCACAATCACAGTATTTAATAGACACTGATGATGGCGCAGATTGATAAAACAATATTAGGAATGAAAAATCATCCAGAAGGGAAATGTACAGAAATTACAAACTCAAGTTAAGTAACTACGAACTCTAACACAGGAGGGTTTACTGGTACACACTACACAGTATAGAAAAATTACCTCCTCAGCCACTAAAACTTTTCGGATTTTGAAGAATCTAGCACTAAACGGATTGAGAGTGAAGGAGTAGACTCAAAAAATGACTAAAAGCCGATTTGTAGACAGATTGAATCGTCGTAAACAGGCGAACGTGATTTGCAAGGTCTTCAGAGCATACCAACGGGTGTCCACTTCAACGACTTATATTTTCCATATATTTTCGAAAAAACGTTACCGGACCCGGTAGGGCGGAGGTCAAAGCTCAAGCTATCCTCCTTCTATTAAGACCAAGAAAAGCAAATTCCGTGTAAAATTAGGAGTTTTAGAAACGAAAAACGGAAGAGAACATCTTCATAAAAATACGTGTAAGCAGAGGTGGTCCTATCCGGCCAAGCACCTCTATTCTAACCTAACTTTCTTTCTTGCGGGTTACGCTGGTTCGTATTATTCGTTCGCCGGTCTAATATAGAGGTCGTTGGGAAGGACACATTCGGGTATAGAAGCATTTTAATAGCGACTTCAATGAAGGCACTTCGTATGATATCCCAGATAGCAGACGGATATCTATAGGATATCCTGAGAATATCCAAACAAATATTTAAGATATCCTACGGATATCCTATGGATATTCGGCGATATCCATAGGATATCCCACGGATATTCATTTGGCACACCTCTGATATCCGTGGAATATCCTATGGATATCCTAACACCCGCAGATATCCAGCGGATATCTCACGAAGATTTTAAAAATTCGGTTAGATATCCTCAGGATATTCTGAGGATATCTGTAGGATAGTCGAATATCCTACAGATATCCTTACGATATTTGCAAATCCTCATGATATTTTCCGGATATCAACAATCAACGCCGAGAGCAATTCAAGCAATATTTTTACCCGATTAGTCACTAACCAAAGACACATCAGTGGTTCTATCCCAATGGATTCTGAAATCCGAGAATGGAACTTCTATTTACTCCAGGAGGTCAACTTCGCCTCGATTCGGTGCCTATGGATTACATTTAGAAGTTTCATATCCCCCATTAGGTAATTCCGTGCAGATTTTACTGCAGGTAAATTAATCTTAATCACGAGGCGTGTAATTCGCTCAGAAGATTAGTAGAGAGTTACGAAACAGACTAACAATATGAGTCGTAGTCATTTTGAAGGAAGAGAAAGAAGGCGCGGACGCACTTAAATCAATTCAGTTCCAAACTTTGAGAATTTGAAGTTCAAATGAAAATTTACGTTACAAATCTGAAGATTATCGAAACCCGATTTCTTGACATTATAGGAAACAATTAAACGCACCTTGTAATAAAATTTATTTAAAGAAAAATATTGAAAGAGAAATTAGAAAAGTCAAAAAGGAAAAGATATTAGATTGAAAGGAGGCGAGCGATATCTAGTGGTAGCGCTTGGAAGTAGAATCATTGAGAGCGTTCTCTGCGGAATAATCGGAGAATATCCCCAGGATATCCTAGTGTGTTTTCAGATTTTTTTCCCCATAAAATTGTCTCTGAAGGTAAATATACCTACCTACTGTAAAGAATATTCTGAGAATATTCTCGGCGGAATATTCTGGCTGGAATATTCTGAGAATATTCTCATTCTGAGTTTGCCTGCAGGGTTACCACAGAACACACACTACCATAATAAATATTGATGATGTGAGATGCCACCAAAAAAAAAAAAAAAAAAATATCTGTAAATTATTCGAAGACTTTACATTTTACCGAATCATCCCAAGATATTCTGAGGATATCCTGGCAATATCCGAAATAGTATGATTTTGTGAGGATATCCACAGAATATTCTGACAATACCCGACGATGTCGGATTTTGTCCGGACATTGTCAGGAGATTGAATGCTATCTGGGTATCGATGTATAGCTTCGACTTTTTGTCACATGATTTTACGTAGATGTAAACAATGGGACAGTCACAGTGCTGCTAGATGTGTTGTAAAATATTCAGGCACTTGAGAGTTGAGACTTAATGTAAAATGTGTATATTTCATGTCAAATCTGGCAGCACTGTACAGTCATTGATTGATGGCTCGACGAGGTTGCTGTATAACTTCGCGAAGTAGAGCTTCGATACTTATCATATGTATTAAACGCAGATTTATAGAATAGTACAATCAACTAGAGATGACTTTGTTGAGATCGGTGCGTTGAATTGATATCTCGATTGTAACCCAGCAAATTTGGGCTAGGTTTCGAGAATTTTTAAAGAAACCAAACTATTAGTGATGATGAGTTGAGACGATGGTTATTCTTCTCTTATCAATAATATGCTCTCGAATATTACTGAGTAATGAAAATAATTGGTTTCCTGTTGAAAATGTGTTGTTTACTTTGAATGTATAAGTGATTTATCTAAGAATACTACCAACGGGTCCAACGGACCCAGAATATTGTTACACATCCTCTTTCAAAGTTGGCGATTTGAGCTGTTTCGTATTAGGTCGCATCTCGGTGAGGTTATGATGTTTTTATAAGGTCTGTTTTTTCAAATTTAAAAAAAAAAAAAAAAAAAAAAAAAAAAAAAAAAAAAAAAAACGTTAGATTTCTTGGGTATTTTTGTAGTTTTTTAAAGATTCCTTTGATTGTATACACCTGTTATTTTTTTAATCTGTGGAGTCAAAGTGTGTCAAATTAAATGAAGGCGTTTTTTTTTTCTTTTTCGAAATAGACTGATTTAGTGCTGACTTGGTGATGAGCGTTCCAAAGAAAGACAAACTGCCTCTCTTGGTCTCACGTAACCCCCGCATGTACTGCTATCTCACTCTAATTTCAAAAAACTTATGGAGAGACATCTTTTGAGCATTGAGCATCAATGGGGCTATTGCACACTTTTGCTATAAGCGATTTTATAGTCGATTATGGCGTAAAAACCTCAAAAAATAACGATGGCGGCACTAAAAACTTCCAAAATCCACTCCTAAACTCAATGAACGCAGTTATTTGCGGGAGCGTAATGGTGGCCGAAGGCACTAACAACGGGAGATTCCCATCTAACGATTCTGAAACTCCATCAAGAAGTGACCAATAAGAGACTACTTTCATTTGACACCGGTGTCACTTGGTGTTGCGGTACCATTCATCGGATGTGGATCATCACTCTGATGACTAATTACTCTGTGAATCATCCTTGTCAGCATAGAAAGAGTGACGAAATTAAGATGGGAATCTCCCATTGTTAGTGCCTTCGGCCACCATTACGCTCCCGCAAATAACTGCGTTTATTGAGTTTAGGAGTGGATTTTGGAAGTTTTTAGTGCCGCCATCGTTATTTTTTGAGGTTTTTACGCCATAATCGACTATTAAATCGCTTATAGCAAAAGTGTGCAATAGCCCCATTGTCAAAAAACGCTGAAAGATAATGACCCCAAATAATAGGGGTTGTAAATGACCTCACGTCGAAAAAGCTTAAAAAATTAAAATGTTAAATGAAGTTTGCTTGAATTTCCGAGCCAACCTATTTTAACAAATTATTGTCGTTAAAAAAGGGCTGTTTGAAAAAGGCATACTTTTCCCGCGCAAAGTTTCTTTTCCATTTTTATACAGATTTTTGATTTACCTACTAAAACGAAATGTCTTATTGTCATGTCAGTTCAACGAAAGGTTATCGTAGGTGTGCGATCTCGGTCATGCGTATATGTTTGCTTACCCCGAACTTCTCATTTTATTGTGAAAGCATGGTTTTTCACTCTCGCTATCTCTTTCTCTCCTTCCCTTCTTTTCTCTGTACTGTTCTAAATCGTATGATCCACATGCGCTAATACGGTGCATCCAAATGCGCCGATTCTAAGGGTTTCGGCGGCTCCATGAGCGCCAAAAAAAATTGACGGTTTTGGATCGGGCCCTCTTGAGAACGACCACCCCTAAAATGGTTAAGTTTCATATAAGGGGGTGGGGGGACGGGGGGTTATGCCCCTTCCAAATGATGACTCCTGTTTTCTAAACATTTGGTGTACATGAGAAAATACCACTTTAGTATTGCAGGAATAATAGAGTAAGTTTTTAGATTTCGTCCTTTGGAGCAGGATTAGATGGGCGAATAGCAAACGGAGTTAGGGAGTGGATATCAAGTCAAAGTCTTAGCTCGAATAAACAAAATCACGCGCAAGACGCGAAACGGAACGCTTGGCCGCGAAGCGGCCACCGGCCTCTAGTAGCTTTATAAAGGCTACTTATGGGTAGCTGGGTATCTGTTAAAAACAGAAAACATAGCGATTGTTACTATAGCAACAGTCAAGTCACAAAATTCTGGACCAATAGTTCCATCACTCATAGATCATCTTACTGATCGGTTTAGCAAAGAAGTAAATAATTGGCCGGCTGGTAGATATCTTTGTTTGATCATGCATAACATAGACCCATTTACTCAACAGATTAGAACTTTTGGGCTTTTCGATGATTAAGATTGAAAGATTTGAGAAAAATGTAGGCATTAGTCAAAAGATATTTTCTTTGGCTGTATCTTTATTCATTCTCTCATACATCAGCCTCTGTAAGTTGTAATTGGAGAGATAGTGCCAAATTTTGCAATTTTGAAAAACGACTTTTTTATCGACAATTGTTCATTTTAAAAAGTGGGATGATCACGGAGGATTGAATCATATTCGTTATTTAAATTGGGTCAAATGCGTGAAATCAAATGGGCTTGCTACTGCGTAACTTGATTGCGTAGGTAACCAGTGATAACCATTTCCTCACCTCTCCATACTTCAGTTGACTGAAATTTCAACTGGTCTCCACTCATCGGCTCCGTTCGTCCAATTTCATCGGAACGAAGAACTCGAAATGATTCAATAAGTGGAGTCACTCATAAGGTTATGATGTATCTGATTCAATTACGATGACCAATACAATCACCCCCTTGGGTTCTGATAGAATTAGCAAGTTTGGGTTTCTCAGGTACCGAGTCAATTCCAACTTGCAACGGAAGCCAGGTCCCTAATTTGGAGCCTACAAGAAGGTAATCCCTCTTGAAATGAAACAAATATTTAAGTAATGCATCGAGTATACAACAGATGCAACTTTGAATCGAGTTGTACGGTTTGATAGACAACAATTGAGTATTTCGGGATGGCAGTCAAATCAATTCTATTTCAAAACACTAGAGCCAGAAGTTCAACCAGAAAGTATCATTAATTCATTTCAAATTAAAGAATAATCAAAAACCAATGTCATGAAAAAATAGGAAAGCATTAAACATTTTAAACACTCCTTAAATAAAAATTGTGAACCTTGCTGGAAGAATGACTCAAAAGCAGAAAACTGCATTTTGAGAAAAACGCGTTTGAAAAGTTAGTTGTGCCTAGTGGCTAAAATACAAGCCGTACTTTGCTTCGCCATCGCGATGACAATTTTGATTATTTTTTCTGTAAATATGTTTTGTTGTATTATAACCCTTCGTTGGTGGCGGGGTATTTTGTAACACGGATGTCGCGGATGGAGGCGGATTCGGTTCAGGCTCGGTTCGGGTTCAAGCCATTTTTAAAATTTAGGTTCACGGTTCGGTTCAACATTTTTCAGCGGTTCAGTTCGGTTTTCGGTTCCAGGTTCGGTTCGTTTCGACTCCCTGGAATATTCTGAGTGGGAAATTTTGAGAATACCCTGAGAGTGTAGCCCAAGTTATTTGTAAAGTTTGATTCAGGAGGTCTTAACCTGCAAACGAAACAGTTCAATTTTTGAGAAAACCTTTAAAAATGGAGGAAAAACTGATAAATTTGAATGTGCCGAGTTGCCATGAGAGCAGTGACATACTGGAGGCACCTGCGGTTAAGGCCTCAAATTTTTTCCGATTCATGTACTTGACAAAAAATAACAATTGAAAGAGTAAAGATAGAAGGAGGAGAAAAAAAAATCCGTGTTAACTTGGAGTGAAAAGTGCAGGTTTATTGTTCCGTTAGCTGTAAAAGTTTGTCGTTAAGTAGTTAAGCAATTTCTTTGGTACAAAACAAATCTTACACGGAGGTGAAGGAAGAGATATTGCAATAATCTTTCTATTGTTGTATCCAGACGGAATTTTAGAACTCACATAGGGTGAAAACACATCCTGAGAGCACTCAATTTTCTAAAATTGTCAATGGGCAAATTTGTCTCCAGGTGGGTGGAGGAGGATCCATACAAATCTTTTGTTTATCGTGTAGATTGTAGAGGGCCCTGGCTCCCGACTTCAGGTTCGCAGAGGAGCCCCAAAATTTCCCCGTTTGCGTGTATGCCCCAGGCCCAAATCCATTACTCCGCTGCGTAAAGGGTTGTCTCCACCTGCGAATTTAAAAGCGCCAATAAACTGATTGAGCCAATGAGCTTCTTTGTTGTCGATACATCGGACTCGACCTATCGACTTCAAGGCAGCTCATTGGTTCAATCAGTTTATTCGCGCTTTTAAATTCGCAGGTGGAGACACCCCTTAAGGAACAATGTACACGTGAGAGAGACCGTTTTATGAACACAGACTCCTTTTCTCACTCATTACTTCTTATCCATGAAAGTAAAATTTATTTACAAACTGGGTCACTGGCAATAAATTTGGGTTACTGATAAATATTTGCCCACTGTGTAAAAAAAATCCATTCGTTTGCCTGTCTGTTGAACGATGAATGTCTGTTGAGCAGCATGGTCATTAGCCAAACCTCACCCTTTTAGTCAAATAGTTAATATTTTGTTGTTGTTTATCTTAAGTTTATTTATTGTCATAAACTTGGAGCCCCTCCGCGCAAGTATTAACTTTTGGAGGAGGTACTCCTGTGTTTGTGTTAATTTCGTTTTGTACTTTATTAAATAAATTTAAATTCAGATGATGAAAACGTAAGCGAGAACACCATTTGAATCTCGCCATTATTTATTCTCGCGGATCCAGCCAAAGAGTTGCGTCTATTTGAAATTCGCGCCTCATCGATCGGATATGTGGCTGATGTTTTTTGTTGACTCACGTTGCACCTTCTAGTTTTCTAACCTCAAAATTCTGTCGGCTTATCATTTTGAATTTTCCCCACTTAACCAGTTTTTAGTTTAGTCATTTTCCTTGAACTTTCACAAACTTTGGTAACAGTTGTGCCCCTGTTATCTCGTTTTGCATTTTTAACGGCTGTTTTTTGTATCCAGAATGTCATCTGAAGTCAATCAATTGGTGGACATGGGCTTCACTCAGGAGCAAGCGTAAGATCTCTAGTCTAGTACAACATTTCCTTTAAGTACTTAAATTAAATCATTCTATCACTCTTCCACTCCAGGAAAGTCATTATCTTGTTTCCTGTAAGACCTTCACTGATAACTAGTAACTGGATTTACACGTAAATTATGATTTAGGATAAACCTTAATTATGATTTAGGTGATTACTCAAAGTAACTCTATAGCGTGCCTATGATTATGATAAGTGTAAGGTGTTTGCCTTCCCAGATTTTTAGATTCTAAGTCTGTAAGAGGTAGGGGTAACAGTACAAGACTGTTATTACTTAGTTCACATGAGTTTTTGGAAAGTTTCTCTCACCATACAAAATTCAACCTACGACACAAGTCAACTAGTAAAAATAAGTAAAGTTTTTGATAGCTCAAGCTGCCCCTACCTGCAATTCTCTAATTTGCTCAGACTGTCTGACCTCTGCTCATTTCTCAATCGAAATTAAGACTGTCGGATTGGCAGAAATGGTGGCAATGTTTGCCTCGGCCGCAATGCGTGGCCATATTTGACGCGTTTTTAACTCAGTTTTGGAGATTTCATTACTGCTCCAACTGGTGAGCTGAGTTTAGTGATGTTCATGCAGTAAATCTCAAGTCTAGTTTGCCGCCTGGTTTTGAGATCTAACCCAAGTTATGAGAAAACAGACTATTTATGAGCACATCTCCCGGGTTGAGAAGTTCCACATTAACAGAGCTATGTATCGGCCCTAGCTAAATGCGTACATTCGCCATGACAAAACCTGGCGTATTCTTGCAGTGGTATTCAGTTCTAACAGAATTCTCATAGGAATGACTACCAGTGTACTGCATGTCGTATTTTGGCTGTTAAATTTGTCTTTGACGTTGGAAAAATACGTATTGCTGTGCACGGCAGGTTAATAATCTCTACGCACTCATACTCTCCACACTTCCAAAGATGAGAGTTTATTCCTGTGATCTTGGATTGAAAAGGGAGACATGGATATTTCTTCAGCCAAACAGTGTAATTTGGAGACCTCGAGTTGTGATTGGGATTTGAATTTCTTCAGACAACCAGAAAAGTTTGATGATCTGAGGTTGGAATAAGATTTTTTGGATTCCATGATCGTTTTTTCTTTCTTTTTGGTTTCTCTTCAATGGCATCTTCAGTCGAGTGTACACTGGAGTGGAGGATCTGGTGTAAACTGCCGTGGTCCTCCTGTTTAAAGGTTGTCTCAGAAGTGTAGCGTTTGGACTGATGATCTCCAGAATTGTCCGATATTATTTCTCATATTACTCTATTATAATGAAAGTAAAATGAATTGGAGCGCTAGCTTTTTATTGAGAAACACATTAAACGCTCTTTGTTCTATCATCAGCATTGCAAAAGATTGGGGTAAGCTTATCATGCACCATTAAGAATTGTATGTACATACTTTCCTCAAATTAGTTGATTAGTTAGATACCTATTTCTGTGACGCTTAAAATTGTCGAAGTTAATTTTCTGACTTTCTGTCTCTCTTCTTCCAGAGAGAAAGGATTACAAATGACCAGTGGAGGTGTAGAACCAGCTCTGGAATGGATACTCGCCCATGGAGATGAACTCAAAGCATCTGGGAGTCAAGCAGCCCCAGATGTCACCGAAGTAGCTCCCCCCAGCTCAGAAACGACTAACGGTGAAAGTAGTTCTGCAGAAAAGGCTGCTGCAGAAGATGAGATGGCAAAGTCAATCAAATGTGATGAGTAAGTAAAATACAGAAATATTGGAAATTATGTTTGCCTTTAAAAGTTCTTTAGGAGAACTGTCTAAAATTGATCAAGGCATAAAAACTCATAGATGAAAATAGCTGTGCTTCATGAGTTGAATTTTGAACCTAGTCCGTATTCAAAATTTGAGAATCTATATTCATCATATTCAAGTCAAGGGACATGGTCAGAGAGTGCGATTGGTTCGAAAATTTCCAAGATTAGAAATGCAGATAGTTAGAAAGTGTCACCAGCATCAGGAAAAGTCTACTTGTAATTAATAAGTTTTTAATGCTGTAATAGTACTTTTTCCACGTAAAAAAAAGAAGGATCTATATCGCCAGAAATTTAATTCCACGCAGTAAAATATTCTATTCTGACCATTTTGTATTTATTTTTTTCATTTGGAAGGATTGAAGGTGGTGGTAAAACTATCGCTGGTCACACAAAACAAGCTTTTACTGTTCTTGATTTTTGTGCTAGTTTTTCTAAATCAAGGTTTAGTTAAGTCTGATTTGTGGTTGTTCCATAATTTTTCTGTGATTCGCCTCAAATTGTGTTTTTCAGATGTGGTAAACTATTTAGGACACAGCTGGAAGTGGAGTTTCACGCTGGTAAATCTGGACACAGCAAATTCTCGGAATCTACGGAAGAAAAGAAACCACTTACAGAAGAAGAGAAGCAAGAGCAGATGAAGAAAGTCGAAGAGCTATTGAAACAAAAGCGCAAAGAAAGAGAGGAGAGAGAGAAAATAGATGCTTTAGAAAGAGAAAGGATTAGAATAAAATCTGGCAAAGAAATGGTTGCTGCCAAAAAAAGGTTTGTTACGTCACTTGTGTGTATGCTTCTAAATTTAAGTCCATTCATGTACTCGATGTAGAGAACAAAGTCATAAAGGGTTTTATTCTGTCAAATTTGAATTATTTTAAATTATGAAGAACAGTCTGACTCTCTTGCCTAAAAGAAACCCAGTGGCACCATTTTAGATTTTCCTCGGAAGGGGGGCAAGGCCCTCCAAAAAATTTGAATGACTTTTTTTTTGGTCGCGCCTCCTCTGAAATAATCCAAAAAGCAAATCCTTTCCAGAAAGAAATACAACTTTGACACAAATTTAGTCAAAATTAGGATTTAGCACCTCTGAAAATATTTAACGTTTTTGTCCCCTAGGGGGAGGGGCTATCAGAAAAATTCTGTGAGACTACCCCTATCGAGTGAAACATCGATCAAAAGGGCATACCAAACTGAGCACTTTGGAGTAAACCGGAGGTCGATATCGTTTTTCACATTCGAGATTTCAAATGTCGAAGGTTGATTAACAAAATTCAATATCTCGTATGCGAATATCAGCCACTGCATGCACGGCTAGTGAGTGGTCTCTATTATATATTGTCTCAGGTTCCATTTTGGAAAGCAAATTAAAAGAGCCTCTCTACAAAAAATGACACAGAAAGTAAATAGATATTGCAGTTCAAAAAGGTAAACAAAAACAGAACGTGAGAATTTGGATAAAGCCCGTTTTCCTTTTTTTAAAGCTTAAAGCCGGATGAACCACACTCAACTAAGAGTAATCTGTCCTGTTGTGTTCCATTGTGTTCCATGCATAAAAAAATTAGTCTTGTATCATTGATCACCTATTTGTTGATTTTAGATTAGAAGATGAAGAAATAAAAAAGATGGCTGAACTTCGAAGGAGAGAGAAAGAAGAAGAAAGGGTTGCTCGAGAAAGAGTCCGAAAGCAAATAGAATCAGATAAACTTGCCAGGAAATTGAAGTACAGCTCTCAGAATTCCCAGAATACTCCGGCTGCACCGACGCCTACTCCAGTTCCAGTTTCATCTCCCGGTGTGCCAGCAGAAAAGAAAAATTACACGGAAACTAAAATTCAGGTACCTATCTTGACTTCTTTTAGTTCACAATGTTCGCCCCCCCCCCCCATTCTGTTTTCGTCGTCGTCGTCGTTTTTAGTGTGTTAAACTATACTTCCAACTTTCTAACCAAGGGTTGGTCTTCATGAACCCGTTCATAGTTTTTTTACTGCGGTCAGCTAGTGCGGTTTGAGTGTTCCATCAAAACACACGGAACCCTCTAACCAGTCCGAAGAGTCCGTCCAACGATCACAGGTACTTGTTTGTGATTTTTGATGATTTGGGCATTTCATTTGTTTTTCTTTTGTTTTTAAATTTTCTTTCATACAGTTAACTTCTGTTTTTGTTCACAATGCTAGGTCATTTCGACATTTTAATTTTTGTCTGTTATGGTGATTCTTCAGCGTTTAGTGTCAATTTCTGCCACCAGAGTGCTACCGTTCGATTAATGTCAAATTACAGGCTGAAAGTAATTTATATTTAAGAAACCAGAGTGTCAGTTACTAGATAATCATTTGAAGAACGTCTCTGCAAAGTATCTTGTCAATAACTTCAAAATTAAGGCTGAAAGAACCAAAAAATGAATTATCGCATTTCGATACAAGAATTGATTTGCGATATTCCATTTTTTGGTTCTTTCAGCCTTATTTTTGAAGTTATTGACGAGGTATTTTTCAAAGACGTTCTTCAGATGATTATCTATTAACTGACTCTCTGTTTTCTCAAATGTAAATTACTTTCAGCCTGTAATTTGACATTAATCGAACGGTAGCGCTCTGGTGGCAGAAATCGGCACTAAACGTTGAAGAATCACCTTAATGACGTCAACCAAGCGTAATAATAGAAACGAAATAAAATAAATTAATGATTTTATGGTTACTTACAGCAAAGAACCAGATGTTTTTGACTTCCTCAGTAGCTGGTTCCTTTCTGCATGAATCCATTAAAGTCTTGTTGGGGAGGGACAAAGATTGATCCATCTCAAGATGAATGAGGTCAAACCAATGTTTTTGAAGTCCATCGCAATTGTTTATTATCCTTTCCAGTTTTCATCCCAGATCTTTTATTTCCCTAACTATGAACTTTAAATCCTTAGTGTTACTGTGAGGAATCTTCCACATTTCTTCTTTGCTTTTAGTCTCTGTCAACGCTCATGGCTTTCCTTGTAGCTGACAATGATTTCAAATTTGCTTTCAGATACGTTTAACCAATGGAGAGGCTTTAACTCAGACATTTAGTTGTAAAGAACAACTTTCAGCTGTAAGATTATTTGTCGAAATTAATCGCACGGACGGACAGGGTCCATTTTCTCTAATGACCACTTTTCCTAAGAAAAAATTTACTGATGATGATTACAATAAGCCATTAGACATACTTGGTAAGTAATATATATTTCTATCAATAAGTGAATGAAGTCATTCTTTTTTTATAAAGAATATATTCTTTTTTAAAACTACACTTTGTGTTAAATTTATGTAACATGAAGTGAAGTTTTGAAAAATGAAGTCAAATATCTAAATCGAAGATGTTCTTGCAGAGCTGGGTAAAAAATGGGTTTTTCAAAATGGCTGGTTTTTCATCGATTTTTGGTGTTTAGTTACGAAGAACTCCAGCAAGTGTGTGACATTTGAAGTTATTTGCTATAATTCAAGAATTTGAAGTTCGGGATTTAACCATTTCACGGGAAGTGATCACATGTGTAGCATTTTATGTAACTTATGTGTACTTTTTTCAAATCATCTGATGGATTTCATTGGAAGATTTATTTTAAGCTTTCTATAGAAGACGAGAGTACACAAATTTTACTGGAATACTTTTGTTCATTAAATATGAACCTTTGGACATTTTTTTGGACATGGACTTTTTATTCAAGGACTTTGTAGTTCATTGGACATGACAATGCTCAGACGAAAATATAACTGGACAAATAAAATTTTGGACGAAGAAGTTTTGGACATAAAGGCTGTGGACATGTCATCTGGGAACCTTTATTCCCACCTGATTGATGATAATGATTGGACTAAAAAAGCACTTGTGTTTGTGCACCTAACCATTTTCTTTTAATCGGTGTTCAAAAGCAGGTAACCAGCAATCTAATTTTGAATTAGGTGTCTCCATTAATTTTGCTATTTGGCTCTTTCGCTTACATGTTAAATCCCTGTTCTACACCTGTTTCTCGCTAATTCTAATTCTAATCTTTGCTTACACTTTCTTATTCATTTTTACAGGTCTTGTGCCTTCTGCAGTAATAATTGTGACCAAAGCGCTGTAATTCTGAAGATGTTTGAAACATTTTTGATCTGCTCAAAATTTTATGAAAGAGGGGATTGGCTTCATTCAAAGAAACTAAAGAAAAATCTCTTTTTTCTTATCATAGTCTTAATGAAGAAATACTATTTTTCACGTATTTTTATTATGTTTAGAGTTACTGTTTTTTCTAGTTTATTCTATTCCCTTTTTTTATGATTTGTTCTATGCTATTTTTAAGTCTTGTGCAAGTTTTGGATGAATGTGGATTGCTAGCACTCATTTTGCTATAAAGTTTGGAAACTTGTGAAAACGTTTTGTTAGTCAAATTTCAAAAGGCTAAGGAAATAAATGTAGTGGATGAATCAATTTTGAGTCTTATTGCAGTTTCTAAATTCCTAAAGGCCGTCTTTGATCTTAATAATCTTGGCCCAATTAATGTTTGGCTACTTCATGGTCCTGGAACTGCCCTGTTGACCAACATGAATTTGCAGCTGCTCAGTTGAGTGTAAGCATATTTGAATTAAACTTAATTTGCACTCTTGTCTGTATTTATTTCTCCCTTCTTCTCTTTACTCATTGTCCCTTATGACCTTGGATTTTCTCTTCCATTCGTTTTAATGCTGTTTTGTATCTTAAGAAGTAAAAAAAGAACGATTCTTAAATGTGAATCATTCTAGGAATTTTAAAGATCGATTTTGTATTTTTTCAAAAAAATTTGCACATTCATCCTGTTAATTACTTTATAAAAACTACTTCTGGTACATTGAAATATAAAGCTTTTCCTATTTTTTATTTGGTTTTTTTGATTTAATTGTTTGGGTCCCCAAATTCGGCATTGTTTGGCAGAAATAACTCGAATGACATCAGATGTTGCCATTTTTCTACAGCTGTGTAGGGCATACGTACTTGAGAATTTTTACCAAGCCGAGCCGAATGGTAAATGAGTATTTTCCCGTTTGTTTATTCGGTGCAGGCTGTGTAAACAGTTTTTTTATTTTGATAAACAGGCCACGCCAAATGGTGAGTAGAGCACTGTGCTCAGGATGTGCGCCCTTGTTAGAACCAAATGCAACCACTCAGATCCGCTCGCAAGTCAAGTTGAGCGCCAAAGTAAACTTTCTTTGACTCTGGTCAAAAAAACTGACCGACCAACTGTTTAAGCATATAAGAACAGCCCGAACTGTACAACACATGCTCATTTGGTTTACTGTGCCGCACTATGGGACGAGTGGACAAAATCCGGGACATCGGGCCAATTCTAAAGTTAAACTTTTGCTGATTTTTTGGCCAAAATGGGTCCTACAGGATGTTATTGATTGGAAAACCACCATGAATTTCTCCTAAATAATAATTAATACCTAACATCTTTGGCAAAACCACATCATAAACATGGTGACCGTCAAAAAAGCTGACATTTGGAATGTGTAAGTCTAACTAAATATAATACTCTAAATTAACTCTAAAAGGATTCAAAACCCAATTTTACCACTAAGGCTGTGTTTCTGTGACCAAAAATATCAGTTATAGTCAGAACCTCCATTAAATTATTTATTTTTACATCGAACGAAGGCTAGTAAGTCCACACGTATGAGAAAACTAAAACTTCAAATTCAGTGAGACTTTTACAAAAATGGCCGGAGAGTGCCAATTCCCATGAAACACCTTAATTCAGACTCTCGCAACTGCCTCATTTTTCTTAGAAATTTGAATGTCAACTCTTTCGAGCGCACTGTGTGAGTAATTTGGCGCTTTTTAGCCTATTGTACAATCGGTTGTTGAAAATTTCATAATTTCAAAATTGAGATGTGATTGGTTTTTCAAAACAGTTTGAATGATGTTACAACCATGATCTGAGGTTCTGGCAGACAAAAAACCTATCTAATATTTCATTTTAACCCAAACTTAAATCTGCGCTCGGGAGGGTAGACATTCCAAATTGCTAATAGAAAAACCCATAAATTTAGCTTTCTAGTCATTACAGAGATCTAATGAAGCCAATTATCAATTCACATCCATATTTGTACGCCTGTTGTCCCACAAAGTTCATCAATGTTCCATTTTTTGCCACTTCGTCCTATTTATGAGGACCTTTATATCCCGAGAATTTCTGATTTTTACAAGGTCATTTATGTATTTTATGAGTAAAAGTATCCTTGGAAACACAGTATGACATTGCTTAAAATTATGGACCCAATTCCATTAAAAAACCATTAACTTTTCAAAGCTTTGGAGGGCTGAAACAGCTGAAACTCAAATGGGGGCATTTTCAGACTATAGTGTTTATTTACTTACATGGAGTAAAAAGTATGCGATAAGTTTGACCTCTAAAATATGTGGAGGATAACAAATGTCTGCCACAACCATGTACTTTTATTATTAGAGCGAATTGAGCTGTATAGACTAATGAGTTTTCATCAACATTTAAATTTTGTTTTTTATTTGTCATGAATATTTTGTTTTGAGGTATCTCCCGCACATTTAAAAGTCGCGCCTATGAGTCTTTATCATTTCCCATCTGTGTAATCTTTGACATCCCTCATCAAAGATTACGTATCAATGTAACATTGACGCCATTTTCGCAAAGGAGCACCCGGGAGCTCACCGGGGCATGTAAACAGAGCCGATTGGGAGCCGACCGGCGTGGCACCTAGCGGCAAAAGTTTGAACTACGTACGTCCTGATGAGCTGAGTTTATATACCTGAGTTTTGACCCTCATCTCCATCGGTCGATTGCTGCCTAGTGGTACAGTGCTGGCTCCCGGACCAGAAGATTGCTGGATCGATCCCCGGCTAGTCTCTTTTTTGTTTTGTTGTTTTTTTTTTTTTAATTTTCACAAAAATGCTTTGATGGTGTAGTTCGATGAAGGGCCGTTCAATTTTGAGGTTCTATTTACGTGATATCGACGAACTCCCATTGTGGTCCACCAAAGAAAAGCGGAGAAACCTGCCACTATCCCCAAAAAAAACCCCTTTTCCGAGTGCAGACAACCCCAAGTTAGATTATAAAAAAGACCGGGAGCGAGCGAAGCGAGCGGGAGGTAAACGCAGCGCGGAGCGCGCGTATTCGCCCGAAGGGCGTTACAACTCCCCTAAAATGCCAACAAATGTTATTTCTTTTATATCAATTCAAACAGCCCGCCAAATCGTGGCTCCCAATCGGCTCTGTTTACATGCCCCGGTGAGCTCCCGGGTGCTCCATCGCCATTTTCGGAACGGAACTTCGGAATGTCAACTTTGGTTGACGACCGCCCGTCCACATCTATCTTTATTTATTTAGCGTTTTGACCCAAATTGTGTCATGATGTCGCTTTCCAGGTAATTTTCAGTTCCTTTCATTAATTTTTCTAATTTGCTTTTGTCCGAATACTTCAGAAGAGCTCGAGAATCCGCTGTTCCGAAGAGCCATAACCTCTCTGATAATTTCAGCTTTCTGCTTTGTGATTTGTTTTTACTCCTTCTCATCCTGCATCTCCTTACATTTTCTGAAAATTGCCGTTCGGAACTCTCACATTTTCTAATTTCTTGTCCGAAAACTTTGTCACCTGAAATATATCCGGTTATTTGAAGCTGGTTTCATCCATGTGCCGCAGTTACTGATACATCTTCCTGTAATCATTGTCCGAACGGCCACTTATCATCATTTTCATTGCTTTTTTGTTTTGACTGTAACACTCACTTCTCTTGTTTTATGTTGTAGCTTATTGCCGGCTCCCACAATGCCGGTGAAAGATCGAGAGGTGACTAGCGTAGCTGTCACATCCTCCGCTCTTGTCATAGCGACACCAACTGCTCCTCCATATGGTCAGAGACGTGGATGGATTCCCAGATCTGCAGAAGTAAGGCCTTTTTATTCTGTCTATAGTATCCAAACATTCACTTTTACTTTGCTCCACCTCTGATTGTTAAAATTTTTCATAAACACTGGTAGAGGCCTATTCAGATAGCCTCGGTTCTGACAGCTCTTTGTTTACATGCGCGGATTTCAGTATTACCATCCGCGTGAAAGCATCGACCCTGCTTAATGCGTGAATCATCAGAACTATTTTCCGCGTAATAGACTTGGTTAATTATCATAATTAGTGAATATTAAAAGATTTACTATTTACTATGATTAACCTAATCTATTACGCGGTAAAAAGCTTTCGTCACTCGCACAGTGAGCGGGGTAGAAGTTTTCAAGAGGACGGTAACACTGAGGCAAACTTGCGCGGAAGACATAGTATCGTCCTTCCGCGCATGTAAACAAAGAAGTGTCAGAACTGAAGCTATCTGAAACGGCCTCTTACCTGTTGACTGAAAATGATGAGGCAGATTTGTCACCATTGAAAACAAATTCAAATTTCCGATCTCCTTTTGTTGATTCAAAGGAACTACTAGTTCAAGAGCTTGCATCGTCTTCTGGTAGATTGCACTATCAGTTTTACAGTACATCTGTGTTTTTGCCAATAGGTGAACTTGCGTAGAATGTGCGCATGAATGCTGTTGCCAAGCAACTTTTTAGAGGAATCACTTATTGGCTACTGTTTTGCTAAATTATTAAAAATTATCATGAATTGAAGCTGAAATGGACAAGGAAACTGCATGGTTTTTTGAAACTTAACAGTTGCATTTTCAGCTGCTAATAAACACATGTAAAAGGAAATTAACTGAGGAAGGGAGTTGCTGATAGAACATCATTACTGAGTCTTAAAGTCTTGGCCTTGCTGTTAGAGCGGTGACTCGCTGCTTAGGTTACTACTCTTCTTTTTTGTGTGTTTATTTGAAGTTTAAAATGAAACTGTAAAGTTACGAAATGTCCCGCTGTTTCTGTGTTATTTCATCTCCATTTCCCGATAATGTTGTCGTCTATTTTGCAACTTTCGATGAACAGAGATCATGCACTAGCCCAGCACCTGGCGGATAGGTTTATTTTCGCGGACTTGACAAAGTAACATAGGGAACAAGATCCCAAGGCTCCTATGTTGATTGTTGACCAACCTCAAAAGCAGATTTATTTATTTATTTATTTATTTATTTATTTATTTCACTTTAATGCATGGAAGCCTCAAAATTGAAGCTATAGTATAGGTCAACAATTTACAATTTTGAATTTGACGAGAGTTTACAAATTTAAAATTGGAAAACAAAAGTAGAAAACAGGGGACCAATAAATGTACGGTCACACGGTCCTCGGCCCCAAGTCCGCCCTAAGTACTTCAACAAGCATCGGCCACCAGCCAACGGACCGCATCGGACTGTTTTAAAATGGCGCAAACACAAAACTAACCTCCAAATAGCACTTAGGGTGGGTTAGAGAGGCTCTAGACCCGCCCCAAGTAACGTAAAGTTGGGCGCGCACCCAACATTCCGATGTGCCGTTAAAGAAATGTGAGGTTAGAATCGCCATTTTTAGGTACGACCTAAAACCCGTGTGTACCGCACATTTATTGGTCCATGGAAGCCTCAAAATTGAAGCTATAGTACAGGTTAACAATTTACAAATCTAAATTTTACGGGCCCCTACTTATTAAGTAAGAAATCTTTAAGATTGGATTAAGCCTTTTCTATCAAAAAATGTTTTAGCTGGTTAAAAAATGGGGCTATCTCTGAATTTCTGATAAGATTCTTTAGGTTGAGAAATAACAGATGCTTTCTGATTAGCTTTTGACATCAATATCTTTGCTCAAGAGTCATCATAGAAGCTGTTGGACATTGCTTTGTTGCGTCTCAACTGAAAAGGTTGCCAAACGCCTCATTTCAAAACTAATTTTGGTGATACTGAAGTAATTTTCTTGACAATCCAAGGGTGCTTGCGTTTTGTGACTGATCAATTTTAGGCAACTCTCCCTGTTGTATTTCATTAGTTTTTCATCAGTTCTATTTTATTTCAGGATTTTGGAGATGGTGGTGCTTTTCCAGAAATCTCAATTGCACAGTATCCATTAAATATGGGCAAGGAAAGTAAAGAAAGTTCTTCTAATGCACTTGCAATTCAATTGGATGCTGAAGGAAAAGTAAAATATGATGTAATAGCACGCCAAGGTCATGCCAAGGATAAAGTGAGTTACATTTGTGAATTTCAGTTGCTATCTTTTAACATTTTAAAATATTTGATTTTATGTTAGAAACAAGAGCAGTGGTAGTAATATCAGCCCCCGGTTTTTGAATGTAAATTCAGAATTTTTAGTAGAGGTGTCCGAGCATTGAAATTTTGGGTCGAGTCGAGTTTTGCCTATTTTTTCGAGTTTTGAGCTGGAGTTTGACTAATCGCAATATTGCAAAATAACATAATAAGTTCACTAAAACAGAGAGGCCATAAAGGGCTGAAAATACTAATACTGGTCATCATACTCAGGGGTGCAAAATGTGCCTGATCTAGCGATCCGCGGATCGCGTGAAAGTGAGGAAATTTCTGGGAAAGTGAGGAAATTTGTCCATTTTTTTTTTTTTTTGATAATGGAAACAAGGATTTCCCAGGAAAATAGTGTAAAAAATGGGAAAATATCGGTCATTTTGCTAACATACTGTGTTGAAATGTTAGAATTAACCAAAAAAAAGTCATCACTTTCAAATTTTTGTGAGGAAATTTTTTAAAATCCTGTGAGGAAATAAGTCATGGATCGCGTGAAACTTCCGAAGTTTTGGAACATTTTGCACCCCTGATCATACTATCATTCATTAGTAGAAAAAGCAAGGGAGGGAAAGGGAAGACAAAAGTTCAAACTTTTGATCAAGGGCTTCTATCTTACTGTTCGTCAAAGTTTGATGCTGCTTTGGTCGGAAGAAATTAGTTGACTTTGAGGTTGTTGAAGCTATGCTCCTGGCTATCTTCTTCTGTGTTTTGAATTTCTCAAATTCTTTGAAATTTTTTGAGCTTTGTCCTCTAACCTCAATTTTGGAAAAGAGTTTTGGATTTTCGTTCTAGCGTTTCACAGACAGTCGAATCTTCGCGAAATGAGCTGTAAGAGATGCACAAATTCAGGCTGGATAGAATGAATTTTACAAACTCCAAGTTTTAATGTGTAAATTTGATTTTCAAAGATTACTGTAACCCTCTTTTCCAGAAAACCTCTTTTTTTGTATTTTTGATGTTTCAGGGGCAAGACGACACCCTGCATCATGTAAAGGTCTAGTTTTTTTTTTTAGGTGCTTTACCACTTGGGAAATTACAAGTTTTGGGTAGAATTCCCCATGAATCGAAATGCTCTGAGTTATTATTACAATGTTAGTTTTTTTTATCATTGCCTGTTAATATGTCACCATTTCTAACTGATAAGAATTTTATTTCCTCTTCTTTTAGATTGTATATTCAAAGCTGCAAGACTTATTGCCTTCGGAAGTTCTGTCAGAAGATGATCCAAGTTTGCAACGTCCCGACTCGAAGGAACTAGAAGAAACAACGGAGAAAACAAGGCTAGCGCTAGAAAATTTAGCTAGCTCCAAGATAGCTGCAGCCATGCCCGTCCGATGTGCTGACAAAGCAGTAAGTGCTCTTTTGTTGTGTATCTTTCTGCTCAGGATTACAATTTTATTCACTCTAAATACGTCCACCTTGAATCTTACCGAGGACTTTAAGTATTAATAGGTGAACTGCTGAAATGGAAAAAGATGTCCTTTTTGGGCAGTGTCATCATAAAAAAAAAAAAAAAAATCTCACTGCAAGAACTAATTGAAAAAAAAAAAAGAAAAAAAAAATTATCTTACATTCCTTTTTTCTCTGTTATTGCACTTAGAAAATTGTGTGCTTACACCTGTTTTAATTCTAAGATTTTTGTTTTTCAAAGGCACCAGCTCAATTTATTCGCTACACACCATCACAGCAAGGAGCTGCTTTCAATTCGGGTGCTAAACAGAGGGTCATTAGAATGGTAGAAGCTCAGAAGGACCCGATCGAGCCGCCTAAATTCAAGTAAGTCAAACAGAAAATCTGTAATTCTGTAATAGCTCTGGAGTTGTTCAGCCTTGCAATGTTCAAGTTAACTATTGCTTGGTCTTATTAAGGGATTTGCCAGTCACTTATGATGGAAAAAAATACCATTTTTTTTTTTTTTTTTGTGAATACTTTTCTCTGTTGGTACTCT
The DNA here is from genome assembly GCA_011764245.1 of Trialeurodes vaporariorum. NCBI lineage: Eukaryota > Metazoa > Arthropoda > Insecta > Hemiptera > Aleyrodidae > Trialeurodes > Trialeurodes vaporariorum. Next base: position 2,802,987 of record VMOF01000001.1, read on the forward strand.
CTTGTTTAAAATGATGAGAGGAGCTTGAGTTTTTGATGAATACTTATTTTTGGTTCAATGGCAATGTTAAGCACTGTGCAAATGGCATAGTTAAGCATGGTCAGTCAATGTTTTCTTCTAAACTTTACCATCAACCTTTTCCGTAAACTTGGTAACGTAACAGACGTTTCAAATTTACTTTCCCCGATAATTGTTTTTTCTGCCAAAGCTAACTACTATTTTCTCAGCAACCGCCCGTAAATTTTTAAAAAAAAACTAGTCTCATTTACATCGTCCTGATCTCCTCCACATTTTCTTCGGGGGTTTTTTTTTTTTAAATTTCTCATGGTTTTCACCTTATGAGCCTTATAAGGCCAAATTTTTTACTTGTTTCCTTTTTGTCAAGTTTCAAAAAATCCTCAGAGGTCTTACTTTTGAAAGTAAAAGCCATCTTTTTTTATGTTCACAATCGTCCACTGTGGTCCACTGTGGACGGGCGGTTGAAAATAGTTCCGCGGTCCACAAGTGTTCGTATGCTTTTGAGCTTGTGAACGTTCTTGGACGGCATCATTATGCGGGAAGGTTTCAAGATTCAAATTAAACTAGATGCAATGAGAATCTTTCATAAGAACAGATAATTTCATGACTGCGTTTTGTGAACCGCGAACGACTGTGGACATAAAAAAAAGAGGGCTATGGAGATCCCTGTAAGCACACTCGCTTGCCCCATGTCACGCTGAGCTCAATTTCGGACTCTTCCTCTATTTCATTTTTGTGAGAATGTATGTGGGTGATTCTGTAACAGAACTTTTCAATGATACCAAAAAATGTCGTAGAAATTTCTTCATAAAAACGTGTGAAGCTACCAAATGAATGAATATTTCTGTAAATTAAAGTGCTTCCTTCTGCAAGCGCTACTATTAAGGACCATAAATTTAATCCATTGACTTGTGAATTAATTTAAAAAAGTTGCTTGGCAACAGAGCATATGCGTTCATTCTAGGCTAGTGACGCACCTAGCGGTGAAACCGCAGAAGTTAGGTGAAACGTGTGATGCCATCTATCGAAAAAAACTACAAGCTCTTAAACATGTCATTCTGTTGCTGAGTAATGGGAAAATTGGTATTCCGAATTTCTTCTAAGTGAGGACGTGACATTCACGTCATAAAATTTAAACATGTTAATGAAAAGTTGACATTATTCGCTTTTAAGAGACTGAAAAGACAGAAGGACCTGGCAGAATGACTTTTTGTCTGCTCCAAAGAAGTATGATTTCATTGCATCATTAAAGTCCGGCTGGTGTTTTTTGAGCTTGCCGAAAGAAACTATGTTGACAGTAATATTCATTCGTTTCGGTAGCTTTTTACGTTATAATGATACAATATCTATGACAATAATCGGTGTCTGCAAACAGCCCTGTTACCAATGAACCACCATTTTTTTCAAAAAGAAATTAATATATGCAGTTTTACTTACTCTTCTATCCCCTCTCTAATTTTACCAGTGTTTTTGTTTCAGGATCAATAAAAAAATTCCTAGAGGACCGCCCTCACCTCCAGCTCCAGTTATGCATTCACCCACCAGAAAAGTAATATTTGTCTCCAAAATGTTGTTTTGTTCTTATTTTTCTTCTTTTCAAAGTAACAATTTGTACGTACTAGCTAGTATGGCTTTTCAAGTTTTTCACCATTATCAAACTGTAAGGTGAATTGTACAATTGTATGCAGAAGGGAGCCATTTTTTCTGTCTGCGAAGAGGGAAATTGACTTCATAATGAATCAATAGCCATTAGTTCTCTTCTGCACTAGAAGAAAGGTTGATTCCCTTATGAATGAAATTGTCCAATTTATGATGAAATTTCAATATTTTGTAAATGAAATGAATTTAAAGTAAGACTTGCTCTTTGTTTTTGCTTGAATTTAATTTTTGGATCCACAATTTTTAGTTTCTCGTGCCAAGATGTGGCATCTGTGGAAAATCTCCATCTCCTGTCTTATTCTTAAATTAATTTTTTTCTGTTTGCCTTTAACTATGCAATTATAACAAATGTCAGTGTTAAAGTGACTTGACTTTACAACGCTATAGGCGCTATAGCTTATCCCAGAAAGTATTGGATTTGACACTTCTTTGGTTTTCATGAAAACATTAGCTTCCATCCTCAAATAGGGCAACCTGTTTGGTTAAGGAGCAGTAAGAAGCTGATGTTTTCATTCAAACCTACTGTTGTCAAGACCAATCATTCTTAGGACAGCCTATACCTACTTTTTTCTTTTTCTATTTTCACAATGCTTGCTTTCCATTATTTATTTTTCTCTCTCAGATAATTTTTTCTGTTTCTTTTCAAGGTGACTGTCAAAGAACAGAAGGAATGGAAAATTCCTCCTTGTATATCTAACTGGAAAAATGCTAAGGTAAGCAACCTTATTATTGGAAAGTATTAGATTTGGGCGGGATATCCAATTTGCTGGATTATCCGAAACGGTTAGCAGAGATTTCGTCCAATGCAAAAATGTCCAATTTTTTTTAGTCCAACTTTCTGTTTTGTCCAATGTAAGAATATGTCCAAAAATGATTTGTCCAAATTTAAAAATGTCCAGAGTTTACTTTCGTCCAACAGGAAAATTGGCCAAAAACATTATGTCCAAAAATGAGGAGATGCGCGCTCTGTGCATGTGGGCGACACGCTTTACGCATTCAAAGAGTTTGTTGTTTATTGTAAGAGTGATGGTGATAAAGATGAAGGCGGTTCCTTAGCATTGCTTTACCATGCTGTGACAAAATACTTTCAGTGACGGTTATTTTTTGATGCTAAACTCTTGAATTCTCAGAAAGAAAAATCACTTTTTGTTTCATATACAGAGGATTTTGTGAAAGGGTACTTTGGACGCATAGTACATGGACGAGCAAAAGGAAACCGAAAAAAGTATAAATGGAATACAATATTCAGAGTTAAATAAAACAAAATTAATCAGAAAAAAAGGATGACAGTTTGACACTTAATTTTGACATTAGGGGGTTATTCAAACATTGTGTTGCTGCATAGGGGAAAAATTCGGTCGTTTATCAGGGAGTTCTCATCATAATTAATCTCTAATGAAAATAGATATATTTATTTCTTCATTACTGAGCCGGTATGCTCTATCTACAAACATAACATTTAATCTGACGATAGAATAGTTAAATGGTCTCTTTTGATAGAAAACTTGAGATTGTTCATTTCTCCCAATAAGTAATAGTTTGTTCCGTTGATTGTTCATTTCTCCCAATAAGTAATAGTTTGTTCCGTTGATTTATTGATTTCCACAAACGTTTCAAAATATTGGACAAAATTGAAAAATCGTCCATTCCTTCGATTCAAAAAATGGACTAAATATAATGTGGTTAAGTTTTATGTTGGACAAATTAGCACTTTGGACGAAATAATAATGGACAATTTAAATTGGACTAATTTACGTTGGACGATCTTTTTTGGACGAAAAGTGTATTGGACGAATTAAGATTGGACGGGATCTCTTAAAACCATCCGAAACAAGCGACAAATTGTAAGTAAGCCATAACATATGTATGAAACATATGTATGTATGTAGCATGGTGCACACAAAATAAAGTCAGGCTTGGAACATTTCCTAATGGAAGTATAAAGGAGGAGGCACTTGTACCACACTTATGTCATTTAAGTAGAATTGTATCAGGGAACCAAGGAGAACAATCTTAAGTTTTGTTTTGCTCACATTTTACGGAACTTAAATCTAGAGTGACAAACTGATCAATTATTGATCAAAGAGCAATTTAATACTGTGAAATGCCCTAATGCCCTCGATTTTTGAAAATTTCGGGGGAAGTTTCTCAGAAAAGGCAAAAGAGAAATAAGCGGCTATGTCATCATGGTGCAAATGCCTCCACCTTTATACTTCCGTCATGCGAACATTCTAGGCTGTAATATTCTGAAATGTTTCGGTGACTCGACTGAGGGCAATGTAGTAACTTGATGCAAGATCGTGGAAGGGGCGTTTCAAGCAGAAAGATTAAAATTGTGTCGCCTGTTCTCTGGCTGTATGGAAAACTTGATCAATATTTGACTGTAGATTTTGTGCAAAAAAGGAACTAGTGAAAGCGATGGGTTTAGGACGCTGGGGGAAGGCAAAACTGGAAATCTTATTTTGACTTTCTGCCACAGAAACAATCATATAAATCGTATTTTATTATGCTTAGTAATCTTTCAAAACTCTTGGTAGATAATTAATTAGTTAAAATGTAACATTTATAGTATCTTCAATTTTCTTTCAGGGTTACACAATACCTCTGGACAAAAGATTAGCCGCCGATGGTCGAGGTCTTCAGCAAGTTCATATCAATGAAAATTTTGCGAAGCTTGCTGAAGCTTTGTGCATAGCTGACAGGAAGGTATGTTTTTTCCAATTCCAATCTATTTGTCTATTTTTCGTCATGATCTGTATTGAGTGCAGGAATGTCCTTCTTTTCTCGTCAAATTTTTTCAATGATCAAACTACTCATTACTCTACTTCCTTAGTTTTTGGTGATCAATTATGAACTGTTGCTGCTGGGTTGAGAGAGAGGGAAAAAAAAAATTCGGAGAGTGCACCATTCCTTGGTGCTCTAGAGATTCTTCCTTTCCTCAGGGTGGCACGCTTGGTGCGGTATCCCTCTTGTTCTTTTACCTTTATTCCTTTTCCTTCCCCTTTTGTATTCTCAGTCCAGTCGTTAGGTATGAAATACTAGCGTGATGAACAAATGATTTAGGCAGCTGGACTTACTACTACTATTTCATGGACCTGTAGTATGTAAATGGTGAGAAGTAATCTGAAGTTCAGACCTGGGAGCTGATTCTGCTCTTTTGGACGAGACAAGACGAGATAGCGGAAATCGACCAATCTTATTGATTTAAACGGCTTCACGTGACAGATTTTGAGTCATTCGATGGGCGAAGGAGTCATTTGTTTTGAAGTGGACCACTCGAATGACTTCAAATCTGTCATATGACACCACTTAAACCAATAAGAATGATCTATTCCCGCTATCTCCTCTAATCTCTTCCAACAGAGCAGAATCAGCCCCCAGGAGAGTATCAGCATACAGACGAGAGACAGAGACCCAAGCACATGATATGCTTCTTGTGTTATGAAAGTGAGGCAAGTTAAATGGGTTTATTTTTCGGGGGCTCAACATGAATTCAGCCGGGTCATTCCGAGCGGACTGTAGCCTCCGCTACTTTTTAAAACTGTAATTTTGACTTTAAAACTTAAAATTTTCTACTTAACTGCAACAAAGTTGGTAAGCAAGTTGTGACTTGCTACCTTGATTGTTGCTAAAAAGTTCACAATTTTACGTCTTAAAGTCAAAGAGACAGTTTTAAAATGTTTGGGATGCTACATTTTGCCCAGAACAGCAACACAACAATCTCCGGTGAACACTGCCCCAATCAAAATCTACCTGAAATTTCACTTTTAATTTAAAATTTCCAATAACTGTAGCATTCAAATTTTGAAATAATTAATCAGAAACCCCTTATTCTCTCTAAAAAACGTCAATTTAAACCGTGAAGGAAACCTAAACTGTGTCTGTCGCTCAACAGTAGGCAAATGTTGGCTGTTGTTTTGATGAGTCCCGACCAAATTTGAGCTGGAAAAGGACGCCTGCCGCAAACTTTGTGTTGGATCTCTATTTTTCTCTATTACGGACCATCCTAGGTTACCTCTAATTTTTAATGACACATTCTAGCAACTTTACATCATGGGCTAAGTAAACTTGAGTTTTTATTCAATAAAATATGTAATTAGGAATGTTTTTGGTGTTTTGATGATTATTAAAATTTCATATTTCAGGCCAGAGAAGCTGTGGAAATGCGTGCTCAACTAGAGAAGAAATTAGCTCAAAAAGAGAAGGAGAAGAAGGAAGAGCATTTGCGATTACTCGCTCAAAAAGCTCGAGACGAGCGAGCTGGCATCAAGACTCAATCAGCAGCTGAAAAAGATGAAGAGGCTCGAGAAAGAGATATGCTACGATATGAAAGGCACAAGGACCGTGCGAGAGAGCGAAATCTTTCGCGTGCAGCTCCCGACAAAAGGTGTGTAATGAGTAAAAATTTAATTCATCAGGCTTTAACTGTGAATCTTTTTCCAATGAGTGATAAACTCCTATTCTCGACTCCTACTGGAACTTGGTTCGGAAAGCTAAGAGCTGCTGAAAATTTTAATGAAGTTTGATACATTCTTGGATCCTGATTCCTATTTGTCAAATTCTTGATACTTTTTAAAACTTAGCTGCGCACATTTACTTACCTGTATAAACCTACGCAAATACTTGCTGAGTGCAACAAAGTTAGTGTGCAAATAGGTTTGTGTAGTATGTGTTGACATCATTTGTGCGAGCGCTTTTTTAATAATGTCACCTTTTTCCTTTCACCTCCGAGCCCCTTTCTAATTTAGGTGATTCTTCAGTGTTAAGTGCCGAGTTCTGCCACCAGAGCGCTACTGTTCAATTAATGTCAAATCTTAGGCCGAAAGCAATTTATATTTAAAAAAATGTAGTGTCAGTTACTAGTTAATCATCTGAAAAATGTCTCAGCAAAATATCTCGTCAATAACTTCATAAATAAAGCTGAAAGTACAAACAAATGGAATATCGCAAATCAATTCTTGTATCGAAATGCGATATTTTGCAGAGACGTTCTTCAGATGATTATCTAGTAACTGGCTTTCCGTTTCCTTAAATATAAATTGCTTTCGGCCTGTAATTTGACATTAATCAAACTGTAGTGCTCTGGTGGCAGAAATCGGCACTAAACGCTAATTACTTGATCATTTTGTTCAATCTTTAACTCAATGAATGTTAAAAGTTATGAAATAATAGTCGATGCTATTTACAGTGGGGGACTAAAAGAATGTCAGTCGACTCCTGGAGGGAGGCTACCCGCAGTACTTATCTCGAAGAATTGAAGCATTGCAGGTGGCCTACCTAAGCCAAAATTTAACAAATCATCTGACTTTCTTACTGTCTCCAATTGTACCTTAGCCTTCTTTTATGCAAGGCTACGAAGGGTGCAGGATAAATAAATAAATAAATTTGCTCTATGTGAGTAATTATTTGTTGTCAGAGGTCGTTTCACAAAAAAAGGCCGATGACAGATGGGTTTGTTTACTGCACAGAGATGAGTTTTCAGTTTTGCGCATGTGCTGGAATGCGGATACATCTCTGTGTAGGGGGTCTCAAGTGTTGTCATCAGCTTTCTTTCATGAAATGATTTCTACCTGCTGTTAATTCAACAGCTCTAACTGTCAAATATTTGGACACAGAAAAATTATTCATATTTCTATTTCTTTGAATGTTGAAACTTATTGCTGCCTTTTTCTTTTTTCCAGGAATAAGTTACAGCGAGAACGGGAACGTGATATCAGTGAACAGATTGCTCTCGGATTACCAGCCAAGGGTGTTGCAGGCGATGATGTGCAATTTGATCACAGACTGTTTAATACCTCTAAAGGAATGGATTCTGGCTATGGTGATGATGAAGCGTACAATGTTTACGATAAACCTTGGCGCGACAACAGTGGTCTCGGGCAACATTTGTATAGGCCCTCGCGTAATATTGATAAGGATGTCTATGGAGATGATCTCGAGAAACTCATCAAAACTAACAGGTACCCTAATATTTTGTCTGTCCTTCTTATATTGCTGTTAACCTGTTTTGAGGTGTTTTGGTCAAGTTCATGTTTAAATTTTCAAAGTGTCAGGTTGGCAATGCTGCAGTTTGATCAAACCCGTTTAAGCGTGTACAAAGGCCTTATGTTCCTAGCTTTTGAGCTAATTAATGTTCTTTACCCAAAATGAAGGAAACAAAAGCTGATCGTTTCATCAAAGTTTAACCCTTTCCGTCAGTGCCCATTATAAGGGACGACATTTTACATGGAGCCTTATGGAAATTCAAAAAAATTGACTCGCACATGAAATCATATGAGAATAGTTCGTTCAATTTAATGGTATAGATTTCAGATTACAGTGACCCTTCTTTCATAATTCGTGACAGAAAGGGTTAAGGTTAGGGAGAAAAGAAAGGGGGGGATGACCAGACTGGATTTGCTTTCAAGAATTGCCTCAAAATCTCAAGGTGATTTCAGGTTCGATTGGTCGAAACCGTTGACATTACCTCGCGCCGCTCCAGAAGCCAACAGTTTTTGGCTCAAATTGATGAATTTACGCGAAAAGTACAAATTTGAGAGACATCAGCACCTGCGAGCATACTTCAGGAAGATTCCTTGAAAGTTTCAAGCTGGAACACTCAAAAATAAAGTTGCGATTATCGAAATATGAAACTTCTCATGAGCAGCAATTAGTGCCAGTGAGGCAATTAGTTATAGTATCATTTGCACTTATTAAGGTGATTTGATACCTCCCCTCAGTAAGGCCGTAAAAATCAAGAGGTCCCGCCACCGTCGCCAAGCGGTTGGGTCTTGACCACGATTCTGAGATTAGACCTGTTTATGAAAGAATCACATCATTTTTACTAATTTTGGGATCAGAAACCTCTAGCTCCACAATTCATCTATTTACATTCGAAGTTTCAGCTCAAAACTCTAAAAAGTAAAGTCAGGATCTATACGCTGTGCGCAGCAACTTGTCACTGTAACCGTTGTTGACACCCATCAGTGTCGATTGGTCAGAAAAGAAACTAATGGGAGGTTTTCAATTGTCAAATGGAGTCACTAGCCTCTTTGCAAAGACACCGACGATTTATCATGTCAAGACTATTTTTTTCTCCCAAGTTGGCAGTAATGTGTTCTCTTCTCTTCTAGATTTGTACCTGATAAAGAATTCAGTGGAACTGATAGAAGTGCAGCTAGTACTAGCCGTAGCGGACCTGTTCAATTTGAGAAACAGCCTGAAGAAGAAGAAGATCCGTTCAACCTCGGTCAGTTCTTGACGCAAGCTAAGCGAGCATCCAAGAGACCCCAGCACGAGAGACCCAGAGATGAAAAAACGGAGAAAAGGAGGCGAAAAGATTAGACTTCATTCAATCCATTCCTGTCAAAGTGTTTGCTGGATTGAATTCCAAGACAATTTGATTTACCAATTCTGTGCTTTCAATATTTCTCGTCTCACCAGTTTGAATACTTAATTAGTAAATTTTTAACTGTCTGCATTTAGATTTTCATGTATCGAAACTAAGTTAAAATATGAGATGAGTTAGTAAGAAAGTATTTCTTGCATTATAATTTTTTGGTGGTTTTAATTCTTTAAAGACTGTTCACAGATTTGTTATTTACCACTTGATTAGGTTATATTTGTTGTTCTTTGGTATTTCTTTGTATTTTTTACAAAAACACATTATTTGTGAGTTGTACACAAATTGTAATATACAACTGTAAATAATTTACTTCTACTTTTCTTCCTAGTACTTGATTTATATTCTAGTCAATCAGTTCAAAAGTGACTAAGGAGAGGTGATCACGGAGAATCGTATTGTTTTCTTATCTGATACGTTGTAATCAAATGGGCCTGCCTCTGCACATCTAACTCGCGCAGGTTACCACTTTCTCACCTCTTCGACAGAGATTCTGACCTGTCTCTGCTCAGTGAATATTTCTCGACTGGAGTACGAAGAGGTGAGAAAGTGGTTATTTGCGCGATCAAGATGCGTGATAGCAATCCCTTTTGACCTTTAAGTATCTGATATCTGATACGAGTGAAACGACTTCAATACGATTCTCCGTGATCACTCAACTGCAAGAATCAATTTGCGATATATCATGTTTTGGTACTTCCAGCCTTATTTTTGAAGTTATTGACGAGATTTTTTGCGGAGACACTCTTCAGATTATTATCTAGTGACTGACACTCCGTTGTCTTAAAAATAAATTACTTTCGGCCTGTAATTTGACTTTAATTGAACGGCTATGGTCTGATCGTGACATCATAAAAAAGTGGCTAAAAATCAGAAAGCAAATTTCGCATAAACTTCTCATTTAGGAACTTCTAAGAACAATTTTAATCTCAGAAAACGCTTTTAAAAACCTAGAAATGACTCCGGAAATTTTGAATGAAGCTTACAAGGTCAAAAACTACAATTTTGATGTCTTTTTATCATCGATTTTTGGCCTTTTTTTGGAACCCAGTCCACAGTACATTGGTTTCTTAATCATTGAAAAGATTTTTGTCAGCTGATGAGCCCTGAAATCATTGCTAAACTGTAAAAGTTAACAGGAGGGAGTGTAGTCAGTGGTAAAAAGAGCTTTAAAGCATAAAATAACTTTATTACGAATAAAATTTTCAAGTTTTTTCTTCTTTAATTTTATTGACAAAATTGTACAAAATATGAACGAAAATAGCTCTAATTTCAACTAGCATAAATCATACAAAGCATTGAATGTAAGGACAATGGACATAAATTAACTCTGCCACAGTCCCTGTGTACATCAGCTTTTCTAACAGTCAGGATACGAATATACTCAAGGATATCAGAGTCTATAAGAAAAGAGTTTACATCTGAAAGTATAAAGGCGGAGAAAATAAATTTTGACAGTGCAAAAATAAATTGAAAGCCCGAGGTTCACAAACAAAAGGATATAGGGAGAACAGAGGAAAATAATTAACTAGGTAACAATTGAAAGTCACAACCAAAAATTGTCAAAATCAATTTCAAATCAAACAAAAATTTGAGAGTAACTTTTAAATTTTGCTAATGAGAAAAGTAAAAGAAAGAAACACTGCGGGTAACATCACTGTACATCTTAAAAGCTGCTTTTTTGGCACTAAAATGAAGTTATACGAACCTCCACGAGTTTAAGTTTGGTAAGTTTTTTCACTTCTACTAGTTCAACATTAAATAAAAAAAGAGGCACACCTTGGTTTTATTTTGAGAAAAAAAGTTTGTACATCAAACTACAAAATAATCAAGGTTTTTTTCACTTCTACTAGTTCAACATTAAAGAAAAAAGGCACAACTTGGTCTAATTTAGAAAAAAAATGTTTGTACATCAAACTACAAAATAATCAGGTTGTTTTTACAAAAAGAGAATTTGAGTATTCACTTTTAAAGGTTAGGTGAAGCACAAGCATCTTAAATAAGAGCTTGTGGTGGAGAACAGGGTTTGTCAAAAGTGAAAACTGAATTCTGAGTTTGCACAGTCCAAAATGATCACTGTTAATGACCTTAACTTATTCAATGGAAGGCACCATTGGTGATTCAAGTCTACAAAATTCCAAAAAAAAAAGTCTGAACAAGGGAGAAACGATTAAATTTACAGGAAAAAATTTGACAACTACAAACAAAAGAATACAAATAATACAAGTACATTAGTTTACAATAATACTGATTGGACATTAGGTATTTACAGTTTCAAAAAAGTTGTTTAGATTGGGTAACACCTAAGCAAATATACTTTATATCATACTTCGAAACGCGAGATTCTGAGGAACATAATTGATGAACTTTCTGTTTAACGAGGGTGTCCCAAAATTCATAGTTAAGATTTTTACCACAAACTTTGGGGGTCAAAATAAGACTTTTTTTTACCTATGAACATGCATCCAAAAATTTCCCCCCCTCCGAGCTACAGCCCCCCAGTTTTTGTTAAAAAAAAAAAAAAAAAAAAAAAAAAAAAATGTTTTTCTTCGATTCTATCAACAGATTTCAGTAAAAATGGCTCAAACTTCAAGTCTGGGGGTTATATTTTGAGCTCTTTTATATTCTCGGGTCAAAAAGAGCGGATTCAGGTTTTAAATTTTAAAAAATTTTTTGTGCTTCATGAGAAAAGAGAAAATGAAGTAAAGATCTAATGGAGCAGATCAGAAGGAGCAACTTTGATCACTTGCGTTTTTTTCATAAGACACACAGAAAATGAGAAAAATCGACTTTCTGGCAGGAGCGCACAGCTCAATTGCACTGTTCGAGTGGCTCGTAGCATGGAGTTGATCGTTGAGTAGCATCACAAACCAGCGCGCCACTCAAAATTTGGGGTTAAAAGTTTTGACCCCGAATCAAAAAGAGCGCATAGAATTCCCCCCTAAAATCAATTTTTATCCATTTTTACTGAGATCCGTAGCAAAAATAGAAAAAAAAAAAACGTTTCTTTAAGAAAATTTTGGGGGGGCATTTTCAGACACATGTTCATAGGAAGAAAAGGTCTTATTTTGACCCCAAAAAATACAAGGTAAAGATGTCTACGATGAATTTCTAGACCCCCTGTTTATGCATTGCCCATTTGTCAACACCAATCGGTTTACAGCTACTTACTATTTCATTGCTGTAAATAATGCTACTTTTCCTTTATTTTTAATTTTAATCCATCCATCTATTTCGTTTTACGTTCATATTGATGTGCCCCAAAAGTGAAGGTAAGTTGATAGAAAACCTTTGCATTTTGGCAGAGAACCTTCCCCAACACACAAATTGAAAAAAAGAAAAAAAAAAAAAAAAAGAAAAAAAAAACCCTGCAAAAATTTAGACATCAAAATAACTTTTTCAACATTCCTGAAAAATTTCCCAGCTTTCTGATACAAGACCATCAAACTAGAAATCCTAAATTGGCTGTTTGGCATCAACTACAAAAAGAACCAATAGACAATGCATAACTGGTTAACACGGAAGCATTGCATTGAAACTTAAAAAATCATTCAATAACTAAAAACTAATTTGTTTAAAAATGAACTGATACAAAAATTTCCAATATTACGTTCAATATAAAACAAGCAATAATTCATATGCATTATTTCCTTTGTGACTGAGATGAAAACAAAATAAAAAAATTTTATAGGAAGAACATGAAACAAGAAAAAATTTTTTTACAATGAAACAAAATCAATTGAAATTTTTTTTAGAACATTCGACTAAATAAGGAAAAAAAATAGATGATTAATTTAATAATTACAAAAGTAAAGTTTGATTGCCTATCAAACTGAAGTCCTTAAGCACTGAGACTACTCGGTAGCAGAAGCTAAAGGTACTTCAAATTTGGCCAGTGATTCAAGTACCTACCTTACTGAGACTCATACTGGTCCAAAAATTGAGGAAATCCTACACGGCATGTCAAAATCACACTTTGGAAAACATTAGAGCTGTACGAATATATTTTTTTAGAATCTTAGGTATGTACCTTGGGGTACCTACATTAAAAAAGTTTCCTCCATTTGGCTTGGACCTCTGGGTCTGGGTGTTCCTCCTGGGTGTGGTAGCGACCAATGATAATGTTTTTCACTTCACTGCCTTTTGGTTCAGTCAATGAGTCCAGCTGAAAAAATAAAAGAAAAGGAAAAATAATGAGAACCCTCGGCAGAGGTGCAAAAAATTCTTGGTCATGTGATCCCATGAAAAGTGAGGCGATATTTTCAGTTGAACAATGGGGGAGTTGCAAAAGAAATTACGACTAATTTTATGATTTTATGAAAATACAGTGAAAAATTTACAATGGGTCTGTTGCAAACTTTTGCTACAACAATTAAGAGTGTTTAGTCTAATGTAAAATCGCCTGAAAAGTCCATTGGTGGCATCAGAAAGTCATGAAATGCAATAATAAACTCACAAGAGGCGTTAAATGAAATCCAAGATGGCGGAGAAATATCGAGCAATTTTTATGCATGCACCACTAACCTCCAAGGATGGCCAACCTCACAATATCGATCACAAAACCAATCACAAGGTAAACAAACACATAACCTCTACCTCCAGTGAGGTTGTCAAAGTTGGCCATCCTTGGATGTTCGTGGTGAATGCATACAAATTGCTCGATATTTCTCCGCCATCTTGGATTTCATTTAACGCCTCTTGTGAGTTTATTATTGCATTTCATGACTTTCTGATGCCACCAATGGACTTTTCAGGCGATTTTACATTAGACTAAACACTCTTAATCGTTGTAGCAAAAGTTTGCAACAGACCCATTATTGATTCCAGTTTCACTCTTGCCTCCTCGGTTGCAGCACTTGCTTGAAAAAACAAACTTTAGGCAGGAACCAGAGCAGAATACCAGAGTTCTGATTTGTAGAAGTCTGATAGAGTAAAAGGAAATGAGGTAAATGGCTTGTTTCTTAGCTCATCAGGACACCATGCCAATTTTGGGATGGCCGGAACAACTCTCCGCAAGACATCAACTCTAGCCAGGAGTTAGTTTTTTAAGGGAAGTTTTAATCTTTCTTTTCTACTAAATGGGGCTATTGCACACTTTTGCTATAAGCGATTCAATAGTCGATTATGGCGTAAAAACCTCAAAAAATAATGATGGCGGTACTAAAAACTTCCAAAATCCACTCCTAAACTCAATAAACGCAGTTATTTGCGGGAGTGTAATGGTGGCCGAAGGCACTAACAATGGGAGATTCCCATCGAACAATTCTGAAACTCCATCAAGAAGTGACCAATAAGAGACTACTTTCATTTGACACCGGTGTCACTTGGTGTTGCGGTACCATTCATCGGATGTGGATCATCACTCTGATGACTAATTACTCTGTGAATCATCCTTGTCAGCATACAAAGAGTGACGAAATTAAGATAGGAATCTCCCATTGTTAGTGCCTTCGGCCACCATTACGCTCCCGCAAATAACTGCGTTTATTGAGTTTAGGAGTGGATTATGGAAGTTTTTAGTGCCGCCATCGTTATTTTTTGAGGTTTTTACGCCATAATCGACTATTAAATCGCTTATAGCAAAAGTGTGCAATAGCCCCATTGAGTAAATATCAAACACAGTCATCTGTGAAAAGCTTTTTTAAATTTCATCATTCTTGAAACGAATAATAGCTGGGACTGGAGTGGGGCTTAAAAACCCGTTCAGAATCTAAAGACAACAGTTGTTCCTTGATCTAACGGTTTTTTTTCCCAGTCCCAGCCAAAGGTCCATAAGAACCCTGCTATTTTTTTATCCGTACTAATGTTTTCCGATCTTACGTCTAAATTTTGAAAATTTTACGTCCTACAAACCCAATTTTAATGGTTTTTTGGGTTTCATTTGTGAGAGAACCGAGACATTATTTATGAGATAGAGATAACATTTTTGCAGGTTATGATTTTGAAAAGAAGGAAAAAATGAAAACTAGTTTTTAAAAAAATATAAGACGTAATGGTAGACTCCTAAGACTCGCCTCTTGCTTGCAATTAAACGGATTGTCATTTTTTTTGTTTTTCTGGCCTGTATTAATTATTTTCTTCCCAATTTATTCTTTAGATACTTTTTGGGGGACTAAGAGGCCCAACGTTGACCGTTCGGGGGTCCCGTTTTTAACCCGATTGAAGCCCCGTTTTGATCCATTCGAAGGCTCTTTTTGTAAACGGTCGGGGGCCCCGGATTTTTCAAATGTCTGTCTGCATCGTGGACTAGAGCGAACTTGGCCAGTCTCGATGTATTTCCGATCCTTGTATTAAAAGCTATCTTAATAAAATTAGCTTACAATGGCTTTCCTTCCGTGTATAATCTATTTACTGTCTTCTTTGATACATTATTCTTTTTTTCATTCCTAAATGTTTCCATTTTATCCATTCGGGGGCCCTATCGAAGGCCCTCGGGCCTCAAAAAGCGAAACTTTAGGCCGCGATCGCGGCCTAGCGGCCGTGGCCAGTCCGACCCTGGACCAGCTGGGAATAAATTCACGTTATATGACACAATCAAACCCTTTCTTCCAGAAAAATTAGAGATTAAAACCTGCAGAGTCAGCCGCACAATCCTCATGCAAAGGATCAAACTCTCTCAAAGCGCACCTTGCAATGTCGCGTCTTTGAACTCTCATGCCGGGCCACCAGCGCGCAAGCTCATGCCAGACAACAGCAAGGAGGGCTTGAGGAGGGCAGTTAAATTGTAAACCTTCCGAAAACACACTTTTTTGACAGCTGATAGTCTCTGCGATGGCCAAGGTCACCGCCTCTCACCCACCCTTTTCAACTCTTCCCCCTTTTCTTAGTTCACGCCTGTGCGCAAAGACCTTGTATACTATCTAGACCCCGGGATCCGACAGAAAACCATGACCGTTTCCTACAGTATAGGCAACCCGCATTCCGCTTCTGTCCTAGTGCTATGCTGGAATCAAATGGACGAAACTTACCCGAACTCCTTCAACGTGTAAAAAAACTCGCGAAAAATGGAATTGAAACCCCTGATACCGCTAGTATGATAGAGTAGTGGACGTAGATTTCATTTTTCACCATAAAAATATGTTTTAAAACATATTTTACCAAGTTATTAGTGGTTATAATCCCGAAGTGGATTGAGGTTATGGAAGATTGTTTACGAACGGGGATCCGTGATTACAGCGATTACAGCTGAAGAATACACTTCAATTTGACCTGAAAACGAGTCTTTCACAAAATATATTATTCTCAATTAAGTAAATTTCATGTTGTGAATTTCTTTTTTCTTTCTTTTAATCATCTTCTTTTCCACCAAACTTGTAAATCCTTTTGGCTTGCGACTTCATGCTTGATCTTGGTCCAGCTTCATTCACACCACTAAATTTGCTAGAATCTCGGAATAAATCAATGTAAATACTCTCATACTAATTGAAGTGTAATGCAAAATATGCAGTTAAAGCCATCATCTCAAAATCCACCTTGAACATTTGTTGGTTGACATTGCGCCAATACCTGTTAGTTTCAGCCAGGCTATGAGCCCGCACAATGCAAATTTGTTGGCCTTTCACTATCTAGAGAGTAATTTCTTGGAAGTAATCTTTCTTGAAGCCCCAACTATCTGGGCTGAACCGAAACAACTCTCGACCCTTTAAATTTTAAGTACGCTTCTTTAACAACATAACTGTCCGCGACATCAGTGTTTTTTTTTAAACTAAATTTCAATGTATTTCAATGAATTTCTTGTTACATTCGTTAATAGTGTGCTAGTAAATAGTATTTGGGACGCTGTTTTAAAAAAATGATATCTTTTTCTACTTAACTCGTCCCGATTTTACGCATATTCTACTTTAAAAAATGTTCGTAATAAAGTTGAAAGTGTGGAAAATCCAGAATGTTTCGATCAAAACTAAGGCCAAATTCAAACTCGGCAGGTCAATTTACATCAATAATGTTGAGGTCTGCGCGATTTTAGGTCTAATTAAAAAAAAAAGCCCACGTGTGTGTTTAGGGCCCCTTGTTTTGTATTTAGGGGGGGGGAACACCTATGTCGTTAAAGCGTAAAAATCCTCAATTTTGCTAGTAAGTCAGATTCAACGCTTAAGGAGTTTGGCGCTGTTTCAACCTTAACGGTACGTTACAATAAGTTTAGAGACCATTTTGCTTCTGCGTGCAAGGGATCTTTTTACTCCCCAATTCACTTCGCCTTTGCTGGAAGAATATTTTTGTGTTTGCGGTCCTTACCTATCGTTTAAGTGGCAAATAAGTTGAAACAGTCGGTGCTTCGCAAAGCGACAGCACCTAAAAGTAAAAAAAACGCAAAACAATGAAGTATTTTTTCAGTTTAATCTTTCAAAATGTCAAAATGGAAAGAAATAAAGGGTAAAGATTCACAGCTTAGAGAAGAGTAGTTACGGAAAAGAACCTAGATATTCACATAAGACCAACAGGTGGAAGAGGAAATTATAAGGGTTCTGGTAAAGTATAAGAAAACAGCAGCTTGAAAAGGTTACATTAGATTAAAAATTCCGAAGTAAATTGAAATTAGATTAAAATGACAAAAGATGTAATAAACCAATCTCATGAAGCAAACAGACTTCCAAACAACAACAAGGAAAACCCAACCTCTTTTTGATATTTTTTAAAAAGGGGATAACTTAATGAAAAAAGCGTTGAACAACTTTTTAATGTTAAAATCAATTTCAGCACAAAATTTTTCCCTAAAATCAGCTACCCGAAAAGGCCCAATCAGGGTAAAATTTAGTTTTTTCGATGGAAATAGAGCCCTTATGTCCGGATCCCCATTGATTTGTATGGGAGGACTAGGACGTAAGCGAAAAACAGGTTGCCTACATTGCCGGAGCGACTGTACCTCCACCCAGCCCTATATTCCCCGCCTAAAGTCGGCCACATCGCGGGGTCTAGATAGTATACAAGGTCTTTGCCTGTGCGCTGCAGCATTTTGCATCTTCACTCTGCGAGTTGCTCCAAGATACACAGGCGGGGGAAGACAAAGGGAAATGCACAGTAAACTGCAACCTGAAGAGTTCGCTTCAACTTCTTGCGTACCATTAGAGAGTTTCTTGCACGAATATAGTGATCAAATCCCATAGCTAGTGAATTATTCATTCTTACGTTTAAAAACGTTAGGTTCGAACAAACGTTTTCTGGCTCTAACAGCTTTCTTTTTTGGATCCCACAAAAAATGTTAGATTAAGAAACGACTGAATTAACCAACAAATTTTTAGATGTTTGAGTTAAAATGTTTCCGATTGACTCATCTCATCAGTAGAATAAGAATATAATCACTTACACATCGGAAGAAACACCGGTCCATAAAGTCCTCTTCAGTTTCAGACTGTTTCTTGATTATTAATTTTTTTCCATTGCTCTCCTTCGAGTCGTCAGGGTCTTCGCAAATGTCCTTGTCCCTTTCTTCTCTCTTTAAATCTCGGCGAACACAGGAACATATTCTGAAACTCCAGATCCGCCTTCCGAGCACATCACCACTAGACGAGAAAAATACATTAGACAGGACAACTTAGCAAAGTAGATGGCATGTTTCTTATGGCGCATGGACCACAATCAAGTTGTATTTTTTTTTTGCAGAAATTGAAACTAGAGACTATTCTGAGCCAAAGTTCTCAGGAGCCCAACAAATGTCTACGTCAAGTTTAGCCGCAATTAAAGTTTGAACTTTCGATCAGAACACTTTGTGAGCTAGTTTAAGAGCACACTGTATCAGAGTGACAGAGCTCACAGAATAGTTACTCAACTTTACCAGCCCTATCTCTAAACTCTACCTGCCGCTTCCGTTGTCTATCTCTCCGCTCCATCTCGACCCAATCTCAGATCTTGCAGTAGAAAGAGACAGGGCCAGCCAACTGTTCTGTGAGCTTGCTCATCCCGTTACACCATGCTCAAAATCAAGCACAGTAACGGAGTAACTTCAATGTTCTGATTGAACTTTCAAACTTTAATAGCCGCTGAACTTGACAAAGAAATTTGTTGAGCCCAAAGAACTTTTGCTCAGAACAGTCTCTAGTTATTTAGAACTTAAAAACTCTCGTCAACTCGAATAAAATTTGGTCCTGTGGCCAAGTTTTTTCCCCAGTAGGAGTGGGCACACTGGACCCTTTACGCCTTTACGCTAAAAAAAAAAAAGTACAACTTGACAATGATGTCTTTCAGGGCAGCTAAAAAATGGAAAAACCAAAGCAGAATATAGGCAGATCTATCACCCCAGCTATTAGAGAAGTTATTATTTTCATTTTATTTAGAAGAAATGGAAGATTTTAGCTTTGTTTCTCTCACTTTAGTATGAGAGGAGGGAGCAGAAATACCGCTAAGAGCTGAGACACGATGTAGGATAAGTTGTTTCTGATATTTGATGAGACGGAATGAGTAAGCACGTCTCTATTTGTTTCCATGAACATTCAGATAGGACGTGCAGGAATGTGAAGTGGCGTGAAGGGTCCAGTGTGCCCACTCCTACTGGGGAAAAAACTTGGCCACAGGACCAAATTTTATTCGAGTTGATAAGAGTTTTTAACCCTTTCCACTCGTGAGCATTTTTACCTGACCGCCCCACCAGCTCGTGGAGCTTCAACAACACGATATAAACAAACCGTATGATCTGTAAAAAAACTCACGGTGTACAGAGCGCGCTGGTGTAGTGCGTGATTTTCGTACTAGTTCCCATAAAATCTGCTAGAGCTCACCATCCGTCAAGCGCGTAGAATATATCCGACAATCGAGTCCGCAAAACGTATCTTTTTTTGTCGGATATATCCGACCTGTGAGTGGAACTTAACTTTTCCCTGGTCGGATATATCCAACATGCAAGTGGAAAGGGTTAAGTTCTTTTGTGCAATTTCTAAGTCGAGCAGTGGTTTTTCATCAATTTCTTGAAAATTCACAGGACCGTAAAAAAATTTGACTAGAGAAATTTGAGCTATCCAAGTTCAAGTCAACAAGTTTTTACTGTTTACCAATAGCGAAAAAAGTTTTGGTGACTACAGATTTTTCAGATTACTGGCAACTTAGCCAACAAACTTCAAACAAACACTAAGTATTTTCAGGATATTCTGTGCTCCAGCTAAAATATTTTTTAATTTTTATACGATGCAATTAATACTTTCTCCTACCCTCGACGGGAGCAAGAAAATAACAATGAATAAGTATGGAAATAAATTGCTGATAAAGGGAAGAGGGCCACAGAAGAAAACAGAAATCTGAATTGTATTTATTCGAGTACTTACTTTGCGTTTTCGAGGGTGAAGAGAACGTGGATTGGTCTCCTATCCATTCCTCCAGCGCAACTGGTTTGGCATACAAATTTATAATCAATGTTGAAAATTGGGCACTTTGTATCTTGACTAGAGAAATCAGAGATTGATGATTCATCCATCAACGCACGGACTTTAACACTAAGTCTCCCCGAGATGGGGTCCTTCTCATAAATGGGTGAGCCAGTCTCGCATCTTAAAACGTGCTCAACATGGGCAGGATCGAAATCTGAAAATAGAACTTGGATGAGTAACAACAAATTATCAAAATTACACTAAGTTTCCTAACCGGTGGTCTCCGGAGGTCCACACGAGGAAAATGCTAAATGTAAATTTAAGTCAAAGAGGAAATTGACAATTCAATATTCCTGGTTAAAACCGGATTAGAAATACTTTTGCAGAGATTTTTTAAGAGGTGGAGGAGCTGAGTCTCAAGGAAGGAGAACAGTTTTCAGAAATCTCCACTGACTGATCTTAGGAATTTTCATTCAAAGGCCAAAATTTGAAAAATTTCTGGGCAGCTTACTAAGTACAGTTCCTTTTTTACTGGCAAATATGCCTTATTATTTCCTCTTTAATGGCTGATAATTACGCAAATACGAGGGTCATCTCATAAGTAAGTATCAGTTTTTTTTCTAAAAAAAACTATTGACCCTTGAGAAAATTTGAAAACAGTGTTACACGCATCTTATCCTCAGCTTCAAGACCCTTTTTATGGATTTTCGTTATCTTGAAAATTGAAAAAATGGCGCCGATTTTACCGTGACCATCTCCCGTCACAGAGGGCCCAAAATTTTACGCAATCAAAGGTATCGTTTATCAGACATGGGGAATCAATATTGTGTACGAGAACAAAAATAAAGGGAAAAAAACTGTCAAAAACTGATAAATGGCATCTAACTTTATTTTTTGACGTAGTCTCCTACTTAATTCAGACATTTATTTTAAAGATGACGAAAATCCAAAAAAGGGTCTTCTAGCTGAGGATACGACGGGTCTAAAACTATTTTCAGATTTCTTCTAGGGTCAATAGTTTTTTTTTCTAAAAAAAAATTTGATACTTACTTTGAAGGCAATCCTCGTATGATACAAAGGTACAAAAATATTTTAATTCAAAAGTTAGACCTTAAAATAACGGTCAGGAGAGGACAAAAAAAACATCATGGCTTGTTAATTAAAATTAAATGCCAAAGTCTTATAGCAATTTACTTCTGATGAATGGAAAATTTGTGATACAAGGAAGTCAACATTCCGAGCATGTTTATTCTCTGAAGAGTAATGCCCCATTCATCACTGGTCTTGGCTTAAAGTCATAACTAACAAAGAGTGGTGAATCAAAAAGCAAGAACTACTTTTGAGTCCTGTAGTCATGGAAGACTTACATTGCTTTTTCTTTAAACTTAGGTCACTTCTAAGAATGATCCCAGAACACATTTTAACATGAACATTAAATGTGATATCTGTTACATCATTTTTTAATTCTTTATCACCTCTCAAGTAGTCATTGGATCAAAAACAAATTTTAAAGCTGCACAGGGATAAACTACGGGATATCTTCCTCTGTTCGTTAGATGCATACCATCAGAGAAGTAAATAAAAAATTACCCCTAGAAAGTACCGCATCTTTTAACCTTTTTCAGAATTGTTTCTAGAAAGAATTAAATAATACTTTGAACCATAGAAAGGATAATTTTTTGACAAATCTGAACAAAAATCATACGGGAGACTATGCCATTTGCTCCAAAATCCATGAAATTGATTCCTTAGACCAGGTACGTTCCCTGAAAGTAGCATGCCAATACCTCAACTAAGCCGTGAAATAGAATATTAGTTACTGCAAACCACAAATCAGACCTTTTCAAACGTTTTTCTTAAAACTGCATTTTTTGAGATATGCTGTTTGGTCGGAAAGGTCTTCATATCATACTTTAGAAAGGCTTTTCCCCCAGAATTAGTTGAGGGGTAATCTTAAATCTTTCAAACTGTTTCAGGTGAGAATAAATACCAAATTTGTGAAGAATTTTTAATTGGTAGAATGACCGATTACCTAATTAATCAGATCTGCTTACACAACTAAAGGGATGGCTTAGTGCAGAAAGGAACCAACTGCTCTAAATTCCTGGAGTAGTTGAGTCCTTTGCGCAAAAAAAAGAGAAAAACCAGTCTAATTGGTCAGTGAAATCTAAATAGTCAGTGAAAAGATCAACTTTCATGATAGGTCTCAAGAAAAACAAACCTCGGTTGGCTTCTACATCTCGATGAACTGGACATCTTAATACTGGAAGTTTGTAAAAGTCTGGAGATGTATACACAGGCGTTGCTCTTATAAACAGTTCATGTTGAGTGTCCACCAAGAGCTGATTCCAAGAGAACTGGAGTGTTACCGTAGCTCCCATTTTGATAAACAGCCTTTTACATATAACTGAGCACTGGAAAAAGATGAATGGAGATACACGATTAGTCTCTTCGAAATCCATATACTGGTTTAAGGAGACGCCGGAAATTCAAAAATTGATCGATCGGATGCTGATTTCACAGTTCAAAAAGGCAACTGAGCCAATCAGATTCCTGGATTTTAAATTTCCCTCACATCAATAGAGCTCACCCACTTTGAGTATCAGGTTGACAGATTCTGACAAGTAGCAGTGCCTGCTTCTAAAACACGTCAAAAGGCATCATTGAGTAGTAGGTTATCAACGAGTGGAAACTCTTACAACCACTCACAACTGCTGAACAACCGCTCACCGATCTGTTTAAATAGATTGCGAAAGATGGCATAGCTACTTGTCAGAACGCGTCAACGCTCGAAAACGTTGACGCCCCTCACTGCGTGAATTATTAGAACTTTTTGCCACAAAGTTGACTTGGTTAACTATCGTAATTAGTGAAAATTAACATTAAAGCGTAATTGAAGACTTGATATCTTCCTTCCATGCATGTAAATAAAGAGCAGTCAGAACCGAAGCTATCTGAAACAGCCTCTACTTTGCACTAATTTCTTGATTTGTCGCAGGACTAGGACACTCAACTCAGGCATATTCAAACTGTAACCGAAGAGGAGCAGCGTCATTTTTTAAGTCCTATCCCAAAGTGAGCCAAGCTCGGACATTTTGTTTGCCTCCCTATTATAACCTTAAATCAAAAATTGTAATTGATTCAATTTAAACTGGTTTTGAACGAAAGAGCAAGTGTTAAGGAATGACTACTTGGATACAGAATTTTAATACCTATAATGAGTCAGTTTCTTTATTGTGGAAGTTCTTCCGAAGAGATAGTAATACCCATTTCTGAGTCATAATAGCCTTCCTAGAACACTTGCCCTTTCATTTCAAACCAATTTCAAATGGACTGGTCACAACTTTTAATTTAACGTTAAAAAAACAAACCAAGTCACTGTAAAATGTCTATGAGCGATATCTATCATGGCTTTCTCTATGATGCCTTCAAAATTATGTTTCACAAGGCTTCCTGTATAGCACTGGCGCAACCAGGATCTCTTCCATCTCTCTCATTGCCCATTTGAATGCATGAGTAGGAAAAGGACAGAAGGAGGGGGTTTTATCCCTTTGTCCATCCTTGTCTAACATACGTTTCTTAATGGATAAAAGAGAGAGATGAAGAAACTCTCGGTGCGCTACTGCTGTATAGTTATGGCTTGTTGCTGTACGTAGAACAGCAGAATCCTGAGTGTTGAGCTTAGACAAGGAGCTATGATTACATCCAAAAGTGCATTAAGGTGATTCCAGGCGAAAGAATAAAACATAAAATCCAAGAACGTCTGCGCCTGCGTACTTGAAAGATAGATTTTTTCGGCCCAAAACGAGCAAAAGTAGTTGAGAATGGGGCTATTGCACACTTTTGCTATAAGCGATTTAATAGTCGATTATGGCGTAGAAACCTCAAAAAATAATGATGGCGGCACTAAAAACTTCCAAAATCCACTCCTAAAATCAATAAACGCAGTTATTTGCGGGATCGTAATGGTGGCCGAAGGCACTAACAATGAGAGATTCCCATCTAACAATTCTGAAACTCCATCAAGAAGTGACGAATAAGAGACTACTTTCATTTGACACCGGTGTCACCTGGTGTTGCGGTACCATTCATCGGATGTGGATCATCACTCTGATGACTAATTACTCTGTGAATCATCCTTGTCAGCATAGAAAGAGTGACGAAATTAAGATAGGAATCTCCCATTGTTAGTGCCTTCGGCCACCATTACACTCGCGCAAATAACTGCGTTTATTGAGTTTAGGAGTGTATTTTGGAAGTTTTTAGTGCCGCCATCGTTATTTTTTGAGGTTTTTACGCCATAATCGACTGATGAATCACTTATAGCAAAAGTGTGCAATAGCCCCATTAAAGCTGTAATTTATGAAATTTATTTCGCCATAAGCTTAGTGAGTGCAAGCGATCCTATTCTACCTTGCACTCATTCAGGCTCAAGGGAATTTTTAAATTTCATGAATTCCGGCTTTATTTTTGAGTGTTTCAGCTCGCAACTTTCAGGCTATCTTCCTGAAGTATGCTTACCAGAGCTGACGTTCCTCAAATTCATACTCCTTGCGTAAATTCATCAATTTTAGCCAAAAACTGTTGACTTTTGGAGCGGCGCGACTCGGTGTCTACAGTTTGAACTGATCCATCCTGAAATGACCTTCATATTCACTGATAAGAAATCAATTGATGTTGAATTTTTCAAAAGTCCAGGCATACATCTTCGTTCGCTTCACTCGAAATCAAAAATTCTTAACTTCAACATCAATGAATTATAAATTTTAAATATTCAGCTCTTTTTCAGGTTTTTTGTGTGACAGTTCAAAAATAACAGAAAGCATCTGCAAAAAAGCGTGCACAGTTTTCACGCAAGGATTTTCATCCAAAGAAAAAACAAATAAATACTGACCACCCAGTTGGAGTTGTTACGCTCTTGCGCCAAGCTATAGGCATACATTTCAAATTCTAGGTGCCCATCAAAATCTGCAAGAGCAGGTTCAACGGAGGTAGGGCGCTGCCCGCTGTTGATAGCATCTTGATTAATGACTTGATTCATTACATCCAACTGGAAGTTAAAACAAAATTAAAGGAATAAGAGAAAATGGAATGAGTAACTTTCAGTTTATTCTGAAAGGACATCATGAGCTCACAATTCAGCAAAAGTTAATTAACTGCTTAAGATATCGTGGATTTTCCACACCCATCTCTCCTTCAAACGTGCCCACCTTTTCACGCGCTGCGGAGCTTCACAGAAAACATTAGTTTAAGACTTTGAAAAAGTAAAATAGAGCTATTATTTTATTGAAACAAGTTATAATATTTTTATAAGGCATCCCACCTCATATTTCGACGCAGTTACCCGCAAGACTCTCGTATTTTTCATACCGCATACCGGTGCAACAATTTCTGTATGCAGCTGTCGTAAAATTTTTTCCCCACACTCTAAACCAGGTTTTGACGCAAGCTGTTGATCCAGCTTCAATCCATGATGATTGAACTTTCAGTTCTGACAGAGAGTTTGATCGATACAAATTGGATCATTTTATCAGTAGAAGAGTAGTCTATTCAGTAAACAACGTGCACTCAGGTGATATTGAGGTATCTGATCCGGATATAAGCGCATCGCCTGTCAAAAAAAAATCGTAGGTATTTTGCTTCACCATCACGATGACGATTTGATCCATTTTTTTCCAGAAATTTTTTTTCGTCGTATTTCGCCGTTAAAAATCATCAAACGCCGAAAATTGCAAGCAAAGTGATTCTATGGCAAACTCCCGAAAATTTTAATCCGATAGATGGTGTTATATGTCGCTGGCTCCATGAAATAGCCGTTTTTTCACAGTTTTCGGCTGTTTTCTCTGAACAGACGAATAAGAGACGAAAATCGGAATGTCAGCACCTGCTTCATTTTTTGCTTGATTTTTTGAGCCACAAACGGGCCGGATTGGTTCTAAAATAAAGGCAACACTCAAGGTATATGGAAGAACAGATATGGACACTGCAAGGCGGACTGGGCCGGGGTGCTGCAGCACCCCGGGCCCCTCCATGTCCGCTCCCCTCCCCTCTGGACCAGTACATAGTGCGGACCACTTTCCCCGAAACCCGAGCCTTTCTGGCCCAGTCCGCCCCTGCTTACGGGTACAACTTGGAAAACGGACCGAACCGCCATAAGAAGCAATGAGTGCGAGTGAGAAACCCTTCCCTCGATAGAGGTCTCTCTCTCGCACTCGTGGTCGCTTACGGGAACGACTTGGAAAACGGACCGAACCGCCGTAAGAAGCAATGAGTGCGAGTGAGAAACCCTTCCCTCGATAGAGGTCTCTCTCTCGCACTCGCGGTCGCTTACGGGAACACGTTGGAAAACGGACCGAACCGCCATATGAAGCAATGAGTGCGAGTGAGAAACCCTTCCCTCGATAGAGGTCTCTCTCGCACTCGCGGTCGCTTACGGGAACACCTTGGAAATCGGACCGAACCGCCATATGAAGCAATGAGTGCGAGTGAGAAACCCTTCCCTCAATAGAGGTCTCTCTCTCGCACTCGCGGTCGCTTACGGGAACAACTTGAAAAACGGACCGAACCGCCATAAGAAGCAATGAGTGCAAGTGAGAAACCCTTCTCTCGATATAGTTCTCTCACTCGCACTCGCGGTCGCCTACGGGAACAACTTGGAAAACGGACCGAACCGCCGTAAGAAGCAATGAGTGCGAGTGAGAAACCCTTCCCTCGATATAGTTCTCTCACTCGCACTCGCGGTCGCTTACGGGAACAACTTGGAAAACGGACCGAACCGCCGTAAGAAGCAGTGAGTGCGAGTGAGAAACCCATCCCTCGATAGAGGTCTCTCTCTCGCACTCGTGGTCGCTTACGGGAACAACTTGGAAAACGGACCGAACCGCCGTAAGAAGCAATGAGTGCGAGTGAGAAACCCTTCCCTCGATAGAGGTCTCTCTCTCGCACTCGCGGTCGCTTACGGGAACACGTTGGAAAACGGACCGAACCGCCATATGAAGCAATGAGTGCGAGTGAGAAACCCTTCCCTCGATAGAGGTCTCTCTCGCACTCGCGGTCGCTTACGGGAACACCTTGGAAAACGGACCGAACCGTCATATGAAGCAATGAGTGCGAGTGAGAAACCCTTCCCTCGATATAGTTCTCTCACTCGCACTCGCGGTCGCTTCCGGGAACAACTTGGAAAACGGACCGAACCGCCGTAAGAAGCAATGAGTGCAAGTGAGAAACCCTTCCCTCGATAGAGGTCTCTCTCTCGCACTCGCGGTCGCTTACGGGAACAACTTGGAAAACGGACCGAACCGCCATAAGAAGCAATGAGTGCGAGTGAGAAACCCTTCCCTCGATATAGTTCTCTCACTCGCACTAGCGGTCGCTTACGGGAACAACTTGGAAAACGGACCGAACCGCCGTAAGAAGCAATGAGTGCGAGTGAGAAACCCTTCCCTCGATAGAGGTCTCTCTCTCGCACTCGCGGTCGCTTACGGGAACAACTTGAAAAACGGACCGAACCGCCATAAGAAGCAATGAGTGCGAGTGAGAAACCCTTCCCGCGATATAGTTCTCTCACTCGCACTAGCGGTCGCTTACGGGAACAACTTGGAAAACGGACCGAACCGCCGTAAGAAGCAATGAGTGCGAGTGAGAAACCCTTCCCTCGATAGAGGTCTCTCTCTCGCACTCGCGGTCGCTTACGGGAACAACTGGGAAAACGGACCGAACCGCCATAAGAAGCAATGAGTGCGAGTGAGAAACCCTTCCCGCGATATAGTTCTCTCACTCGTACTAGCGGTCGCTTACGGGAACAACTTGGAAAACGGACCGAACCGCCATTTGAAGCAATGAGTGCGAGTGAGAAACCCTTCTCTCGATATAGTTCTCTCACTCGCACTCGCGGTCGCTTACGGGAACAACTTGGAAAACGGACCGAACCGCCATAAGAAGCAATGAGTGCGAGTGAGAAACCCTTCCCTCGATAGAGGTCTCTCTCTCGCACTCACGGTCGCTTACGGGAACAACTTGGAAAACGGACCGAACCGCCATTTGAAGCAATGAGTGCGAGTGAGAAACCCTTCCCTCGATATAGTTCTCTCACTCGCTCTCGCGGTCGCTTACGGGAACAACTTGGAAAACGGACCGAACCGCCGTAAGAAGCAATGAGTGCAAGTGAGAAACCCTTCCCTCGATAGAGGTCTCTCTCTCGCACTCGCGGTCGCTTACGGGAACAACTTGGAAAACGGACCGAACCGCCATAAGAAGCAATGAGTGCGAGTGAGAAACCCTTCCCTCGATATAGTTCTCTCACTCGCACTAGCGGTCGCTTACGGGAACAACTTGGAAAACGGACCGAACCGCCGTAAGAAGCAATGAGTGCGAGTGAGAAACCCTTCCCTCGATAGAGGTCTCTCTCTCGCACTCGCGGTCGCTTACGGGAACAACTTGAAAAACGGACCGAACCGCCATAAGAAGCAATGAGTGCGAGTGAGAAACCCTTCCCGCGATATAGTTCTCTCACTCGCACTAGCGGTCGCTTACGGGAACAACTTGGAAAACGGACCGAACCGCCGTAAGAAGCAATGAGTGCGAGTGAGAAACCCTTCCCTCGATAGAGGTCTCTCTCTCGCACTCGCGGTCGCTTACGGGAACAACTGGGAAAACGGACCGAACCGCCATAAGAAGCAATGAGTGCGAGTGAGAAACCCTTCCCGCGATATAGTTCTCTCACTCGTACTAGCGGTCGCTTACGGGAACAACTTGGAAAACGGACCGAACCGCCATTTGAA
Source organism: Trialeurodes vaporariorum (assembly GCA_011764245.1). Classification (NCBI taxonomy): domain Eukaryota; kingdom Metazoa; phylum Arthropoda; class Insecta; order Hemiptera; family Aleyrodidae; genus Trialeurodes; species Trialeurodes vaporariorum. The sequence goes on from VMOF01000001.1 coordinate 2,832,119, forward strand.
GCAATGAGTGCGAGTGAGAAACCCTTCTCTCGATATAGTTCTCTCACTCGCACTCGCGGTCGCTTACGGGAACAACTTGGAAAACGGACCGAACCGCCATAAGAAGCAATGAGTGCGAGTGAGAAACCCTTCCCTCGATAGAGGTCTCTCTCTCGCACTCACGGTCGCTTACGGGAACAACTTGGAAAACGGACCGAACCGCCATTTGAAGCAATGAGTGCGAGTGAGAAACCCTTCCCTCGATATAGTTCTCTCACTCGCTCTCGCGGTCGCTTACGGGAACAACTTGGAAAACGGACCGAACCGGCATAAGAAGCAATGAGTGCGAGTGAGAAACCCTTCCCTCGATATAGTTCTCCCACTCGCACCCGCGGTCGCTTACGGGAACAACTTGGAAAACGGACCGAACCGCCGTAAGAAGCAGTGAGTGCGAGTGAGAAACCCATCCCTCGATAGAGGTCTCTCTCTCGCACTCGTGGTCGCTTACGTGAACAACTTGGAAAACGGACCGAACCGCCGTAAGAAGCAATGAGTGCGAGTGAGAAACCCGTCCCTCGATACAGGTCCCTCTCTCGCACTCGCGGTCGCTTACGGGAACACGTTGGAAAACGGACCGAACCGCCATATGAAGCAATGAGTGCGAGTGAGAAACCCTTACCTCGATAGAGGTCTCTCTCTCGCACACGCGGTCACTTACGGGAACACCTTGGAAATCGGACCGAACCGCCATATGAAGCAATGAGTGCGAGTGAGAAACCCTTCCCTCGATAGAGGTCTCTCTCTCGCACTCGCGGTCGCTTACGGGAACAACTTGAAAAACGGACCGAACCGACATAAGAAGCAATGAGTGCGAGTGAGAAACCCTTCCCTCGATATAGTTCTCTCTCTCGCACTCGCGGTCGCTTACGGGAACAACTTGAAAAACGGACCGAACCGCCATAAGAAGCAATGAGTGCGAGTGAGAAACCCTTCCCTCGATATAGTTCTCTCACTTGCACTCGCGGTCGCCTACGGGAACAACTTGGAAAACGGACCGAACCGCCGTAAGAAGCAATGAGTGCGAGTGAGAAACCCTTCCCTCGATATAGTTCTCTCACTCGCACTCGCGGTCGCTTACGGGAACAACTTGGAAAACGGACCGAACCGACATAAGAAGCAATGAGTGCGAGTGAGAAACCCTTCCCTCGATATAGTTCTCTCACTCGCACTCGCGGTCGCTTACGGGAACAACTTGGAAAACGGACCGAACCGCCGTAAGAAGCAATGAGTGCGAGTGAGAAACCCTTCCCTCGATAGAGGTCTCTCTCTCGCACTCGCGGTCGCTTACGGGAACAACTTGGAAAACGGACCGAACCGCCGTAAGAAGCAATGAGTGCAAGTGAGAAACCCTTCTCTCGATAGAGGTCTCTCTCTCGCACTCGCGGTCGCTTACGGGAACAACTTGGAAAACGGACCGAACCGCCATAAGAAGCAATGAGTGCGAGTGAGAAACCCTTCCCTCGATATAGTTCTCTCACTCGCACTAGCGGTCGCTTACGGGAACAACTTGGAAAACGGACCGAACCGCCGTAAGAAGCAATGAGTGCGAGTGAGAAACCCGTCCCTCGATACAGGTCCCTCTCTCGCACTCGCGGTCGCTTACGGGAACACGTTGGAAAACGGACCGAACCGCCATATGAAGCAATGAGTGCGAGTGAGAAACCCTTACCTCGATAGAGGTCTCTCTCTCGCACACGCGGTCACTTACGGGAACACCTTGGAAATCGGACCGAACCGCCATATGAAGCAATGAGTGCGAGTGAGAAACCCTTCCCTCGATAGAGGTCTCTCTCTCGCACTCGCGGTCGCTTACGGGAACAACTTGAAAAACGGACCGAACCGACATAAGAAGCAATGAGTGCGAGTGAGAAACCCTTCCCTCGATATAGTTCTCTCTCTCGCACTCGCGGTCGCTTACGGGAACAACTTGAAAAACGGACCGAACCGCCATAAGAAGCAATGAGTGCGAGTGAGAAACCCTTCCCTCGATATAGTTCTCTCACTTGCACTCGCGGTCGCCTACGGGAACAACTTGGAAAACGGACCGAACCGCCGTAAGAAGCAATGAGTGCGAGTGAGAAACCCTTCCCTCGATATAGTTCTCTCACTCGCACTCGCGGTCGCTTACGGGAACAACTTGGAAAACGGACCGAACCGACATAAGAAGCAATGAGTGCGAGTGAGAAACCCTTCCCTCGATATAGTTCTCTCACTCGCACTCGCGGTCGCTTACGGGAACAACTTGGAAAACGGACCGAACCGCCGTAAGAAGCAATGAGTGCGAGTGAGAAACCCTTCCCTCGATAGAGGTCTCTCTCTCGCACTCGCGGTCGCTTACGGGAACAACTTGGAAAACGGACCGATCCGCCATATGAAGCAATGAGTGCGAGTGAGAAACCCTTCCCTCAATAGAGGTCTCTCTCTCGCACTCGCGGTCGCTTACGGGAACACCTTGGAAAACGGACCGAACCGCCATATGAAGCAATGAGTGCGAGTGAGAAACCCTTCCCTCGATAGAGGTCTCTCTCTCGCACTCGCGGTCGCTTACGGGAACAACTTGAAAAACGGACCGAACCGCCATAAGAAGCAATGAGTGCGAGTGAGAAACCCTTCCCTCGATATAGTTCTCTCACTCGCACTCGCGGTCGCTTACGGGAACAACTTGGAAAACGGACCGAACCGCCGTAAGAAGCAATGAGTGCAAGTGAGAAACCCTTCCCTCGATAGAGGTCTGTCTCTCGCACTCGCGGTCGCTTACGGGAACAACTTGGAAAACGGACCGAACCGCCATAAGAAGCAATGAGTGCGAGTGAGAAACCCTTCCCTCGATATAGTTCTCTCACTCGCACTAGCGGTCGCTTACGGGAACAACTTGGAAAACGGACCGAACCGCCGTAAGAAGCAATGAGTGCGAGTGAGAAACCCTTCCCTCGATAGAGGTCTCTCTCTCGCACTCGCGGTCGCTTACGGGAACAACTTGAAAAACGGACCGAACCGCCATAAGAAGCAATGAGTGCGAGTGAGAAACCCTTCCCGCGATATAGTTCTCTCACTCGCACTAGCGGTCGCTTACGGGAACAACTTGGAAAACGGACCGAACCGCCGTAAGAAGCAATGAGTGCGAGTGAGAAACCCTTCCCTCGATAGAGGTCTCTCTCTCGCACTCGCGGTCGCTTACGGGAACAACTGGGAAAACGGACCGAACCGCCATAAGAAGCAATGAGTGCGAGTGAGAAACCCTTCCCGCGATATAGTTCTCTCACTCGTACTAGCGGTCGCTTACGGGAACAACTTGGAAAACGGACCGAACCGCCATTTGAAGCAATGAGTGCGAGTGAGAAACCCTTCTCTCGATATAGTTCTCTCTCTCGCACTCGCGGTCGCTTACGGGAACACGTTGGAAAACGGACCGAACCGCCATATGAAGCAATGAGTGCGAGTGAGAAACCCTTCCCTCGATAGAGGTCTCTCTCTCGCACTCACGGTCGCTTACGGGAACAACTTGGAAAACGGACCGAACCGCCATTTGAAGCAATGAGTGCGAGTGAGAAACCCTTCCCTCGATATAGTTCTGTCACTCGCTCTCGCGGTCGCTTACGGGAACAACTTGGAAAACGGACCGAACCGGCATAAGAAGCAATGAGTGCGAGTGAGAAACCCTTCCCTCGATATAGTTCTCCCACTCGCACCCGCGGTCGCTTACGGGAACAACTTGGAAAACGGACCGAACCGCCATAAGAAGCATTGAGTGCGAGTGAGAAACCCTTCCCTCGATAGACTCGCACTCTCGCTTCTCTCTCGCACTCATTTAACGCAACGTTATTTTTAATGATTTCGATCGCCTTACCGTATAGCATTTAGAGTGCTCCGATTTTTATAAAATTAGGTAACCGGGGGTTTTTTAGGTCGCTGATTTCATTTTTGGAGTCCAAATTTCCTTAAAACGTGATTCAGACAAGCTTTTTGAGCTTTTATCACAAAGTACAGCTTTTTCGATAAAAATTGATAATAAAAATTGGAGCACTCTAAATGCTATACGGTAAGGCGATCGAAATCATTAAAAATAACGTTGCGTTAAATGAGCGTTGCCACGGGGTAGGTATCAATTTTCCTGAAAATTGCCGAAAACTTTAAGCGTGTTTTGAGACCTTAGACGTCGTCAGAGCGTAAAAATACAGATGACCTTTCTTGTTGGAAGTTACCTTAGAAACAAAAAACATGTATCGATTTTTTTGATACCTTGCATCGTTTTCGATATATATCGAAATAATCGATTTTGGGGCCCTTTCCCCCCTCCCCTGAATTTAGCACAGCACCTAGGCATGGGGACTTTTAGGTGGTCATTACTGACACCAAGACGAAGCGATTAAGCCCAAAAAACCTTTGATGGGAATTTGTTCTTCCAATAATCACCCATTGCCTGGACTAAAAGCGCGGCGAGAGCATTTTACGCATATCTTAAAATGGACTTTTGTGGCATTAGGACTGCAGATAAGCCAAAAATAATGAAAATTTTAGCCCTAAAAGAGCCAAAAGTGGCTATTTTACACCATAATTGACTATTAAAACACCCAAAAATTCATATTTGGTACTTACGCCCTTTTTGCCGATGAGGGGCCACTTAGAGTCAATTTTTTTCAAAATGTTTGTTATGGGTCGATTTTTTAGACCACAAAGAACAAAAAATCGACCGTTCGCACCAAAAATACTCATTTTTGAAAAATAAGAATCACCCTACCCCGCCTCCTGTCCATACCTGTTCTTCCATGTACCTTTGGCAACACTATGCAAAGAAAAAATCAAGTGTAATTTGGAGTTGCATCAGCAAAGATTACAGGTTTCGGTTTCACCTGTAATCTTTGGTGATACAACTCCAAATTTCACTTGATTTTTTCTTTGCATAGTTTCGACTTTATTTTAAAACCAATTTGGCCCGTTTATGGCTCAAAAAATCAAGCAAAAATTAAACAGGTGCTGACATTCCGATTTTTTGTCTCTTATTCGTCTGTTCAGAGAAAACAGCCGAAAACCGTAAAAAACAGCTAGTTATGGAGCCAGCGACAAGTGACCCTGTCTTTGTTCCTCATTGCTCCTTTTTCTTTCTTTAGTTCATTAATGATTAATTTCTTTTTTTCATTTGTAAAATGCGCTTTATTTATACATAATTTTGAATAATCTTGCTTGCCCAAGACCGGAAACGACCCGTCCATCCACCATAAACCAGGGAAAAAAATGTATTTAATCAATGTAAGCTTTCTTTAGTTATCAACTGTTTTATTTTTATTTATTTATTTATTTATTTATTTATTTACTTATTTGTTTATTCATTTTTTTTTCTTTAACTTTAGTTTACTTTAGCCTAGTTTAGTTTAGTTTAGGGCAGTAAACCCCTAACGGGGTTTGCCCATTCATATATGTATACTTTTTTTCCTACGTTAATTATGTACAGGGTGTGACAAAAAAAAGGAGCAGCTCCGAATAACTCGAGTTTGGGTTCGAATTTCAAAAAACGCTGAAACACGGGTTCCATTATTTTGAGGGGGACATATTTTAGGGGGGTTGCCAAATTCCAGGCTCCCCTAGGGGGGCGGGTCCGGGGGTCACCGCCCCCCTAAATCACATTTCTCAAATGGCGACCCCTAATTTTTATTACATAACTTTGAAGAACATCAAATTCTAAGCATTTTGGCGCAAACTGCAGGTCGATATCGTTTTTCGTGTTCGAAATATCGAAAGTCAAAGTTCGATTTTGACCCATTTTCAAAAATTCATAACTCCCACTAAAAAAGTCGGAATTTAAAATACTATTAGCTTAAAATGCTCTACAAAACAAGTTCTTTCCAGAAAAAAATACAGCTGTCCAGGAAATATGATTTTTAGGCTCCGAAAAAAATATTCAAAATTTTCGAAAAATTTGAATCGGCGATATTGTTGTAAAACGGCCAGAATCGACAATTTTGGCTTAAAACCTGTTGGCTGAGTCCAAATGAGCGATGCAAAATTGATTAAACCCGTGTTTCAGCGTTTTTTGAAATTCGAACCCAAACTCGAGTTATTCGGAGCTGCTCCTTTTTTTTTTTTACACCCTGTATAAAATAAACTCCCTCCAAGCAGAGTTACTGCAGCTTGGTGGAAACTGAAAAAAAAAAAAAAAAAAAAAAAAAAAAAAAAAAAAAAAAATATCTTTCGGATTAAAATTTTCGGGAGTTTGCCATGGAATCACCTTAAACGAACATAAAGTTGATACTGGTCCAAAAAAAAAGGAATCCGAATGAATAAATTTCGAACGGACAAACAAAATTATAATTCGACAAAACACAAATAGGTACTTATGTAAAAAAACAAAAACAAATAAATTCGTCATTACGATGGCAAAGCAAAATACGGCTAAAGCTCCAGCAAAAAGAAAGAATTATAACTTGAACTTACAGCAATAAATCAAAATCTACGGAAAAATGCTGATCTGCGGAAAATCAATACCGCAAAAACGGAGCAAAGCGCGATGAAACTTACTTCCTTACTTGGCACTAACTCGAAGAATAACTGAACACGCGATGACGCGAAGTTTCCTTCGTGGATTCCGTAAAATGAAATTGACGAGGAGCGCGAAAAATGCACAGCCGGAAATGACCGAGATGAGCACACGGCTCGGAAAGTCGGAAACTGGACCGGGAGCCTCTCTTCGTTACGGAATACAGAATAATACATGTAAAGGTAGAATCGATGGAGTTTAGTAGGGAAGGAGCGGTTGGCAGCGTTCCGCGATGCGCCCGTTCAGATTGGGATGGAACAAGTTCGAACATGACTCAAGTGACTCGACGCGTTACTTCAATTGCATTATCAAATGTAAGCAGAGATTCGAACAATGAATGCGACCCTACCCTTACCCAACCCCACTGTAGAGCTTGAGTTTGATGAACTGATGATACATGTATTCATCTCATCAACTACAGCAGAGCCGTCAGTGCGGGGAAATTACGGAAAATTAACTGATCAATGATCAGAGGCAAAACTTAATGATCAGTGATGACAACCATGGCCGTTGCAGGGATTTTATTATGGGGGAGACTGCAGATTTCCCCCCACCCGTCCTCCTTCAGTCCTCCCTTTTCCAGTTTCCAAACGTTCTCCACCCCCCCCCCCGTTTTTTCTGACATTTCGGGGGGGGGGGATGGGAACCAACACGACACCCCCCTCCAGCTATACGGTCATGGTGATACTCCAGAATTATTCCATCTACCGGTGCAAAGTCATTGCATTTAAGCCAGAATAAGCACAATATTTTCTGGACGTTAAGGAAGAAAAAAGCAAACGAGCCAAAAGCCGAAAAAATATTATTTACTTGAGCAAAACGAGAGAAGCGAGCCAGAGACAATATACAGGGCGTGTAACAAAAAAGGATCTTCGGAACCGGCTTCGATTTTCGAAAAACGCTCAGACACGTGTTCCCTTATCAGTGTAGCCAGGTTTGGATAGGGTGAATAGTCCACGCGTGGACAGTTTTCGAGTTGAAAATTGTCCACGCTGTGGATAGGGATAGTAGATCGGAACATGGGAGCGTGGACAGTTGTGGACAGTTGTGGCTGTATTCTCATCAAAATAGTCCACGTGTGGTCGAATCTGTCCACTATTGGCAACACTGTCCCTTATTTGGAGGGAAATTTTTTTTGGGGGTTTTCGCCTTCGGCGCCTCCCTGGGGGGCCGGGGGCACCCCGGCACCACCTTACTAGGGTGATTCTTATTTTTTAAAATTCCGATTTTTTTTTTGCGAACGCTCGATTTTTTGTTCTTTGCGGTCTACAAAATTGACCCATAGCAAGCATTTTGAAAAAAAAATTATTCTAAATGGACGCTCAACTGCAAAAAGGGCGTAGGTACCGAATATGAATTTTTGGGTGTTTTAGAAGTCTAACATGGTGTAAAATAGCCACTTTTGGTTCTGATGGTTTCAAATTTTCATTATTTTTGGCATATCTGCAACTCTAAGGCCACAAAAGTCCATTTTATGATTTGCGTAAAATGCTCTCGCTGCGCTTCGCCCGTTTGCGCAGCATCACCGGTCACGGTTGGCTTCAACGAAAGTTAAATAATGAATCGCTGGACCTCTCGGATCTTTTCGGGAGCTTAAGGTAGGGTATGAATGGCGTAATTTTAGGCCAAATTGGAAAAATGTTCCTCAAGCTTCTCGAAAAATAAATTGATTTTCAAGTCTATTAGGAAAATAAAAAAAAAAAAAAAAAAAAAACCCAATTTTTTTTCTTTATGCAACCTCTATCTTGTGATACATTGTTTGAAAGGGCATACAATTCTAAGACTATTGACGTGAACCGGAGGTCGACATCGTTTTTAGTTTTCGATATATCGAAGGTCAAAGCTCGATTTGGACCCATTTTCAAAAAAATCATTACTCCTCTTTGAGAAGTCGGATTTTAAAAAACCAAGAGCCTCAAATACTCTAAATAAGTAGCAAGCTTCTTCCAAAAAAATGCAATTTTAACAAAAGACGAGTCGAAATTAGGTTACATAGCCCACAAACCTTTCCAACGTTCTTGCCCAAGCCCGCGCCCCTCAGGGGGACTATCTGAAAGATTCCGAGCGGCGACCCCCATCGAGCGGTACATCTCATTTTTTTCTGGAAGAGGCTTGCTACACATTTAGAGTATAGGCTCTTAGTTTTTTAAAATCAGACTTCTCAATGAGGAGTAATGATTTTTTTGAAAATGGGTCCAAATCGAACCCTGACCTTCGATATATCGAAAATGGAAAACGATATCGACCTCCGGTTTACGTCAATTGTCTTATAATTGTATGCCCTTTCAAACAATGTATCACAAGATAGGGGTTACAAAAAAAAAAAAAAAAAAAAAAAAAAAGTTTTTTTTTTTTTTTATTATTATTATTATTATTATTATTATTATTGGGTCATTCCATTTTAAATCAACCAAAATTAATGAAATATGTTGCTGCCTAGTCATGGATTTTGGAAATATTTTGTGGGGTGATTGTAACTACTTTTAGTAGCTCAAAACGTATTTTTTCATATTTTTTTAGCTTACGGCCCCTGAGATATAGGCAACCGGAAATTCAAAAAATGCGATTTTAGGCTTATCTTTGAACGCGTGCCACGGCCTTGATTCTCAACGGAAAGATACGGTTGAGGTCTCATTTTGATGCATTTTGTGTCCTCTTTTCATTGCTTCAGGTCGTTTTTCATTAATTGAAGGTTTAGCAGGTTGCATACCTATTTGAACTTTGGTGACCCTATTGCAATTTTTCCGATCTTTGATAATTTTTTTTAATAGGATAGCGTTGGTAGAAAAAATTCATACTTTCCAAGCTTTAAGTACACTACTAAGAGTACCTGCTCAAAAAAAATTGGATCTCCTGAGCAATTTTTTCTAGTTGAAAAAATTGCTTAAAGTCGGCTGAAATTAAGAAAGACCCAACTTTGAGGTTAAAAAAGTCGATGTGGGGATTCATGAAAAAATCTTAAAAAATAACTAAAATCACCGCTTTTATGTCTACTCTCAATATCTGAAGTCGAAAGTTTGTGTATTTGATCGCTACAGTCGAATTTTTTTTTTTCAAAATTGGTAAAAATACAATTTGCTCGAACACACGCGATTGAAGCGAATAGAAGAGCCAACTCTTTGAGGTATAAAAATCTCGCAAAATCTCTAAAATGATCGCTTTTAAGTCCTTTTTCAACGCCTGAAGTCGAACATTTGATTACTGAAGCGCTTCAGTTGAAATACAAGCTTGTAAAATCGGTAAAAACACAATTAGCACGGCCACAATCTGAGCTCAGTTCAGGGCATAGGGGCGTCGCGTGAAATTTTACCGATTTTACAAGCTTGTATTTCAACTGAAGCGCTTCAGGAATCAAATGTTCGACTTCAGGCGTTGAAAAAGGACTTAAAAGCGATCATTTTAGAGATTTTGCGAGATTTTTATACCTCAAAGAGTTGGCTCTTCTATTCGCTTCAATCGCGTGTGTTCGAGCAAATTGTATTTTTACCAATTTTGAAAAAAAAAAATTCGACTGTAGCGATCAAATACACAAACTTTCGACTTCAGATATTGAGAGTAGACATAAAAGCGGTGATTTTAGTTATTTTTTAAGATTTTTTCATGAATCCCCACATCGACTTTTTTAACCTCAAAGTTGGGTCTTTCTTAATTTCAGCCGACTTTAAGCAATTTTTTCAACTAGAAAAAATTGCTCAGGAGATCCAATTTTTTTGAGCAGGTACTCTTAGTAGTGTACTTAAAGCTTGGAAAGTATGAATTTTTTCTACCAACGCTATCCTATTAAAAAAAATTATCAAAGATCGGAAAAATTGCAATAGGGTCACCAAAGTTCAAATAGGTATGCAACCTGCTAAACCTTCAATTAATGAAAAACGACCTGAAGCAATGAAAAGAGGACACAAAATGCATCAAAATGAGACCTCAACCGTATCTTTCCGTTGAGAATCAAGGCTGTGGCACGCGTTCAAAGATAAGCCTAAAATCGCAATTTTTGAATTTCCGGTTGCCTATATCTCAGGGGCCGTAAGCTAAAAAAATATGAAAAAATACGTTTTGAGCTACTAAAAGTAGTTACAATCACCCCACAAAATATTTCCAAAATCCATGACTAGGCAGCAACATATTTCATTAATTTTGGTTGATTTAAAATGGAATGACCCTATTATTATTATTATTTTTTTTTTTCATTTTCCTTAAAAACTTATAAATCAATTTATTTTTCGAGGAGCTCGAAGAACATTTTTCCAATTTGGCCTCAAATGACTCCATTCATACCCTACCTTAAGCTCTCGAAAAAATCCGAGAGGTCCAGCGATTTTTTATTTAACTTTCGTTGAAGCCAACCGTGACCGGTGATGCTGCGTAAACGGGCAAAGCGCGGCGAGAGCATTTTACGCAAATCACAAAATGGACTTTTGTGGCCTTAAAAGTGCAGATATGTCAAAAATAGTGAGAATTTGAGCCCTAAGATTAATAGGGGCTATTTTACACCATATTTGACTATTAAATCACCCAAAAATTCGTATTTGGTACTTACGCCCTTTTTGTGGTTTAGCGTCTATTTAGAATCAATTTTATTCAGAATGCTTGTTATGGGTCAATTATGTAGACCGCAACGAACAAAAAATCGAGCGTTCGCAAAAAAATTCGGAATTTTAAAAAATAAGAATCACCCTAACCACCACCCTAACTTGCATATTTCAAATGGGGACCCCAAATTTTTATTGCAAATTCGGAAAGAACACAAAATTCCAAGACTTTCAACGCAAACTGCATCCCGATATCAATTTTCGTCTTCGATACATCGAACCTCACAAAGTTCGATATCGACCAATTTTCAAAAAATCATGACTTCTTCAAAAAAGGTCGGATTTTAAAAAACTAAGAGCCTAAAGTATTCTTCAGAACGAGTACTTTTCAGATAAAAATACACCTTTCAAATAAAATTTACACTGTTGCCATTTTTAGGCCCCGAAATTTTTTTCCAGATTATCGAACATTTTTACTCCGCTATTTTCTTGAAAAACGATCCAAATCCACAATATTGGCTCCGAAGATGTCTGATGAGGATGAATATGAGCTGAAATACGCCCAAAAGCTCTTAAAAGTGTCGCATCATTCATTAAAACGACAAAATTTGGCTCAAAAAATATTAAATTTCAGAAGATGATGTTATCATTTGTTTCAGCTTTTTTGAGACTTTTGATGATTTAGGAGCGTATTTCAGCTCATATTCATCCTCATCAGACACCTTTGGAGCCAATATTGTGGATTTGGATCGTTTTTCAAGAAAAGCGTAGTAAAAATGTTCGATATCTAATTTTGAAAAAAATTTAGGGGCAACAGTGTAAATTTTATTTGAAAGATGTATTTTTATCTGAAAAGTACTCGTTCTGGAGAATACTTTAGGCACTTAGTTTTTTAAAATCCAACCTTTTTTGGAGAAGTTCTCAGGTGCGCGCCCCGGTGATGCAGCTCCACTGCACCGTAATGTTTTTTTATTAGCAGTGCAATGCACCTGGTGCAGCTCCGGTGCAAGCTCTAGTGTATCAGAGTTTAAGACCGATGCACAGGAGCTGGAGCTCCCGAGCTTCATCGGCATCTTGACCCCTCGATGCCATATAACTTCCCGCGATTGAGGGCTCAATCAGCTTCTTCCAGGATTCAGAGCTTATTTTCGGCGAGTTGCGCTAGATTATCACTTATTTTGCAATTACAGCCCATGCCGGTCAAACTTGGCGACTTTTTCTGCTCTGCAACTTTCAATCACTTCATTGCATTGGCTGTCCAGTAGGCGCGTTTTTTGGACATCGCTTCTTTTTTGCCATTAGGGTGTTTTTTTAATCCCCCCCCCCCCCCCGGTTTTTTTTTCTTTCTAATTGAGCTTAAGAGTTGCAGTTTGGACCACTCTTCATCATTTCAAATGAATTTTATTTTCTTGGGGCCGCCCCCCCCCCCCCCCCCCCAGGGGGGCTATCTCAAAAAGTTCGAAAAGCATCCCCTATCTTGTGATACATCGTTTGGAAGGACGTAAAATTCTAAGACTTTTGGCGCAAACCGGAAGTTGATATCGTTTTTCGTTTTTGATACATCGAATTTCAAAGTTCGATTTGGGCCCATTTTCATAAAATCATTACTTTGCTTTGAAAAGTCGGAATTAAAAAAACTATGGGTTCAAAATACTCTTAAAAGCAAGTCCTTTTTAGATCACGAAATGGTTCTGCATAAAATTGGTCCAAAATTGATTTTTGAGCTTCCAATTTTTTTATTTAAATTTTGCCCCTAAAAGGGGCTTTTCAAAAGTTCCCTTGCGTTAAATTCCCTTGAATGATACGTCGATTGAAAGAACATAAAAAAACTGACCATTTTGGCGCTATCCGGATATCGGTATCATTTTTCGTAATCAAGATATCGAATATTTATAGTTCAATTTTCACCTATCTTCACAATTCAATATCTCGAATACAAAAAACGATATCCGAATTGCGCCAAAATGCTCAGTTTTGTGTGGTTTTTTGATCGACGTATCATTCAATAAGGGTCGCGCAAGGGAATTTTTGAGAAAGTCCCTAATAGAGACAAAATTTTTAATCAAAACTAAATTTTGACTAAATTTTTGTCAAAACCTTATTTTTTTCTGGGAGGAATCTTGCTCATTAGAGTATTTTAATTCCCTAGTTTTTTTTAAAAGTCAGCATTTTAAATGGGTCTGGTTTTTTGAAAATAGGTCGAAATCAAACTTTGACCTTCAATATATCGAAAACGAAACACGATATCGACCGGAGGTCTCCGCCAAAAGTCTTAATATTAGAATTTTTCACTCTATCAAATGATGTATTACAAGACAGGGGTTACCAATTGAAAATTTCGAGTTGGAGGGAGAAACCCTCCATAGAACACCCCTCAGAAATTTTGGATAAGTCACAAAGTAGATCACATTGACTTAAGGGGATCCTGGAAGTTTCGTTTTCATAAGTAAAACCGTTCAAAAGCTATGGCCCCTGTGCATGACTTTTGGATACCCATGTGTAAGTAAAATTCCCCCAACTTATTGGAACCCAAAAACAAGTGACAATTGGTCAGGAGGCTGTCGCAAAAATTTTGCGACATCGACATCAATAAAGAGGGTCAATGGGTCTGTTCTGCAGGCCTAGATTTAAAGGGGATGAGCAAATAGGGTAGCAATGCCTAGCGGCAATGTTGGGAGGACAGTATCATTTGAGCCGTGATTGAAAAAAAGGAAAAATTGATGGGGGGGGGAGGGGGAGTTATAATTTTGAATAGCACTTTTGAGCGGTAAAAGGTCAAAAGGAGGGGAGGGTCAAAAACCTACTAGATCAACAAAAAAACCAACAGTTCCACAAAAAATTACAATGTAGATAGTGTAAAATTTTGGCTAAAAGGAGAGGCTTTGGCCACCATCATGAATCAGAGGCTGCTTGTATGTTCCAGTAAATTGTTTAAAACTCAAACTAAATTTAATCGTTTGTTCCATAAGTACGTTGATTCTAAATGAATAAAGATAGCTGAAGAATGAAGAAGAGCAATTTTCTCATAGAAAATTATTTTGAACACTTACAATTCCCAAAAAATGTTGGTAGGTTGCTTTGTGTTTGTTGCGCTGAGCTCAATAGTTCATAAATTAAACAATGTTGATACCGTAGCTTTGGTATTTTCCAAAATTCTATTCTCAAAATTCTTGTACGCTTGTTGTAAATAAATGCGCTTCTAGGATTTGCTCAGGAAATGCTAATAGGGTTTCATTTGAAAAAAAAAATTAAAACTAGCCAAAAAACGTATGAAAACAAATAATTCGTGGGTTGCTTTGGGTTAGAAAAAATTGGTAAGAATTGCATAAAAGAGAATTCAAATTTTGAAAATTTCTTGAGAATGATCCTAGCACCTTCCTACCTGTTGAAATCATTTCTAAATTTCAATACGTCATAGGTCAAAGTCAGATTAGGACCCATTTTCAAAAAATCAGAACTCCTATCACGCGCTTCACCTCACCTCTCTTGGCGTGTGTACTGCACTTGGGCTTGGGGGCAGCCCAAAGTAAGCAGAGATTTGAAATTAGGCAGTCAAAATTCAGCAAGTTAAAATCACCTTAAATATTAATCATCTTTTCCAAGCTACATTAAATATAGACTCTCTGTGTACTTAGTGTGTACAGCTAGAATCATGCATCGTGAATAAGTTTAAATGAGCAAAATTGAGTCCACTTTCACCTTGATGCAGTGACACAGTGTCTCTCAACATGCCTCCTGGCCTCTGATCTATGCATATATGCGTTTAGATATTCTTGACTCTCAAGGTATCCTGCGTAAAATGTACCCCAGAAGCCTAAAATTTTGCCTTTAACCAACAGAAAATAGCCCACTATTTCTTACTGCAACACTTGACATTTAAAAATTCATGGGCATGCCCCCCTAGAAAATTTTTTCGGATCCGCCACTGTATACAGCTATTGACTGGGACCTTTTTAACCGATTTTTATTTTTGAAAATTGATTCCCCGCATTTTGCTCTGTTTACGTGCTTTTGGGCGCTGAGCAAAGGCATACCAAAGGCAGGTTGGCAGTGAAAGGATTTTAAGTAAGTAATGTCGATGATTCATTATGAAAATTTAAAATGGGGAAAACAGAGTCGGAGCCCATAGCAAAACATATATATCACTATTCGACCCATCACCCCTCTATTAGAAAAATTTGAAAAGTAAACTTCACCCCCCCCCCCCCCCCCCCCCCCCGGGGAGGAGGGGAAAATCTCAACGACACTCACTACCCAGTTTTTCTGACTTTATTTTATTCATTGATCTACGGAACACTCACTACGCTACATTTTTTTAATCCATTTCATTCAATTTTACAAGTTACTGATCTTGAGGGGGGGGGGGGGGGAGACGAGACAAAACAAACAACTGTAGACTTACATGGCCTCCAATCTGCAAATTGTGAATCAACTTCTTTTCATCTGCTTCTGAATCAGAGGCCTTTTGGCTGTTCTCAAACCTGAAAATAGTCAAAGAAGAAAAGTTAGTAGAAAATAAACAACACATTTGAAGAAAGAAAAAAAATATACAAATAAGACTTTCAGGGTGGCAAGCGATTTCAATTTTTCAATTTTCCTAATTTTCCATAAGACTTTTTGTTTTTCCATGATGTCATGAAATCATCTCTCTGTAAAAACTGTAACATATTTAAGACTCAAACTTCATCAAGTGGGATCTTTCAAAGAAAATTAATACAGATTTGGTTCCCAAGTTTTTGATTCAAGTTCTTTGATAAAACTGGTTTATAATCTAAATTACCTGATAATGCCATGTTTTCCCTGATGCTAGACACCCTGACTGTGGTTAAAGCGTATCGTTGGTAACTCAGTCTGGGAAAAAGAACTACTGACTAACAAACCAGAAAACCTGTTGAAAACTTTCTAGGGGAGCAATTTTTAACAAGTTGGGTTCATTTTAAAAATTCTTTGTTTTCCAGACAGTCTTTGGTCTTCTTGGGGACAAGTTATGTTGATTCCAGTTGAAACTTTTCCTGATTTCAATCTGATTGATAGCACCACTATTCGCATTCTGGGAATGCCAGTTTTCACCATTTTAAAGTGAACCCAAAGAAAAAACGCAAAATCAAGAACGTCAGCACCAGTGAAATTTAATTTTTAATTTTTGAGCCCTAATCGAACAAAATTGGTCGAGAATTAAAGCTGTTGTAATAGAAATTCACTTCCCTCTAAGCTCCATGAGTGTGATTGATACTTTGTCTATCTGCCACAATCCCTCTTATTAAGGCTAACGGGAGTTTTGTAATTCCAATGTCCTGGCCTTAATTTTGAGTATTTCAGCTTGAAACTTTCAGGAAATCTCTCTGAAGTATGCTTGCAAGTGCCAAAGTTCCTAACAGTTGTGCTTTTTGTGTGTATTTATCAATTTTAGCCAAAACTGTTGACTTTTCAAGCAGCACGACAGGCAAGCTAGCAGAGAATACTTGATCATGCAGCCAACTGATCCCGCATTGACACTCAAGGACACCCAATAATCCTAACCTCTCTCCATCTCGAAACTTTCTCGAGGCATTACACAGGGTGTCATGGCAGTGATGAGCTCATATCCTTAAATTCTGTGCCCATAAGGAATTGTAAGACAAGGAAAAAACATAGGGACTTCCTACGGTATAACTCAGACAATACTAACATGTACTTATGGGTGATGTTTCAAACAAATTTTTGAAGTAAAAATATATTTTAAGGTAAGTAAATGGGATCCATTGGTACAAAAAAATCTGTAGAAGCCGCTTATTTAGTGGCATCAATTAGTATTTGAAAAGATGGACCTGATTTCCAACCGGAAACTTTGTGAGAGTGAGTGAGAAAGAGAGCAATTGTTTAACTCCAATTTTTTTGTGACATCACACTAAACTGGTCTATAGCAATACTCATTCTAGAGTGTAAGCTTTCTACTCTATGAACGAGGCCTGATATAGCTACTTAGAAGAGTTCAATCCTTTGGCTCCATAGTTTTGGAGGATGTTCTACTAATTTGATTTCTTACCAAATTTTAAAAAATTGACAAGCACATGAGATGATATGAGAAATAGTCATTCGATTTACTATTAAAGGTCTAATATTATTTGTGACACTAATTCTTCAAAACTCAGCACTGAAAAGATTAAAGTTAACTTACAATGGAATCTGAGAAAAAGAGAACCCACTATCAGCAATGAGATCTAAATTTGGCAGATCTAGATCCATTTTGAAGCTGGAACAGAAAACGAAGTCGATGGATTAAAGACAAGGAAAGGTGACGCAGGGCTGCAAAATGTTCCAAAACTTCGGAAGTTTCACGCGATCCATGACTTATTTCCTCATAGGATTTTAAAAAATTTTGAAAGTGATAACTTTTTTTTGCTTATTTTACCATTGCAACACCGTATGTTCGCAAAATGACCGATATTTTCCCATTTTTGACACTATTTTCCTGGGAAATCCTATTGCCATTACTTATAAAAAAATAATAATAAAAAAAGAAACAAAACAAAAAAAAAAACAAAACAAAAAAAAAAAAAAAAAAAAAAATTAGGACAAATTTCCTCACTTTCCCAGAAATTTCCTCACTTTCACGCGATCCGCGGATCGCTAGATCGGGCACATTTTGCACCCCTGTGGTGACGGTTCAAGTTTGCCAGCACTTTACTGGTACATTTGGGTTACAGATCACAGGCTACAAAAAGAATGCAGGTGGCGCAAAATACTAATTTCTGAGGACATCTGAAAGATAAGTGATTCTGGGTATCAGGATTGGACAAGTTGCAGAGACTTGCTAAAAATGCATCTATATGCTTCGGAATGCAGGTGTTTATTCATGGGGCAGTTATCATTGCTTAAGGAGAATCCTCAGCAACCTGCAGTTTACATTCAAATCCGCAAGATATGCGCCACTGTTGGGCGCTCTCTGAAACCATAGTTTTGCCGCCTCTGACCATCATTCGCAGTAGCAAGAGTCAATTTATAGAAAATATTTGAATGTTCAAGATCAAGTTCTAAGAAACATTAGGACAACAATTTGAGCTTTCTGTGACCAATATTTTGGGTCAAAATTAATGGTAAGACATTGCAAGTTTCAAGATTTAGAACGAATTCATTCAACTTGCAAACATCAACTTGTTAAATTTCAAACTCACAATTTCTTGCCAGTAAATATAGCTTGTCCCACAAAAGATTGGATTTGACACTTCTATGGTTTTCATGAAAACATCAGCTTCTTACGGCTCCTAACCAATCAGGTTGCTCTATTTGAGGATGGAAGCTGATGTTTTCATTTAAAGCTAGTTGTCAAGTCCAATCATTCTTGGGACAACCTATAGTTGAAAATGTATCAAAATGTTCCTTAGGATTTGATTTAAGGTGCAACTTATAAAATTTGTTGAAAAATTGGCTTCAACTCCTGCAAATGACAGTCAAAGGTAGCAAAGTAACAAGCGAGTTTGAATGTCATAACAGGTTGCTGAGGATTCACCTTCACACCCACTTGTTGTTGAATGTTTCTAGACGTTTCCAGATGAATGTAAATGAAACAAATGTGCTTCTAGAGGCAAAAGGTCAAATTCCCTCCTTTGACAATTTTCATGCCTCACATTTCCCCCTGATAAATTTGTTGGATCTGCCATCTGAGAGGGGTGATTCCAACTGAAACACATTGGAGGCATCAGATTTTTCACTGGTCTTGTAGCTCGGACTCCTTAATAGCCGAGACAATATATAATAGAGACCAAGCACACAATCTATCTTGACCATGTTTGCGCGCGGTGGCAACTTTTTTTTTCAGGGTCTCAACAGAAGACCGATAACATGACCCATACGCTGACTGATGAGAAACGTCGTTGAGATTTTTGCCTAGTGAATCCGAAGCACCGAAATTGCATCAGTCAACGTATGTTACATGTTGGATGGTGCTCCTTCATGCTCCCTATGTTAATTTCTGTTGAGTTCCGGAAAAAAAGTCAGCCACCGCGTGCAAGGCTAGTGCGTAGTCTCTATTATATAGTGTCTCTGCTTAATAGTGGGTCCACAACAAAGATTACAGTGGAAATCTGGTTGCTTAGAGCATGGATGTTTAAACTCTCCGGGGTCTTCTGACAATAAACTAAAAAATTACTCATATTTAACCCGACTTTTCTATAGGTGACTGTAGGTTCCTAATTGAAAGTAAACATAAGCCAAATAAATCTAAAAAAAAATTAGAGGGTTCAAGATGATGACAGGCTTCAATGTAGAGATCTTTTCACGAGAGTTGACAGATGACTGATCGGCTTGTTTGCTGCGCAAGGGGGGAATTCATGTAACAGCACACAGACCTTGATGCACCGAGTCACGAACAAACCTACTGCGCAGAAACCCGAGTGAGCTGGGATCTGTCACCAGCAATCTTTTGTGAAATGAAGCCTGATGGATACTGAAAATTTTTGAGAGAACTGAAGCAGCAAAAAAGGGCAAACAAACAAAAAAAAAACGTACAAAAACGAAACTCAAATGACTTGAGTAAAACATTCAGCAGAAATCTTGCAGACTGTAAACAAAACAAGCTAAGGACTAACCAACAATAATCGGGTAGTAACAAACGGGATTTGCTGAATTAAGTAAGTACTTCAAATAACTTGATCATTGCAAAACAAACAATTTTGCCAAAATAGATGACGAAATATTTGTGAAAGGTGACAGAAAGTAAATAAATACAGATAAAGCGAAGGAACACCAATTCATACCTTTGCACTTAACCACTTGGACACAAGATGTATGGATCTTGCTTGGACACTGATCGAAAAGAAGACTCAATTAGTTATTAGTATTACAAGGAAATCCGTTTACATGCCCACAAGTAAATTCTGGCGACCGGCATAATAAGCAGAAAACGCATAAGGTGTAGTAGTAAGACGACTGAAAACGAAGACTGGCAAAAGCATGATTCACGCGACAGGGAAAAACACGTTTCAAAATATGAGGTGGACGCAGGAAGGTGCTGTCAAGTTCATCGAACTGACGATATTAGTCAAATTTTACCCTTTATATCTTTCAAAAAGGGCGATAAATGACAGACATTACAGGGGGACATCATGAAAAGTAAAAGACAGCCATCCACCTTATCCACCTTTATTTACTAACCTCAAACGTAAACAAACATAGAGCATGGAAGAAAGGTAATAAAAAAGCACTGATGAAGCATGAGTTTAGTCATGTGAGTTCTGTCGGTTTTTTCACAGTTTTTCGGGTACTTTTACAATCACTTTGATTGTTTACTTCTACTTTTTCTGATAATTCACAGTTTTGAGTCTTTTGACTTGATTCAGCATGTACGTGTGAAACCATTTAATATCATCAAAGAATATGGGTCTAAAATTTTGCTCTCTCCAATTCTATCTGATAATAAGATAACTGACCTATCAGGAAAAAGGAGAAATTGTCTTCGACCTTAAATTCACTTTGCCTTTGTTTCCGAACATGTCATTTTCTCTGTTGAAGTTCTCGAATCATCACTCGGCATTACGCAGAAAATTTTCATCATATTTTATAACCACCCCCATTTTTTATGTCAATGCAAGTAAGTGTGCTTCTTCTTTTATCCACCGGTAGTTCCACCAGCTTCTATTTAACAACCAACCAGTTCTTTTATCTAGCGCCCCTCTGGTGATTTCATAATGGAAACCGTGGTTGTTAACCAACTCGGTCTTTCATCCACCAAGTGGCAGCCGGTAACTATCATGAATCTCCGCCGATTCGATCGACAGCGGATTCCCGGTGATTCAGTGATTCCCGGTTGTTTGTGCTGAGTCACCCGCAAGATTAAAGTGTGTGTGCTGTTTGGTTAGATGATTATTCGAGTTGTGAATCTCAAGTCTTAATAGTAATCGTAACGAGTGTTTTCTGTAAAACATAACAATTTTCACTAAAATATTTTTTACTTCATTTGTTAATTGTTGTTTCATTTGAACCATAAGAAAACCCAACAGGACAAACGACCAAACCGTTCTTATATCCATCGGTGGTTTCTCAGTTATGACATCATCATTAGAACCTCTGGAAAAACCACCGGTGGATAAAAGAAGACGCTCAGTATTTTCTATTGTTTATTGATTTTTAACCTTAATGTTTGGAGAACTAAAGGTTGTTTCTGAAGAGATGGCAGAAAACAGCTAAGTTGTTCTAATGCACAGAGGACGAGCTAGTGATTCTGCACACTGACTTTGATGCACTAAGATGTAGAGCAAAAACGCACTTGTAGTGCAGGGACATGATAAGCTGGCATCTGCCATCTTTTGAGAAACAAGCTCTACTTGTGTTGCAAGTTTTGTTGCTCCACTCATTTTTGTCAGCACGCATGGGCATGGATCGCAGGGGCAGCGGTGATGTACCCGTAGACCTTGGTCCACGAGGGGTCCCTAGTCCGGGGAGGCCTCTAAAGTTCAGCTTCAATGCTGCAGTGTGTTTCTCCTGGGTGTAATTTTTTTTTATAAATTTGTTTATCAATTTAATTAGAGTGGAACCATTTTGAGTACCGGGTTCTGACTTGTAGCGGTGCCTGCCTCCGAACTGCATTAAAGCGCATCGGTGAGTTGTTGATTAGCAACAAATGGAAACTCCAGGTGGTAATCAACCGCTCACCTAATGCGTTTTGATGCAGTTCGGAAGTAGGTACCGCTATTTGTCTTAATCTGATTCTCAAAATGGTTCTGCTCTCCCTCAACATTTCGCCTCGGATTCAAAACTTTGTTTTTTCCTAATTGCAATTATCTTTATAGGTATTTTAATTAATTAATTACTTTTTAAAAACCATTGTCATTCATTCAGTTTTTTGGACTGAAGGTGCTTGATTTTTACGTTTCAATATTCAATCTTGCTCTCATTTAAAACCTATTCTTTTACTGAGCTGTCAACTTGTTCCTTATCACAGGCGTTGTGCCAATGTATAATTTATTGTTTGTTTGCTCTCAATTTTTTTTGTTCTTACGTAAACAATTTCATTTATTATTTTTCCCAAGTGGCCAGGCTATATGCCTTTGCTTGAGGAAAAACTATTTTCTCCATTCATAGGAAATTTTTGTATTGTTGTTTTTAAAAGAAAAAAAAAAGAGCAGGGGAAAGATAAGAACAAGAAAAGGAGAGGAAAAAAAGGATAAAGAAGAGTGACAAGGAAAAATTGTTATAACCGAAATCACTTTAACCGGAAGCTCTCTGATTTCATTTTAGAACCGCACTTGGGCCATCTGTACACAGCAGTCATTGCCGACGCTGCTGCTCGCTTTCAGTTATTGCAAGGAAAAAGCAATAATGACTCGCTTATTTTTGGAACCGGAACTGATGAACATGGTAGTAAAATTCAAAGAGCTGCTGAAGAGTTGAATATCCCTCCAGAAAAGTACTGTCTTGAAATTTCCGAGAAGTACAAATCTCTCTTTAATTTATTTGATGTGAAATATACTCACTTTATAAGAACTACAGACAAGAAGCATAAGAGGGCTGTTCAACATTTTTGGGTAAGCCAATCATTTTACTCATAAGTAACCAATCAGTTAGATCATGAGGTTTAGAGCTGGCAAATTTTTTATTTGGTACCTATTAGGCCAGAGATACGGACATGGCTGTGACCATATGCTACTGCGGTTAATCTGCGGCTTGCACAAAAAGTCTTGGAATGTATGTTTCGATTCATGTTATTAAAAATAAGGGTCTTTGCTTGAAGTATAAACTTTCAATTTAGGGGGATGGTACCCTCCTTAGGAGGTGGTGAAATTGATAGTTCCTCCCAAAAAAATGGTCTCCTCAAAAAAATGGATCATGTGTCTCAGAGTTTCTCAAAATTCAAAACAGTTCTTGAAATATTCAGCCTGGCTTACACCACCCTGTATTCTGTACTGCACGGAAAAAAAAGAATGGTGTAATTTACCATTCGCATAGCTGATTTTGGCCCCTAACAGAGTTAAGATAAACTTGACCAGAGTTACGGAACATTTGACCAGGAATCAGGTCAATTTCTCTTGATACCTGGTCAAATGTTCCATAACTCTGGCCAAGTTTATCTTAACTCTGGTAGGGGCCAAAATCAGCTATGCGAATGGTAAATTACACCATTCTTATTTTTCCGTGTGTATGCAGTCAAAATTTGAAACTATAATATTGCATCGTTTCTTTGTTAGCCAGAGTACATATTTACGCAAGAGTATGCACCAATCCTTAGCTGCCTCTTGTCCATTCTTTTCAAAATTAATTTTCTTAACTCATTACTTTCATTTTGAACTCATTTTTACAATTGTACTAGATGGGAAAAGCTCAATTTTCTGTGTTTTTATTCTCTCTGATTTAGTGCTGGTGTTGGAATTAAATATTTGTTTTAGTTGAAAACTTTTTAAATTTTTTCAGAATTTGCTCAAAGACAGAGGTCACATAACTTCTGGAAGTTATTCTGGCTGGTACTGTCCTGCTGACGAAGCCTTTCTTTCTGAAAATGAAATAAAATTGCTCCGGAGTCCTGACAAAAGTGAGATCAAAGTTAGTATAGAATCCGGTCGTCCTGTTGAATGGGCAGAAGAAAAAAACTTCAGGTTTAATCTAGGAAAATTCATACCAGATGTCGAGCATTGGTTGAAAACAGGTAAGTGAAGCCTAAAACATTAAGTGGACGTGAGCTTTTCTACTCATTTTTCTCTAAAAATTACTCGCAACCAATTTCAAAACCTTCAAAAAAGAAAAGATAAAAAAAGAGTCGGTGAAATTGGAAATAAAATGTTTCAAACATGGAGAACCCCCTGGGTTCAAGAGGAATAATACGGTCAAGTCAAAATACATACTCGGTTTTCCTTTGGCACAACGTATGAAAAAAAAATGAAATAAAATGCTGTTAATATTCGTCATTGAAATACTTATGACATCTGCTGCTTTTGGATGGCTACTCTGTTAAATTGGTTGATTATTGAAAAAAATGGTTCGATTGATTCCCAGTTTTTACTTTTGGTGGGATGGTTATTTCGCGACGACTGTAAGATTGTCTGTCTGCGAGAATCCGCTCATGATAATTGGTGGAATTTCCCTGGAAATGTGTTTATTTTTTCATGATTACTTCATCATTATTTCATATTTGAGGCGACAGGTGCAAGGAAGGCACTTTTTTTGGAAACCTTTGTGTTGAGCAAAATGCTTTTGAAACTTCAAATTATACCCCATTAAAAAAAAATGTTGGCATATTAACCAAATTTTGGGTATAACGAGGTAGGAATACCTGTGTATGATAATCCAGGACTAGCTTGGTTATTCATCTTGATTTACATTGAGAAAAGTGGCAGAATGTTGGCGGAAAAGGCACCCCTCTTACATAGAGCTGGACAAATTGACAAAAAAGAGGACTTTGACATTTAGTAAAAATGCTATAACCTGACTCAAAACAAAGGTCTATTAGAGGATAAATACTCACCTAATTCTAATGTAGAAACTGCTGATCACAGCTGATAAAAGAAGCAGTGATTATCGCAATATTATATCATTTATCAATGCATAATTTGGTTTGCGGCTAAGAGTGCGTACTGCGTATAGCGCTTGTATTAGTTGCGGCTCAGCAATGGCCCCTACTTTCGTACTCAAGGACTCGCGGTTTTGGCTCGAATTACCTTTGAACCTTTTTTCACCACAGACTTCCGGGAACGTCCGATTGAAATGATATTTGGTGTATAATTCTAGCTTGAGGGTATGAGGCATTCTTTAAGAAGTTTTATGTAAGGGAGGCAATTCCTTGGAAGCATATTCATTGCCTTGGTTATGAAAATGCAACTCCCACTCATCAGATAGGCTAGGAGTTTATCCATCAGTAGAAGGGTTTATAGGTTTCTAAATCACGGTGAAAGAGATGTTTAAGAGAACTTGCATGACACTTTGCTATCAAGTTTCTGTTTAAGCTGCTTTTGTAATTTTTGTTTCTATTACAAGTTGCTCCGTTTGCCGCTCTGTTCAGTTTTAACTTGACCCTGATGGCTAACTGCCACTTTTAACATCATCTACTTTCAAAAATTTAACTCTCTCATCATGTTTGTGGAAGTCCTCACTTTGGAGACCCATGTTTTTTTTAAATTTACTGTTTCAATTTCAGATCCAAATTCACCAATTGCTTTACCTACAAATATTTTTTGCACTTTCTTTTTAATTTTCTGCTTTTTTTCTCAACTATTATCTCTGAAAGAACTGTATTGCCTGTTAAAATTTTTAATGAGCCCCTCAGTTTCATTAGGTCCCTATCCTATTTGACGGAACAAGAAATCTGATTCCAATTACATTATGGTGTGACCATATCGGTTAACAATGATTGATTTCCAGTATTGGCTAAGAGTGGGATACTACTGTATATTATTGTATTGCTCTTAATTCATTCCTGAAAGTAATTTTTCATTGTCAAGATATACTTTTCTTTTCTTTTCAGAGCAGCCCATACAGCCGTCCAAATTTTGCGATATAGCGCTTCAATATATTTCAAATATGAAGAACGCCGAATTCGCTGAGTTGTCAGTATCCAGGCCGTCGAACCGAGTGCCATGGGGTATTCCAGTTCCTGAACATCCCGATCAAACAGTCTATGTGTGGTTGGATGCCTTAGTTAATTATTTAACGATAGCAGGATATCCTGAAAATTTATCGCAGTGGCCTCCTAATGTTCAAATCATAGGTAAAGACATTCTAAAGTAAGTTATTTCTCTTGAAAATTCATTATGTTTTTTTCCATTTTTCTTCTTTGAAGTTTGAAGTTCAGTCCAGATGTTCGCTGTGAAATACCAGTATAACAAACGAACGTTTTGCGCGGCTGGACTTTACTATTACTGCTGTAAAGTTTGTGTTATTACATTTTGGACCTGAGGGCAGCTTTTACTTATTAGTTGATTTATTCATACTATCAGATTAACGCAGCCAGGAGGATGGCCCAGTAGATATATTTTTCTTTCTTTGCTTTTACGCTTCTTCTTTTAGTTTTATCCTCTGTTTTTTAAGCCTCTCTCAGAGTTGTCATAGTTTGAAAGTGGTGAACTTATTTATGAGCTGGATTGGAGGAGGCGCAAAGAATTAAAAATCACCTTTTTTAGGGAGAGACGTTTGACGAGACGAGAAAAGAATATTACCAAAACTAGATGGGAATGAGACTGTTTTGAGTTGTTCGAAGTTTTTGATTAAAAAGAATCACCCTGCAAAGCTGCCCTTGGTACTCTTGATTTCTCCTGAAACCCACTTTCTGGAAAAACCTAAATTTTATTTACCTACTCAGCAAAAAACTGAGGGCAAAAATAACTAAAATAAAACACAAAGAGATAGATAACTTACAACTTGACAGTAAAATGAGAAATAACATTGAAATGAATTAAAGAAATACTAGATCATAGGGTTGGGCAAATGAAATCCGATTATGTACTTGTTTTTCAATTACTTTCAAAAAGTAGTTGAGGTGGATTTAAATAATCAGGCGCATTGATTTCATTGAAACCAACTTGTTAGGATGAAATAAATTGCTGTTCATCAAATAACATAAGTTTCATTGGAATCGGCAGACATGGTTACTGCTTCAAACCACCACATATAATTTATGTAATTGAAAAATACAATTTTTCCAACTCCAAGACAACAAGGATTTGCTAATCAAAAAGGAGGCTCCAATTATATAAAATGAAAGAACGAGTGAATAATTAATATTTTACAATTTAATAGCAAGGAAAAAGGGGGGAAGGGACAAATCAACATTCTGAACACTTTTATGTCCAAATACATTGTTAAAAAATGAAACATATTTGTGGTATTCTGACAGGATCCAAATTCTGGAAACTGTTTATCTGGAAGATTAGATTTGTTCTTTTAGATCTGTAATTTTACCCGGTGAAAGGAGACGAAGAAGAAGCTCCAAAAAAACAGTAAGTTTGAATGTAGGCGATGGGTGCTAGGGAGGCACTCCCGCGGAAGCGCCTTCCTTGCATAAAATGTCTTTTAAATAACGCTTGATACCCTCTAAAATATACCCAACAAGTATCATATCAATACAACATTTAAGGAATTCAGGGGAGAACAAAGTTCAAAGATAAGTCGAGCCAAAAACACAATTACGTGAGTAAACAAGTTGGAACTGTCTCTTCTGTGTTGCTGTGCTGTATTTATTGCAAGCGCTGTACCCACTCTTTGCCGCTAACCAGATTACGAGATAAAAAATGAGAAAATATTGTGATAACCGCTGATTCTACAATCAGTTACAATCATTTACATTAGATTCAGGCGAGTATTCATCCCCCTAATAGATCTTTGTTTTGAGTCATTCATAGTGTTTTTATTAATTTCAAGTCCTTTTTTTTTTTTTTTTTTTTTTTTGAAACTTCTTGTTCTGTGCAAGGGGGGCACTTTTTCTGCGGACACTCATCCAACTTTATTAAAATAAATCAAAATTAAATGAAAAATTGTCCTGGATCATGACATGAGGATTTATCCATCTATTTATACCCAAAATTTGGTCCATGTGTCACAATTTTTTTGGTACATATTACATAAATACGAGTTGAAGTTTCAAATGCGTTCTACTCAAAACAAGGTTTTTAAAAAAAGTGCCTCCTCCTGCACCCATCGCTTCAGTTGTGACTTATGACTTTTGAATGTGACACTCTTTGGTAATACCCTTGACATCAAGTAAATCTAAAGTCTCATCATTAACCAATTTTTAATAGACTATTGCTAACTTTTTATTTTTTCAAGGTTCCATGGAATCTATTGGCCTGCATTTCTCATAGCAGCTGGTTTGGAGCCCCCCAAAAAAATTCATGTTCATTCTCATTGGACTGTTGATGACAAAAAGATGTCAAAATCTGCAGGAAATGTCATAGATCCCTTTGAACGCGCTGAAATTTTACTGCATCAGGCCTTAGATATTTCCTTTTACGTGCAGGCACAGCTCACAGCGATGCTAGTAAGTCTATTTTTTCATTGAAATTCTAACTTTTCAAACTAACCAAGTCGGCGATCCGCGGTGTTGCAGAATCTTTCAAGCTTCCACATTTTACAGCAATGGGGCTCTTGTTAACTTTTGCTTTAAGCCAGCGGTTCTCAAACTGGGATCTGCGAGCAACTTCTTAGGGGTCCGCAGCGAGTCATGGAAAAATAGTAGAAAAGCATAAAAACTCTATGATGTAAATTGAAAAAATGGGAGAAAACGGAAAAAGGTGGGAAACTTGTCAATAATCTTTTAAACGCTCGCGATAACAGCTGTTCCATATATGCACGGCTATTAGTACCGTTCCCGGTCTTCCATTCAAAACATACTTGCTCGCAGAAGTTAACTAAATTTTTGGCGATCCTGCTGCCATTCATCGCAACTTATCTTTGTGAGAAGTCTTTTTACTTTGATCAGTAAAAAAAAAAAGTTGTCAGCTCAGGGGGTCTGCAGATAAAAAAGTTTGAGAACCGCTGCTTAAAGCTCCTATTGCTTGCTATTTTTTCATTGAATGCTTTGACTCCGTGCGAACAATTTGCCAAGCGAGTCTTTACATGGGAGTTGAGTGCCTACCAACTAACATCACAGAATACTCTAATCAGAACGGAAAATCTAATTTATTTTGAAACATTCTTTACTTCGGGCCGCCATGTTCTAAAGTGAGTATCTTCGGCAATCTTCGGCAGATCTTTGGCAACTGGCCGAGTTGTGATTGGTTGTATAGCCTAAAAAAGCATGTCCGCCATCTTGAAAAGTGAGTAGGCACAGTTGCCAGTTTGTGCTGGTAAATTCCAAATCTTGTTTCCATTGGCTCTTATGGGAGTTTCCCTTCTGATTGTATTATTCTGTGCTAACATGACATTGGATGATGATCAGTTCCACTGACATCCTTGCTTGACCAAAAGATTTGAATGGGTATGAAGGAGCCTCGCAGAAGTGTGTCGTTCGTGGTGAAAGACCCGCATAAGAGCTAAGACTGCAGCTGGGGCGACAGACGGATTCTATCTATCTATCTATCAAATTTTAACTTTTCAAATTAACCAAGTTGGGGATCCACGGTGTTTAAAAATCTTTCAAGCTTCCACATTTTGCAGAAATGGGGCCCTTATCGCTAACTTTTGTTTTAAGCAATCGAATAGTTAATTCCAGAGTAAAATCCTGAGAAAATTACGATGAGACTTTCCGTTGAGTTAACCTTTCCAGTCCAATGTCGGATATATTCGACACGAAAGTTTAAACTTGTTTGCAGTCCGATGTCGGATATATACAACTCGTCCAGCGTGAGGCGGGCTCTGGTGAACACTTGAGGAACTAGTCTCGCAGTCGGCAACGGTGGCAGCTGGCTTAACCTTGTCTTCCTTCGCATTTTTTCACTTTTCTCGGGATAACCCGAAAAAGGCCGAAAATAGGCAAAAAGTACGCGGACCCACTACGGCGGCCGGGTAAAATGGACCTGGACCGGTAAGGGTTAAACGATCGGTGAAGTAAATGATCGGCCCCCAGGCCTCTTTTTAACCACTTTCGATTTTGTTTTTTTTTGCTATCACGCCAGACTTTGTTAATTGTCATGCTCACCGCAGTTTGGTACACAAAAGGGTCATGTAACATGTACTTGGGCCATGCATGCCTTGTAGTCCTCGCAGACAATGGACCATTTTCACACGATTTTTCTATTGTCTTATCGTAGAGTACATAAGCTGAGTAAGAGGTTTTTTTTAAAAATTTTTTCGGGTACTGGATCATGGAGGACAACAGGTTTAAAGTTGTGGAAACTAGGTGTCCCATGACATCATCCAATAAGTATCCCCATTTAAACACATGTATTCTCGTCGATTTGAATAAAGCGCCGTTACTCAGGAACCGCTTGTTCAAAAAGAAAACTAAAAATATCCCTGTTCTCAGTTCACCAGTTACTTTCATTTTTTCAACTAAATCAATCAACATTCAGACACTTACAATTGGTCCATTGGCGTTGAAGGGAAATCTGTCAAATATTTCAGACTCATTTAGTTTCAGCTGTATTTTATTGCTTTTGATCTTTCCAATTTACTTGGTAATGCATTTAGCAAGCTGAATGTGTCCTTTCTAACAAAACAATACAGCTATTTCTTCCAATTATCAGTTTTAACCGCCTCCGACAAATTTTTCAAAGTGCACCTTGGCCCCTGTATGCTAATCTACATTGTTTTGCACTCTGGCTTTGTGAAAGTTATCTGCAATTCTTTTCTTTTCCAGATTACAGTGAAACAAAAGTTTTACGAATGCTGAATGCTGAACTGGCAGATTCCCTTGGAAATTTATTAAGTCGCTGCACAGGCTCTGCCATCAATCTTGGGCAGATTTTTCCAGCCTTTTCTGCTTCAGAATTTGAAAGATTATTTTGTGCCAGTGAAAACTTGAAAGATTTAGCAAGTAGGATCGAAAATCTTCAAGGCAAGCAATTCTTTTACAAACTAAATAACTATTTTCTTTTAAAGATGTTCAGATTATGATGATTTTTAATTAAATTCAACAGTCAAATTTGCCTTAAAATTGGAATATTTCGTATAAATGCTCAACGTTGGAATCAATAAAATTGGGAGTAAAAAAATGTCCTTATCTTAACCGGTTTCCAGTTTATCGCAAAAAATGTGAAGAACAGTCTGTGCTTTAAGAACTACATTCAGTGCTTTGAAATGTGCAATTAGTACCAATAAATGGTTTTATTGATTGTATCATTGAGGTCTCTCCACCAATCAGAGGCTGCTTCAATTACAGTTTAATGTTTAGTCAGTTTACAGGCATGATTAAGGAGGGGCTACGGCAGAATTAACCCCCCCCCCCCCCCGGAATAATGAATAATGGAAAACTAGAGAAACTGAGATAGAAAAGAGAGAAAAAATGAAAGTAGTAAGGAGAAGAAGAAGGAGAAGAAAAAGGAGAGGCAATTAAAAAAAGAAGCATCACATTGGGATATTGACTGAAAAATCCATCACTGTCAGAAAAATGCAGTAGAATAATTAGGATGTGACAGATTGGGGGCAGTGGCATAGCTTGCAATTTGGCAACGTCATATTGTGTCCATGTAAAAGATCGAATGCCAAGGTGTTCACCGAACACCCTATAGTTCGATCTTTTTCATAGGTTTAAATGGAAAAACTGCAACGTTGCCAAATTGCACGCTTCGCCACTAATGTGGGGGGGGGGGGGGTTATTTTCTTAGTCACACTCATGGGTCTGTTAGATTTAGTTTTGTAAAGTATTTCACTTCAAATTTGAAATTTTAGAACAAATGTACTGCTTATGAAGATAAAGCAAGATCTGAACGTAAAACGCTTCAACCACAACAAATATGAAAGCGAAACTAAACCATCGCTCCATAAGTTTGGGCCTTTCTTCTCTTATCACTTGAAGATAATTTTCTCTTTTTTTATGGTTTCTGTCTATAAACGAAGAGGTAACAGCAGGGTATCTTAAAATGTCATATAAAACAAAAAGACTCACTCGCACAAGTAAAATGGCTCAGGTTGGACGTGATCCGCGCGGACACGGCTGGGCATCATCAGCGACTGATGATGTCCAGCGGTTTCCAAGTGAAACGCATCCAGCCTTATCCATTTTCTTTGATTCATTTGAAATTTTAGTACCTGTGCTGCTCTCCAATATTACTTTTTATTAATTTGATCCTAAAATGGGATTGATGCTTTTTTATTGTTCGCTGTGAAACATGCTTTCTATCCTGTAGCGGCTATTTTTCTGAAGAATGGGCTCATGCGTTCCTCTGAGGACTGGAGAGTCTTTTCACAATTCTGAGTCAGGCAATATACTATCAGTATACTTCACTCAGGGCTTCATTAATGTGAAATCTGTCCGATGGCAATCTGGAATATTTATGCCTGGGCAAGTTTCTGGCAGTCTTTGCTTGAACATAACACGCACTTCATGTCATTGAAAGTTGTGTCATCCTCAAAGTTTTTATAAAAAGGTCAGAGACTGCTTTCATACACAATGCAGTTGTCCATGATTTTCACAATTGCAGCCCCTTTTTTTTTTGGTATTTCGATAATTTTAGCCTGTTTTTTTTCTGTTTTCAGGTGAAGTGGAGCAACATTTTGAAAATTTTGATTTTTACAGAGGATTGGAGTACATAATTTTAACCGTCCATGCCATAAACAAATTTTTTGAGCACAGTGAACCTTGGAAATTAAAGAAGGATCCGGAAAAACTTGAAGATTTACTTTGTGTCTTACATGTTACAATGGAGTCGCTTAAAATTTGTGCTATTGCTCTATCACCAATCATTCCTCAAATTTCTTCAAGTCTTCTTGATAAGCTCTCTGTCACTAGTCATGAAAGACATTGGTCTAATTTAGTTCCTAGTTGGAAACTTAAGATTCCTACTAGGGATCGTAAATTACTCGATGAAACAATTTTGTTGTACCAAAGAATAAAATAATTTATTTTTAAATAATTACTTTTCTCTATTTTTCTTCTCAATTAATTTTAGTATCACGCCTGCTTCCACCGTCTCGCCCTGTCACTGATAAGGTATTTTAACACTGGAATTTGCTTAGATATGATAAATACTAAAATTTTGAATTCAGGCTGTTCCATGTTTGTATGTAATACCTACATATTCTCTGCATACTATTGAATCCACTTAAGATGATTCCAGGCGAAACTTTTCCAGATTTCAATCCGATGGATAGTGTCACTAGTTGCTTTTGAGAAAAGTTGTGTTTTTAGCATTTTAAATTGAAAACAAAGAAAAAATGCAAAATCCAAGAACACCAGCACCTGTAAAATTTTTTTATGGATTTTTCGAGCCGAAAACGAGCAAAATGGGTTCAGAATTAAAGCCGTAAATTATAAAATTAATTTTGCCATAAGCTTAGTGAGTGAGTGCGAGTGATAATATGTCTATGTGCCTCACTCGCACTTATTGAGG
This sequence comes from Trialeurodes vaporariorum, assembly GCA_011764245.1. NCBI lineage: Eukaryota > Metazoa > Arthropoda > Insecta > Hemiptera > Aleyrodidae > Trialeurodes > Trialeurodes vaporariorum. The sequence continues at coordinate 2,865,106 of VMOF01000001.1, forward strand.
CTTATGGGAATTATTTTATTTCATAATTTCCGGCTTCATTTTTGAATGTTTCAGCTTGAATCTTTCAGGGTATCTTCCTGACACATGCTCACAGGTACTGACGCTCCTCAAATGTGTGCTTTTATCATGAATTCGGCAATTTATGCCACAAACTGTTGACTTTTTAGCAGCGCGATGTGGTGTCCTTGATTGGAGCTAATCAACCTGGAATCATATTAAGCGAAAACAGGTCTGGTCCCTTTTTTTCAAAATTGAATTAGCAACAGTTTCAAGTCCTTCGAGAGGGCCCCTCTCCAACCCCTGTAATTATTACGCATGTAACCCGAATCTTTATCGGTGTTAAAAGGGTCAATTTCTGCAAACAAGTGCTAGATCCAGGACAAAACTGAGTGATAAACTCACTGTGCAAATAAATCAGGTACATCTTTTTCTGAATAAAACACTACCACTTTTCTGGATACCACTGTATTCTGCTTTCATTCTTACTTTTCGCCTTATCATTTTTATAATTTCTGATTTACATTACCAGAATGAATCCTAAAGTGAAGCGTGAAAGTCAAAATCAATAATACTTCATGAAGGGTAGAAGTAGGGACGGTAGTTCAAATTTGCTCAATTGCAAGCCTTTAGGCAGGCTTACTTGTCCCCCTCAAATAAAGTCCTTTCATTAATTGATAGGTATACCTCATTTGCTAAGTCCTTTAAAAATGAAACCAATAGGGCAAACTGGACTTTAATTTGATGTTTCTTCTCGAAATGGCAGTCGGTCAAAGTTTTTTTAAACTATGACTTTGCAGGGTTTTCATTTAAAACTTTAATAACAATTGCCATTTTAAATAGAAACATCGAATTGACAATAGTTTGCACCATTACTAAGTTTTTTTTAAGACCTTTTGAATGAGGTTTTATTTAAGGTTGGGACTTCATAGGGGTGAGGAGGGGAGGGCAAGCAATTTCGCTCAAATTTTCAAACAGCCGCCGCATTGGATTGTCGTATTGTAGCGAATTCGGTTTTGCGCCAAAATCTTCCTCTGTTTATTACTTTTTGATTGAAGTACAACTCGACCTTCTGATACAATTGAAGTATTTGAGCTACAGGCTCCTAAACCCCAAAAAAAACTGGAGAGCCCGGCCCCAGACCCCCTAATTTTTTTTTCAGTATGATGGAGTGTAATATATCATTGGAAAGGATAAGTACTTTTTGGAGATTCAAAATCTTTTACTTCTTGAATGAAATATTGGTTACAGCCCCAGATACGGGTCTCTAAAATACAGGGGGCAAGAGTTTTTTTCCGTCTCAATTTTGTTTCGAGAGAGATTATCAAAGAACAAAATTGCTCAATGGATGAAATGAAAACTACCCTTTACCAACCATTTAAAAAATGTGAGAAATCGGTATCTCGGGGTAAGTATATTAAGGATTTTGCGCCCATTCGAAAGAGCTAGTTTGGGAGAGGATTTCCTACATTTTCTCCAAGGTGTCCCAGGGATACTTGATTTTACTCGGAATTTTCAGGTTTTACCCTTCAACCAGAGGCTTACCTCAAAAGTGTGAACAGGGGAAACGGGGTCCCTAGTGAATAGTTTACTCCAGTGCTGCCGTTTTGGTACGGTCAAAAAGTCCGCCAAAAGTCCGCAAAAAGTCGGAAATTTTTTTGAAATGTCCGCAAAAAAGTCCGCACGAAATATTTGAAAAATCCGCAAAAAAGTCCGTAAAATTTTTAAATGTCCGCTGAAAAGTCTCCTTGATTTTTCGAAAAAGTACGCATATTGCTAGCCGAGGGCCGAGAATGGGTGACAAACACCTGAAAAGTGGGACTTTTTCTCTTTTCCGTCTACTCCCAGCCTGTATACCCCCGTGTTCTCCTAGCGGGAAAGTTAATAATTTATTACTTCTTGCAATGGTGCGTTGCTTGGTCAAGAGGTCAAATAAAATTATCTAACTCTTTAGAACGTTGTTCAGCTGTCTACTGATGAAATGTATTCATCCTACCTCCAATCCAACTTTTAACTCATTAGAGACACTGAAAAGGAATTTCCACACTCATATTTTCCATTACTTGTTCAAGCCATGCTTTAGTAGAAAAAATTTAAAAAAATTAAAAACTAAATACTTTTTTACTACTTAGTTACTGGCAAAAAAAAGGCAACATAAAATTTCAAGAATTTGAGCAACCTTATTTTACTGCAGCATGATACATGTGGAGACGACTGAAATCGGCGGAAATAAATCATAAAAGGCGACGGAGTGAAAAGTGTGTACGATGAACGGCTGTTAGCCGCTTTTTCCTACCCATTCTTTACCAGATTTTCAGGAAAGTCCGCAAAATGTCCGATAAGTCTCAGAATGTCCTCAAAATGTCCGAATTAAGAAAAGTCCGCGCCAAAGTCCAAAAATCTTCAAAAAGTCCGAATTCGGACAAAAGTCCGCAAAACGGCAGCACTGGTTTACTCTTTTTGTGAACAGTGAACAGACAACAGAGCTCCCTTCTGTAGAGTAAGTTGCATAACAATAAGGCGCTCATGGAACCTAAGAAGCCTGAAAGACACATCCATAAACATCCGGCAAACCGGTCTATTGCATTGTTCTTGGTCTGTGATGTTTGCCGTCACCCGTCTTTCAATTATTTCTTTCTTCAATTTGATTAAATTTGAACGAACTGATTTATTGATTAATATCTCGGTCTCTGATAAATTTAATCCATTCCGAGTGATGTAAGCCTCGATTTTGTCTATTTAAGTGATTATTTAGATAAGTGGGGTTCTAATGGATCCAACCAACTTGTTTACTTGCCTCTGTCGTGTTTTCGTCTTCAGCTTGGTTTCTTCTGAAGTATCCAGTTCGAACTCAGCTTTTGCAGCTTTCTTTCATTAATTTTTGAGCAAAGTTTTCTTCGAAGTTGTTTTAATATGAACATCAGTGCCTTACAGTAATCTCGGCGAAATGGATACGAAAGTAGTCATGGATTTATGTCGTCTATGTCTTGTTGACAACAAAGCATTTGTGCCCATTTTTGATCAAAACAAAATCGTCAGTCACAAGATATCAACTTGTTTACCAATAAATGTAAGCTATTCTTTATTTTTTGCTATATCGTTTGCTCCTTAATCTTCTTTAGACTGTTTTAGTAACACAATATCCTCACATCAGGCTACCTTCCAACCTAAAGTTGGTTCTACATCCTTCATTTTCCGTCCGAAAGATAGTCGAATGGAAATATTACACTACAGTGGTGTTGCTGCAGAAAAATTACTCCCTCTGAGTTTTGTATTTGTTTGCAATTTTCTCCCTCATGAAATTTTTCAGGGGGGGCACGTTTGAGACGTCAAACCTACAAAGATATTCTAGTATATGGCTAAAGCATTTTTAGGTTAGGTCGTATCAATAGCCTGGTTCTGAATGAGACGCAATGCAATACCGTCTTCCTCCATGATTTTTATGCCTTAACGACATAGTGTGTCCGGCTGTCATGAACGTAAAATCAGGTTTTCTCATCATTAGATACCTCTTTCTCATCCCTCTCGCTAGACCATCTATGTAATTTGACCCGCTGATTTCAATTTCAGCCTTAGTTTTGACTCTAAACTCATACTTTTTCCAGAATTTTGAATTTTTTTGCTAAGTAGACGTAATTTCAAATTTACGTAAAATCTAGGCCAGTTTGATGAGAACTGATAGCATTTTTGAAATCAGTGTCTCAAAATACTTGTGACAGCATTGATGAAGTGAAATTGTAGGCGTAGAATTATTCTAAAACACTACAAATTAGTAAAATTACACTGATGGATGGTGAATGTCTCGGACACATTATCTCGTTTTTGATGCTTACTTTTCTTCCTTTCTTCCAACCGCTTGATTGAGGTTATGGTCACTCGGGTTCTATGTTTATACCAGAGACAATTAGAGACCCAGCAGACTGTAGGCTTCCCGTGTTAGAAAAGTGAAGCAAGGTTAGCAGTCACAGTTTTGTTCGGGAGTCACCGGCTGCAACGATAAACATTGCCTAATGTTGAATGGTGAAGCTCAATAAAAGGCTGTGATTGGCTTGCCATCCCGGAAACGGAAACAGGTTTTGCTTGTCGAATGCAAAACACACGCTTATCAGTCAACATTAGGCAATAGTTGGCTGTTGTTCCGATGAGTTACGACCAAAATTGAGCCCCATAAAGTGGACACCTGTCGCAAGCTTTGTGCTGGGTCTCCATTTGTCTCTGGTTTATACAGCCACTTATGAGAGGCGGTGGATTTTATGCAGTTTTAAGGCATTACCAGTCATTTTTCGGCCTTTATGTCGATTTTTGCCTTGGGGGGGGGGGCCTTCGGCTGATGTTCCTGATAAATTTAGCGTATCTAATTTCACCGCCGAAGTTACCATAAGCATTAACAGAAGTAACCCTCATTGATGTTTTCAGTTGAGGGGGACTTCTGTTAATGCTTATGGTAATTTCGGTGTTGAAAATTTTTTTTCGCTAAATTTGTCAGGATCATCAGCGGAAAACCCCCCTATCTGTTAAATTGACATAATTGCCGAAAATGCCTTGAAATGCCCGAAAAATCCCAAAAACTACATCAAATCCACCGTCTCCCACAAGCGGCTGTATAAACGTACAACCCGAGTGACCATAACCTCAATGGAGCGGTTGGAGGTTTGGAAGAAGACGGTACTGCGCAATGCCATGGAGTCAAACTACACATTAAGGATGGGGTCACTCACATTGTAACTCGAAGACTGTCTGTCAGAATATAACTATGAGGCACAGTCGAGAAGTGTTCAGTTTCTTTCGTCCCTGCCCCGCTCAGAGCCATAGTTAGATCACGTTGTCCCCTCTGCGCTGGTTTCCACTGATGAGCTTATACATCATTGGACATGCGCCTTTCATATTCTGGATGCTGGTAGGTCAGACCTTGTGCCAACTGGGAACAGCTTTTGTTCTTCCTTACGCCAGTCAAAAGGTAAGCGTCACAACGCTAGCAAATTAAGGCCTTGTGCCTCATTGGAAACCAGGCTATGTAGCGAAAGATTTTATCTGCCTCAACTTTATAAAATATATTTTTAATAGATGAAGCTCTGTAATTGCAGCTAGCTCAGAGTGAAATTTTCTAGGACCCTACTGTAAGGAATGGTGAGTTAGTTTTCACCAATGGCTTGATTCTGATATACTCTTTTCAAATTGGCTGAACTGATAAGCAACATCCAGTTTCTGATTATCAGTGTACTACTCTAGAATATCCAAATCATGTTGATTGAATGTCAACCTGTTGCCAAAGAGCTGTACGCTTCTAATTGGAGGGTTTTAAATATGCAGTGTCAAAAAGCCCATTTCATTTGATTAATTTGTCTATCTTCATAGGTCAATTGGATGGCTCTATGCAGAAAATGAATCGACTTTTTTGTATACTTAAAACTTTAATGGGTCTTGTGTATACCTACTGTACTATTGTCTGCTGAAATTATGCCTGTAACTCTTGTAAGAGAGCAGAAGTATTTTGAGTATCTGGTTCTGGCAAGTAGCAGTGCATGCTTCCGAATTCCATCGAACCACCTCAGTGAGCAGTTGTTGGATAGCGCAGAGTTTTGGCCTGTTGCTAATCAATCACTCACCAATACGCTTTGATGAAATTCGAAAGCACCCACCACTAATAGCCAGAACCCGGTACTCCAAATGCTTCTGCTCTACAATACTAAGACATTATGTTTACTGTTTGAAGGAAAGTAGCTACGTTTTGCCTCACTTTTCAAGCGATCAGGAATGCTTTACTTAATGTATTTTTTGTTGGTCCGGTCTCCGGAAGTAATACTGAAATTGGTCTCTGGACTAATGTTTAAACCTGGTATTCTTTATCAGATACTTAAGATCATCACTAAGCAAGGAAGTAAATATAATTTTGTTACTTTACCGTCAGTTGAAATTCCCTTCTTTTATTTCATTCTCAAGCTCACAATTTATTTTTTTCTATTACAGATTGCAGAAAACGACGATCTTCCTCAAAAAATTTGCTCAGAATGCTCTCACAAAGTTGATATTGTTTATGAATTTTGGAATACATCGTCTTTAGCTGATCAGCAGTTGCATGCATGGCTCGCTGGGTATCCTAGTAATCTACAGTCGCTTGAAAATAAAAATGCGCTGAATGAAGTAAGTAGTTGGTTCCATTAGTTTCTCCAAATTTCAAGGTACACTTGTGTCATCCTTTCACTAAGTAATTTTTCCCTTTAAATTAATTTCTTTGCATCCTCTGAAAATTGCTCGATCCTCCTCATCTAGACTACAGAAAGACAAGAGCACAAAAGAACTATCCTCATGATATCGATTTGCACTTGCAGCGTTATTTTGCTGCACAACACTTGTATCATACTAGTGGCTGCTGATTATCTTTTAAGGTATTTTTCTAGGCCTGCAGAATCTTCCACAACCTCTGTATTTTCCTGTAATCCCAAAAATTTTTTGTCACACAAACTCTGCATTGCCACACTTCTCACAAAAAGGTCAAATTTTTGACGCTCAATGAAATTTTAACTCAACATCAACATGCTTGATATTTTGGCTCGAAATCAACGCAGTTAAAAAATTTTAACTTCAAATTGACTTGAATTGCGTAAATGAGTGGCAGATGTATGCTTTTGTGCAAAATTTTAAAAAAAAAACTAAATAAAATAAAATAATTGCCACACAATTTTTTGCCACAATTTGCCCCAAAATTTCCCACTTTGCCACACTGATCACTCGAGATCACTAGATCGGGAATCCTCTGCAGGCCTGTATTTTTCCAATCTTATGAAAGTAATTCTAATGGGAAAAGAATCTTGCAAATCTGTATGCTGGCTTCTTTTTCATTTTGAAATAAATATGATCTTCAATTCAGCGTACATCAATAAATAACTTTATCTCTCTTTTTGACGGCCAATTTTTTTTAATCTGATTTTCATCTGGATTTTTGTCACCCTTATACGCCTTGGTACCTTGGTCGTAATCAGTCCGGTAAATTAGAATTCTGTTCCAAGAAATTACATTAAGTAGACCATATTCATGAAGTCAACTTGTGTGGACAGAGATGTGAAATTAGCATGCTGCATCAATAGCTCACAGTTGTCAACAATTGCGAGTTTGATGAGCTCTAAATTTCAAGCAAGGCTCCAACTCTTGTAAGCTTACCACAGTGAGAGAACTCATTCCTTTAATTTTAAAGAAAAATTAAGCACTGACGGGTATGAAAACGACTTGTAGGGATACTTAGGGGCAAAAATTTCGCTGGTTTGGTTTTGAAAAATTTCTCCTGAAATTTCTGTAGAATTTCCAGTTCTGGAACTTTCTTTTTCTGAGTCTACATGAGTTTTGGAGCCCCGCCTAGCTCAGATGATGCTACAGAAAAACCTCCACAGTTAGCTCCACAGACAGAGTAGAGTCCCTTGATAAAAACTCCATATAGGGAGCACTGACACGAGCTCAATGAGTTCTGATTGGTCGTTGGTTTTAGGCTTTCACAGGGACAAAAAAGAGTAAAAAACAACAAAGGCTCTATTCAAAAGAGAAGAGGAACGTATGGGAATGGACCTTTATGCTGGCAAATCTGCCCATTCGCTGCTGGTCCACCGTCAAACTTAACCTTTGAATTCATTGTTACGGTCAACTCTTTTCAAATTCATAGTAAAGAAATTTTCACAAGGCAAACTTGACAATTTTCTGCTCTTTTTATTTTTAGGTCACCAGGGCCAAACTTGATACCGAGCCCAGCTGTGAACTAGGGGCTAACAACGATCTCACAAAGGAGGCAGTGCCATCAGAGGAAGTGCCATCGGAAGAAGATGTGACTCTAAGAGATGGCTTCAGTGGCAATGATGACGATGATGATGATGAAGATGAAGATGAAGGAAAGGGAGAAAAACCGATGACTTTGTTCTCAACAATTGGTCTCAAGGCCAGTGCAGGACCCTCTGCACAAAAAGTTAAACAAAACAATGCTGCAAAAACTTCCAAGAAAGTGTCTGTTAATGACAAAAATAAAGAAAAAAACAAGAAAAAGGTGAAAACAAAAGGAAAAGAAAAAATGAAAGAAAAAGTTAAAAAGGATTCGAAGAAAGCAAGTAGCGTTAGCAAAGCCGGAAGTGAAAAAAGTAGGAAAGAAGGGCCCAAGGATATGGAAAAGACCCAAAATTTACCGGTTATTAGATGCACGCAGTGTTATGTAGAGTGTCGTTTGGACGATATTCGAGTAAACTCTCAGAATAAATTGGTGTGTTCAAATTGTGTCGAAGCTAATTTTGCCTCCCACACGCTTATTGGTGTGGGAAAAGAAAAGAGATCGTTTAGTTGCAACGTATGTTATAAGGAATTCAAATCAAAAAAGATCATTTTACGTCACTTGTATGTACATCAGGAAGATAAACCGCATGTTTGTGATATTTGTTTTAAGTCATTCAAGAGGCCAGAAAGTATGAATGCTCATAAAAAAATTCACGACAAAGATCATCCTGTTTTTACGTGTGACACTTGTGGTTTTTCCACGGCTCATAAAAAATCTCTAGAGATGCATTGCAAGCGACATGTACTTGATTATACTGTAAGATGTGACATTTGTGGCAAAGGTTACTATTCCAACAACGAATTACAGGATCATATGAACATCCATACCGGTGCCAAGCCATATATGTGTGCCGTCTGTGGAAAATCATATCCGTACAAAGTTAATTTGTTAGCGCATATGAAATATGTTCATAATCCCACGCCAAAAGAGCCTCAGATAAATCAATGTGAAACTTGTGGTAAAGTCTATGCTTTCAAAAGATCTCTCATTCTTCACAAACGAACTCACACCGGTGATAATTGGTATGTATGTGATATTTGCGGGAAAGTTTTATCCAGCAAAGAACATTTAAAATTCCACCGAAGAATTCATACCGGGGAAAAGCCGAATAAATGCTCCTATTGTGGTAAAGGTTTTGCCAAGAGTGGCAATTTAACCTTACACGAAAGAGTTCATACGGGTGAAAAACCTTACACTTGTGAGATTTGCGGTAAATGTTTCTCGCAGCGATCAACTTTAACCATTCATCGACGTTATCACACCGGGCAGCGACCTTACGTTTGTGATATTTGCAATAGAGGTTTTGTATGCCGAGCACTTTTAACCAATCATCAGAAATCTCCTTGTGCTGTCGAAAGGCGACCAGTCACTCAGCTAGCGTCATTAACGCAGTTTGTTGAGGTGATTCAACCCTTGTAATTTGGTCTTTTTAATACCTTGTGCAATTTAACAATTATTTTGAGTTTTATTTGATCTACATGTTTAATTTTTCATTTTCAACTAATGAACTGTGTCAATTTGGAATGATTCCTTTCTAATTATTTATTTTTTGTAAGCGGACATGTTACAAAAAAGAATGCTCCAATTCAATTGGCTGTCTATTCTGCCAGTGTCAGTAATTTATTTTGGAAAACTGGATTTTTCCTTTTGTATCTTGAGAACTTTTTTCTGTCTCAACATTTTTCAATGAAAATCAGTCCTAAAATTTACTAACTTCTAGTCAACTAAATCTTTTGGCTTCTATCCTATTCTTTTTTCAAAATCCAACAAAATTTTATAATCGAAGCTTTATCCGCAAATATCCTGATGAACTTTGTAAGACATAGTTCAGAAAGTTTGCTCCAAAAGTATGTCACAAATTTCTAAAATTATCTACCAGATCTAGACAGTATGTTTTCTTGACATTTTGTTAACTGCATAGCTGGTAAGATGTTAAAACTATCTTTCATCAGAATAGCTAAGCGTACAGGATTAGTTTGCTGTGCAAAATCATAAGTGGCCGTAGCCACCGGTCCAAGTCCAAAACTCCCAGCAAGAAGGTGGCATCTGCGGGACACTTATCATTTACTTCCAAGAAAAATTTTCTCAGGGAAAAATGCACAGCAAAGGACTGAAAAACTGCCTATAGAAGATGTTTGTTCTCAAAGTCACCAATTCAAGCTCTCGACCCAGCTGAACTATTTAAGCTCTTTAAATTACTAAAATTCACCCCAAAAATGAACAATTCTACTGGACTGTTTTATTGAAATATCACGGCTGTTTACTGATTCCTGAAAAATGATGCATCCAGAAGATAGACTTGTTTCTTTTCCCATCTGATGCTCCATAGATTGATTGAAGATTGTCTGAGACTCTAATCTAACCGTTTCTCTCAATTTCGATGGCTCTTAGATGGATTCCAAGGGATGCTTATCAATTTAGCGGCCTCTGGAGACCAATCAGATAGACTACTTTCTTAATATTTGTGTTTGCAAATGACAAAATTCTTTACCTCTTCACTCTAAATTGTAGTCCGGAATTGATAGAAACTCTTTGATGGACCGATAGAGAATCTGTGCCCAATCTAAGAAATTCCCGATTGATCGGTGCAGTTGAAACAGATTGGAAAAAAAAAAAATCAAAATGTAATTGACCAAAACTGGACTAATAAATATTTCTGACCCAATCCTTATTCTATTCTTTCTTGTCCAAAGTACATTCTTTTGACGGCCATAGTACTTTAATCTAAATAATAGTCCTCCAAATTTGTAGAGAGGTTGACTACCAAACTGCCTTTAAATGTATTTCCCATGGATGGGATTTTCACGGTATGAAAGTCACTATTAAGAATATCTCCTAATATGATTTGTCGATTTAAACTTTTTAAAGCTAATCCTGTAAAATAATGTTAAAAATTTGAAACAGCACTGCGTACAACATTTGTACCTGTCGTTTAAATGTTGCGAGAGTTTTGAATTTTGTAGCTTAGCATCACAAGGTGTAAAAAATTATTTTCTCGAAATATGGAGCGAATAAACAAATGAATAATTAAATATTTGAGTGAATAAAAAATGGTTATACTTGTAATTTTATTTCTAATTATTGTAAAGAAATTTTTTCCACTGGTTGTCTCTCAGCTTTTGTTTTTCATGATTTCATGTCTCCTTGTATTGTAAGTAAATGGATGTATCTTTTAACAAGTATTTCTATTAAGTTCATAAACTTATTTTAAAACAATCACAATTTTTTTTCTCCTTCTTTATTTATCAGTTTCAACCAATTAACTAATTCTTTGAAAAAATTCTGAATTTTCCCAGCTTTGTGAGCATCAAGAATACAGAGAGAAAAAAGTTAAAAGTGGTGAAATAAAGAGAATAAATGCTTTGCATCTGTAAATGAAGACTGGAAAATAAAAAGATAGGGAATGATTAAATTAGGAAGATTGTCGATATATCTAGCGTTAGATTCATTGACAAATTTGCCGTTTAGGTAATTCTTCAGCGTTTAGTGCCAATTTCTGCCACCAGAGCGATACTGTTCGATTAATTTCAAATTGCAGGCCGAAAGTAATTATATTTAAGAAAATGGAGTGTCAGTTATTAGATACTCATCTGAAGAAGGTCTTTGCAAAATTTATCGTCAATAACTTCAAAAATAAGGCTGAAAGTACCCAAAAATGAAATATCGCTTTTGGATACAAGCATCGATTCGCGATATTCCATTTTATGGTACTTTCAGCCTTATTTTTGAATTTATTGTCTTGATACTTTGCAGAGACGTTCTTCAGATGATTATCTAACAACTGACACTCCTTAAATATAATTACTTTCAGTCTGTAATTTGACATTAATCGAACGGTAGCGCTCTGGTGGTAGAAATCAGCACTAAACGCTGAAGAATCATCTTAAGGTGATTCCAGGCGAAACTTTTCCAGATTTCAATCCGATGGATAGCGCCACTAGTCGCTTTTTGAAAAAGTCGTGTTTTTGGCGTTTTAATCTGAAACCATAGATAAAACGCAAAATCCAATAACGTCAGCACCTGCAAAAATTTTTTACGGATTTTTTGAGCCCAAAATGAGCAAAATTGGTTTAAAATTAAAGCCGTAAATTATGAAATTCGTTTCACCATAAGCTTTGTGAGTGAGAGTGAGCGCGAGTGATGATACGTCTATCTGCCTCACTCACACTCATTGTGGCTTACGGGAAGTTTCGTATTTCATAATTTCCGGCTTTATTTTTGAGTGTTTCAGCCTGAAACTTTCAGGGTATCTTCCTGAAGTATGCTCGCAGGTGCTGACGTTCCTCAAATTTGTGTTTTTAGCGTGAATTCGTCTAATTTAGCAAAAAACTGTTGACTTTTTGAGCAGCGCGACGTGGTGTCCACAGTTGGAACTAATCGACCCTGGAATCATCTTAAGAAAAATATTTCGTCATATAACCGTGTCTCAGACATCTCACTCATGCTGAGAAAAATTTGTCATTTTTCCGAGAATGTTCAAAGTGAGCTAGATTATTTTATTGAGATGTATCAGGACTTCTTAACTTTTTTTTAGAGAAGTGAAGAAAATTGGCTCCATAGGTGGGACAGCAGCTTCAATTCCAAGTGCATGATCAAATTTTAGGACAATTAGAAAGTTTCAGAATTGAAGGATTCACTTTGTTGAAAGCCACTTTGGAAACTGTTACACAATAACAAACTTTTTGGAGTTTTACATTTTAATCAACCATTGACTTTATTGAAAAATTTGAAAACACCTCTTTACTCACTCAGTTATCAAAAACAGAAAAAATTAAATTTTTGAGCATAGGTAATCCAACATCCAGGGAGAAATGGAATAGCGAATAACAAACAAATCTTTTTATAATCCTACAAAATAAACAAAATTTATTAATAAACAACTAACAGCTAAATTAAGTCGATCAAATTAAATCTATTGTGTTGAGGTTTTGGAATAACATGATAATATTTTTTGTATATGTCTGAATTTTCCCGATGGCTATAAGCTTGATAGACGCAATTTCGTTGCCAGTTTGGATCAAACTTTTCGACAGTCACGATAACTTTTCCTGGTCTCATAGCATAGAGGCTGAAATCAACCCCGAATCCAACCTAGAAAATTAACAATAAAAACCATTCAAAGTTATTTAACATTATTTTTATTTTTTTTTTTTTTTTTTGGGTAACAGTTTCGAAGTTAGTGCCATTCAGCCTAACTATTCATAACAATGCATCTAAACAAAGGATAGTGATACGAATGATTATGTGGCATTTCAAGTCTGGACTCAATGGTTTTCATTGCACCGATGGAATGTCAGAGAATTTAGATCAGACCTTGAGACTGACGATGACGGGTCCTGGCAAGAGAAGTAGAAAGGAAAGGACTCTCATCAGATTATTAAGGTGCAAATCATTATGGAATCCTATCGTAAGGAATTATGATAGGAATCTCCTATTATTACGATCCAACACCACCATTACGCTTGCTCAAATAAAAGCGTTGATTGAGCATGTTGGAGCGAATTTCCAAAGGTTCTAGTGCTGGCATCTTTGTTTTTGAAGGTTTTTACACCTGAATCAACTAATAAATCGCGTTAAGCAAAAAAGTGCAACAGCCCCATTGGTAAACAGATGCTTAAAACAGTCTAATAATCAATTAGATAAACTCCTTACTTTGATTAGAATTGGGAACCTCCTGACTCGTCTCCACCAATCACCACTTACCATTCTTATCCAGTATATTCAAAGGTCAGGAATTTTGAGGATTGGCCTTTCCTATTCTTTTTACTTAGATCCAGAGACAATAAAAATTAGGTGCACAAGTGGCCCCCAAAACCCCCGCGGCGTGGGGAGCCCTCACTTACGGCCCCCTGTTTACATCTGATCGGGTGTTTGACAAAATATAACATTTGAAAGAATAAAGATATAGATGGAGGTGTAATCTTAAAGTAAAGCAGGTTTATTGCTTTATTAGATGTGATAAATTGGCCATGCATTTTCTGGGGTATTAAAGGAATATTAAGATGAAATTCAGATCTTACCTTTGGAGGGAAAGAGACAAAATTTTAAAGCTAAAATAGCGTGAAAAAATGTCTACAGAGCACTCAATTTTCAAAAACTTTCAGGAGAGGACCCCTGAACTTCCACCAACTCTAGAGGGCAGGGCCCCCCTCATTGACCCTTTCCCACCCCATTCATTGTATAAAAATGTATCTTGGTAAGGTTACATGAGGTGATCACTTCATTATGGGGGGTTGCAACAAAGTAACGGCCAACAGCCCTCACATTGGTTGATGAGTAAAGATGTTGAAATCCGTAGCAAATAAGAGCAAAGCATTCAAGTTTTTGTCGTAGGTCATCATTTCATGTAGGGGCCATTGGATGTTGTTTCCTACGTCATTTTGTTGAGTCCCAAAAAGAAGTTTGTTGCTACGCGATCAACTAGTACGCAGTCTCAAGTAAAATTGTCTCTGCTTTGATCACTTTTACTAACGAGGAAGTCAAATCAGGGAACGACTGTTGTCTTCTTTCAACCGACACAGCAAACAAAAACAAAAAACAAGCTCTTCTGAAATCTCGCAACTGTCTAATGGGAGGCAGATAATCTATCTGATCAGATCAACCTTCAACTTTTTATTTTTACTCCAGATTAAATGAAAGGGAGAAGAAAAGGAAAAAGTTGTGACATCTTACATTTAAACCAGGGTGAACGCGAAGTTTCCTTTGTCGAAAAATATTGGTACCAGGCTGTACAAAAGAAAGTGCGGGTACTTTCTGACCTCGATGTTTCGGTCTTGAACGTCTGCCGGTATTTCTGGTACAGCCACCAGCTTTTTTTGCTTTGAAACGAGCAAAGATATCTGAAATACAAAAAAAAAACATAGCTTTAGCATAACCAACTTTTATCAAATTTTCAATCGCCTAGGTAGCAGGGTACCAACAACATGTGATGGAATGGACCTATGGACCATGTTTGCAGTGTTCTGTTGAGACCCCGAAAAAAAAAAGTTGCCACCGCGTGCAAACATGGGCAAGATAGATAGTGCGTGGTCTCTATTGTATATTGTCTCTGCCTACCACAGGTAGGTATAACTGCCAAACTGGGCAAGCCATCTTCCACTATCTTTCGCAAAATGACCTTTAAAGGTTACTTCTACGATTTTAAACATTCAAAAGCGTACGCTGTCGTGATTCCACTCACCTTTAGCTAGAGGATTAGATAAAACATTTTTGGTTAGGGAGGAAAAAATGTTTAGATTCTGAAACATTTTTAAAGGAGAGATTACTTGATGGCTACTTTTACAGATATCAGATTGTTACCAAACTGTCTTTTCACTTCGGTAATTAGATTTAAAGTTTCGAAAATGAAGAGGATTTTGAATTAAAATTAAAATCTAAAAAAGAGTTAGACGACACAACACATGCATTGCTGTTGTTGTTGTTTTTGCTGTTGTTGTTTGTTATCATTTGAGTACAGACTATACAGGGTGTGTCAAAAGTCGGGAAACACCTGAATAACTTTTGAACGGCTGCGGAATGCGGTAGAGTCCCTGTATATAACAGGGACTCTAGAATGCGGATACCCAGGATACCCAGGCAAACTCAGAATAACGAGAATATTCTGAGAATATTCTACAGAGAATAACCTCAGAATATTCTCGGAATATTATAAGTTAGGCAGCTTTATCTAAACTAGAGTCCCTATCTCAACTAGGACAAAAGTTAGAGTGGGAGGGGACCAGGGTTTCAAGTGTGAAATATTTCATATGAAATTTATGAAATTTCCTTGAAATTTCACATGAAATTTCACGAAGCTGTGAAATTTATGAAATTTTTGAAATTTTTTCCCATTCGTCGTTCTTTATGATTCTTTTCTACTCTGAAGAGGAATTCGTCTAATTTTCACCATGAAATAATTGATATCTGTTTGTAACGCCCTCCCAAAGATTACTATGTATAAGTATTTCATTATGGTAAAATGTTCATTTTATCATAAGGTAAACAACCCAGGGCATCCCTAAATTTTGCATCAGTTACTTGAAGGTTATGTTTTCAAATGTTTGAAGTTCTCAATAAAGTTTTATTTCCAGCATCATTTTCATTTTATTTATTTTTTATTTTTTGCATTGCCCACCTTACTTAATGCTATAATTTTTACACTTACATGCATCGTGAAAATGTTTGTTCAAATCATAATTATTGTTGAATAATAATATAAGGGCCATCGGCAGAAACAAGGGGGGGGGTGAAAGGGGTAACCCCCCCCCCCCCCCTCCCACGTTCTACCTGAAAAGGGAGGGAAGGAAGGGGAAAAGAAAGAGAGAAAAAAAACGGGGCAACGGGGTAACCGCGGGGGGAGAGATAAAAAATCCCAAATCCCCCATTACACAGTAATTACTTGGTAAAATCTTTAGAGACCCACCAACATTTAGACTAATATCAAATTGAGAATAAATAATTTATTTATTTATTTTTGCTTGCACTGGCTGGCAGTGATATTAAAAGAAGGCAACAAACAGCTAAATAATAGCACCAATAGTTTTGTTTCTCATTTTTGGTGAGGCAAAGCAACCAAAAGGAAGTTCTACGCATTTGCGGAGTATTTTTCCGTATTTTTCATAAATTTCAGAAATTTCATGAAAAATTTCACGTGAAATTTCACGATTTTATTTTTCATGAAATTTTCGAACCCTGGAGGGGACGGACTTTTGTCACACCATGCCAAATAGTACAGTCTCCCCCCCCCCCCCCCACCTCCTGAGTCTAAAACTTTTGAACGATGAAGTATGAAAGAACAAAATTCGGGGGACGTAAATAACACAAGGAGATAAATGAACTCGTTGTCGTATACAAAATTTCCGGATCTCGTCCCGGGGGGGGGGGGGGGGGGGGTTTAGCGGATAGCCTAAACAGGGGCTCATGCATGCTCAATAGGGGTCGTGCCTCGAAATTTCTGAGATAGTTCTCCTGAGGGCCACTTGGTTTAAAAACTGTTGGAGGGCTCTACAACTAAACTTTGACTAAACTTTTGTCAAAACAGTAGTTTTTTTTCTGAAAAAGGATTGCTTGTGCTTCTTATCGTTTGAGTATTTTAGACTCCCAGTTTCTTTTTAAATTCCGACTTTTCAAATGGGAGTTTTGATTTTTTGAAAATTAGTCGAGTTGGAACTTGTTTTTTTTTGTTTTTTTTTTTGTTTTGTTTTTTTTACCTTTGCCCTGCCGGCAAACTCAGAATGAGAATATTCTCAGAATATTCTACCGAGAATAATCTCAGAATATTCTCAGAATATTCCAATCAGAATATTCCGGATATTCTCAGAATATTCCACCCAGAATTTTCTTTACAGTAGGTATATTTATACCTTTGAAGACAATATCATGGGGAAAAAATTCTGAAAACACACGAAAATATCCTGAGGACAACTTAACTTATTTTCGAAACACGATTATGAAAAGAATATTCTGGAAATATTCCGAGAACATTCTAAGAATATTTTTAGAGCGTGATTGCCCCTTTTGCCACCCCCCTGTATCCGACAATATGTTTGCGCTTTATTATAGAACGATGTATCACATGATAAATGCTGCCATCTGAAAATTTCGAGTCGGGAAGGGGGGGCGAACTGGGAAAATTTGGCCCGGGGTGCTGATTCCCCAATTGGCCCGGGTACCCGAGTGTGCGGTTTAGGGGGGGGGGGAGAGATCCTCCCCCGGAAATTTTTTCGACATTTCCACCTTTCAAAACGAAATTCAGTGCATTTCACAATAGAGGAAACTGCTTATTCTACCGTTTCTTTCATCGGTAATTTGTCACATACTTAACGCAATACAGAGTGAAAGACATGAGCATCGGGAGGGGGGAGACCTAGTGAAATGCTACACCTTTGACATTTATGGTTGATTTGAGGTAGAGTTATTTGTTTATTTGTGCTGAAGCTGGGGCTGAGCCTTCATTTGAACTATAGCATTTACTAATATGTATAACTAACGAAACTATTTTTTGCGGTCAAGTTACACGATGAGCTACTTTGCCACTTTTTCCCCTTTTTCTCTTCTTTTCTGAGCAGCAATGGAGCTGTTGCAAACTTTTGCTACAGGCTTATTAATGATTGATTATTGGGTAATACCCAGTAAAAATTACGATTAGCGCACTAAAAAATCACGAAATCCACTCCTAAACGCACAAAATGCTTTTTATCGCGAGACCGTAATGGCGGCTGGGGCCGCGGTTTTCATCGGGGCTCCCTATCTTCAATCAGCGCCATCTACACGAGGTGTTCTCGCAACACCACACAAGAAGAAGAAGAGGCATACAATTGCCATAAGAAAACCGCGGCCTCGGCCGCCATTACGGTCTCGTATTTAAAAGCATTTTGTGAGTTTAGGAGTGGATTTCGTGATTTTTTAGTGTGCTAATCGTTATTTTTACAGGGTATTATCAAAGATTACTTATACTCCAGATATGGCACTAGCTAAAATCTTGTTGAGCGCCTTCATTGCTAAAACATATACACTGGCCCACGGTTTGTTTACGTTTCGGCGAGCGAGGGACGTGCGGGCGGGGTGGGGCCAGTCGGCTGGCCCACGACCCCCACCCCGCCCGCACGTCTCTCGCTTGCCGAAACGTAAACAAACCGTGGGCCAGTGTATGTGTTTTAGCTCGATTTTAGAAATGAAGGCGCTCAACAAAATTTAACATTGGCAAGATAGCTAGTGCCATATCTGGAGTATAAGTAATCTTTGGGTATTATCCCTTATTCAACTATAAATAAGCCTGTAGCAAAAGTTTGCAGCAGCTCCATTTGGCCCGTGAGGCCGTTGGCCTGGGGTGCGATCGTACCCCCAGCACCCCGGCCAGTCCGGCCCTGGGGGGGGGGGGGGGGGGCGATAGAAACCTCCTGCAGGATGCCCCCGGAAATTTTTGATGCACCAAAAAGGAGTTCCCATTTCGTTATAGCCACATACCTACCCCAAGTTTTCTTTTCTTATCTCCAACTCAAAAGTTTGATGCAGGAAGGGGGAGGGGGGCCGGGCGGGGGCTCTTTGAAAAACCCTGTAAGTACAGAGGCTTTATCAACGAATATAACGGTATATGGCAACATATATTCAGCCGACGAATTTTGAAAATAAAAGTAACAGCGGATGATCCGGACGTAAGTACTGTATTGCGCAAACATTAGTTTTGCGAGAAAATCGCTATCACAAATTTAAATATAGGGAGTCAACAACTCAAGTTTGGTCGAATATAGGTGGTTTTTATGAGACGTAATTTCAAGTTTTCCAAGGGGTGGAGGGGGGGAGGCAAAGCTATTTTCAAAAAGCTGAGAAGGAGACTTTCTGAAATTCCGAAAAATCTTCAGGAAGCACGCATCCTCTTACCTCTATTACTCCCCCGAGGAAGGTATGTACTATCGACGAATTAAAGATTGTCGCGAGATTTTCACGAGCTAACTTTCGCCTTCGAGGTTCCGGTTCAGCCACTCTTCATACTCATCACACTTGGTTAGCGAGAGGTCAGTGCGGTTGGGGCGCGAAAGCCGTTGCAGATCAGTCCCACTCACCCACCCATATCTAAAAATGAGTGAAAATCTCGCGACAATCTTTAATTCGTCGATAGTACATCATTTATCCAAAAAATGTCGACTCTTGAGGAAGAAGGGGCAAGTTTTCCTCAGCCCTAAAGCAAACTTTTTGTTTCCGTATCTTGTCCGCCAAAGAGTTGTCCGCGGCCTTTCAAAAGTTATTTAGGTGTTGCAGGACTTTTGACTCACACACACGCACACACACACACTCACACACACACACACACACACACACACACACAGACACCCTCTGTAACAGTGTTGCCATTTCTTGGATAATTATCCGATTTTATCCATTTGGCCAAACATAGAACTCGGGAGGCAGAATAACGTCAACCGGATTATAGTAAATGTAGGCACTTCGGAATAAAGTCAATGCCTAATTTCACCGGATTAACGTCAACTCCAAAACCGCGGTAGAATAACGTCAACTGATGTGAGAAAATCTAACGTTTGAATACCCAATGTTTTTTGAAAAGATGTCTATTCAAGTAATAGACCATCATGTGCCTTCTTCTCCACGGCTTATTATTATATTCACTGTTTCTATCCTGACCGTGATTTTAACGGAATTCTCTTGTTCTTCTCTTTCGTATGGCGTCAATTGATGAATTATATTATGATGATTTACAATCAATTACTTATTATTATTATCATGGATTATTCAAGAAATAAGCTATGTGCCTTTAGTAGGTGCCTTTACTTTCCTTCATGATCCTGACCTAGATCATACCAAAAATTCTCTGTTAGCTCCCCTCTACCCAAAGAATATACTCTTTGCCTCTACCTATGGCTTTAACTGTTGAATTGGACATTAAAACTGATTATAATAATTGCCATGGGTTTTCCAATTTTTCTCAGTCTATCCAGCCCCACCCGGCATTTGCCTGTAATTCAGACTGCTGCCCCTAAATCACCTCTCCCAGGACTTGCTCTGCAAGTTCTCATTTCTACCACAGGTTAAATTCCCAAAGGAAGCTCTAAGAAATTGTCCGCAACAGGCTTGGAGAGTGTTGCCCGGGCAAAGAGGATGATGCAACGGATCAAATGCAATCTCATTCTCCCTTTCTGAGGCTACTTTTTAGTGTACCGCCAATGTGAACGCACTAAAACGAGGCTAATCGCAAAATATTGAGTTGGAAAGTCTTCGTAGAGCTTCTAACACAGACGCCAGGGTTTAGTCTGAGAGAACAATGGTGGCATGGTTTGTCATCTCAAGGATTCTTGGCTTTGCAGGAGAGAGAGGTTGTTTCAAAAGATTTGGCAGATGATAGAGCAGCAAGTTTGTAAGGTTTGTGTTTCTGAGTGCAGAGACGCTGATGAATCTACGGGGCAGGAAACCGGGCAAGCTGTAATCCGTCATCTTTCATGAAATAACCTCTAACCGCAGTTAATTTAGGGAAGTTTTCAAACGCTGCTCCTCCCAAACCAAACCGAAAATGCAAGCAATGTTAAATACTCGTATTCATTTATTAAGAATGCTAAAATGTCTTGTAGAAAAGTCATGCCAAAGATTCAATTTGGTTTGAAGGAATTAATATTCTCAAGCTATTAATATTTATGCATGAGAACTGTCTCTAGCCTCTTCTAAACGTTCAATAATGCATGTAAAATTGATAGCTCAGAATGGTTCGGAGATGCTAGACTGGACAACTTACTGATAAATACTTACCAATGGTAGAGCAAAAAGTTAACGGAAGAGCGTCAAAGTACTTTCTGAAGCCAAACTCAAGTTCTACCCAGGATAATCAAACGCCAAGTAGAACAGTTTGAATTTTAGAAATACTTAAAAACAAGAGAAAAGTATCAGTAGTGTAAAGGGAAAAATACCATTGCCGGCCATGATAAGACATTGGAAGTTGTTAATGATGCGGTTATACTACAAAACTGAGGCAGGCAATCAAATTGATGGGCAGGAAGGAGGCTTTACTTCTGCCCGGTCATCTTCCAAAATATGAAAACCTGAATTCTAAATTACATCCAGTGATGAATTGAAATTAAGCTATACATGAAATTGGTAAGAAAAGAGACGTGTGCCGGCGTTCTGAGCATGGGAGGCGCACCGCGATTGCAGAAAAATGTAAAAATTCTAGGCAGTAAACTATCTGAAATTATTTTTTCTCACAAGAGTGAACCTTGATGAACATTAAAAACTGAAAACTACTGTTTAAAGACTTTCCGAATATTTTCTTTTTAAATTTCGCGGAGAGATTGACATTGAGAAGGCGAATCTGAAAGCGAATCACGAATAATTTGTAAACACAAGGAAAAGTGATGTAATCCTGGAACGCGAAATTGTTTTCACGCTACAACTGGGAAACTTTCAACTTGACGTGTTAACCATTTGGCGGACTGAGTTTCAGAAGTTTCGAGATTTAAAGGCATTTAACAAATTTTGAGAATATTTTCGAGAAGGGTTGCCTAGGATTTGGAATCTTACGAGGAAATTCAAACGTGCAAGAAATCCGGGACCCCCAGTCAGGGAATATAGTCGGGAAAGTTTTCACTCACTCTAAGTTGTGGTTGGCTGCTATGGACCATGTTCTCGGTAACCAATTTCAAAAAGACGGGCTAAAGAATTTTTCGAATTTGTTGAATTTTCTCCTAAATGAAAGGGTAGATGAAAATTTGCTGCCCACTGGGCCACGAAAATTGTGACTAATGGGACGAGGAAACCGAAAATGGCGCTCTCACGACGGTAAAAGATATAATAGAGGAGAAAAAATAGGAAGTCAAAAATAGTTTTCACCATTCAAGATCTTGTGTCACCAAACTATTGTTTCTAGAATCTGAATCTTGAAAAATAAATCTATACGCATGTAAAGTGTTGACGAATAATTTTCAAAAAACAGTTAGAAATCATTATTTTATTATTTTCAAAGTACATCAAGGCTTCTTGAAAATTATTCGCTCCTTTTCTTTTATACAACAAATGTGGGCATACAGGCAGTGGTGTCTGATACGAAATATTGGCTCCAACTTTCTTCCCCCTCTTCCCTTAAAAATTAATGTTGAGGGAGCTGAAGCCCCCTGAGTCTCTCCTCCCTTTTTTTTTTTTTTTTTTTTTTTTTTTTGAGAATTTTTGGCTTTATTCTCAGTTTAAAACAGGAGAGAATCGACAGCCACCTATAGACAAACAGAAGAAAAGTGTTTTTAAAGTATTGAATGAAGATTGTTAATTGTAAGGTGAAGGGATAAGAATGGATAAACATATAATTAGCAGGAAAAGAAAAGAAGAAGAATATTCCTTATTAAACTTCACGCTTTGAGGCCCACCCAAGCGACTTCCTATAGGTACCAGAGACTGAGCCATGGAAAACAATCCAAGGGAGTATATGGGGTATCAGACACAAATAGATGATAGTATCTCTCCTCCCTTGTGAACACAACTACATTCAGGCAGTGTTTCTGGACAAAAATAGTTAAAAATGTAAATAAATTTGTTGATAACTGCTTTAGATTACTCATCCCGCATCCGCATTGTATATTCTAAGCAGACATAAATCATGGGAGTTTAACCGGATTTTTCTTTCTTCATAAACCAAACTGCATAAGGTCACTGAATTTATTGAGAACGCCTTCTATTCACTATAGTATCTTCTCCTATAGTAAAATTTTTCAAAAATGAATGACAAAAGAATTGATTCATGATCAAAACTTATGAGGGTGCCATTAACCACAGTTGGTTCCTGAGACCCACCACCCACTAGATGCCCATGGGGGGGAGGGGGGCTTTGGGGGCTCAAGCCACCCTCCTGCTCTTTTTTTGGAAAAGAGCTCCTACATGAGGGAGACAGTGGTCACAACTCTTCATGCCCCCTGCGTTTTAGGGAAAGGGCTCAAAAAAAGGGAATAAGCAAAGAAAGATTTATAGCTCTCCAAGCCCAAACATTTACATACATGGAGAAGGGCTCAAGAACAACAGTGAGAATCGAAGGAAAAAAAGGTCATCACCTCTCTTCAAATCCTTCCATTTTTGAACCCACAGACCGCCCATGTCATCATCTCCGTTCTCCAGCTTTTAAAATTAATTGCAAAAAAATTAAAAAAAAAATTAAAAAATTTAAAAAAAAAATTAAAAAAAAAATTTAATTAAATTAATAAAATTAGCTTGGTTTGAGGGGAGCAATGTTTAGGAAACTTCCTAAAATCAACTGAGGGTATCTCCACTACTCCTACAATGAGCTTAACCTGCGTAGGTACCCGAAAAAAATCCGACACAGGCAAAATCTACCTTGCAAATGGAACAATTCAAGTAAACAAACAAAAACTATATTTTACCACTCATTCAAAAAATGTACGATCTCTGCAGATACTTGCTTTTTTCACAGCTGCGCTGTCTTTGTTTAAAAATTTCCTTTAATACAGGCGTCACCGGTTTTACCTTATTCCAAAATGAGCAAGTTGACGTTATTCAGTCGACGTTATTCTATCTTCTCATAGAACTTAGTAAATTATAGACATATTTGGCAACATTGCTCTGTATACAATCACGAGAGGTCGTTTCATTCGAGTATATTCCGGCGAGCAGAGCAATAGTTCCAAAGCTATGCCATGTAGATCGACACGCTTCAGATCGACTCCTTCGATATGCAATTTGCATAACAGTACATTTTTCTGTTTTACTCTCTTTTATTAGGGATCCTAACCCAATATTTTTTTTAAAGTTTTTACGCAAATCTGTATCAAATGATTAAAGGTAAGCAATAAGCTGTAATATTATATCATCCATCCAGCAAAGAAGCATCTCCAAATTTTTTGATGCTGATGAGAATGAACTCTAGCGGCGAAAAGATAAATGTCATCTGTAGGTGACAAGAATGCTAATCAAATACTACACTATCGTTCAATTGATACTCCATAACAAAGTTTCAAGAAAAATAGCTGATAAAGGATGATTGCCGCCAGAAGGTAAATAAAAAATTGATTCCCACCTATTAAACGGGCTAGATTGGTAATTTTTAGACTCTCCTTACCTCCATTATAACTACTTTTACCATTGCCCAAGATCATATTGATTCGTTTGCCCAGGTAGTCTCCAATTCAAGCTGTATGAGCTGGCTGCTGAGTGTCTGAAGGTTATGTTCCCATTCTTTTTCAGCCTTGAACATTTTTATAATTATTAAACTTGACGAGTGTGAAGCGTTTTTATTGCCTCTAAGAGGCAGTTTTGTTATTTCACCTTTTTAGTGGATCCAACCCTTTCATCCTCACATTGTCGGGAGCTGAGTCTTCCTTCCGTTGAGTGTTTGATGACGAGATCAGATCTCACCGAAGACCTTGTATCAGGAGACGGGCAGGGCTTGATGGAGGGTGGGGCTGCTGCAGCTATAGTTCCAAGCAAAATGTAAAGAGTGGACGTAAAAAAATTAACTCGTAAAATTGCAAGGTTTCTATTGGTGGGGGGACTGGGTGTAGGAAGACCCCGGAGGGTAGCAAATCGATGCGAGACTAGGGCAAGGTGCTTGAATGATAGGATCGGTGAGGCGTAGGGTGAAACTGACCTATCTTAAGCAAACCTGACCTAACCTAACCTTACAGGTGTATTGGTTGAGTTGGGGACACAGCCAAACGGACAAGTAACTCAAGCTTTTCACAAAATATTGAGGTTCGGGTTAGCAAAAAATTGTGAGACGGCTTTGCCGCAATCTCAATTTTTTGCGACAAACTTGGTTTACTTGCCTAGCTGTTATCAAAGGTCTACGTTGATTTATTTAAAATCGGTATTGTCAAGCATGTTGGTAAAATCGGACAAAAATTATTGCTAAAATTAAGAGCCTGCAGGGGGATTCGAACCCGAGACCGGCTGTATGGCTGGTTTGAACTTTGCCGCTACACTAACCGACCACTCTGACGAACAGGCACAATCTTTGTGTGTATCAACACAATTCGCCCCTGCTACCAGTGTCACTTCGCCTCACTGATCCTATTAATCAGACACCTTGCTTTAGTCTCCTGTATCGGGATTCCGCAGCAAATGGTGTAAACTAACTTTGGAGACTGGGAATGAACTGGTAAAACAGGAGGAAGCCAGTGAGCAGACTTTTCCTTTACTGGCCCGCATGGTCTATTGGATCCTGGCGTAGCTCTTGCAGGAAGATGGGCAAAAATGTGACTTGATTAGAATTTTGTTTTAAGGGTGGTCCTTTAGGGTGGTTTTAACATGTAGATTGTTACATCATATTTTGAACTAGGGTGATCTCAACCCCTTTCCTATTTTGCTCGCTGTATTAACCGATAGATAGCGGAAATCTGCATACCATCTGAATATTTCGAAAAACTCGAATCGTCACTGCAAGAATTTGTAATTGGAGAATGTTATTGCAAAAAATGATCTCATTCCGCCTCTTATTAATGCCAATGGTCAAAATACACCAAGATAGAGTATCACAGATGGATGCATAGACAAGATGAGCAATATTTCTTCTTGGTGTAGTTTTACCAATATCTGAGGGTATAAAAATATGGCATTTTGAAAGAATATACTTCAAGTCCGTTTCCATCCAGTGATGTTCCAATTTTCGGAAAGTTAAACATACATTCAGATTTCAGCTTTCTATGAATTGATATTTAGAGGATAATAGCAAAAGGGTCTGCAGGCTGATTCTCCCTATTTGGACGAGACGAGACGAGATAGGAAGAAAGGATGAATGCCATTGGTTTAAACGGCGTCGCGTGACAGATTAGGACCTTGTTACGAGTATTTGTCTCTGGTTACGAGTCATTCTTTTCAAATTCATGACTCGTAACCAGAGACAAATACTTGTAACAAGCTGCTAATCTGTCACGTGACACCGTTTAAACCAATGGGATTCATCGTTTCTTCCTATCTCGTCTCGTCTCGTCCAAATAGGGAGAATCAGCTTGCAGGAGTAAGTGTAAAAGTTCCGAGAGTGTTTAAGCAATATCATTTAAACTGATGTTTTTTCCCCCAAATGTACTTGCCTAGTTCTGAGTATGTTCTGCGTAAGTTTTTGTTTCTAACATTTTTTTATGAAAAATATGAATTTTTGAAAATGGGTCCAAAATGACTCTAAGCCTTTGAAATTTATACAGTCTGCATGTTTGCTTAATTTTATTTTTTCTTTTCCATCAATATCTCATGTAGGAGTCACAGTTTGAAAGTTTTGAGTGTGAGCAAACTCCCTTTGATTTTTATTTGGGGGGGGGGGGGGTTCCAAAAAATTTAGGCTCCTCATCATGAAACAGCTTCAACCGAAACCCTCTATTTGAATTTACAAGTCAAAAATACCTTTGCTCTAGAAATCTCCATCAAAGACTAATTTGGACTTCAACTAGGACTGACTGTTATAAGTAAACAATGAGGTCAAACTTCTCTAGCTGCCCTCTGCTATCACAAAATGCACACTTGCAGTAACTCAAGGCATGGCCCACATTTGTGACTGCCTCGTTGCAGGTCGTACCATTCGTGTGCTTTGCCCTCTGGCATGATGACTTCGGCCCTTTGGATGTTACTGCTCAAACTTAGATACCCTAACTTTGTGTTTGAAATATTTATCTGTCTTTTTAAATGTTCATGAGCATGGAGTTATACCTATCACTTTAGTGTGTAAATTCAAATCAGCTGAACTTTTTTTTCTCTTTTCAGTTTATTGGCATTAAATGCCCGCCCGGGAACTTTCCAGAAATTTCCAAGTATTTTGTAAGTATGATTTAAAATTAGTCACATCTTGTTTGATAAAGTCAGTGGCTGGGCTGCAGAAAAAGCTCATTCATGTGATTGAATGAAAGTGTGGAAGGCTCGCTGAGCTGCTACATGATTGAGAAAATTTAAGCCAAGTTTGTTGCATCAAGCAAAATTTTCTTTGAGCACTCTACTACCATAAAAACAAATGAAAAAGTAGTCGTAACTTAGCAAACTGAAAATGAAAATGTGGAGGCTTCCAACAAAGTTTCAAAAACGTGAGGTTTTTTCCGTAGGTTTTGTGAAAATGTGGAAGCCGAGAAACATTTGTCTCCCCTTCTTCTGCTGAAATTTAGTCAATATTTGAGAAAAGTAAGCACTTCTTTTGTTTGAGGCTGCATTTTTGTTCTAAGATGAAAATGTCTGACATGGCTGAGACTCTATACTTCATGAACAAATGCTTACAGATTATATACTCCTGGATCTTATGTATGAATGCAAGAACGGCTCTTAAAACATTAGGTCTTTGAAGATGAACATTGGGAAAGTATTAAAGTCTCTAATTAAAGGCTAGTTTTTTATCCGTGAAACACGAAACACAACAAAATGAGTTTCTCTTGTTTATTCTTGATTGAGTATGGTTCGCCTAGGGTTCCGATTTAAAAAAAAACGGGCTCTCTCCAAATTCTTGCTTACCGTCTTTGTTCACCTATCTGAACTATGCTATTCATTTATTTTCTGTGCCATCTTTTGAAGCATCCCTTTTAATTTGTTTTCTGAAATGAAACTTTTGCTGTAAACAAGTCAACAATTCAAAGAACTCAAGATTTGACGGATCCGAGGTTACATCCCAGCGGAACACGAGTAGCTGTCATCATTGAACGGACTCGTCAGAGTGTTCAGTTTCGTTCTGATAGAACAGTCAAACCGCGATGGCAAAACCCAGTAAAAAAACGGGAGTGTTTTGTTGTGATTAGTTGCGTACCAATTAAAAAAATTAGTCGTAAGAGCACTTATGTTGTTTTTTGAGTTCTTGCAGGAATGGGGTTGTAATTTTAAAAAAAAAAACGAATAGCTTTTTCCATCAAACTTTGGGGGACTTTAGCTCAGAAGAAGGCATTTGTGGAAACAGGCTCTCTACAAGAAAAATTTTGACTTAAAAATTCCCTTCTGTAAATCCTTCAATTTTTGCTTATTGGCTTTGAAACTCCTCTGTTTGATTTTGTTGCCTGTCGGCAGAGTTGGGCAAAAAATTATTCGGAAATTATTCGGTGTGTCCGGCAACGCCGAGTCAATCGAATTATTCGACGAATAATTCTACAATTGACCTATACCTTCTGTGTGTTTCCCTTTCCTCAACTCAGGTAGCAAACCCAGTTTTCAGTGTTGCCGGAGTCATTTCATTATTTCTGATTATTCGGTTGCCCAACTCTGCCTGTCGGAAATTAATGTTTCTATTTCTATTGAAGCATACTTCCATTTGTCCTTTGCTTCAATTCCATGACCAACCGCTTCTGTACTGATTTTTTGTAGGTGTAGGAATGTAACCTTAAAGTCAGTGCCGCCCCCTACACTTTCAGCTTCAGAAACCCACGATGATAAGAATAAACGTCTCGGACGACCAATGTCTCCTCACCTCCAAATTTATCAGCTTCAGTTAACATCCTTGTTGTCAGTATCACATCGAGCAACTGGCATAATTCTGACATCATATGCAGCTGGATTTGCCTATTGTAAGTTGTAAATCACAATGTCCATCAAACTACTTCGAATGAGTCTGTTTAGGTGTTTCTTCAGCATTTGGTGCCAATTTCTGCCACCAGAGCGCTGCCGTTTGATTAATGTTAAATTACAGGTCGAAAATTTTTCATATTTGAGTGTCAGTTACTAGGTAATCATCTGAAGAATGTCTCTGCAAAATTTCTCACCAATAACTTCAAAAATAAGGCTGAAAGTACCAAGAGATGAAATACTGCACTTTGATACAAGAATCGATTTACGATATTCCATTTTTTGATACTTTCAGCCTTATTTTTGAAGTTATTGACGAGATATTTTGCAGAGATGTACTTCAGATGATTATCTAGTAACTGACTTACCGTTTTCTCAAATATAAATTACTTTTGGCCTGTAATTTGACAATAATTGAACGGTAGCGCTCTGGTGGCAGAAATTGGCTCTAAACGCTGAAGAATCACCTCAAGTTCAAACAATGGGGCTATTGCACACTTTTTCTATAAGCGATTTAATAGTCGATTATGGCGTAAAAACCTCAAAAAATAACGATGGCGGCACTAAAAACTTCCAAAATCCACTCCTAAACTCAATAAACGCAGTTATTTGCGCGAGCGTAATGGTGGCCGAAGGCACTAACAATGGGAGATTCCTATCTTAATTTCGTCACTCTTTCTATGCTGACAAGGATGATTCACAGAGTAATTAGTCATCAGAGTGATGATCCACATCCGATGAATGGTACTGCAACACCAAGTGACATCGGTGTCTAATGAAAGTCGTCTCTTATTGGTCACTTCTTGATGGAGTTTCAGAATTGTTAGATGGGAATCTCCCATTGTTAGTGCCTTCGGCCACCATTACGCTCGCGCAAATAACTGCGTTTATTGAGTTTAGGAGTGGATTTTGGAAGTTTTTAGTGCCGCCATCGTTATTTTTTGAGATTTTTACGCCATAATCGACTATTAAATCGCTTATAGCAAAAGTGTGCAATAGCCCCATTCCTAAACAAACAAAAAACAAACCAAAAACCGGAGCAAGTAATTCTCAACCATGTAAATATGCTTGAGAATTAATGGGAGAATCTGAAAGTTCAAGCATTACAAAAGTTGAAAGTTTTTAAAGTTCTTACAAAAGTTGAAAGTTTTTATGATTTAAACACTTGTCATCTTGGAGTTTATTGAATAGAATTCCAAGTACTCTTAACTGCTCTTTAAGTACAGCTTTAGCTAAGGTATATGGAGGAACAGGTATGGGCAGGAGGCAGAGCTGAGATTTGAGTGTGCATGTGTGAGAGTACTGTGTGAGCTGAGGCAACGACTACGTCTCAAAGGCATGTGTTCCACAGCGACGAACAAACCAGGATTGTGAGGCTTAGGCGACGACTATGTTGCACGTAGAGCTTCTATATCTTCGTCCACAACTAACTTCGTTAATCTCCACCTCCTGTCCATACCGGTTCCTTCATCTACCTTGAGCTTTAGAATGACAACTCTATTTTTGGAGGAAAATTCAATTTGTAACTCCAACTACAAGTGATTTTTGAAAAGCAACAATGAAACATGTTCATAGGTCTGAGTTTTGATGATGTCTATTATGAAGATGATGAAAATAATCAGAGGTGCCTTTGGTTTTTTCCTAAGTATTGCCTCTTTTGAATGGTCTAAAAAAATCTCAAAAAAAGTCACATCCCAAAAAGCGTGCATGGAAGGGTTAATGTTGCAAAAAATTGTGGGGATTGTGTCTAGGCCTGGGCTATGTTTGATGCATCAATGGAAGTTTCAATGTGTTCCTGTTATCGGATGGATTTGATGCGTTTATGGATGTCTATTGATGCATCGAAACTCAATTTATCGATATTTTCACTAAAAACAGATCTAAGAGTCGTTTTTTCCTCTCAAATCATCTCCGAAGCATAACAAGTATCTTGACTTCCAGTGATTTCTCATTTTTGACTTGTTAAAATTTGTGTCGATGCATTGAGAAAATGTTGATGTTTTTTAGACATCTAACTTCGATACACGAAACAAGACATCGCACAGGCCTAACTGTCATAACTGGTAATTCCCATTTAAAGCAATTTATTTTGGACAAAACATCTCTGGAATTATGAAACGTAGCTAGAAACAAATCAAAGGCATCATTGGTTTTAGCTCACTGAGTACTTCCATTAATAAAAATACACAAAAGATTCATGCCTATGCTCATACCCCATCCAGGATTTGAATGAAATCCTAACCTCGTATTTACCCTGAGAAAGGCCTAAAATATTTGGAGAATTTCCTTACTGAAGAAAAAAAAAGAAAACTAAACCGATTTTGTTGCCCTCTTTAATTTTGTGAAATTCATTCTCTGCGTTTTATTTTCAGTATCCTTCACTTCCGGTGATGTAAAAAGCACAGTTGCACTCATCCAGAGTATTGGCGTTCCATCTCCTATATTATTTGTCTTCAAAGCCGGGCTTGCCTTTCCTTTCACTTTCCACCTGTTAAATGGAGTCAGGCACTTGGTACGTTCAGCATTTTGCAAGATCAATTCTGTTTAGATTATTGTAATATTGGGAGCGTTCCAGAATTCTCCGATCCGATAAACCGGGAAAGTGCATCAGAATTTCCGTGGAGTGTTTACGGTAAAGCCGATAATGTTTTGATGAAGCTCATCGGTTCGCCGATGAATTTAAGAACAATCACGGGCGCAGCGTGTTATTGCTAAAAATGTCTGTTTACATTTCAATAACCTCCAAAACACCCATAAGAACACGCGGAAATAGGTTGTTTACTTCTTTGAGGTTTGTTTACATCGGCTTTACCGGAGTTCTTACTCCGATAAATCCGGTGTACCCCGAGGAAGAGTTCTGATGAACTTCATCGGAGTTCAAGAACGCTCCGTTGAACTTCCCCGGGTTATCAGAAACGAAATCGGGGAATAAAAGAACGACTTGGTAATTTAGCGGTTTAGCGGGAAAGCTCCCCGGAGAATTCTAGAACGCTCCCGTTCCTTGATTGATTGAAATTATTGATCAGTCAGAATGCTCTTTTTAGAGAAAATTCTCTCCATTGACATGTTTATCCTTTGCTGTTTGCTGGCCCAAGACAGTGAATGAACTTCCAAAGATATTTGATGATGAAAGCCCTGCTCCGAATCCCCCAGAGTTCTCAAGTTAGCGAATTTTCAAGAGCTGAGTGTATGTCCATTTACAGGAAATAAACAGCAAACTAACAAGTGAGAGAAATGTTTTTTGACAGTTTGACTGTTCTGAACAGATTCTGATGGATTTTAGAGCCCAAAACAAGCAGAATTGGTTTAGAATTAAAGCCATAAATTATGAAATTCATTTTGCCATAAGCTTAGTGAGTGCGAGTATAATAACATGTTTATCTGCCTTACTTGCACTCATTGAGGCTTCTGGAAATTTTCGTATTCCATGATTTCCGGCTTTATTATTGACTGTTTCAGCTTGAAACTTTGAGGGTATCTTCCTGAAGTATGCTCGTACGTGCTGTCGTTTCTCAAAGTTGTACTTTTAGCATAAATTCGTCAATTTAAGACTTTGACTTTTGACTTCTTGAGCAGGGAGACGCGGTGACCTTGGTTCAAACTAATCGACCCCGGAATCAACTTCAGGATGAAGAGACACAGAGGAACCTTTTCGCATATTTTTCCTTGAAAAGTGTAATTTTCAATTTAGAATTATTTTGAAGTAATGATTTTTTTCTGAGAATACCAGTGGTGTAGCGTGCTATTTAGCAACATTTTATTTTGCCCATTTGTACTGTTGTCTGTCCTTTGAATCCAACTATTGAATTCAAATGTTAGCTGGGGCAAATTTTAAACAGCGATATCTAGCTGTAACTACGCAACGAAAATGTTTTATCATTACCGTTTCTTTCTTGAACGTTTCCTAATTCAATCAGGCTCAAGGAATATCCGGCATCTGAAATAAAGCCAGTTGAGTCATGTATATATTATTGGTTGGGGGATTTTTTTTTCATCCAGGCAGTTGTCATAATCACTTGTTGGTGTTCCTTCTCTCAAGAATAATTTTATTTTATCGTGGAATGTTTGCAGGTGTGGGACATGGGACGAGCTTTGACTATCAAAGGAGTTTACTCCACCGGTTACACTGTTGTGGCCTCTTCGGCAGTGTTGGCTCTAATATTGGCTTTCTTGTAAACAGGATTCTCCATAGATCCGCGGCGATAATTAGAAGTAATTCATAAGTTGCTTGCAATGTCTCTTTGTCTCATAAGATCCTTTAAATTTTCCTATTTTTCTTTTCTCAATCACTATTTATGAAAAGAAAAAAATTGCATCGATCGCTTAGGTCTTGAAGTAATGAAAGAATGTAAATTGTGTTCTGATATGTGTGTAATATATTTGTTCTAATTTGTTGTTATATTTTGTTAGTTTTTAATGAATCAAGAAAAACTTAATACAGTTTATTAGGCCAACTCCAAATCACTGTGTTGGTTAACTCCCTTTTGGGGCACTTGTCCTCCTTTCCAGTCTCCGTCCTCTCGTCCTCCTATCTTAAAAAAGTACACAATTTTTTTTCTGTCTGAAAATTTATCAAATTTTAAAAAGGACTGGTCCAATTTAGGATTTTTGGATCACTAAGCCACATCATTACTGTTACCTTGTTGGGTACCATTTGTTGAGTTTCAAGTATTTCCATTTTTTTATTTTTTATTTTTACATTTCGGACAATTTTTAGGTTGCAGATTTCAATTCTGCCGACCTCTATATACTCGGCAGCCATCTTGGATTTCACAATTATTCAAATCTGACGGCAGAATTGAAATCTGCAACCTCAAAAACCCCCAATTTCCGGTTTTGATTGAATTTTGTCAACAACATGCGAAGAAATGATTTTTTCCGGCCTCGTCGCTGCTGCTGAGAACGCAAAAATAGCGATTTTTGACACTTTAAAAATTCATAACTCAAAAACAAATCATTTCCCGAAAACGAACTTTAGCTCATTTTAACCGGTAAAGAAAGGTCTTTCTTTGTGACAGTTCTTTGTTTTCCTCAGTGCAATCCGCTTTTGAAAAAAATTCAAAAAACTAATTTTCTTGGAATTTCCAAAGTTTTGAAAATGCAAAAACTCAACTGAATTTCAATATTTTTGAAATATTTTACACATCAAAAGATAGGTCTGTCTTTAATAAATCTCTTGATTAAAAAAATGTTTGTTTTGATATCTTTAACCGTTCAAAAGTTATGGCCAAAAAACCGTTTTACCTTTGACCCCCCCCCCCCCCCCAGTTCTAAGAAGGCAAAAATAAATACTAGGCCATTTTTGGACTCCCCGTGAATAGCTCTATCAGCCCTGAAAAAATGAAGGCAATCCATTCTCAGCCCACTCCTTATGGGCGATGAAACAACCTCTTTGCCCTTTTAAAGGGCAGCAGAGTTGTAATCTTGCCCCCCCCCCCCTCCAAAAACGTTGGCACCGCCTAGTTCATATTGGCTTATTGGCAGAAAATAAAGAAAGTGGAGACTCAATAGTAAAACAATGAATTTGGAGGTGAAAGAACTCAACATTTATTAAACCAACGGAGATCAAAAAGTGCAGAAAAAGAAAGACATAGGCTTCGAGTTGACGAAAGATACGCTATACAGTGTGTGGCTTGAACCAAGGAATATGGCAATGCGGCTGACAGTTCTGATATTTAGTTCCTCTGCAACTTTGTGATGTGGTCAAAAGAATTAAATTTGTTTTATGGTCTTGGTCTTAGTGTTTCTTTGAAAAATGGGATTTGGAATTTGACCCTCTTGAAAGAGGTGGAACTAAATAACACAGGTGGAATCAGTGGCGTCGCGTGCAGTTTGGCAACAATGTATTCTATCCATTTAAACTCATGTAAAATATCGAATTCAGGGGGTTCACAGTGCACAATGAAAATTCGATATATTTAATGAGTTTAAATGGAGCAGTTGCATTGTTGCCAGATGGCACGCGACGCCACTGGGTGGAATACTCACTATGGTCATAGCATCATTTTTTTTTTTCGAGAATTTAAAAATGCAATAACTATACTAGTGAGCATCTTTGTTTTTCAAGAATTTGAAAATGCAAACAACAAACTGGTTATCATCTTTATTTTTCAAGAGTTAAAAACGCAAAATCTGTACTAAGAAACACCACCAACTCGCACAGTTAGAATTCTGCTGACTTTAAACAGAAGAGTTTAAGAGATCAAGACTTGTCTTTGGACATGAAAATTCACATTGAAATAAATAAACGAATGGGTGAGTGAACAGAATTTGCTGGTTGATACTTCTTAACAGCGCAAACCCAACCATCTACTGTCGTCTTGTGATCATTTAAGCACCGTCTCTCTTCACCACACTCCGCTTAGCAAATTGTAGAATCACTTTTCTCTGTTTAAAGTTGGCATTTTACTCAAGTTAATACCATGTTAAAGCTCCAAAGAAAGAGATTTGACATTGACACTTCACCATTTCAGAAAAACAGCTTTATTATTTTAGTCTTATTTCTAAAATCACTGTATTTTACTAGAGTCTTTCTTAGACTTGATTGGCACTAGAAGGGGGAGAATTTAAAACATAGTAGATTAATAGGTAATTTTTGGCCTTTTTCACCTTAAAAACTAAATTTCCAAATCAAAATGGGTCAGACTGACGCACCACAGTAATAGAATTTAATGTTTGGTTCCTGTCAAGAATTGTGCGGGAAAAACTTTCTTATCAATAAAAAGTTGCTGTCTTATATAGGAACAGACATATAGGTGTTTTAAGTTTTTGATTTTAACACTTACAGTGCAGGCGACGCGATGTACTCCGTACGTTTTCGGATTTTTTATTTTTATTTTTTTGAAAATTAAATTTAATAGATTTGCTCTTTAAAATGATACCAAACAAACCTTTTATCTTAATTTTAAGCGATTAAAAAAAAAAAAACTGAAAAACACCAAAAACCGTCCGCACTTTAAGTGTTAACGGCATTTGTCCTACCAAAAATTCGACCTTGGTTTCTTGCACCACAGATATTGCGCAGAGATGCATGTGTTTGTGTCGTGTTTCTGTGGTGCATGCGCTCAGAGTTTTATTGTTAGGACAAAAGAGTCACTGTCCAAAAACTTGAAACCAGTAGCGGCTCGTGAAATTTGGCAACAGTGTGCTCCTCCCATTTAATCAATGCAAAATAATCGATTCTCCCGGAGGCTGTCAGCCTCCTCAAGAATCGATTCTTTTACCTAAGTTTAAATGTAAAAATTGCATGGTTGCCAAATCGCACGAGCCGCCACTGCTTGAAACAGCTGTATCTGTGTTATTGAAAAGTGTAGAAAATTATAATGGAAATCACTGTTTTTCTGGCAGAATTCTATACTTGAACAAAGCATTGGATACTATGTTTGTGATGTTTCCTGCGTTTTTTCTGTCACTTCAAAGTGCCTGCATTTTCTTTGGTTTACCTTGCAGCTATGACCCTCAGAGTGATAAGAACAGAAAAAAGAATCACCCTGCTGGACAGGAATATTTTTGCACCTAACGATGAAAAAAAATATAGTTTCAGGACCAACAGCGTGTAATCCTCCTCTGAAAGCAACAGAAATTCCATGCCATTTTCTTCCACTACTTGTACTCCACGAATAAAAAAAATTTACCTCTGGAAACCATTCTTAATAGGTTGATTTAATTTTTTTTTTTTTTTTTTTTTAGAAAAGTCAATACTGTGGCAGGTTCTGGCTGCAAATGGTTGACAAAATTTGATTGAGGAATGTGAAAGCTTACGAATGCAGCAAAATTCTGCAAATTTAAAAAAAATACCAGACCTCCAAATCTTAAAAAGTACCAAATGATTGATTTTACATTCTAACTTAAATATGTACTATAGTCCGTTTCATTTAAATAGAAGCTTGAGCTCGACTCTTTCCCCTACGAGTTTTACCCTCACTCTCGTACCTGTGATGACTCGAGACCTGTCCCATCGGTCGGGGATTCCGTCCGTCACAATGGACTGTCCTTTGGATAGCTGACTGTCCATTGTGACGGACGGAATTCCCGACCGATGGGACAGGTCTCGAGTCATCACAGGTACGAGAGTGAGGGTAAAACTCGTAGGGGAAAGAGTCGAGCTCAAGCTTCTATTTAAATGAAACGGACTATAGTTCATAACAGTGCATTAGAAGACTATAGAAAACTCATAAAGAGTTTTGTTCAAGTTTTGTCAGAATGAGCTCAAATGCAAACAGACATTATTTAGAGTCGCAACAAATTCCTTCGACTAAAATTGTATTTCCTGGCTGCTTCTCAGGTGGTAACCTACTCAAACGGCTCTGAAAAATCAAAAAGCAACATGAATTTATTAGCTTCTGGCATGACAATGAAAACGAGAATAGAGCTAGATAACAAATGAAAACATGTTTTGGAGAAATTGTTTCCAAACCGGTTTTACTTCTACATGGTCGACATTTTGAATTTAGAAACTGCTTGTGTAAAGTGCTAAATGGATTTTGAAACTTTATTGTTCCCATTCCAGAGAGAGCTTGACAGTGGCGGCTCGTGCAATTTTGCAATATTTTTTTCCCCATTTGACTCAATGGAAAACAATCGAATGCTGCGGAAGCGCTGCTTCAATATCGAATCGATTGTTTCACAAAAAATCAAATCGAAAAAAAACCATTGTTGCCACTGGAGCTTGATGGAGTTGAATGAAGATGAATTTGAAAGCTATAGTTTTTCATTAAAGAATGCTTTAACATCTGAACAGCAAGTCTCAGCTGTCTCAGGCAAGTTTTGATTTGATTATTTGAAGGAATAAAAATTGAAAATTCACTGCAGATCATCGATTGCACTCCGCCGCCACTTCTGAAACAAACTCTATTTGGTAATAATGAGAGGAGTTTCTTGCATTTAAGTCAATTTTCCAACTCTCTTCTTCAAGAAATTAGATAAGGGCGCAGAGTTTTTTTAATGAACTGATTTTAAAAAAAGTGTTAAAATCTCTACATAGAACTTAAAAGAAAATTAAAATTAAATCTATGTAGTGACATTCTTAATCTCTACAATTTTCAAGCAATCATAAGATAATGTGATTGAGAATTTTCTAGTCATGGATTTTACGACCAAACATGAACAAAACATCACTAGGAAAAGAAAAAGCAAGGACCAGAAAGAGGAGAAGAAAGATCAGAAAGAGAAGGTCGCAAAGAGATTCACTCGATAAAATATCTTACACAACCTAGGGTGAATCTTCAGCGTTTGGTGCTTTTTTTGGCTATCAGAGTGCTACCTTTCAATTTGAGTTGAATTACTGGTGAGTCGGGTCAGTAAATACCTATCTGTCAAATCTTGTAGATAAATTGAGAAGTTCTTCGGTGAAAGGAGATATAAAACAGTGGGTGTGCTAGCGCTAAAAAAACCTGATTTCAAAATTACTGGTTAATTGGGTCAGTAAATACCTCTGTCAAATCTTGTAGATAAATTGAGAAGTTCTTCGGTAAAAGGAGATATAAAACAGTGGGTGTGCTAGCGCTAAAATAACCTGATTTCAAAATTACTGGTTAATTGGGTCAGTAAATACCTATCTGTCAAATCTTGTAGATAAATTGAGAAGTTCTTTGGTAAAAGGAGATATAAAGCAGTGGGTGTGCTAGTGCTAAAAAACCCTGATTTCAAAATTACTGGTTAATTGGGTCAGTAAATACATATCTGTCAAATCTTGTAGATAAATTGAGGCTTTCTTCCGTAAAAAGAGATATAAAATAGTGGGTGTGCTAGTGCTAAAAAACCCGATTTCAAAAGGTTATTTTGTGAGTATAAAGTGTTGGATTGGGTTCTTTCAGTCATCTGAAGATTCAACTACATTCTCTAATTGTTAGATAATTAAGAAAACCCAGTTTTTCTCCTCAGAGTTTCATGCAATAACAATTTGAAATCAGGACTTTTGAGCACAAGCACACCCACTGTTTTATAACCCCTTTTACTAAAGAACTCCTCAGTTGTGAGAAACTATGGATTTCAGCCAAAACTCTTGTAATATTTCCTCACATCTCATTAAACTAGATCGAAAAATTTCAAATTTTTAAAATGACCAGTAAAATGCTTTGAAAGGCATGGATTGTTTGAGGTTTAGTTGTCAGGCTGTAACCATAGAGGGGTAATGCCATGTTGTAAATCCTATCCCAAAAAGAGACGGGCATGGATGGTTTGTTTGCCTTTAACTTTTTAACTTTAAAGTAAAAACTGTAATTAATTGAAAAGATACTGATTTTAAATGAAATCGCAAGGGTTTTAGAGCTGCTATCTGAACACAGAATTTTAATACTATACAGGCAGAAATAATATGTAATAGAGACCATGCACTATCTATCCTGCCCATGTTTGCGAGCAGTGGCAAATTTTTTTTTGGGGTCTCAACAAAACACTGCAAACGTGGTCCATACGTTGACTGATGAGCAAAGTTGTTGAGGTTTTTGCCTAATGAGACCGAAGCACCGAAATTGCATCATTAAACGTATGGACCATGTTGGATGGTGCTTCCTCATGTTCTCTCCGGCAAACCCCATTGAGTTCCGGAAAAAAAGTCAGCCACCGTACGCAAGACATTTATTGTCTCTGTATCCAGGTGAATAATTTTGCTTGTATCTGTTGAGTGTCAGTTCCTTTATCATAAATACTTTTCCGAAAGAAATGGTCATATTAATTTCTATTTTAGATAGCCATTCAAAAACACTGACTTGCACCTTCATTTCAAACTAATTTCAAATAGATTTGTCACAACCATTAATTGAAGTTTAAAAATTTAAGCGGCAAACAGACCAAGCACGTGCATAATGTCCATGAGAGATGTCCATCATAACTGATTCCATGGTGCCTTAAAAATTGCATTCCAGAAGACCCCTCTCAGGTTATAGCTTCTTTAGTGTCTTCTAAGTTTACTTACAAATGGTTCCTTATTGTCTGTGCTCATGTATCCAACGCACATTGAATTGGTAGAATGAGCCCACATGAATTCAAATTTTTCATTTTCTCCACACCTTAAGACAATAACCCCGCAGGCACGCTCAGCAGTCGATACAGTTTTCCTGTCTGAAATTATTAAACACTTTTCATTATTATTGAACTTTCAGAAAACAATAAATAAATACAATAAGGTACATATTTTTGCTCAGTGGCTCCATACTGCGCAGAAGCTATATGCGATGCCAGAGGCGCAAAACATGCCATCTTGCAATCTAGCAGGAAAGTGAGGAAACTTCTGGGAAAGTGAGGAAATTTGCCCAAATTTTTACTTTCTCACGACCAACAAAGTTAGACATGGAGAAAATATTGCGATGGTGCAGATGTGTCTGTCTGTCTAGATCCCAGCATAACTTTTGAACCAATGATCCATATGCACTGGCGCAACCAGGATATCTTCCATCTCTCTCATTTCCCATTTGAATGTATGAGTAGGAAAAGGACAGAAGGAGGGGGTTTTATCCCCTTGTCCATCCTTGTCTAACATACGTTTCTTAATGGAGAAAAGAGAGAGATGAACAAACTCTCGGTGCGCTACTGTCCATATGCATCCAAATTTTGAAGAGAAGTTGCTTTCACATTCCCTAGAGGGAATTTTTTTGTTTTTTTGAGATTTTAAATTGTAAGCAAGTTACGAAAGGTACAAGGTTTCCATTAAAATCAACGGGAAAAAGGGTAAACCTAGGGAAAAATTGGAATATTTCAAATACAGCTGTTAGAATTTTGATGAAAATTTGCAAAAACATTCTGCAACTAGCCTACTGTAAAATTAACCCCTGGGGGGGGGGGTGAGGGTCTCCCCCAGAATATTAAAGGAGGGTAAAGGGGTTTCCCCCAGAAAATACAAGGGGGTCTGTAGTCCCCCCGCAGATTAATTTTGATGTGAGTAAAAGTTCGTGGGGTATTCCCCACAGTTTATTTTTTCCTTGCAACGGCAACAAGATTTTCCCGGAGAATGGCCTCAAAATGTCAAAAATTCATTTTGAAAGGTCATTTTGCGTACACACTATGTTTAAATGTTGTAATAAGCAAAAAAAAAAAAAAAAGGTCACAAACATCACTTTTCAAATTTTTGTGAGGAAATAATAAGAGAATTCTGTGAGGGAAAAGTTTCGGATTGCGTGAAACTTGCGACGTTTCGGAACATTTTGCAACCTTGTGTGATGCTAATACCTCAGTCTAGGTAAAGGTACAAGTCAAATGAATCATTTGCAACCTTTTGCAACAGCAACTTTGAGCACTGACACTAATGTAAGAATAAATGAAGTCTGGCCGCCAATGTACTCAGTACTGTTTCAGTGATAAGTGTGAAATTCAAAATCCAAAAATCCAATTCGCTTTGATGCTTTTTTTAAACATGAAAACATCTGATTGGTCAGTTTTGAATTTCTTGCTTCCTACTAAAACAGTTTATTACAATTTCCCCACAATCGGTGAGGAAATCCCATTTTATTTTATTTATTTGTGATATTTTAATTCGAACTTGATTACTCAAGTGAAAATAGATTAAGGAAAAACGTAAAAAGAGAACTCACTTAGACAACCATTATAAATAGCATTGTAAACGCCTTGGGTGGAGCAATCAGCCTTGACAGCATTTGCAACCGTTCGAGCTAGACAAGTTCTTATGAGGTGTTCTCCACAACCTGAAGTGGAAGTCGCTACACCAGACTCATCGTTCTTACCATCCTCAGCCCAACAACCACAACCAAAAACAGCTGCCTAGAAAAATCACAAAAGGATACTACTAGAAAAAAAAGGATTGAATGTAAAGTCAACATTTCATCATGCGTAGTAATAGTATAGTCCATCCGCTCAAAGAGTATGGTTTGTTACACTGGTGTTTCACAGCCGATTGGACTGAGTCAGAGAGAAGGAGCAAAACAGGACAAAAATTTCAAGGTACTCCCAAAAAAAAAAGATAGAGAGAGGTATCGCTGATCAGGGTGCAAATTGTTTTAAGACGATAAAAGATTCATGCACTCCGG
This sequence comes from Trialeurodes vaporariorum, assembly GCA_011764245.1. Classification (NCBI taxonomy): domain Eukaryota; kingdom Metazoa; phylum Arthropoda; class Insecta; order Hemiptera; family Aleyrodidae; genus Trialeurodes; species Trialeurodes vaporariorum. The sequence continues at coordinate 2,906,827 of VMOF01000001.1, forward strand.
GACTTTTTGCTCACAGAATTTTCGAAAAATTTCCTCACAAAACTTTGAAACGTGATTTTTTTGGCTTCTTTTAAACATTTTAATGCCGTATGAAAGAAATTCGACAGATATTTTCACAAATTTGAGGCCATTCACAAGGATAAAAATTACCGTTAAAAAAAAAAAAAAAAAATTGGGCAAATTTCCTGGAAGTCCATAAAATTTCCTCATTTTCACACGATCCGCGGATCCTTACATCGGGCATATCTTGCACCCCTTCCGCAGATTGCCAGACACCTTTAGGTATAAGAAGTATCTAGAATTCTAGAGTACACAAGAGGGAAAAATGAAAAATAAAGCAGTTTTAGAGGTGATGGTTTGAAATAAATTATAGTGTTAGAAATGGGTTTCATGATGAAAATGAGGTTGAAAATGAAAGATTCAAGAAAAAAATTCATACCTATTCCTTTAGATCACCGAGATTGAAACAAAACTTTCTGTTGATTTGAGGCTGCTCCAACTTAAATTAGCCAAGCTATAAAGGATCAAATCACGAAAAGGAAACCATACAGGAACCTGGTAAGAGCTTATGGGATTTTGGCCCTCAGAATTTTCTGGAAATTAGATATCTATCAAGTGAAGATGTAGAAAAATTAACTGAAGAAACACAAACCTGTCCAACTCTTCCGGGATGTTTTAAAATGATTCCACCACTTGATGAGGTTGCAGCTAAATGGCCTGATTGATCAATGCAAACAACTCCAACAGTATCTAATCTTGCATTTTTCTAAAATAAAGAAAATGAAAAAAATGTAGAAGCAGTAGTCTAACCGTCCAAACCATTTGTTAGAATAAAAACCCAGCCGCCCCCGCTACTTACTACAGCTTGTCACGCTTATATTTCAATACAAACGGTTGGGCTTGGAGGAGAGAAAAGGGTGATGAAGTAGCGGCAGGGAGATCATGATTAGTAAAGGCATTGCTTTCATCACGTTGACGGTAAGACGAGTCGTTCAAGAAATACTTTTGAGTTTATGGCAATTCAATTCTTCAATACTTCTGCTGGAGGTATGAATAAATGATGATGATTATTAAATGATGATGATTAGTATATAATTTCTAAACTGTGTGAAAGTTACAAACTAAAAATTAGGACTGAGCTATGTATGTAGCCAGCGCGCCTTTTCAGGGGTTAAGCTCCTGATTCACTGGCCCAAATCATCTGCTCAAAATAAAATAGAAAACAAACTTTCAAAAGTATAGGGTACTACAAGAAAGTAACCGTGAAAAATTGAAAACTTCAGGAGATTTCAATAATTAGAGATAAGTTCGGAAAACAGGAAACTTATACTAACCAAAAGCGGTGCTTCTGTATGCATTTTCAATTTCCTCTTGTAATGCTTGTATTGTCGTAAAGATTTTACTGCATAGAAAAAAGAGAAACAACAAAGAATAAATAACGCAAACAAAGAAAGTAGGAGTTGAAAAAAAATAATAAAGACTTGGGGCGGTGTTCAGAAGAGTCCATTGAACTGATCTTCAAATTAAAAACAACCTAAATAGAATATGTAAATGAATTTTAAGTGAAGTTCTAGGAAGAACTGGCAGAAACAATTAAAAACGAACAAGTTGAAATTTTTTAAATGCTGTATTATTGAAAGTAAAGGCGGTCATAAAAGCACCAAATTTGGCACGAAGCAGAGGTTGATGTTGTTTACTTCATTCTTAATGTCAAAGGTAAAACTGTTTTGGCCTCAATTTTCAAAAGTTCAGAACTCTAGCTCAAAAAGTTTGTCAAGGAAAAAATTTAGTGCTTAAAACACTCTATAGCCTGATTTCCAATGAGACACAAGGCTATGTATTTTTTAGCGTTCCGATGCTTGTGTCTTGATTGGAGAAGAGGAGCGAACGGAAACCGTTCTCAAGCACTGCAAAGATCAACCAATCAGCATCCAGGATTTCAATAGGTACAGGTTGATGGATGTGCTTGCCCATCAGAGAAGACTGGCTAAGAAGAGACAATGTGATTCGACTCTAGTTCTCTGTTGCACAGCAACGCAAGGAGCTGAACATTTCTGAACTCTGCCTTGTCGTTACGTTCTGAAGCAAAGGCTTTGCTTTTCAATGGGAACAATCCCATCCTTTGGGTTTAGTTCAACTCCGTAGGATTGCATCATTGCGTAGCTTTGCACCTCATTTGGGTACCACGCTTAATACTCGAGCGCTCTTAAGAAAAAATACGGCATCAAGGTACTGAATTTTGGGTGGCTAAGTTTAATTTTACTTTTTAAAAGATGATAAAGAGAAGGAAAGGTGAGAGCTGAGAAATAAAATACCAACTTGAGATCATTGACTTTGGTTCTACAGTCTCGACACTGTTTGACTTAGCCCACAAGTATGCGCCTTTTCCTACAAGAAAGCTGGCAAAAAGAAAAAAAAAATGAGAATAAAAGAGAAAAAGTGCAGCCGCTTTAATGGCAGGAGATCAAAAACAAATAAAAAATGTGACAGCTGAAACACTATGGCTATAATATTTTTCAGTTGTCAACTCATCTACCAAGAAAACTTATGAATCATAAAAGTAGATGTCAAAAATCAGTTTCAGGTCAGTAGGTCTACAGTAAAATGGACAACGAACAAAATGTCTACTTCTCTTGGACTACTGACAAAATGTCTACAGAAGTATGTCTACAAAAACAACGTCTACTTCGAAAGATGACCATATTCTAAAAAGTCTACATTTTTAATGTCCACAAAAGAAATGTCCCCAGTACCTATATTATTTCCTCTTTTGAAATGTGTCCACTTTTTTTTTTTACAAAATCGTCCACTAGACAACAATGTCTACAGTTTTGTAACAGAATTAGAAAATATAATATAAATTAGTTTACACCCCTCATTCTTAGAAGATTTTTGTAAATTTGAATCATAAATTCGAAGACAGCTTCACAGAAATCTGATTAATTTAATGTAGAATTCACGAAACTAAAACCAACATTTAATTTACTGAGTATTTAAATTGAAAAGAGAAAATTTCGTTAAGATGAAGAAGGCTGAATCAAAAAATAAATAATTCGATGAGAAATGTTAAAAAGTGTACATAAGTGATTTATATAGTCTGGCGACTTTGTTGCACGCCTGAAAACGATGGCAACCGTTAAAAGAATTATCAATCAAACTATCGATAATCAAATATTTATTGCAAAATTGTAGACATTGTTGTATTGTAGACGATTTTGTAAAAAAAAAAAAAAAAAAAGTGGACTTATTTCAAAAGATTAATTCAACAATTATTTTAGTAATATACTAGGGACATTTCTTTTGTGGACATTAAAAATGTAGACTTTTTAGAATGTGGTCATTTTTTGAAGTAGACATTTTTTTCACAGACACACTTCCGTAGACATTTTGTCAGTAGACCAAAAAAAGGACATTTTGTCCGTAGTCCATATTACTGTAGACATACTGACTGGAAACCCAAAAATCGGGGTATGTGGCTTAAAATATTTCTTGTTACTTCTGTAAAAATTGAGAGAGAAATCAAAAGACTAACTACCACACATTTGAAATGTGGCGATCAATGATAAATTGGGAATTCATGACCAATACTTAAAGAAAAAACTAGGTCAACACTTTCAAGCCCCCATTTCCCCTCACTTTGACCTCCGAAAGCCGCCCATGATTGTCATAGTTACAACACTTGACCATGGTGAACTAGAACTTAAAATTGAGTAAATTATTGCAGCTTTTGAACTTCAACTGATTCAAAACCAAAAAAAGTGCAACTAAGATAAACGTACTAAAAGCGATTGCGGCAAAATAAATGGCTCAAAAATGAACATTGGTGAAATGATACTATGAAAAAATAAAAAAAGATGCCAAACGATCTTATAAAAATACCTGGGATTTATTCACTATGTTACAAAGAGACAACCCCAGCTGTTTTTATGATATTTCCTTGCTAGTAACTTTATTTTCTAGACATTTGTGCCGTGTTTTAGTCACAATCCCAAGCCCTTTCATAGCAACTCTAGAAGACAGAAGCCTTTCATACAGAATGAATCAATGGGGCTCTTGCAAACTTTTGCTGTGAGCAAATGAATAGTCCATACTGATGTAAAAACCAGCAAAAATTACGAAAATCACACTGAGAAAGTTTAAAATTCAGTAAGAAACCTACATAACTACTTAAATGGCAAGATCGTAATGGCGCTTTGACACAGGTATCATGGGAGATTCCAGAGACAATTTATAATAGAGACCACGCACTAGCCATGCGCGCGGTGGCTGACTTTTTTTTGGGGGCTCAACAGGAATTAACACAGGGAGCATGCAGGTGCACCATCCAACACGGTCCATACGTTGACTGATGCAATTTCGGTGCTTCTGTTCCACTAGGCAAAAATCTCAACAATGTTTCTCATCAGTCAACGTATGGACCATGTTTGCTATGTTCTGTTGAGACCTCGAAAAAAAAAGTTGCCACCGTGCGAATACATGGGCAAGATGGATAGTGGGTGGTCTCTATTATATATTGTCTCTGGGAGATTCCTATCTAATATGCCTTTCTCTTTGGAAACACAGAGGTATGTCTCAATTTAGGTAGGAATCTCCCATGATACCTGCCTCGATCCGCCATTAAGCTCAATTCTGAGAGTGAAATTCGTGATTTTTTAGTGTTCTAATCGTCATTTTTACAGGCTTTTAGGTAAGAATCAACTCTTAGATCCCGTGTAGCAAAAGTTCGCAAGAGCCCCATTTGTTAAACGCTCTGGAGAATTTTCTATAACTATGTTTAAACATTAATAAAACCACTTTTTGCAAAGATAAGAATAAATGATTTTACCTTGGTGGAACGAGACCGCAAGGCAATTTTTGTTGTTGCCTCTCACAAATGCGCTTTGCAAGGAGGATTGGATTTTTAACACCCGGAACAGCCCCCACAGAGCCAACGTTCATTGTTTGTCCATCCATGATACTGGCATCGCATTCCACACGACCATTGAAGGTTAAATTGGAACCAACTCCGGCGTTACTCAACTCTGAGTTTTCTAACAGTGTAGTTGCTGCAGAGGCTGCCTCCATCGAAGAGCCACCATTCTTTAAAATTTCTACACCCTGGTGAAATACAATCAAACTGTAGTTTTTGGCAACACGGTAATAATTAATGCAATGTTTAACAACACTGTATAGCCACTACTGATTATTCTTACTGTGAGTCACTGGCGCAATCAGGATCTCTTCCATCTCTCTCATTTCCTATTCGAATGTATATGTAGGAAAAGGACAGAAAGAGGGGGTTTTATCCCGTTGTCCATCCTTGTCTAACATACGTCTCTTAATGGAGAAAAGAGAGAGATGAAGGAACTCTCCGTGCGCTACTGCTGTGAGTTATAGGATAGATGGAATTAATGCCAATAAACCTTTCCAAATAAAAAATAGGATAGATGGTTGTCTAATTAATAACTGTATGCTCAATTAATGGTAAATCCAAAAATGCATTTTACTCTTAATTGTTACACTCTTAGTTCCCAAAATATCACAAAAAATTGACTCAACAACTGTTCAAAACGAAAGTTCCCCAAGATGAAATCAAGGAGCTAGAAAGCTTTGCAACTTAACTTGAAGGAATTGATACACCTAATCCAGGAAAATTAGGTAAAACCAGGTGTTAAACTTTTCATTTTATATTTTAGAGTTGGAGCGCACCCCCCCCCCCCCCTTAAAAACTAAAAAGAGTATGAGCTGTGCAGCTCTTCACGTCTTTTTCACAAAAAACAAATGTACGACACTTCGTTTCAAAGATGTTTCGGTGATTTATGGACTTTTTAGTTTTCTATTAACAAATTGGTTACAACTAACCAGAGCTATTCACCTCTTCAAAACGAAATTGTTTCTTGGCTACTATTTGGGGGGGGGGGAGAGACAATTTTTGTAAAAGCAAAAGTCCTCAGTTTATTAAGACCTTTTGAGTTTTCAATAAATTAAAAGTACAACCCCCATTTCCAACTGCATTCAAGATAGAGGTCGTTTTAGATGAGTAGGCCCAGGAGAGTTGTCACAACTGTCACAAGATTGCAGCGCTAAAACACTTTTGATTAGTAGAGACGTTGATTTTAACCCGTAGAAGACACAAGCTCGTTCATTGCTCACAATAATTGCCTACTATCACCAGCAACTCATCTGAAACGTGCTCTTGTTATGCAATTCTTTAAAAATGTCAGATCTTTCTGAATGAAGCCAAGTTAAGGTGATTCTATGGCAAACTCCCGAAAATTTTAATCCGATAGATGGCGTTACTTGTTGCTGGCTCCGAAAATAGCCGTTTTTTGACGGTTTTCGGGCTGTTTTCTCTGAACAGACGAAAAATAGACAAAAAATCAGAATGTCATTACCTGCTTAATTTTTCTTGATTTTTTGAGCCATAAACGGGCCAAATTGGTTCTAAAATAAAGGCATAACTATGCAAAGAAAAAATCATGTGTAATTTGGAGTTGTATCAGTAAAGCGATTACAGGTGAGAAATACTAGGAATTTTTGCTCTGCCTGAAAAATTCAGGAAAATCTCAGGAGTGTCAGAGAATTGATCACGGAGGATTAAGTCGAAACCTGTAATCTTTACTGATACAACTCCAAATTACCCACAATTTTTTCTTTGCATAGTTACGCCTTTATTTTAGAACCAATCTGACCCATTTATGGCTCAAAAAATTAAGCAGGAGCTGACATTCCGATTTTTTGTCTGTTCAGAGAAAACAGCCGAAAACCGTCAAAAAACGGCTATTTTTGGAGCCAGCGACAAGTACCGCCATCTATCGGATTACAATTTTTGGGAGTTTGCCATAGAATCACCTTAAAATATTATTTGATAAATATATAGATATCTTTCTTATTCTTTTACCGAAATTCCTCAGATAACAGGAGGAGCAAATGGAACTCTTCCTCCTCCTCCCCACCCCAGGGAATTCATCCGTGTATGACTCAAGATGTTTACAATTTCAAAAACTTCATATCATATCATAATGATAGAAACTTTAGAACTTACCTTTAAGCAAGCTCTTTCACACAATTCTCTGTACTCCTTCTGCAATTTTCTGGAGAAAAACCCAGCACCTGTAAAAATTTGAGAAGTGAATTATGAAATTAAAAAAAGCTAAGAACTGATGATGGATCCATAGTTTGATTCTTTCTGGCTTCTGTTTTGCTGCTGAGCTAATTTGTTTAACCTGAACACAACAAAACACAACGAACCACAACAGAACACTCCCGTTTCTTATACTGCGTTTAGTCATTGCGGTTCGAGTGTTCCATCCAAAGGAAGCCGAACACTCTAACCAATCTGACCAGTCGGACCACCAATCAAGGTTACTAGTGTTCCACTGAGATACCTATAGCTGTTGAACCCATCCATTCAAATCTTAAGTCTCTTGACATGTTGACTTGATTACGGCACAAGTTAAATTTTGGAAAACGAATTAGTAGAGCCTCTTCACGAAAATAAATAAACTGTAGGGAACACCCTACGAACACTTTCTCCCTCCAGTTTTATCTAGGGGGTCGAAGGACCCCCAGACCCCCCTCTAGTATTCTGGGGGAGACCCCCAGACCCCCCTCTAGTATTCTGGGGGAGACCCCCAGACCCCCCCCCCCTTTAGAATTCTGGGAGAGACCCCCAGACCCCCCTTTAGATATCTGGGGGAGACCCCCAACCCCCTTTAGAATTCTGGGAGAGACTCCTAGACTCCCATCAAATTTAAAATATTTTCATCTCTGGACATAATTCCGCCTTCAATTCGAAGTGTTTGCGATTTTGCAGAGAAGCTGTACGAATAGTTGCCTACTTCATCCTTTGAAGGATGGGTTTTGAACTGTGGATCTTCAAAAGAATTTTTTAGTTTGGTAGATTAAACCTCCCTTTAAAGATGTTCTTTGTTTGTAGATTGTGTACACCAAATGTCAACAAAATTCATCCATCCATTTTCTTTATAAGTTTAATTTTCTTTGGATATTCTATTTTTTGGGTTTATTGATGGAACAGCTATTTTGCCTTTAAACAGTCTCAGACTTAAGAAGAGCTGTATATTATAGTTTTACATTGAAAAGAAATCCCTGCGTAGGTTGGTTGCAAACTTTTTGTTGCATTTTTCATCAAACATAATTGAGTCATAATTGAATTTCTTATTCCAAGTATTACGATTATTTTTTTATTTGCTTGGTTTCAAAGATTTTTGCTCGATCGCACCTATATTGGCCCTTGAAACGGTCTTAAAGGTTTTTGATGATGACTGTAAGATAGGAATATTTTAGTGGGTCAGTAACATAGTATGTTTGTGCAAAGTTCCATCAAAATTCATCCCATGAATGATTGACTGCAAGTTTTAACATTAATTCCCCGCTTTAATTCATGTTTTTGGGTCGAACACCCTTTTTTGATTTTTAAACTCTCTTAAGTGTTGTATATTGTATCTGTAAGGAATACTTTCTTTTATAGACTAATTGTAGATTGTATTTGCCAGTTTTTATAAAAATTCATTGAACCAAACCTGAATTATCCCAATGAATAGGATATTATGTTTTTATTTGCTTATATTCCTATATTTTTTTCTCAATCCCACCTACATTGCCTCTTGAAAAGGTTTTATCAGTTGTGTATGGTGACTAAGAAAGGAAAATATCTTAGTATTTTGATAGTGGATTGTGTGTACAAAAGTTTTTATCAAAATTCATCGAGCCATAATTGATTGACTCCAAGTTTAAAGATTAATTTCTCACGATAATTCCATTTTTTGGCTCGAGCGCACCGATTTTGATTTTTTAAACAGTCTTAAGAGCTGTATATTGTAATGATAAGAAATTCTGTATAAAGTAGAGTAAATGTAGGTCAGTAGATTGTTTGTGCCGGATTTAATTAAAATTAATTGGACCGAACCCGAATTATCTCAATAAGTAGGATTATGTTTTTATTTGCTTAATTGGTCTTATTTTTTCTCAATCGCACCTATATGGTCCCTTGAAACGGTCCAAAGGATTTATTATGATGATAGTGAGAAGAAAATATTTTAGTACTGTGGTAGTACATTGTGTATACAAAGTTTCATCAAAATTCATCCAGCTTTTAGTAATTGGCACTGATATACAAGATTAATTTCTCACTTTTATTCCATTTTTTGGCTCGAACGCCCTAAATTGATTTTTTAAACGGTCTTAAGGGTTATTTTACTGAACTATAAGGAGTTAATTTTACTGTGGGCTGGTTGTAGAATGTTTTTGCAAAGTTTCTTCCAAATCCAAAGATCCAATATTGAAATATTTAAATTTTTCTCTTTTTTGACCCATTTTCCCATTGATTTTGATGGAAACCATTTTTCATCCATAACTAACCTAAAAATTAAAATTTTAAAAAAACAAAAAAAGTCCTTCTGGGGAATGTTAAAAGCAACATCTCTGCAAAATTTGGATGCATATGGATCAATAGTTTAAAAGTTATGCTGGATTTCACGTTCTTGACTACAGACAGACAGACGGACAGACAGACAGACAGACGGACAGACAGACGCCAAAGAAATTTTGTGCATTTACTCCTCCCTACCACATATGGTTCAGAAATATTGAAATATCATGGCTGGATGTTCTTTAGGATAGTATTAGGCATGATAAGAGCCAATTATTTTATAATTATCATGATTGACTTAGTCGCAGCGGGCCAAGTATCGAAACAAAATTCATCAAAAATCTCTGCGCCATCGCAATACTTTCTCAATTTTTCTAATTTCATTAGAGTGAGAAAGTAAAAATTGGACTGTTCAAAAAGGTAAACAAAAATGGAACGCAAGAATTTGGATCAAGCCAAGAAGCCCAATTTTTAAATCGCAACGCCAGACGAACAACACTCAACCGAGAGTAACCTATTCCTTGTGCCTAACCTTGTGCTTCATGCATAAAAAATTGAGGTGGCTTTGCCATCTCACCCATGCCTTGCTAACACCACCGAACCTAAATCTTTAACAAAAAACTTGGGTTGTTTGCCTGAATGATGCGTTGGGATTTACGTACTAAGGCTTGCAGAGGAATGTTTCCTATCATTGCAAGAGGGGAAATTTTTCAACTATCACTCTACTACATTAAGAGAGAGTGAGATCTTCCCGTTGACAAATACTTGGGTGGAAGCATCAGGCCGATTGCCGCCACTTTGTTGTGAGAATACACATTTGTCGTTATCTTGAGATGAGCGAACATTTCATCTTTTGTTAAAATGGGGGCAGTGAGGCCTTGTTCTTGCTTCAGACCACGCCGAAGCATCGTGCACTATTTAGCACCAAACTATGCGTCCAAAACCAGTTATGGGAATGATAACAGTTAATTTTTCTTCTAGAGGCATCGGCATCGAATTTACCATAGGTAAGTAGGTAGTAAGCATAGTAAACACAGCTCATAAATGAGCTGGTAGTAGGCATAGTAAACACAGCTCATAAATGAGCTATCGTATCTGATAGTGAGTTGACACAGGGAAAGCTGACACTCAGAATCGTAAGCAGTCGGGTTGAGTAAACATCGTCATGTACCGTCGATCGAGCAATGGAGAGGATGAAAAGGTTTCCCCTCTTGCCGTGATAGGGAACTATTTCCTGCAAGCCTTAGTACAGATATTCATGACAAAAGTAAATAAATGTGAGCATAGCGAATAAGGAGATAACAGATTGAAGACCATCAGAATGTGACAAACATGGATCTATTGTGCTATTTGCCATTTTGATTAATACTGTTATGAGAATTGACAGTTTTGACAGATGGGCAAATGTGTTGCAACAATGATATTTCAATGTTTGAGCTAATTCTGATTCTTATCTCTTAATCGCTCTGCTTTCTCAGAGTAACTCTTGATTATGGTCACCTTTACTGCATATAGCGCATGAATCAGGGCTGTGATCAATCAGCAGAAATCTTGATTCCTTCAGCTTCAATGAGACTCTGAGGTACAAGAATTTAATCCGAGGAATTTTTTGCATTTCCAGAGACTCATTATCATGACAATAAGCCTTCCAGCAATACTGTCTTGATCACATCCTGGGCTTCAAATCTTGGGGTAGGTTACTTACATGAACCGTTCTAACACTAAATAGAAACTCACCGACATGGACACCAATAAATCCATTTGCCTGACTCTCAGATTTTTCTTCCTCCGCGTCTACACTCTCCATTAAAATATTGAGAAAAACTGTCACTGTCAGAGAACCATGAACTAATTTGAGCCGGTAAAAGAGGTATCTTTTATTACATTACTGTTTACTGATAAGGAAAACAAAACAACCGAATTTTACAGGTTAGGTTTACAGCAAAGATGATATGGAAATAATAAAATATAGCACAGTAATCTCTGGGCCGGATCAGGAAGCGCTATTATTAGTACATATCCTGTTCGATCTATCGACTTCAAGTTGGACGTTTCCGGTCATTTGAAACAACCTTCTTCTTATTTTCGTTTCCGGTTTTAAAATGCAGAGCCAAGGAGCGTATGCTGTGATCACCAGTGATCGATCCGAAGATCCATCACACTAAAACAATATTGATCAACACTAGAGCTCGTTTCAGAAGTGTAGGCGGACCAAAACCATAATCTTTGGCAAATTTTCAACTTTTGTTCCTTCAAATCAATACCGAATTTGCCCCTGACTTTATTCTCTTTTGTGTTTAAAGTTTTCCTCATTGAAAAGTGAACACTCAATTTCATTTTTATTCATTTTCATCGAGTAATATCAGAAATAATGTTGACAAATTCCAAAGATTATTGGTCTAGGTCCGCCTACACTTCTGAAACGAGCTCTACCTCTATACTTATGGAGGCGCAACAGAAAGATCTAACATTGATTTTGCCTATTATTGAGAGTTCACATACCAGGGCCGGATTTATGTTGGAGGGGGCCCCGGGGCGGCGGACCTGTGGTGGGGGCCCCCCTCCCGGTAATTCTTAGGAATACTGAATTTATAAATTGCCTGCTTTTAGCAGGCATATCGAGTAACAGAAGTATATTAATTATTACCCTGATAAAAAAAACGTTAATAACTTTTTACAGTTTCGTTAGAAGTTTTTAATGTTTCTTTATTTTTAAGAGTTATTTTACCAAAAGCTTCACTTCCAACATTGCCGAACTGTTACAGTATTGTAATGATAGAAAAAAAGGAAGTTCATCAACCATCAATACCAAATAAAAAAGGACCTGTTTCGCGGTAGGGGGCCCCTTTGTGGTGGGAGCCCCGGGGCGCGCGCCCCGGTCGCCCCGCATTAAATCCGGCCCTGGGGTCTCTCGCACTCGTATTCGGTTACGAGAAGAACTCGAGTAACAGACCGAACCGCCATAAGACGCTATGAGTGCGAGAGAGAGAACTTTTTCGTGAATAGGTCTCTCTCTCGCAATCGTATTCGCTTACGGGAACAACTCGGGAAACGGACCGAACTGCCATAAGACGCTATGCGTGCGAGAGAGAGACCTTTTTCGTGAAACGGTCTCTCTCTCGCACTCGTATTCGCTTACTGGAATAACTTGGAAAACGGACCGAACCGCCGTAAGACGCTATTAGTGCGAGAGAGAGACCTTTCTTCGTAAAACGGTCTCTCTCTGGCACTCGTATTAGCTTACGGGAACTACTCGGCAAACGGACCGAACCGCCATAAGACGCTATGAGTGCGAGAGAGAGACCTTTTTCCTAAAACGGTGTCTCTCTCGCACTCGTATTCGCTCACTGGAACAACTTGGGAAACGAACCGAACCGCCATAGCACGCTATGAGTGCGAGAGAGAGACCTTTATCGTACAAAGGTCTCTCCCTCTCTCGCACTCGTGTTCGCTTACGAGAACAACTCGGGAAACGGACCGAACCGCCGTAAGACGCTATGAGTGCGAGAGAGAGACCTTTTTCGAGAAACGGTCTCTCTCTCGCACTTGTATTCGCTACCGGGAACAACTTGGGAAAAGGACCGAACCGCCATATGACGCTATGAGTGCGAGAGTGAGACCTTTTTCGTGAAACGGTCTCTCTCTCGCACTTGTATTCGCTTGCTGGAGCAACTTGGAAAACGGACCGAACTGCCATAAGACGCCATGAGTGCGAGAGAGAGACCTTTTTCGTGAAACGGTCTCTCTCTCGCACTCGTATTCGCTTAAGGGAGCAACTTGGAAAACGGACCGATTTGCCATAAGACGCTATGAGTGCGAGAGAGAGACCTTTTTCGTGAAACGTTCTCTCTTTCGCACTCGTATTCGCTTACGGGAACAACTCGGGAAACGGACCGAACCGCCGTAAGACGCGATGAGTGCGAGAGAGAGACCTTTTTCGAGAAACGGTCTCTCTCTCGCACTTGTATTCGCTTGCTAGAACAACTTGGAAAACGGACCGAACTGCCATAAGACGCTATGAGTGCGAGAGAGAGACCTTTACCGAGAAACGGTCTCTCTCTCGCATTAGTATTCGCTACCGGGAACAACTTGGGAAAAGGACCGAACCGCCATATGACGCTATGAGTGCGAGAGTGAGACCTTTTTCGTAAAAAGATCTCTCTCTCTCTCTCTCTCTCGCACTCGTATTCGCTTACGGGAACAACTTGCACAACGGACCGAACCGCCGTAAGACGCTAGGAGTGCGAGAGAGAGACCTTTTTCGTGAAACGGTCTCTCTCTCGCACTTGTATTCGCTTGCTGGAGCAACTTGGAAAACGGACCGAACTGCCATAAGACGCTATGAATGCGAGAGAGAGACCTTTTTCGTGAAACGGTCTCTCTCTCGCACTCGTATTCGCTCGCTGGAATAACTTGGAAAACGGACCGAACCGCCATAAGACGCTATGAGTGCGAGAGAGAGAGAGAACTTTTTCGTGAATAGGTCTCTCTCTCGCACTCGTATTCGCATACGGGAACAACTCGGGAAACGGACCGAACTGCCATAAGACGCTATGCGTGCGAGAGAGAGACCTTTTTCGTGAAACGGTCTCTCTCTCGCACTCGTATTCGCTTACTGGAATAACTTGGAAAACGGACCGAACCGCCATAAGACGCTATGAGTGCGAGAGAGAGACCTTTTTCGTGAAACGGTCTCTCTCTCGCACTTGTATTCGTTAACGGGAACAACTCGGGAAACGGACCGAACCGCCGTAAGACGCTATGAGTGCGAGAGAGAGACCTTTTTCGAGAAACGGTCTCTCTCTCGCACTTGTATTCGCTACCGGGAACAACTTGGGAAAAGGACCGAACCGCCATAAGACGCTATGAGTGCGAGAGAGAGACCTTTTTCGTGAAACGGTCTCTCTCTCGCACTCGTATTCGCTTAAGGGAACAACTTGCAAAACGGACCGAACCGCCGTAAGACGCAACGATTGCGAGAGAGAGACCTTTTTCGTGAAACGGTCTCCGTCTCGCACTCGTATTCGCCTACGGGAACAACTTGCAAAACGGACCGAACCGCCGTAAGACGCGATGAGTGCGAGAGAGAGACCTTTTTCGTGAAACGGTCTCCGTCTCGCACTCGTATTCGCTTACGGGAACAACTCGGGAAACGGACCGAGCTGCCATTAGACGCTATGAGAGCGAGAGAGAGACCTTTTTCGTGAAACGGTCTCTCTCTCGCACTCGTATTCGCTTACTGGAATAACTTGGAAAACGGACCGAACTGCCATAAGACGCTATGCGTGCGAGAGAGAGACCTTTTTCGTGAAACGGTCTCTCTCTCGCACTCGTATTCGCTTACTGGAATAACTTGGAAAACGGACCGAACCGCCATAAGACGCTATGAGTGCGAGAGAGAGACCTTTTTCGTGAAACGGTCTCTCTCTCGCACTTGTATTCGCTAACGGGAACAACTCGGGAAACGGACCGAACCGCCGTAAGACGCTATGAGTGCGAGAGAGAGACCTTTTTCGAGAAACGGTCTCTCTCTCGCACTTGTATTCGCTACCGGGAACAACTTGGGAAAAGGACCGAACCGCCATAAGACGCTATGAGTGCGAGAGAGAGACCTTTTTCGTGAAACGGTCTCTCTCTCGCACTCGTATTCGCCTACGGGAACAACTTGCAAAACGGACCGAACCGCCGTAAGACGCGATGAGTGCGAGAGAGAGACCTTTTTCGTGAAACGGTCTCCGTCTCGCACTCGTATTCGCTTACGGGAACAACTCGGGAAACGGACCGAGCTGCCATTAGACGCTATGAGAGCGAGAGAGAGACCTTCTTCGTAAAACGGTCTCTCTCTCGCACTCGTATTCTCTTACGGGCTCGGGAAACGGACCGAACCGCCGTAAGACGCTTTGAGTGCGAGAGAGAGACCTTTTTCGTGAAAGGGTCTCTCAGGGCCTGATTTATGTTGGAGGGGGCCCCGGGGCGGTTGACCTGTGGTGGGGGCCCTCCTCCCGCTAAATCTTAGGAATATTAAATTATAAATTCCCTGCTTTTAAAGGCATAGCGAGTAACAGAAGTAAATTATTTCCCTGAAAAAAAAAAAAAAAAAATGTTAATAACTTTTTACAGTTTCGATAGTAGTTTTTAATGTTTCTTTATTTTTTTAAGGGTTATTTTATCAAAAGCTTCACCTCCAACATTGCCGGACTGTTACGGTATTGTAATGACAGAAAAAAGGAAGTTCATCAACCATCAATACCAAAGAAAAAAGGACCTGCTTTGTGGTGGGGGCCCCCTTGTGGTGGGGGCCTCGGGGCGCGCGCCCGGTCGCCCCGCATTAAATCTGGCCCTGTCACATACAAGTTAACAGATTTTTTAATGCACAACTTATAAGGAGCCCTAAATAATGCTTCAGAAGGATCAATCTTATTTTGATCCATACCCCACTCACCCCTCCATTAGAAAAATCCCCTTGCAGAGAAGCAGTACCTTGCTGTCAACACTCGTGACTCAAAGGTGAGAATTATAGAGCTGAGTTTGCTTCTCGAGAAAGCCATTGATGCATAACAAAAGAACACTGCCTGCTCAAGGGCAAAGAACCAGCAAGATGCATTATACACTGCAGCTAGAAAACGCAGCTTGTTTGATGTGCAGTTGCTACCTGAGTCAGCTGCGCAAGAGAGCGACTTTTATTTTAAGAGCTGTCTCCACCTGCCTTTTCAAAATTGCTTACACACCGCTTCAGCTGATAGTCTGTTTTAGTTTTGATGAATCAAGTTCAGTAAATTGATACTAAAACAACCCATTGGTTCAAGTTGCTGAAAAGCACTTTTAAAAAGCAGACGGAAGTACAGTGAAAAGCCTCTCCAATATTTCTGGATCATCCTTGCACAATTAAGATGCAACGTAAAGGTTCAAAGAACCAGCGTGAGTACCGGTCCCCCTCGCCCTAGCTGGCAAGGCCAGAGGTTGGATCCAAGAGCAAATAGCATTGCAGTTGTACCTGGAACACTTACTTAATTTTGTTCAGTTACTTTATTTTTTTTTTTTTTCCGATTTTACTTTTTCTTTCGTTTGCCATATTTTTTTTTTTTTTTTCCATGCCTTCACTGTTATATTTTGTTTTTCTTTATATTTTCTGTATTTTTGGGCTTGGCCTGAGTTATAATTTATTAAATAAATGAATAAGAAGTGAAAACTTTTGGACGCAGGCTCATTAGCCAATTGGTGGCCATTTTTCATTTCAGCCCTTATCAGTATTGACCACACAGGCCGTGCATTCACTTACAAATACTGTTCAATCTTTGCTTTACTTTTGGGATAAAAAAAGGGCAGGCAACAGAAGAGGATAAAAAAAATTCTAACTTTATTCCTCGTAAAAACTGCATAAACTACTACCACAATAATGCGACAGTAATACAAAATAGTAAAATTATTTACACTTAAAGTACAAAATGACAATGATTCAAAACAGGTAAAAAGCAATAACAATGCAACTATAAAATAGAATGTCTATTAATAATCATAAAAATAGGTAGGATGACACAATGGAAGAGATCACACAAGAATAAAGCGTTCGGAAAAATCATACTGTTAATCACAGTGGAGTAACTTATAATCTGACACCGTTGCATTTTGTCCATTCAAACACCTACAACCTTGAACTTTAAACTTGGAAAAGATAGAATTGTTGGGTGCGCTGTGAACATCTTCAAATTCGAACTTTTGCATTGGTTTAAATAGACGGAACTTCATTTTTAATGACAGAATCATTCAAATCAGTTTGAGAAGGTGGGAAATGACAAAAACTGCAAATTTCTACTTAAGTAGGATAAAAAAATGATCCAAAACAATTTTTAAGTCAGCTAAAGTGCTAGAAACTTGGCTCTTAAAACATAAGAAAGGTGGTGCGAAAATGCACAACTAGGCATAAATGGATTCATTAGGGGTGGCTCTTCGAGACACCCTTCGGTAACGACAAGTTAACTTAAGCTTCCTTCGAAACGAAAGAGTAAAGTAAATCTTTTTGATAACAATACAAAAATGCTGCAGTTTGAGCGGTCAAAATATAACAATTAAAATAAAATACCAAAAGAAAGGGGACGAAAATTACCTAACCTTTGATAGTAAAAATTAAAACGGTAAATTGAGCTAAGCAGTATGTTCTAAGCCTGTGCAAGCTTCAATGCATCGATCGAAGTTTCGATGAATTCCTGCCATCGAATGGACTCAATACTGATGTTGATGTCATTCAACACATCAAAACTCGTAATTTTTTGATATTTTGACTAAAAACAGACCTAAGCGTCACTTTTGCTCTTAAACCATCTCAAAAGCATTAAAAAGTATCATGATAACTAGTGATTTCTCATTTTTTACTGATTAAAATTGTTTCGATGCATCGATAAAATTTCGATGTTTTTTGAACAACGAACTTTAATGTACAAAACTGAACATCGCACAGGCCTAATACATTTTTTGCCCATCACATCCTGCAATCAATTCTCATAATGGGGCTCTCGCAAACTTTTGCTACATGGGATTGAAGAGTTGATTCGAGAACAAAAACCTGTAAAAATGACAATGAGTACACTAAAAAACCACAAAATTCACTCTCAGAATCGGTCTTAATGGCGGAAAGACACAGGTATCATGGGAGATTCATTCCTATCTAAATTGAGACGTATCTCTGTGTTTCCGTAGAGAAAATGCATAATAGACAGGAATCTCCCATTATACCTGCATTGGACCGCCATTACGAACTTGTCGTTATAGCAGTTACATGAGTTTATTACTGAATTTTAGCCTTTCGAAGTGTGATTTTTGTGATTTTCGCTGCATATAACATTAGATTGGACAGTTCATTTGTTGACAGCAAAAGTTTGCAAGAGCCCCATTAAAAAATATAAATTCATGATATAGTAAAAGCTCTTGATCTCAGATTACAAATTAGTTGGATTATAAGTCTTCTTTGACTGATTTTTTTGAAGGCTTCTTTCGTCCAGTGTCGCCCTTCTTCTTGTCTTGGGATATTTGAAGTTTTTCTGACAAACAAGACAAATCTCTACCTTTCAAAACTTTATCAGCGCATAAATACTGCTTCAGCGTTACCTTGCCTTGCTTCTTAAAGTACCAGTCTTCAATCTCATCTTCATAGGACTCTAGTAATTTCTCACACTGAAAAAAAAAGCAAAGCAAAAAATATAAATAAAATGAATGTTTCCATGTTAAAATGAAAAATTGAATTTGGTCAGATTTGATGATACCAAGTTAGGTCTCCAGAAGTATCAATACCATTAGAATTTTTGAAATTACGGTCAATTTTGGATTTTATCAAGATTTTCCATTTTTTAGAATTTTGGCCGAGTATTTTCAACTTCAACAGCAAATCTCATCAAAGGAACTGGACCAGGACACAGACAGTCAAATCGGAGCTCTGACAATAGATCCGGCCATCAACATAGAGCTAGCAACGTGTCACCGGGAATATTTCGGGGGGGGGGGGGGGGTTAAAGTCCCCGCAGGAATAAAGAATATTCTTGTTTTTTTTTGTTTCTGTTTCTTTAAATTTTACACAAGACACAATGAACACACCGTAAAATAAATTTACGGTGTACGTATTGTTGTGACATCACAAGATCTACGTTGGTGCAGTACTGCACGTGTAGAAAATAAAAGTCACAAACAATTTATTTCCTAAAAAGTAAATTAATTCCCGCCTCGATAATATTCCCGCAAATAAACCAACGATACAAAGAACATGATATTTGTAACCTGACTCAACTCATGATAAATTAGAGAGGAAAATACAAATAAGCAAAATTAAAGATAAATTAAAAAAGATAAATTAAACTAATCCTCTGAGAAACGTTGACTATAGTTTTTTATTCCTCACAGTACAAAAAACAAAACTGAGAGAGACAAACCTGATTCTTCATATTGGTGATTTCTACTGAGGGCTTATCCCATAGCTCATAGGGAATACCAAGGTCCACTTTTACACCCTTGTCACTGAAAAAGAGAAGAAGGATTCATAAAGATGCTTTTCAACTCTAATGTTGATAAGAGTGACCACCAGATATTCAATTGAAGTTCCTAGAATGGATGGTTTCAGTGATGGCTGGCTCAGTTAAAATTCAGCTAATAAAATTTGGTTTTAGTGTTTTGGAGACATAATGCTGAAACTGCCCATTACATTGAAGTAGGCCTCTTGAACGACATAACTGTCCGCAAACCGCACCAAACATCAGTGTTATTTTTGACTAAATTTTAATGTATTTCAATGAATTGTATTGTTAATTACATTAAAATAATGCAAATCCATAGAATTTGGGACGCTGATGTCAAAAATGATATTATTATCTCCTTAACTCGTCCTGATTATACGCATATTCTCCTTTTAAACATTTTTCACGATAAAGTTTAAATTGTGGAAAATCTAGAAGATTTCGATCAAAACTAAGGCCAAATTCAAACTCGGCAGGTCAATTTCAGTAGAATTGACGCGATTACAGGTCCAATTATAAGAAAAAAACCCATGTTTGTGTCCAGGGACCCTTGTTTTGTATTCATTGGGGGGCGGACATCTATGTCGTTGAAGCGTAAAAATCATTACATTGTTGGAATCCAAAAAATCGCAGACATTTTGGAAATGAGGTTACCTGAATATTTTTGAAATTTAACTGCAGAATGAATGGGTTGAGGAGTCTCAAATTTAACACAGAAAATAACACATCACCAGAGTTACTGTCTAAATTAAATTTAAACCTGGTCGAATTTTAAGATTCAACAGAGACCTGCTTTCGCTATTTTCATCCTTAGCTCCCAATTCATTCACAGGGCTGTTGTCCAACAGATTTCTGACTCTTTTGATTTTATAACACCTTTCATTGATGAAAACTGTATTAATTTTACCACCTTTTGTTGCCCCTTAGGGAAATTAATTTTCCAATTTTTCCCCCTTTCTTCTTCTTTTCATCTTTTAATATTACCTACTTTTAATCATACCGCCTTTCATTGGTTCTTAAAGAGCAGTGGCGAGGCGTGCGATTTGGCAATGTTCCTTTTTCCCATTTAAACACATAAGAAAGGTCAAAATGCCTGGTCATCGCCGATGACCGAAGCGTTCGACTTTTTTGGTGAATTTAAATGGAGAAAGTGCATTGTTGCCAAATTTCACGCCTCGCCACTGTTAAAGAGAGTAATTTTCAAGTTTTTTTTTCTTTCTATCTTTTTCTTTAAACCCTTTCTGGTCGAAATTTTTTTCACCATTTTTTTTTTTGTATTTTGTTCATACAGTGGAGTGCTACTGATGCGAGAACTAGTTCCTCGGAACTTTGCCAGAGAGTGCCACATGATAGGAAAGTCGGATCAGGCCCGACAAAACAACTCTGGAGCAAGAATTAAAACGTAGTGCAGGACCCGCCATCCGACTGGGACAGGAAAATTGTAATGTCCGGTGACACGCGACAGACGACTGGAAAGGGTAAATATTTTATTACTGCTATTTTCAATCAGCTATTTATTTTCAAGTTTACAAGAATTTTTCTCATTAGTTTCAGTTACTTTATTTAGCTGTCTTGGAAATTATCCTTCCATGTAGTTTTTGCTTATTATTTATTTTAGTTAAAAATCTTCCCGTTACTTTCTTCTATTTACATTTTTTTTATAATGGAGCTGTCGCAAACTTTTGCCACAAGCGATTTATGAATTCATTCCTTTATTAAAATTTGCAAAAAAAATGATGGTAGCCCTAAATATTTACAAAATCCACTCCTAAACTCAAAAATGCTTTGAAACGCACAATCAAAATGGCTGTGTTGGACATTAATGATGGGAGATTCCCATCTAATAATACAGTCACTCCATCAAGAAGTGGCTAATAAGAGATGACTTTCCTTTGCACTTTTACGGTATCGTTAACCTGCTGTTAATCACTACTCTGGGGGCAAGTTACTGTGTGAATCTGTCTTCCCGGCATAGAAAGAGTGAAGAAATTAAGGTAGGAATCTTCCAGTAATAGTGCCCAGCATTGCCATTATGATTGTGCATTTAAAAGCATTTATGCTAAGAAAGGACTTTGAGAGTTTTTAGAGCTACCATCGTTACATATTTCTACAGGTTTTTACCACTGAATTGACCCCTAAACTGCCAACTGTAAAAGTTTGCAACAGTAAAAGTTTACCCTCTTCTTCCTTGTTCCATGAGTAGTAATCATTGGTTAAGAGAAAGTCCCCTTTATTTTTGAACAAATTAACAAATAAATAATAGATAGATAAATAAATAAATAAGTAGATAAATGATTAAATAAATAAAGAATTTTATTCTTACACTAATCCATGAAGAGTTTGAAATGTCTGACTCATTCCTTTGGCAAAACGTGTGCTATCACTTCGCTCTTTATGAAGATTGTATTCAAGAATTTTGTCACAAATTCCTTCCAATGATTCTACAAGACGCAACTCTCTAAAAATTAGAAAAAATAAATTTTTTAAGAGGGGAATAGAGAAAATACAGGTAATTATAACACGATGAAGAGAAAAGCATCTTCTCAACATACAATGGGTCTGTTGCGCACTTCTGCAATAGAGACAGTAGTAATTGGCACTACAGTAAAATGTCACAAGAAAACCGATACAAACAACAAAAACACCTAAAACTTCCTCTTTAATACAGAAATAAATTGAGGGTCACTGCGAAACAAATTTGAAAATGCCAGTAGGTAATGATACAAAACTGCCAATTGCACAATGGTATAGGTTTGTGCCAGTGTTACTAATTTTGGATTAATTAGTCCACATTACCAGAATGTAGACTAATTACTTGGACAGTAAATGGAATGATAAAACCCAAGACTTTTCAATGGTTGTAATGGCACGCAAATGGACTATTTTTAGATAACGGTCACCGGATGTCTTAGAGTGTTACATAATCGCAAGTTTCCCGCCAAACGTGAATCTTTTCAAATCGCTCGAAATTTTTGAAACTTCAAAATCATTTTAATTCACAAGCCTATGGTCGAAGAAATTTAAAAAAAAAGTTCCTTTCATCTAAACTTACAAAAGATGAAATAAAAAAAAGCTGTGCAATAGACCCATTATAAAATTTCTCAATCTTTTTTTTACAGCTATCGACAGGCGAATAGTATTAGATGTCTGGTGGCCCAAACTGATGTCAAACTATCGGGCAGTATAAAGATGAGCACTTGAGGAACTTAGAGAAAATTTGTCTTACTAATCAATATTTCGAGAAGAATTGCGCCCAAAACTCTCGTCTAACTAAAGATTTCTTTAAACAAAAAATTATTTAAGTCAGAGAGAGTTATTTAAACACAAAATCCAGTTAATAAAAATTGAAATTAGAGAACAGAAAACTACGTCACAAATACTAGAACACAACATAGTACTAAATATTGTACTCACGATTTCTTGTAAGCAATTTTTTTCTTCGGTTTAACATCATCAACGGAATATCCAACTGATAGTACATCATGGCTCTTGCCTGTTTCATCCAATCTATCCTCTAATTCATTTGATAAAATTTTACAAACTAAAACAGAGAGAGCATGTCAAGAGATATGAGTGAACAAAAATTAGTATTTTACATTGTTTTTCATTTATCATTAATTTTATATTCATTTTTTTTCATTTTTTTTTCATTTTTTTTCATTTTTTTATTTTTTTATCAATTTATTTATTTTTTTCATTTATCCATCAGTTATATCTCTTAACAAGTAATTCACATAACAGACCGTCATGAATAACTACATAATGAGGGAAAAGTATGAGTTTGAACTGCACAGTTTAGTAAATCCTTTCCAGAGAGACTTCAAAAAAATCGTTTCCGATTTTTTTGGGTGCTTATTTCCTTAGAAATAAAAAAAAACAGGTGTAAACGATGAAATGCTGGAAACACGAAAAAATAATTTTGGTGAGGATGATTCGGCTCAAACCACAGTTATTTCCAACTGATTTTTTTTTTTTTTTTTTTTAAATTTAAGTAGCTCTACAGCAGCTAATCCCATTCAGTTTAAATCACTAAGCGTACAGTGCGGGGTCACATGCGGAAAGGATGGGTAATACATAGGTTATAAGATTCACCCACCACGGCCCATTGGTAAAAAGTAAGAAAGTAATCAAAAAATTTCAAAATGTGGAGAGCCTCACTCCCACACTTTGTAACACAGGAATATCTATCTTGTTTCCTGAGTTTACAGAGAGTAGGAGTAGTGACTAGTGGGTCTCCCCACATTTTGAAATTATTTTTTTATTTTTTTAAAAATTTTTTAGTTGAAAATGGCTGCCATTTGAGCCAAAACATCCTCACGAAAATCAAAATTCTTTCAGCGTATTTCCAGAATTTTTCTGTTTACACCTGTTTCTTTTATGTCAAGTTGTCACTGGTTCGTTATCTATCTTGTTTCTTTCCTTAGAAAGCAATACTTACAGAGGAACCAGCCGAACCAATATAAAGCAAAACCAGTCACCTCTTAATGTGAAAAGGCATTCCCATTCATTTGCTAGACATGCATTTTGCGTATTGAGTTTAATCAAGAAGAAGCGCCTGCATCCAAAATGCATCAAAACATATTGGCAAGCAGTTGCGTAGCAACGATTCTAAACGCTCTGCAAACCAACTGCTCACCGATGAGTTTAGATGAGTTCTCAGTGGCTTAGCGTTACTTGTCAAGACCCGATACAATAAATGCATGAGCTCTAAGTCTCAATGAGGGTGTCTACCAATTTCTATTTTTCAAATTCTCTGATGTTTCCTGGATTTTTCATGTAGGTAGGTCTTCATTTTGTCCATGATGAATGAAACCATCTTGAAAAATACAAACATATTTGAAGGAACAAACTTCAAGTTGGATGTTTTGTAGAAAATTAAGACACTAAATCTGTTCTCAATTTTTTTATCCATATTCCTTGATGAGACTAGCTTACAACTAGAATCCCTGATAATTCCAAGGTTTCCATGCCAACATCAAATTCCCCACCGATTTCAGGTTTTTCCTGGAGCTAGACAACCTGTCATTTCACCTAATTTCACCAGAAACGTTCCTCTAATAGCAATAAGAAAAGATACAGATTCAATGAACGGGTGTAATTTAGCTCTGGCTCAAGAAAATAGAGACCTCAAAAAAGCAGTGGTCCTTGAATTTCTTCAAATAGTCAATAAACTGTGAATCCTTTCTATCAATTGATCGATGGAGCAGTTTCAGGTAGTCATTGACGTTTGCTGGCACGATTAGGCCAACCAATATCAATAGGCAACTTTTTTTAACCAGAACCCAATGGAGCATGGCAAATTTTTTAGGCTGTTATAGGCTGTCCCAAGAATGATTGGACTTGCCAACAGTAGGTTTGAATGAAAACATCAGCTTCTTACTGCTCCTTAACCAATCAGATTGCCATATCTGAGGATGGAAGCTGACGTTTTCATGAAAACCATAGAAGTGTCAAATCCAATATTTTCTGGGACAAGCTATACTTAGTCAGTGCGGTTCAAGCATTCCATCCAAACAGAACTGAACAAGCAACCCATTCTGAACAGTCCATCCAACAACTGCAATTATTTTGGACCAACCGAGAATAAACTTTTCCATCTTGTTCTATAAATAAAGTACTAGCCTAAAGTAGGGTTGTTCATGGCAGGCCTTATTATCGATACTATGATATTGATGCCCGCATCGATTCTTAGTTATCTAAAGAATGAAATTAACCCATTAACATGTGATATCATTTCATAAAAGTTGCTGGGCAATAATTTTTAAGCATTCGTTCTCCACTTATGGCCAACCTAGCGGCAAAACCATGAAAGTAGAGTGAAGCGAGCGGTGCTACCTATCAGATAACACCGCAAGCTCTCCTGTCACTCTTCGATCGGTTGCTGTGAGATCGCTAGATTGGTAGTATAAAAGTCTTCAAAGTTATGACAAGTCTGACTTGTCCATAAACGTCAATGGGAAAGTGAAAACGCCAGGTCATAATCATGAAAAGAGTGTTTTAGAATGGTAAATAGGGAAGTTACTTGAGCAAAACTTAAAATCTACGCTGATACCAGTTGGTGACACTTTCACCAACTGACGTGCAGCAGCAATCGACAAGTGATGCTAGCGACACCAGTTTGGTACCAATACTGCTTGATATTGAATACCCTGTATCGATATTTTAAGGTCGGGGTACCCATACCAAAGTATCGACAGCCCGAGCCTAATGTTCCGACTCAGGCTTACAAATTCATAGTGATGAAAATAATTTAATTTACGGTTTTCACAAACGTAAGTTAGATTACCTTCGCAAAGATTTGCATACTTCACACCCTCTTCCTCCTCTGGAGAACCACCGTCACTTGAAATAATTACGGAAAAAACACAGAGGAATATGATAATCACACTATAGAAATTCATAGTAGATGATGGATGAGGGGCATGATAAACTGGAACGAGATAACTTCAGCAGAACTGGATCTTGCTTTGGACGGATTATGGACGTCAAGAATCAGGATGATGTAAAAATGAAGATAGTTTGATCGCCGGATATCGTTTGATAAGATTCTACTATCTGGCGGACACCGTCAACGATAAAAAATAAAAACATTATGAATTTTTTGAGGTTAGGTTCATTACCTTATTTGCATACATTACGCCAACTGAACAAAAAAAAAATGTGGGTTGCGCTCGCAACCTTTGACATTTATTTAAAATGTGATGAAAGGCATTAAAAAATTAAAAAAAATAATGAATGAGATACTGAATTGAACGAAATTAATTTGTGAAATTTTTTGTTCAATTACACTTACTTTCATTTTATAAGCACAATTGTTAGTAAAGTTTCGATCTTATCAGCAAGCACAACAACTTTATCGACTTTATCCAAAGAGTAAACAAGAGTCGCAATGGGGCTATTGCACACTTTTTCTATAAGCGATTTAATAGTCGAATATGGCGTAAAAACCTCGAAAAATAACGAGGGCGGCACTAAAAACTTCCAAAATCCACTCCTAAACTCAATAAACGCAGTTATTTGCGCGAGCGTAATGGTGGCCGAAGGCACTAACAATGGGAGATTCCTATCTTAATTTCGTCACTCTTTCTATGCTGACAAGGATGATTCACAGAGTAATTAGTCATCAGAGTGATGATCCACATCCGATGAATGGTACCGCAACACCAAGTGACACCGGTGTCAAATGAAAGTAGTCTCTTATTGGTCACTTCTTGATGGAGTTTCAGAATTGTTAGATGGGAATCTCCCATTGTTAGTGCCTTCGGCCACCATTACGCTCCCTCAAATAACTGCGTTTATTGAGTTTAGGAGTGGTTTGTGGAAGTTTTTAGTGCCGCCATCGTTATTTTTTGAGGTTTTTACGCCATAATCGACTATTAAATCGCTTATAGAAAAAGTGTGCAATAGCCCCATTGAATGGAAGGCCTGCGTGGTCAACGTAGATAAGGGATCCGAACGCGGGCTGGCCTGGGCTGGCCTCTGATTGGCTGCAACGGGTGGAGCAAAAATGACTCGGGGTATAGGGAAAATAACACGGGATTTTCGTTCCGGGGCGTTTATCTCGAAACCTAAGCAAAATAGTATCTAAACAATTTATACGAGTCGATTCAGCAGATTTTTCCAAACAATTTGATAGGTCATAAGTGCCACTTTATTGCAAATTCGAAAAGACTGTTTCAGTTTAAAAGTACGCACAATAGTGTGATTACATGCTTGGCGTGTGTTCGAGCAGTGTAACTCACTATTGTGCGTACTTTTAAACTGAAACAGTCTTTTCGAATTTGCAATAAAGTGGCACTTACAACCTATCAAATTGTTTGGAAAAATCTGCTGAATCGACTCGTATAAATTGTTTGGATACTATTTTGCTTAGGTTTCGAGATAAACGCCCCGGAACGAAAATCCCGTGTTATTTTCCCTATACCCCGAGTCATTTTTGCTCCACCCGTTGCAGCCAATCAGAGGCCAGCCCAGGCCAGCCCGCGTTCGGATCCCTTATCTACGTTGACCACGCAGGCCTTCCATTCAATTGCGACTCTTGTTTACTCTTTGACTTTATCAATCAGACCTAACCTCAAACTTTCTTTATGTTTCTGAAATTTGCACATGTGGTGATGTTCGGATGATATGATTATGATAATGTCATGCTTTAAACAACTGGATAAAGTCAGTAAAAAGCTAAGTATCTTTGTGTGATTTCAGGTTTTACGGTTCATACATACGTGCCTGGACTAAAACTTTCTCAAGAAGTTGTCGGCCGCTTTGTATCAAGTCATCATGAATATCTCATGGAAATGTTTTCTCCCCAACTTGTTGTCCTTTCTGAGAGGAGAGCTGAAGAAGTTAGAGACAGGTATGCTTTTTGTCATTTACTAGATTTCTGAGTGTTTTACAGTCAGTCGAGTCCAAGTAGAGGTCGCCCCAGTGGGCTGAGAGTCGTCACGTTGCAAGCGCCAATACAACAGTGGCGGCGCTCCAGGTGAGGCAAGTGAGGCGACAGGGAGTCATCGCCTGACATTTTTTGATGGAGGAGAAAGAAAAAAATAAAAAAATATCTTTGTCAAGGCTAAAATGGTCATTATTCCACTTTTCTTTGTCTCAATAGTCAAGAAAGTGTGAATGAAATATAGAATTTTCATAGAAGTTTAGGTGAAAAGCGTTTAAAAAAAAATCCTGTGCACCTCTCATTTTCGTCGCCTCACCTCCACGAGCCGCCAGTGCAATACAATTCCAATCGGTAGAGACGTTGAAATTGATGCGCTGAAATCACACACCCGCTGAACGCGCGCAATGATTGCAACTGTCTTTGGCCAACTTATCCAAAATGACTGCTAGCTTTTTATTGCATAATTCTTTTACAGAAATCTGCTCAGACAATAGTCAGCGTTTTATTACTCAACTTAGGAACTGCCAAGGCTTGCAGATTCTGCATTCAAATTGTATTGTTAAGGAATTGCAATGGTTGAGTCGACTACTTACAAGGGTTACTAGGCTGTTTGAGAGAAGATTGAACATGACTGCTCTGCGATTTTCATGAAAATATCAGCTTTATGCTGTCAATGGTTGGTAGCGGTGTGAAGCGACTGTTCTTATTAACGCTGTTAAGCTGTCAAAGTCCAATATTATCTGGGATTGCCCAAAGTCCTGTTCATTCCCCAAGTTTTATGGCAATGCTGAGAACTTGCTAGGATGGGTTTTAGTTCTGGGTATTATTAGTAAGGAGAGGCAGGGGTGCAAAATGTTCCAAAACTTAGGAAGTTTCACGCGATCCATGACTTATTTCCTCACAGGATTTTAAAAAATTTCCTCACAAAAATTTGAAAGTGATGACTTTTTTTTGGTTATTTTAACATTTCAACACCGTACGTTCGCAAAATGACCGATATTTTGCCATTTTTAACACTATTTTTCTGAGAAATCCCTATTGCCATTATTTTATATTAAAAAAAAAAAAAAAAAAAAAAAAAAAAAAAAAAAAAAAAAAATATGACAACTTTCCTCACTTTCCCAGAAATTTCCTCACTTTCACGCGATCCGCGGATTGCTAGATCGGGCACATTTTGCACCCCTGAGGAGAGGTCCCCACTGTGTTACTAGATTTCAGTTACTGTACTTTACATTGATTTCTACGGGAAATATACGATCTAAAGCTGTGCATCTGACACCACTAGGTCTAAAGGTACCCATAGTAGTTTTCAATGAAACTGAGGGTGCAATGAGAGACATTACTGGAGATTTTGACTTGACTCAAACTTCAAAAATCCTCCAAATTCAATTTGCAACAATAAACAAAGAATGTTGACTTAAAACAAGATCCATTATTACCAGGTCAGTCTAGTAGGCAGTCCATGTCAACTTTTTACCGCTATGAGGATGCTTTCACCGTTGTATTCCGCACTACAGCTTTTGATTCCGCCATGTGAACCACAACTTTGGTGTGATGCCCAGTGTGGGGACGAGATTCCCAGGCTGGGGACATACTTAGAACGGGACACGTTAGCCCCGTCTACTTGCTACCGGACTGATCTGGTACTTATAGAGTTAGCTTACAACCATATTATACAGGGACTGTAGTGCTGATGTTTCCGTTTGTGAAAAATCTGAGCAAGTGAACTATGCTGAGACAACTTATTTTCATCTTTACTCATGGAGCCTCTCCTTAGCTATCTTCAAAAATTTTCCAGCGCATGATAAGTGTCAACGTAAAGTTATCTGTTAAAAATCCATTTGCTTGGATTCCTTGAATACTTATTGGTCTGGAAACCTATTCGAGTATCAGGAAAAATAATTTGGATGTTTTTGCTTTTTATACATAAATTACTTCAATTCTACTCGGCAACCTCAACAATTTTCGTCTTATTCTGTTATTATTCTCTTTATGTTAAGGTGGAGAGGCGACCAGTGCCATAAATTTTGCAGAGGAAGTGAAAACAAAATGTAGTAAGTAGAAAATGTAAACCTGCATAATTTATATCTCACCCAAAACGGTACTTACCTCACTTTGCATGTGACACTAAAAACCGTAACAACTTGCAATTTTTCAAAGATTGTTTTACTGCATGAAATGATATTGAGAGTTGAGGTTTGCTGAAATACGTCATACTACATACAACTATGCGATTGGGAACTCCAGGAGTCCACAACCAGTTTTCTCAATGTAAAAGCTGCTTAGATAAGCAGCTTTTACAAGATATCTCGTAATTTGGACTCATTCTTAAAGTATAGCAAGATAAGCAGCTTTTTGCTACATTTTCAATTATTGATTTTGAGCATCACTCATCTAGAAACCTATTTGATGTTGTTTGAAAGAGTTTTGTGGGCTGTATCCCTTTTTACTGGTGTGGCGCAAAAAGGCTAATTAAGCCAAATTTTGGCAGAGAATGAAGTCATGTTTTGCTGCATTTAAACGGTATCTTGGTCAATGACTGAGGTGAGGCGGAAGAATTGAGGAAGTGGTGGAGGGAGGGGAGTTGTAAAATGCTTCTAACGGATTAAAACTGATGTTAACTTGGTTGGATTTATTGGGTTTTCTTTTTAGTTAAACTGGGGTTGAGGTTTTTTGGGGAAAAATAGGGCTAGCTCTGCCCCCCCCCCCCCCCCACTTGTCCAGGGTATTCATTCTACACATCACAAAAAATCTTTTGGTTCCAAAATTCTATTTCCAAACAAGAATCTTAGCCTTCACTTAGTTTTCTTTATTCAAAAACTTGATCCGAATCAATTTTGATCGAGCTCCACTTTTCAACTGGGACTTGGCAAAAATCATGAGTCATGCCGTGGATAACTTTCCACTTGCCTTTCTTTTAGTGTTTGTAATGCATCATATGTAGTTGTTAAAGAACAAAACATATTATTTCAACTAAGCATTCTCTCAGCTAGGAATTGTATTAGTTGAATTATTTTGAAGTGGAATAATCCCTTCATCTTGTCACTGTTAAGCATCGACAAAAAAACTGATCAAAATGTACTTTAATTATTTTTCATGCTCTCTTTGAATTTTGTATCCCTCGAATATCTTATTCCATCATTCTTGTTACCATAATTGTTTTCAGCCCTCATGGCATCTCAACTCTCCGACAAAGTAACGATGCTTCTTTACATTGTTTCGCAACCAGAAACACCAACGACAGAAGTGATTGGACCCATCCTTGATCAAATTGAAGTATTCGCTACAGAACTGATCTATTCTTTCTACTCTCTACCCAAAACTCAAGGACTCACAATTAGAAAGCAGTATCATAGAGATGTAATAAGAGTGGTTCAAGACCTTGTTGGAGTGTTGGAAACTTTAGATAAAATTGAATTTATTGAGTAAGATTACTTTTCTTTTTGAAGATTTCTTGCATGTGTATTTTTTAAAACTCAGGCACTCATAGGATAATTGTTAGTCTAGGTTTTTGCATGGAAAAAATAGAGTTATCTAGCCCTGCAAATCTTTCAAAGCTTGTAAAAAGATCTTAAAAATGAGACCACACTCATTATTCTATGTCTAATTATTACTGTGTTATGTTTGATTAAAGATGGTAGCCGCTGTAAAAATTCAGCGAATTTCTGAAACTTTGAAATTCCATAAAAAAAAATGAAGGGAAGTCAAGAAATCTAATAAAATTGGTTTTTGCTCTTGCTCTAATAATAGAATAGGTGTAACAAATTTCGTGGAAGTTAAAAAGGTGATTTGACCCAGAATGACCCAGGGGCTAAAATCATGTTATGGCCTTGTACTTCCTTGGGGCCAGTGGCGTAGCCAGTGGGTCCAGGCGCTCTGAACACCCCCCTCCCTCACTATGTCAGCAAAATTTGCCTTAGAAAAAGGTAATTTCCTGCGATTTTAGAGAAATTTTACCAAATTGATATCTTTGGACCCCCTCCTTGACAATTTTAGGACCCCGAAACCCCCCTTCCTCAAAAAATTTGTGGCTACGCCACTGCTTGGGGCTCTCTTTATCATTTTTAACACACACATGTGTTCAAATGGGCGGGGAGAGACGGAAAAATTCCTGGTTCTGCTTCTGTGCTGTTTTCTTATTATTTTTACAGTTTTATGTTCTTTTTAACTGTTTTCTTTACAGACAGTCATCTATGAGAAGTGCTGAGTATTTATGCAAATCTTGCGGCGAATTTCAGCTGTACCCGGAGAATAATTTAGAAGCAGTTTGCCGTCTCGTGGAAGCAGAAGAATCACTTGTTTTTGATGCATTGCACGAATTAACTGATGTAATTTACCACCTCTTAATTTCACTACAAATGTTTCTGTATCGCTATTAATGTCTACAGTGGTGGCTCATGAAATCTGGCAACAATCCTTTTTACTTTCCCACAACAAACGAAGTTAGGAATTGAGAAAGTATTGCAATGGCGCAGATGTTTGCCTGTCTATACTCTAGCATAACTTTTGAACCAATAATCCATTTGCATCCAAATTTTGCAGCAAAGTTGCTTCCAACATTTCCCAGAGTTGCTATTTTGATTTTTCAAAATTTTATATTGTAAGCAAGTTATGGAGGGTAACAGGTTTCCATTAAAACCAATGGGAAAATGGGTAAAAATAGGAAAAATTTGGAATATTTCAAATGAAACTTGCTTTTTTAATTTTGACGAAAATTTGCAAAATACAGGGTGTTTCAGACCACCCGTCCACTATCTTTTTAGCGAAAACGGGGCAAGATAATGAAATTCTGACGAAACTTTTCCAATGTATATCGACCCCAAAGAATTCAGGGAAAATATTGCCGACCCCGAAAAACGGCCCCTAAGGACCTAATTGGGCCCCAAAAAAGGGCCAAATTGCTGTTTCTCAATGTTTTCTTATGGGGCGGGTGTTTTTTTATTTCAGAAATGAATTGTACACTTAAAAATAAGCATTTTTTGTTCAGGGCATTATTTTCAAAAAATGGCCCTTTCTCAAGTTAGGGGCCGTTTTAAAAAAAAATTAGGGGCCATTTTGAATCGCTCGCTGTGACCTTAAAAATTGACGGATTTCAAAAAACTAAAAATATTCTGAATCAGCAGATCAAGGGCTTTCTTTTGATGTATCACAACCTTATTTTCTGCGAAAAGACATTGGGGGCCCCCTCCCCCCTAAATTTTGGGGCTTTGGGGGCCTCTACGAAAAAATGTTCAAATGGCAAGGTATAGGTTGTGATACATCATTGGAAAGCTCTTGAAAAGACGAAGATAATGGTCCAAACCGGAAGTCAATCCGATCATTTTAACGAGAGTTACGGCTTGGCCTCTCCCCCTAAATTTTGGGGCTTTGGGGGCGGGGCCCCTTTGAGTAAAATTAAATATCGCAGGGTACAAGTTGTTTAAATCATTCGAAAGCTCTTGAAATGACAAAGAAAATAGTCCAAACCGGGTCTCAATCCGATAATTTCAACGAGAGTTACAGCCATTCAAAGATTTGAAGTATTTTTCTCGTATTGCGGAAGATTCATCGAGGAGGCCATAGAAAACATTCACCACCACGGCACACAGTGTTCGGAGTGACCCGGATCTCTGGCAGAAACCTCAAATTTGAAATCGGCTCTGAAGTTGGTTTAAAGGCCTTACCTACCTTCTAAAGGGTATAGAACATGCATGTTAGCCATATTTGATGAATTTGGAAGCCCCATACTTGCCCCCACAGACATGTAAAAGTACCGGTTTTGACGTGAATTTTGAGTCAACTTGGGTGGGTTTACACATAATTGTAAAAAAACAATACTCTTTTGCTCACATTCTTTTTTTAGACCTCTGTACTTCAATTAGGACATATGAACTTACTTTTAAGCCGTTTAAACATTTATTTCATGTTTATTATGAGGG
Organism: Trialeurodes vaporariorum; assembly: GCA_011764245.1. Classification (NCBI taxonomy): domain Eukaryota; kingdom Metazoa; phylum Arthropoda; class Insecta; order Hemiptera; family Aleyrodidae; genus Trialeurodes; species Trialeurodes vaporariorum. Next base: position 2,940,499 of record VMOF01000001.1, read on the forward strand.
GGGGCTGGACCCCTCAAAAATCGACTTTTCATCTGCATTTGCGCCCTTTTTGGAGGACGTTTAAAAAAATGCCCGGGATTGCCCGGCAAATCTAAGGCAAAGAACGTTCAGAAAAACATTTTTTCTGAACGATCCAGCAATAATATCCTGCCCCAACTTGCCCCCCTTTCATATTTTTTAATTTAAAAGTGCCTCTGCGGCTTGTGTGGGACTTAGTCATTTTCACGATCGTGAGATGAGCCATGTTCGCGTGTCAATATCTTTTTTTTCCAGCATTGCCCCGGGGAAATATGGTTAGGAAAGTTCAAAAAAACATTTTTTCTGAACGATCCAACAATAATATCCTGCCCCAACTTGCCCCCTTTTCATATTTTTGTGTTTAAAAGTGCCTCTGCGGCTTGTGTGGGACTTAGTCATTTTCCCGAAAATAAAAATAAAAAAATAAAAAATTAAATCCATAGTTAAATCTGATATGAAAAATGAAATCTACGACTTAAAAAACCCCATAATACCAAGTTTCAATGAAATGCGAGCATGCTAGAGGTTTCCGCCAAAGATCCGGGTCGCTCCGAACACTGTGCGGCACCACATACAAAATCCCGCGAATACGAGAAAAATACTTCAAATCTTTGAATGGCTGTAACTCTCGTTGAAATTATCGGATTGAGACCCGGTTTGGACTAATTTCTTTGTCATTTCAAGAGCTTTCGAATGATTTAAACAACTTGTACCCTGCGATATTTAATTTTACTCAAAGGGGCCCCGCCCCCAAAGCCCCAAAATTTAGGGGGAGAGGCCAGGCCGTAACTCTCGTTAAAATGATCGGATTGACTTCCGGTTTGGACCATTATCTTCGTCTTTTCAAGAGCTTTCCAATGATGTATCACAACCTATACCTTGCCATTTGAACATTTTTTCGTAGAGGCCCCCAAAGCCCCAAAATTTAGGGGGGAGGGGGCCCCCAATGTCTTTTCGCAGAAAATAAGGTTGTGATACATCAAAAGAAAGCCCTTGATCTGCTGATTCAGAATATTTTTAGTTTTTTGAAATCCGTCAATTTTTAAGGTCACAGCGAGCGATTCAAAATGGCCCCTAATTTTTTTTTAAAACGGCCCCTAACTTGAGAAAGGGCCATTTTTTGAAAATAATGCCCTGAACAAAAAATGCTTATTTTTAAGTGTACAATTCATTTCTGAAATAAAAAAACACCCGCCCCATAAGAAAACATTGAGAAACAGCAATTTGGCCCTTTTTTGGGGCCCAATTAGGTCCTTAGGGGCCGTTTTTCGGGGTCGGCAATATTTTCCCTGAATTCTTTGGGGTCGATATACATTGGAAAAGTTTCGTCAGAATTTCATTATCTTGCCCCGTTTTCGCTAAAAAGATAGTGGACGGGTGGTCTGAAACACCCTGTACATTGCAACCAGCCTACTGTAAAATTTACCCCTTCAGGGGGGGTCTGGGGGTTTCTCCCAAAATATTTAAGAGGGGTTTGGGGGTCTCCCCGAGAGTAATAAAGGGGGGTTGGGGGTCTCCCCCAGAGTAATGAAGGGGGTCTGGGGGTTTCCCCCAGAAAATATAGGGGGTCTAGGGGACACTGGGGGTCCCCCCAGACAAACTTTGATGTGAGAAAGTGCTCTTGGAGTATTCTCTACAGTTTATTTGCCTTTGAAACCTATCTGAAGATTTGATTCTAGAAGAGGCAGATCACTTCACCAAGAGATGTGTTTGGATGAGATGTGTATTTTACTGAGGCAAAGAGAGACCCAGTACATGCTATACTTTCCATGTTAAAAAAGTGAAGCTAGTCAAATGCTCCAATGTCATTAGGGAGTCACCGGCCTTAGCAAGAAACAGTCATCTAATGTTGAGTGGTGAACAAAATGAAAGGTTTTGTTTGGTCCGCGGTCCAAGAAATGAAAACAGGCTTTGGTTTGGGTTTGCTTGGCAAATTGAAACCGCTGTTTTGGATACCCAAAGTCCAATCAGAGCATTCCTTTTCGTTCATCAGTCAACAGTTGGCAAATGTTTGTTGTTGGGGACGGTATTTTCCTGGACGAATCTGATCCAGCAAAAATGCCACTTGTCGCAAGCTTTGTGATGCGTCTCTAGTTGTCTCTGGTATTTTACATAGGTTGAAATGGAGAAAATCTTTTGTTGCCACATTGTACAAGGAGCAACTGAATTTCCTTGCAGTTTTTCCAGAGCAAATTGATTTATTACTTCTATCTTTATCTCATTCCAAGTGGGCTTAATCCTTTTCAGTAGCGCACCGAGAGTTTCTTCATCTCTCTCTTTTCTCCATTAAGGAACGTACGTTAGACAAGGATGGACAAGGGGATAAAACCCCCTCTTTCTGTCCTTTTCCAACTTATACATTCAAATGAGAAATGAGAGAGATGGAAGAGATCCTGGTTGCGCCAGTGATCCTTCTATTACCAGGTTCAGGTTATCAGAAAAAATCAAAGCTAAAACTCGCTCAAATTTAGGGAGTGATTAAATCTTCCTCTCTGTGGTGATCATTTTGCCTGTCCCATTATTTGAAGGGGCTTGATGAAAAATAATTTTGTGAATGTGAACAGAAATCGAATCACGGAAACGAATAATTTGGGCATAGAACTGAAAGGGTTAAAGCATGTGTATAGTGTGGATAGAAAATTGTAAAACTTTTGAATGAAGCGAAATAAAAGGTTCTTCTTTGTGACACCCTTCCATCCACCACCACTAGGTATCCAGAATTGACTTATTGTGTGTTTTTCAGGCATTTGAAAGTAATTCACTCGATTCAAGTTATGAGGAAGGAGAGATGTGGAATAGTGAAGAGATGGAGATTCTTCCTCCCGGTATTGGTTTAGTAAAAACCGCTAGATGTCTTCTAAAGAAAATTAAATTAACTCTAAAAAATAATGGGAAATGTAGTACGGAACAGGAAATAACGCAGCTAGACAACATCGCTTCCACTATCACCAAATTCAGCCCAGTAATTGATGATTTTGCCTCGTCCCTGTATCCACCTATAGATAAACCAGCTTGTATCCAAACTGTGAGTAACCTTTTTGCCTGTATTCTACAAGCTGTTTTTGTCCTTAGATTAATTATCGGCAATTATTACTTGTTTATTTTTACAGATTATTACTGATTAAAATCATTTTACCCTCTGATAAAGAAAGATTATTCAAATGGGAATTATCCTTCCAACGTTAACGGGTTCTAAGTTAAATGGTTGCAGTTTATTAGGTTTCATTGTATGTATGTGTAAATGTTACTCAATTTTTTGTCCTGATTAATCAGGTGAATATCATTATTTGACTATGATTATTTAAAATTATGACTCCATCTTCAGGCCTTTATTTGCATTGTATATCTTGTGTGTCATATTTAAAATAGGAAAATAACCTAGTATTAGGTTCCATTTTCATTTCCAATATGATGCGCAAAATATGCATTGCAATTAAAGGCCCTAGGGTGGATTCATAATCTGAATGGATTATTATTATTATTATTCTTCTTCTTCCTTATCACTCGCCTGGCGAGGTGTTGCTGTTGTCCACACGGCGGGACCAAACCTTGGTCCTAAGCCATGCGGCTTACTTACAGTGATGTATAAAATTTCTTATTTTTGCTAAACGGTTCTCCTCACTTTGGGGATGGAGTTATGAAGTCTCCACCAGGGACAGGTTTATGCAATCGCAGTTGCTCTGTCCATAGGGTGGATCATTATTATTATTATATGTAAGGTAAGTGTACCAGTACCCGGAAGTGCACCGGTAGCCGGAAATTCACCGGTTTTTCGTAAAAAAATAAGCTGCATAGGCAAAACTTTGAAAGGGGCGGTATGTTTTCTAATTCTACACATAGAGGGTGAAACTATACAGCATAAATAAACTGTTTTCACTGCAACAATCATCTGATATATACTTTGAAAGTGACGTCACTCGAGAACCTTCCCTTAAGCCGGAATACTTAAAGTCGTTGACTTAGAAATCAGTAAGCGTAAATAAGGTCTCATGACTTTACGTTTCGGTATTTTACCGTCGTTGTGACGATATTATGTTCTCTGTATCTTCAGGAATCTTTTCCATTAATAAAGTTTTAATTTTGGGCAAGCTTTGTTTATTTATTATCCGTTCCGGGTATAGGATTACAAAATTCGTAAAAAGCACCAGTATCCGGAAATGATTCCCAAGCATAGGAACATTCTTTATATGAGTGTTTTAACTTTAATAATATAATAATTTAGCTTTCTATTACTAAATTTTACATAAGTGCTTCTGAGTAGTCTAGAATCATTATTAGGGGGCGATTATTTATGTTCGATTAGAAAAACTTCGGCTGATGCTCATTAGATTGGAGGTTAAGATTCACTTCCTATGAATGCATCAGTTTTTGTTGTTTTCTACTTTGAGCAAAGTACAGTTTCTACTAAAAATTAATGTTTATCATGTTGGATGCAATTTTTACAGTGTTTAATACATTTATGTTTATTTTTCCATCCTTACTGATGGTTTTATTTGCATTTTCCGGATACTGGTGCAAAGTTTCCAGAGTTAGGGACAGTCAAGCACAAGAATTCCGGAAACTGGTACATTTCGACTTTCTCTCATGTTTCCTTTTTTCCAAAATAACTGATAAAGTAAACTGAAAAAACCTACATATCATTTGAAAGTTGATTAAATTCTGAAACTAAATATGTGCTTCTCACATTTTTCAGTTGATTTTTCAATTTTTACTCAGCTCTCAAAGTCTGAAAATTCCTTAACGTTCCGGGTACTGGTACACTTACCTTAAATCATTTTTATTTTAATTTGTTTTTTATTTTTTTTATTTTGGGTATTATCCTTGAGTTTGATCATTGATCTCTTTTTATTAGTCCTTTAAAAGCTGAGTTTTGGAGAAAAATGAGCTTATCTTCAAAAAGTCATATATGCTCAAATTGGATCCTCAAACTCCTCTAAGTACCCTCCAAGTGAAAATCTGGTGACTGATGCTCACCACCTCCCACCATTGTAGTTTGGCAGCCTGCAAACTTTTGACGATCATGGATAAAGTCAGGGATCATCATCTTACATGGTGCAGATTCATTTCCCGTCAAGATACGCAACATTTTGAAAGTTTAGATGTCAAATGACTGTTAATTTGCAAGTATTTAAAAATTATGTGTGTTGCGCATTAATCACCGAATTCCTACTTGGAATCTACTTTGAGGATCCACTTTGACTGTCTGAGAAGGCCTACTCTTTTTTTAATCACTACTGTGTCTCATTTTTCGATGATGTTTAAGACTTTAAACATGGTTTACTCACTCAATGCAAGTTTATTTGGCTTGCGCCCTTTCTGAGCATTTTTAATGCTTTAATAGTATTAATGAACTTTTGTTTTTTTTCCAGAGCAATGATGTTTTAAATCAATCAATTTCCACTTTAGAACTCATAAAAAATGGACATTTTATGAAAGAAGAAGACTTACAATGGCACTCTTTTCTAAGGAAGGCAGTGGAACACAACCATAAAAAATTATTAGCATCAGCAACGATCCCTACAAGTCAAATGAAAGATATGAAATTATCGTAATACTTAATCCTTGTGTCAATCAACCTCATCACCTATTCTGAACGCTGCGAATGTTTAGTACCAAGTTCATTTTTGATCCTGTTCTCTTTTTGTTTGTCTTTTAACAGTATGTTAGCTCTAATAATAATGTTTTATGAATTTTTCACGTTCCGGTTATTTTTCTTTCTCTTTGTGTAAATCAACTTGATTACTGCATCAATGCCTGCTTCTAATACGCATCGTGGCTAAAAACCTCCCCTTTTTACTACAGTGGCTCCTGCTCATCATGGAATCTCACGGGACCAAGACATTTTTCCGTTATCAACAGGTTTCTGCTGTGGGCCGGTTTACCAGGCAGAGGAAGAAAAAGTGTAAACTTTAAGATTGAATTCGCAACAGCTTAAACCTTTATTATAATGTCTCCTTCTGATACTAGCTAGTTTGTAAAAAAAAAAAAAAAAAAAAAAAATAGAGCTAAGTTACTAGTTTTATTTATGTTAAATTACGTATGAAAAACATTAAAATTATCAAACTTTAAAAAATTTAAGAACTTTAAAATCGAAATCACTTAGAAAAGCACCTAAGTGCAGATTCCTTTCTCTGGTTGCCAGTTCCTTTGTTGTTTCCCTTGTTTTTGCATAATTATACCATTAAAGTCTTCCTGAAACCTTTTTGTTTCCGCATTGGACAGGTTGCGCTATGAGCAGGTTAATTTACATTGATGGACGATATTATGTCCACTGGACCACAAAAAATGTCCGTTAAGATCAGTTTTTCTCTTTGAACAGATGGCACTGTAGTTGCAAGAGATTTCTACCTTCGTTTGTTTTAAACCTATGCAAGAGATTCTCCCTCCCCTCACTACTCCAATTGTGTCTTTTCTAATTTTGTTTCCAATTTAAAATTGTCCTTCAAATTCAACCACCGGCAAATTGTCTGCAGACAAGTTTTCAGTTTTCTGTTCCTTCTACTTTTATTTTTATAGTGAAAGACTGTCAGTCAAGATTTTCATCTCTGAAGAATTTGGGGCCAGAGAAGACGCAAATTGAGTATCGGGTCCTGACACGTACCGTTAAGTTACCAAAAACGCATCAAAGCTCATCCGTAAGCAATCGGTAAGCAAAGAGTTTAGACTCGTTGCGAGCCAACCGCTCACTGCTGTTGATGCCTATCTAACACAGGCACTGTTTCTTGTCAGAATCCGATACTCAAAATTCGTTTGCTCTATTTTCCTGCACCTTTTTTGTGGGAGGCGATTTTACAGAAAGATTAAAAACTCATGGTAAGGGTCATTCCAGGGAAAATATGACGCTCCTAACTTTCAGAATTTGTGTTTCTCTTGTTGTTTATATATATTTTAATTATTTTCTGTCTCCGCTAACTGAACATAATTTTAAAACTATCAATTTTAAAACAAACAACTTCGCCCTCTCTGAGTAGAGGAGAGACTTTGAAATGGAAAAAAATAATTGACGGTTCTCGCTATAAAATTGAAGAGGGACTCAGGCAACCACTTTTCTATTCAACAGTATGGAGCTCCTTTAAATTGGGACAATGGTTTGAAAGATTTATGTTATGCTTTTCAGTTCTCCCTTTTTTTGTTGATATTCTTTGTGCTTTTCCTAAAATTAACTGGGTCTACTAGCACCTCAAAAGGGAAGCAAAATCGTGAAGTTGAAATATCATATCTCTTATCGCAATTTGATTCGGTTTTATTCTTTTCCCATTATTTGAGGGTTTATTGCTCATGCTCTTGAAGTGGCATCTTTATAAGTTAATCATTACGTCACATGTAAAGATTTGTGGAATTTTGGTTTTTTAAACAATAAGGTGGTATCTTGTGCATGATAGTGTTCCCCTTAAGGTACTGAATCTCAGAGACACGTTTAAGTATGATTTGGAATGAATATTTGCCAATTTTTAGTGTTGTAATGAAGCATGCTTTGCTGCAGATAATTTGAAAATGAAGCCAAAAATGAGAGATTTTAAAATTATGATAAAGTGTTTTTAATTGAATTAGAAATGAAAATGAGATAAAAGTTTATATTAATAACACGATAATATATAAATAATATAAATGCAATAAATGCGTACAAAATATTTTAATTCATTGAATATAGGAAAAAATGTGAGAAGAAAATACAGAGTAAAAGGTAATAAATCCGTGATTAAATTGCAAGAGAGATTATTAGTAAGCTGAAATATTAACAAAACACCAAAAAAAAAAAAGAAAAGAAAAACGTTATTACAAATCAATAAAATGAATTAAATAAGCAAGTTAAAATCCATTCTTTGGAATCAAAGTACATCAATCTACATGAATCAAGGATAAATGACAAACGCTGTAATTTAAAACAATCTACAGCTACCAAGTAAAAAAATGTAAAATATTTTACTAAAATTAACAAGTAGACCTATGAAATACAGTTAATCTAGGACACATGCTTAGTGAAAGAGGCTTTGGATAAACAGTCCATTGATTCATCAATTTGAGTCGTAAGATATGATAATTGTAAGAAATGATCAATTAGTGTCATTAGATACGATGAGCGTAACTAGATCGCCTTTTTCAAAGGGACCTGCGTCCAAAAAATGAAATTCAATAATAAACACAGTAATCTGTTTCTTTTGGGGTAGGGGGGCCTTAAGCACAACCAAACCCAACAGGTTCATTACAATTACAGAAATTAGTCATAAAATTCTTTAAAAGAAGTTGGGAAAATATATAATTCAGAACCTCTGTGTTGCATGTAAATTTTGGTCTTAGACCCCTCGAAAAGGTATTTCAAGACCAAAGAATCTATTTCAAATGAGGACTGAAGCTGTTCTATTTGAGATTAAAGTGAGTTCCGCAAAGCAGTCCATGATTGCATGTAGACAGGTCGGTTTGTTGGCACTGTAATCCTTTGATGAGTTCTTCTAGTGGCGATGGGATCTTACCAATAATTCCAGAAATCAAACCACATTTCAATAACACAAAAGAATACAGTGCTATCAGACAGACCAGTCAACATGTATTTTGGCAAAAAGCTCATCATAGCAAAATTTTGATGCAGTCCTTTTCGGATTAAATCAATTCTATCATTGAATAATACAAAACATTGTTTGATGCAGAGTCCAAAAAAAAACAAAGCTCAATAAGTACCTACGTAATAATGTTTTGAAATGAAAAAAATTTACCTATTAAAATTTTAGTAATAAGAGGTGAGCTCATGACAGATTTACACCTTAATGTAGATAAAAGCAACACAGAAATGAATGAGGGAGGGGAAGGTGAGTAAGCTACAAAATTTGAACGCTTTTCTAACATTTAAATCCTGAGATATTGAGGGGATAGTCAAGCCAGGGTAAGTAACAAAATTTTAGAAGTGTACATTTGTCATCGCTGACTACCACTCAGAGTGAAAAAAAAATAAAAATTACATCGGACACACAATTTTTCTTTCCAAATTATTAGAAAAACTTATACGAAGGGAGCTAAGGATGAAAAATACTGTTCACATATTTGAGCAGGTTTTTGGGTTCCTATCAAACTGTGAAAAGGCTCGAATTAACCCTCAATTTTTTTACTTGTGTGAAGAGTCTGGGAAAGGGAGAGATGTTAGATGAAATCTGAGTCTGGAAATGATAGAACTGACTTCTGTTGCCTCAAAATTGGAATGAACCAAGAAATATATAGCAAAAATGTAAAAATAGTGAAGAACAGTTTAGAGTTTCACTTGTCAATTACAGTCAGCAATTTTTTTTCAGTATGAGTTGTAAGGGATTAGAATAAGGGGGGGATTCAATAAGAGGGAGAATAGTAAGAAATGAAGCGTTTTTTTATTCTCCGGAATCCGCACCGGTGCAATAACCCGGAGCTTTTGGAGCTGCTCCGAAGCTGTCTGGTGCAGCACCGGTCACGTGCAGAAGCTCCGGAGCTCCAGCTCCTGTGCATCGGTCTTCAACTCTGATACACTGGAGCTTACACCGGAGCTGCTCCAGGCGCATTGCACGGCTACTAAAAAAACACTTCGGTGCGCTCTGGTGCTGGAGCACCGGAATAAAAAAACACTCCAGCGCACTGGAGCTGCACCGATGCGCGCTCCGGAGAATAAAAAACGCATCAAAATGCAGCTATCGTATTTTGATATGAACATGGTTTGAGCAGAGCATTAAAATCCAATTGCGCAAGTTTGATTTGAACCGCTTATAAATGTTACTTTTGAGTGAAAGGTGAGAGAAAAGAATTTTCAACTTAAACTCACACATCAAAGAGTAGGCAGAAATAATGAGCTAACCCCCTAAATTTTAAGTGAGCCAAAGGACAGATATTTTAGAAAATTTCAAACATTGTAGAAATTAAATTTAGAAATACTTCTTAAAATTCGGGATAAGAAATTTTGAGAGACGTACATTTTAACGGATAGGAAAGTGGCCAAGAAAAATACCATTAATCAGAGTGTCTACAGACCAAGAAAATTGTAAAAATATCAATGATTTCGGGTAGGAGAAAATTGGGAAAATCTCAGGAAACTCCTTTCGGGTTAGGAATTTTTGCTTATTTTGACTCGATAAGGGAACTGCCAATTTTCAACTTTTTTTGATGCGTTACCTCAAGCTATTATACAAATAGGTAATTGCATTTTCAATTTGTTCAGTTGAAAGCCTGATTGATAAGTTATCGAAACTTCAGAAATTCCACTTAGGAAACTTGTGCTACAAATTAGAAACTTTTGGAGAAAGGGCCAGGAAAAATCAGGAATTTTCAAAATTGAATGCTTGTAGACACCCTATTAATGGAAAACAGCTTGGCTATACGAAAATATAATAAACTAATCTCAGATTGTTAACAGTGTAACTAAAATTTTACGAGCTTGAGTTTCTTCAAGTTGAGGTTCTACAGTTTTGCACATTTTCACTGTGAAATTTAGTTAACTGAATGATACTTGGGCCTAGACTTGAATATTCTTGAGATTATAACATATCAATTTTGCAACCTGAGATTGAAGACATTTCCCATCATCCCTAACTTGGTAAGCAAAATTGTGTCATTAAAATTTGTCGGCTAAACAATCAAAACTTTAAACAAACGGTTTATTTAGTTAAATGAAATTTCATTATACCTCAACCTGATTATGATCGTGATCATGAGGGCAAAGCTCAAGTTTCCAGCAGCATCTTGCGTAGGTGACTAACTTTAATTGAACAGGCTCATGGGAAAACGTCCGTTGTCCATTTTTTTTGTAAGTGGCTTTGTGAGCGTACATCATTCTTAAGAAGATGCTGCGTCTGTGTAAGTCCTGATCAGACTTGTTCCTTGGCTTCTTGCTCCTGTTTCCCTTGTCTTGGCAGTTTCCTTTAATTTTTACTTTTTAATTTTTTTTATATTCGTCTTCTCAATAAAAATAGTTTGGACATCAGACTTTTTCGTATGCGCCTGTTCAATTGATCAATTGAATTTTAACGAACTGCTAGTAGATTGCCCCTGAACGGTTTTTAGAGTCTGATTATGGTTTTGCGATGGATGCTAGAGCTATGGAAAAATACTATCGATAATTAAAGTCTAAATTTGGCGACTGATAAAACAAAACTGCTCTAAATCTACAGCCTCTTTCCTTACGGACCATATAAACTTGTAAGTGAACAGTCGATCATTTATGATGAGCAAAATTTAGTTTAATTCAGGATTTGAAAGCAGAAGAGAAGAAAACATCTGCCATCGAAATCATAGATAGTTTTATTTAGGGGCATTTCTAAACTAAATGTTGTTTTTTGTAAATTTTTGACCAATAAATTGCAAGATCACTTAGTTTTTAAGAGGGGAATAAAAATATTTGGAGCTGTTTTGAAGGTATTCGTTTTAGACATGAAAAAATTATGGGCAGTATTACTACCCAGTGGTTACGAATGTTCATATCGCAATCCTATTAAGTCAATTAACAAGTATGTTATACGTTCATGGGTGATGTTTATCTTTTTAGAAAGTATTTCATTAGAAACCCTCTTATCTCAACAATGTACGAGTGATAGCTGAGCAATCATCAGCGATTTTTCATAGAGGTGGAAGATTCTATCAGAATGACAACTCGAGAGACAAGAAACCCATAAGAATAATAGGCATTTAATAAAATTACGATACAAACAGCGTAGTTACCCTCTGAACTGAACTTTGTAAAGATTAACATTAAAATAAACAGTTTACATTTTCAACAAAACGTTCACTAACGAATAATTGCTGTTAATAATAGAAACTGTGATTAATTCGAGAAGTACAAATTGAGCTTGAGAATTCATTCTCTCCTTCATTTCCCCCATTTAAAAGTGGCAGTGTATTTATATGCGCTCAAAGGAACTCTTGAGTTATTTCAAGATATTTTAATTTCACAAAGTCAGTTCTGTTTTGATTGACGGCCCTTATAAGTACCTAGGTATATACAACGCAAAAAGATGAGCTCTGATATAATCATGCAAAAGAATTATCTTTCTTTTGGAGCCCGGTTACAGTATTGAAAAAGCATTGCTATAGAGGCTCCACCTTGGAGTTTAAGTAAATTTATAGTTAATTGATAGTTTTAAGGGCTTAGTGATCCATCTTCATCTTGTGTTCATTCATGCGTGGATTTCGTAGGTCCAAAAAAAATAATGATGATGAAAAGTTAATTTTTCAGCTTGTCTACAGAATGGAGTTGAAGCAAGGGCTTTTCAACGGAACACTTGCCATAAAATCTACTCGAGCTCTAAAGTAACTGGCAGATGAACAACTACTCTAGTTCATAACTATGATAAATATCAAAACTCAGACTTATCTATTACAAAGAATTGGTGGATCTTATTCTGCAGCTTTTAACACTAGTAATAAATTTGAATGAGTGCAGAGATGGTTTTTTGATTTATTGATGAGTTACCTACGTAGAGAGTGGTCAGTTAATTTTGAACTAAACAAATTCCAAAGGTGGAGGTTACACCAGGAGAACCATTAATTTTCGATCATTCTGTCCACACACACAATTGTATTAATCAAAGGTAGTTGTGCGCAGACAAGGAAAGTCATTCTTTTGAGCTACCTTCTTGCCTTTGATTCCTCCTTATGTTTCCAATCAGAATGTTATGCAAATTTTTTTTTTATGAAAAAGGGCCCTAACTTGACCACGACTCTTTCATAATTAAACGTAAAATTCAAAACAGCAAGTCCGAAACTTCCTTCAATTTAATTCTTAATGCAATATTTTCCAAACGGAGCAACACTTAGAAAATGAAACCCAAGATGCATATCATCTCTTCTCTCTAAGTCCCATTTCGCTGATTTTTCAGGACACAAAAAAAGTATTTTCTTGGGGATGTGACCACTTACGCTCACCTGTTTTTGAACACCTCTCATCTGCTTCAAAACGAGTGTTGTGCCAAAACCAAAGTATTTTCAACTTATACCGTATTGTAAGTGAAATGACCCATTTCCTCGACATTTGTCACTTGTGACTGGTCACTTTTGTTCAAGGAAACATGCTATAAATTCACTAAACAAATCTACCTTTACTCGCATTATTCTCAAGACACAGTTTTTTTTACTCAGGATCCTTTTCCCTTCGATAGGTTTAATTATTCAGTCAAAAGCCCCCTAGTGAAAGCCCATCAATGATAGGATGATAGCTCAAAAAATCAGCTCGCAGATTTGCGTAATTAACATTGATTCAACCTGTTCATGGAGAATGAGTGGCTCGCTAGATCAGAAAAAGACAAATTTACTCAAAAGAGGGCACCTGATGACCTCTTGGAAAAATAAAAAAGTAAAATCTTTCAATGATTATTACTATCTTAAGAAAAAAATTATTTTGACAGCCACCAAAATACTGACAATTTACTTCTAATAGTAAGCTAGAGAAAAGTTAGAATTAATAAGTAAATAAAAATACAAATATTGATTTGAGTTTCACTTGTTATATTTTTGGAATTCATTCAATAAATAAATTTGAGTTTTTTTTAAGGCTAGAAAATCAAACAGTAATCTATTAATAAAATCTACAATCAAAAATAAAATCTTTCTAACGTATTAACAAGATAAATGTTAATAAAACAAGAAACGAAATGGGAAAAAATTAGGGGATAAAACAATTTAAAAAAAAAAAAAAAAAAAAAATGGTACAGATAATGCATGCAAATTTTACTTACGCAAATGAGAGAATTCACTAAGGAGGAAGGCGAGGGGGGGGGAGAAGGTTGGTTACCTTGATTAAAACTATACTAACTCAAACAGAACAATAAGTGATCATGATGAATTTTTTCATCGAGTCAAAGCATAATGGTTTGAATAATGACAAAACCTAAACATTTCTGAGTAAATTTTAGCTTAACAGCTTGGAGAGTTACGAATGATGAAATGATTTCATTCAAAGACAAAACAGGAAGTTGCAGGAGTAAACACTGAGAAAGAAAAAGAGAATTATTATACCTTTTTTTAAAAATGAAACATAAAAAAAGAGAGTGCATACAGTGAGATGATGTGGGGGGGGGGGATAAAATGCACTGAATAAAGTCATTGACTACAGAAGAAAATAAAACAGCTTTCACTTTGAAAAGTCTGAATCTTTGGACTGACAAAATAGGGGCAAAAAATAAGACACAAGCAAAAAACTTTCAGCGACAGTGCGCAAATTCCAAGAGGGGGAGATGACATAGAAAGGAGGAAAAACTCCAGATGGAAACAAGGGAATAAAATCATGAGATGACAGAAATTCAGGTAATTTTTCCTGACGATATACATGATAATGACACGAAGGGTAAGATTAATACATTACATAGATAACATAGAAATTATGAAAGTTTATGAAAACACATGGAGAGATTTAGCATATTCACGGCTCATTAAACAGGCTGAAAACAATGATACAAGGCAACGAAAGGGCCAACATGAAATACAATGCTCCACAGTCAAAAAAGTATTACAAATATTTAAGAGCCATGCGTCAAAATAAAATGTTCACAAAAAATGGTAAAACTACCCAAAATTGCCACAACCTGTTAAAACAAGAGGCAACATTCTTCCTTGTGGGTTACAAAATTTTCTCAATTTCTGCAAGGATCGTAAAAATGGGCTGCGCTTCAAATGGTCATTCTTTCATCACAGGGAATAATTGGAACGTTTGAAACCATATTTTTCAGTCTGTAACTGTATAAACTGATCATTCTGTCTACATAAACAAGCAAATGGGGGAAAAAACAACCAATTTCAAATTTGTCAGGGCTGAAAAAATTTCAAATAAAAATCTGACATTAATGACCAAAGTGTTCTGTCCGTACGTCACTGTAATAAAATAATGACTCCAAGGAAGATTTTTTGGTGTTTAGCTCATCACTATACTTTTAGATTTCCCTTTTTGACTAATAGAAAATTCAAACCATCCGATGAATCAAAATTTATTGGTTAGATAAAGAAGAAAATTAATTAGTGAGTGTGAACTAAAGTAATCCAGGATTTTTTAAGACACAGTTCCATCTACTAATAATAAAAAGGTGCACGAAATTCATCAAGTTACAGACACTTGAATTAATGGGAGCAACAGCAATTTTTTTTTTCAAAGTATTTTAAACGGGAAAAAGAGAAGCGAGAAAGAAATGTTGGAGTGTATCTGTATCTATTGCCAGGGGCGGACTGGGCCGGGGTGCTGCAGCACCCCGGGCCCCTCCATGTCCGCTCCCCTCCTCTCTGGAACAGTACATAGTTCGGGCCCCTTTCCCAAAATCCCGGGCCTTTTTGCGCCAGTCCGCCACTGTCTATTGCTATAACTTTACAGGGAAATAAAATGCTTAAGGGTAATTTAACGGTAACAAGACAATTCTCTGAATTGTGTTTGTTCCCAATTCTTGGGAGTTGACAAACTGTCATAGAAATAGTACCGTTAAAACATTCAAAGCAACCAAACTAATGAATATTTCTGTCAAAAGGGTTTCTTTTAACAAGTTCAACAAAAAGATCCCGTGAATTTGATGATTCTTAGACATCACGCTGCTTTAGAGGAGTCAAAGGTCATTTTGCCAGGACATTATGTCTGTTTTGACTCATAAAAAGCTACATAATTCCAATTAAATTCACAGTTTGTTACTGTGGAACTTGCTGAAAGAAACTCTTAAAACAGAAATATTCATCCATTTGGTAGCTTTAGATTTTTTTAAGATACAACTGCCACAAGATTTTTCAGCAACAGTGAAAAGTTCTGTTACCATGGAATGATCCTCAAGCACACTTAGGAGCCGGGCAGTTTTTGGAGTTTGTAGAAAGCAGCAAAAATTTTATTGACTATTCGTCAGCTTGGATTTGTGTTCAGTGATAGAAACTGTCAAGTGTCAAAAACGAAAGTCATTGCAGGTGCTTGGTAAAAAAAAAAAAAAAATTGTTGAAATTTCATAGTTGTGGTTGCAAGTAACTTTTGAGCTGGAGGGGCACTCTCCACCCCAGTTACAAACCTAACACATTCTTCTGTACAACAATAGGGGGAATAAAAGCAAGTTCACCTGCTACCTGAATTAAAGAATAAAAAAGTGCAAAGATATTAAAACAAGGATTCATTTACAAAGCAAAGTAACAGATTGAAACCTTCATTACACACAAAACTAATTAACATACATTTATGTTTAACATTATATTAATGTTTGAATATAAACTGGATAAATTATATTAAGCACCTTCATAATAACACAATAAACTAGAGAATAAGAAGAGAAAACAAGAAAAAATGGGTGATCGAAAGTTAAAAAATCCCTTCGTCATGATTAGATACAAGTTCAAACTTCATCCATTACAAAACAGGTGGAAGAGTGTCAGTGGGGTACCACAACTGAATTTTAAAATTCCAGCTTAAAAAATTAGAAAATTTAGAATTTTTAGCTTATGTTAGCTCAGCAAAGCACCGATTATTTGAGTATATGACACATTTCAACGACGACTTTGAGCCAAAACAATCAACTTTTCAAAAAGTTGCAGTTACAAAATAAAATTTCCTAAAACAGGAGAAAAGTAATTAACTAGTTAAAAAAGGACAGAAAATTAACTATAATTCTGTTTAGATTAATAGCTCAGTTCAATCAAAAATAAAAAGAAAAGAAAAATAACCCAGACGACTAATTTCGTGACTTTTGCAGTAAGCCAATTGGCTACAATTCTAATCTGGACTAGCTTGTCTTCCAATAATAAAGCAGTGCTGTCAAAGACCACAGAGACTTACTTTAAACTTTTCATAAAAAGGGGAATTAATCTACTTTTTCAGTCAGTGATCATTCCATCACTTGTGGATATAATATCTAGATTTCAACTGTACTGGCAAAGTTCATTCTTGCAGACAATTTTCTTGTTTCATTGAGAAAGTCGGTTTATTGCACGAACGCTCATGCCCCTTCAAATGAATTTGAATGAATAATAAAGGATCAATCAACTTGAAATCTTCCTCTGGTCAAAGCAAAAGTGTCAAAAGTTAAAATCAGCTTTCAACTTTTGACTTTTTTCGAACATTAATGCTTTTACATCAGACTCAGATCCTAGAAAAAGGTGAAAAAGGCAGCAACTAAAGAGATAACTTTATCAAAAAGAAAAATTGATACTAAACAGATAAAAAACAGCAAGAAAGAAAGGAGGGGAGCGTCTAGAACTACAAACATGATTTTGCAACGGACAAAACTGCTGTAAGCTTCAACGAAGGATTAAAATGATTTCAACATAAATTTAAATTCAAGGACTACCTAAAATGCCACTGTCAGATTAGCTCCAAGAAGTTCTTAACAGAGCTTACAAAAATAAATAGATATAAAGATAAACATTGAAATAAAAAGTACATATTTTCAAAACTAAAATTTAATAAAACGTGAATGTAAAAGAAAAACTTCTTGCTCAACTAGCTACATGGGTAGATTTAATGTAAAAAACAAAGAGAGAATTTAATCAAGTTTGGATCCAAGTTCTGAAGCATTATAAAGTGATAAGTATACATGCAACAACTTAAAGTTATATAATTTTAAAATATCTTGATACATAGGATATAGCGAACACAAAATAAATTTTCAATGATTACAGATTAAATTCCTTTGAGAATTTTGATGACAAAACTGAAGAAGAAAATAGGTATGAGAGGAAAAAGTAAACAAAATGAAACAATGTTTCAGTACATGATCTTGAGTGTGAAAATATGGGCAAATAAATTATTACAGCCTCAAGAATGCAAGAAGATAAAATATCAATTAGTCTCATTCCACAAAATTCAATCAATGTTGAAAGTTAGAGAACATTTTAAAAACTTTCGGTACTTAAAACAAGGAAACAAATCAAAGAAAAAAAAAACAAGAAAACACAAAAGATTTTATAATATAATAGGTTAGAGAAACCATCAACAATCAGAGAACATAATAAAGGATACTAAATAAACTACAGTAATAATATTTATGATTATTATGATATACAATTATAAAAATCAATTATAAAAGCGAAAAGTAATTCAGTAAAGTCATTGAAGAAAATGAAGCAGAGACTCTGATGAAACAACTAGAAAGTGAGTTAAAAGTTTGTAAGCTTAAAAAGTGCTTCTTTAGTATGCTTCCACCTTTTTACACCTGTAACTTTAGATTCAGGGTCATGAGAATGTTTCTTCATTTAAGTAAACAGGAAAATCTAAAGTAAAATTCATGTAACTTTTAGTCCTACAGAATTATAATCATACAAACTTGACTTCATAAGAAAAACTAAGTTTCAAAAAGACATTTTAACAACTAAGAAAACTTTTTTCTTTATTCAATGTATTTAACTACATGGGTAATTAGGATAGTGCGCTCAAAGAAGAAGGAAAATATCATACTCAAGTACATTCTGAATACAAATCTGTGTGCGACATTGAAAAGACAATAAATCAAGAAGGAGGGTTTGAGAGACTTAACAATGATTCCAGCAAGTGCATTAAAAAGGATATCATTGTAATTGAGAAGCATTGTAAATTTTTGAGGTCAACAGCAACAAACTCTATTGTATCACTTTCCAATTTTATCCGGAGCTCTAAAACTGATTGGGTATTTTTGACGACTCTTACGTCACCGGAGCTATTTAGTTGCAAACTTGATCCGCTAAATTTTTTGGATCAAATTGGAGGTGACATCCACAGATTCGTTTCAATTGATCTCGTGAAAGCAACTCTTACTCAGACTCAGTTTTCATTTCAGCAGCTATTTGAATTGTGATTTTGATTGCTTGCAGAACACAGAGGCTTTAAAAAGAAAAAAAAAAATTAAAATTACAGAAAAAAAATCTTCAAAAAAACTTTAGAATTCTTTTCTGGCTTGAAGGGAAGGGTGGTAAACATTAATGCCTCAAACAAATAAAAAAAGAAGTAGAAGAAATCAAACGAACATCAAAGTGTTTCGGTCAAACAGCACATCCATTTTCATTTAGTAAATTTAACAACTTTAGTTTAAAGCTATGACATTAAAAGAAACACAAATGAGAATACTTAGCCTATTATCAAGCTGTTTTAAGCGCAGCACGTAATGCTGAAAAACCAATTTTGTATCAATGGGGAAAGGGGAGGGAGGAGTCAAATTACAATCACTATGATAAAATAACTATTCACAAACAAAATAATCTCCACACATTTCACAGAAACATATTTACAAGCATCACTAGAGAACTAGAGAACAAGATTAGAACCAGTTATCCACACAGAAAAATTGCACAGAATGAGAGAGAGAGAGAGAGAGAGAGAGAGAGAGAGAGAGAGAGAGAGAGAGAGAAAGAGAGAGGCAGAAAAAAGGGCTCGAGAGGGGAAAAATATTTAAGAAAACGTCAGCTCAGAGACAAACTTAGCATAGAAGTAACTTTGAACTTACTAAGAGAGGAAAAAAAAGGTGGGAGTAAAAAGGATGACGGACTGAAAAAAATTCCATTAGTAAAATACAAGGAGAGAGGGGATTGATTCACCCCACAGTAGCGTAAAACACACGTTTCCAAAGCAAAAAATATAAAAGTTAAACAAAATGAAAGATAAATAGGTAAATAATTGAATGAATAGTTTGTCAACAACAGCAGTCAATTAGATAATAAATGATCATTCAGTTGATTTCCATCAATTTAAATAAAATTTTTGATAATATTTTGACTAGTAATAGAATAAAAGAATCAAAGATGAATGAAAAAGAAAAAAATAGTCATTGAGAGTTATTTACAAATTTAGTTAGCATTAGAAAAATTAAATTGATAATTAAGTGTATCAAAGAGTAGGTACCAAGAATCATGGAAGAAACGTTCAATCAAAATAGAAGATAATGAAATTACCGGCTGAAGGTAGAGAACGGTTTAACTGTTCTTAAGAAATGAGGAGAGGGGAAAAATTAATAATCAGAGTTACAGGCACAAAAGAAAAAAGAAAAAAAAATAGTGGAAAAAAATTTAAAACAGAGAATAAAGAATGTTAAAGTAAAGTCTACAACATTTCATAACATAATTTGATAAAAATTACAGAATTGCGATAACTATTAAATACATTTTTTTCCCCTTCATCTTTTTTCCATTTTTTTCTCCAAGTAAATAAATTTCAAATACGAGCAACAACTACAAAATATAATCAACAAAATAGATACATTTTTGAGAATGCGTGTTATAGAGGTGAAATAAGTAAAATAATATGTGTGGACAGAGTTGCCGTGTTAAGGGTAAAAAGCCGTACATTTCTCATTTTTAATCAAAGCGAAATTTATGGCTTTTTACTTTGTTCCCTAGAACTGGCAGCGCTGCGTGTGGGTTAAACTGAGGTTACCTAAACTTTGACAAGCGATTTAGACGAATTCCAGCTGTTATAGCGTTGTTGCTGCTGGTGCGGGGCCCACTTTCCGAGAATTGGGTGGAACGGTGGTTGATGAGACGGTGGCATCCAATGGGGAGCCAATAAACTATACCAATGCATTGGATGATGGTATCCATTGTGGAGCATTCCGTTCATTTGATTTCCCTTCCGGCCAGAGGACTTTTGTTTTGAATTGTTGCCGTTTTGCCGACGACCACCAGTTGGTTTTTGATTATTAGAGCTTAGCGGAGCAACCTGTGAAACAAATAAAAAAAATCAATGAGGCATTTTTTTCTTCAAGTACAAAAGTGCTCTTTCGTCAAAGTATTATTGGATACACTATTTCCTTTTGTTTCATTAAAGCATTCTCAATCCCAATGAATTCTATCCAAATTACCCTCCTGTGTACCAAGATTTTTATTCAGGGCGACAAGACAAAAAAAATGAAACCAGTTTCATCAAATGGCCCTGGACTTTTCTTTCGGCAGTTGGACCACGGCAAACGTGTACTTTTTTTTGTTTGCAGGAATCAAAATTTAAGATCAATCTAAACGAAAGTTCACAAAAACCCAAAAAGTTTCTGTCAAGTTTGGCTGCTACTAGAGTTTGATAGGAGTATAATTCTCAGAATTAGGGTGATAGCTCGGATGTTCTATTGAGTCAGTGCCTTTCAAGCGTTTGGTCAAGAAATTTTACCCTCCTCTCTACAAATCTACCTCATTTCTCAGTCTCTATCTCTCTTTCCCACACACAAATCCACACACGTGCATCACATGTTTTCACTCTATCACACATGCATTATGCGTGACGGAGAGAAAGCTAGATAGTGGGTGACAGGTGCAGAGAGGAGTGGAAGGGTTTTTGACAAAATGCATATGTGCATGCACAAAATGGACGGACTAAATAAAACACCCCAACTGCCCCCAAATTCCAAGAATTACACTCGCATCTTTCTCCGCTGTCAATAATCCCTGCTACCCTCCTATTTAAACTTTCAATCCCGATCGACGCAAGAATGACACCATAAAAACTTTTGAGCCCATGAGAACTTTAGCTCAGCATGGAAAGCGTCAAATGGTGCCAATTTGATTAAAAATCCTACGGGACTGGATTTCTATGATAGGTGTGCCGGATCCTATTCAGAAATAAATATCCCAACAGACACCTAAGACTAGGAAAATTTTTCAACACAGTCAAAGTTAAAAAGAATTTCTATGTCCCGTAAGCTGCAACTTTAACACACATTTTCCATCTCAATTGATCTAAGATTAATTTTTTACAGTTTCAAATATAAGTAGTTTGAGTGAAGTTCAGTCGCCCAAACTATTTGTTCGTTATGCTGGAGTTTCACAACAAACAACTTGATCATGGTAAAAAATGGGGCTTACAACATTGCGTAACTTCTGTAAGATTTATTTGAAGGATAAGATAAATACTGTTCATAAGACTTTTTTTTTTTTTTTTTTTTGTGGGAATGGCAAAAAATCTGAGTTTCGAAATAGAAACAGACTTGTGAAACTCTTTGAGTGCTTTTCCACAAAGAAGGACAAGAGCCAAAAATGCTGACAGCTCTTTTATGATAACGGTAAGTGAGAGAAGTTTACAATTCCAAGTAAAGAAACGGAATTTAATAAGCAAAAATCAGGATTAGGACACAAACATCTTTTAAAATCCTCTCTTTAATAGCTTTCTAAGGTATGATGCATTGGTGGCGACACGACACATGTACTATCGACGAATTAAAGATTGTCGCGAGATTTTCTCATGCTAAGTTTTTGGTTTGGCCACTCTTCATACTCCTCGAACCTTGCAGGTGAGGGGCCAGCGCGGGTAAAGCGGGAAAGCCGTTGCAGATCAGTCCCACAAACACACCCATAACTGAAAATGTGCAAAACTATCGCGACAATCTTTAATTCGTCGATAGCACAGTCGATGAATTAAATATTGTCAGTCGACTCCTGAATTGTTTTCAAGGTAGGCCATCAGCAATGCTTCATTTCATTGTGTTAAGTACTGCAGGTTGCCTACCTATACGAAAATCTTAGGCGTCAACTGACATTATTTAATTTTTCTCTAATTTATTACTCTTACCATACTGGTGAAGAAGATTCATAAAGTAAGAAAAACTAGCAACTAGAGTAGTGATTCACAACAGAATCTCGTATACCAGCGAGAAGAAAGAGATAAATCGTAAAGGAGTACCCCTCTCCCAATGGTACGGTCGGGGAGAAAAACGATGTAAGACGACTCCTGAGCGTAGGCTACCCGCCATACTTTTCCAATGAATTTAAACATTGCAAGTGGCTTAACTCAGCCAAAATCGAAGAAGTCATCTGCCATTACTTATGTTCCTGACTGCAATTTCGTTACACCTGCGGGCCGATCATTAACTTTATCGTTATACCGATCGTTAAAACTGTCTACGAGTGATGCTATTGGTCGAAAATTGTAAAACTTGGCTGTTGCAATGGTAACCATTGTTAAGAGTCTGTTTTATAAAGGCTATTCATAAGTAACCTTTAAAAAACGGACACTATAACGATGGTTACCATAGCAACGGCTAAGTTTTACAATATTCGACCAATAGAATCACTCGTAGACAGTCTTAACGATCGGTTTAACGACGAAGTAAATGATCGACCCCCAGTTATTGCTTCACTTTTGTGGATTTTACTACACTGGCAAACAACGGCTTTTAGAAGTTTTCAGTGTCACTATCGTACAGTATGTTTGGATACTACATTAACCTGTGATGAAAGTTGGCAACAGCGCCATTAAAGATACAACCTCAATTTTGACCAACAAGCATCAACTGAAGAGGGGCAATGCCATGTTAAAAGTTGTAACCCAAAGTGAGGTATCATGGGCAGTTGTTTTGCTTCTTATTTATGAACCTTAAATTAAATTATGCGATTAATTAGATTGAAACTGGGTTTTACTAAAAGTGCAAGTGTATCTGAGTGGCTATCTAGACTCAAAATTTTAACTCAACTTTCTGGGTGCGAAACTTTTGCTTGTTGCTCTCATGAGTGCCAGCTTCTTAATCTTTCCAAAACAAACAGTTTTATCGATTTCTGTCCCCAGACAGCCACTATAAAACTTTTTTTTACCTCCATTTCAAACCAATTTCAAATTGATCTTTATCAACTTGAGATTTAAGGTTAAAAATAAGAGGTAAACAAACAGAGCCCATGTAAAATGTCCACAAGAGATTTTCATAATGGCTGCCTCTGAGACAGTGGCGTAGCCAAGGAAGGGGGGGTCCAGGGGGTCTGGACCCCCCCTTGACACTAAAATTTGTCCTAAAAAAAGGTCATTTTATGCTTTTTCAGACAAATTTGACCAAATTAGTATCTTTGGGACCCCCCCCCCCCTCCCCCTAGAAAAATTCCTGGCTACGCCACTGCTCTGAGATGACTTCGAAATTACTTCCAAGAAAGCCCTGCCATGGTTATGGCTCATTCCTTCAAAAATATTATTAACGTAGCACAAACTGTACACTTTTTGAACCAATTGTCAAAAGTCTTACCGGAGTTTTGACAGGTTTCTCCTCCGTAATCATATTCATGACCTGATTCATCATGTCGTCCAAGGATTTACTATCAACGCCAACAGCATTTTCTTTATCACTGAATGATGCTAGAGTGCAATATGAACCTTTGTTCTCCCCGAATCTGGAATGAAAATTGAAAAGTAATAAAATACACAGCCATACAATAAGATGATACAATTGCAATACACCCCTGTTATCCAAGGACACAAGCAAGCTGACTGGGGACTTCATAGTTAAACAGATCAATAAAACTAAGCACAAGTGACAATATTGGGAGAATGATTTAGGGAGGAAGTCTCTCAAAAACCTTTGTTCAGTCGCTCGTTACGTAAAGGTGTCAGGAGCAACCTTCACCTAACGAGCGACTGAACCAAAGACATCAGTCTCTCACCCAATAGCGTCACTAGTGTTTAGTTTCATTGATCTGTTAAACTATATAGTCCGCTGTCAGATGGCAGTAACGCTAGTGACGTAGCACAAATGATGTTAAAAGAGGCCAGTTTTATTCATCATGAGATAAAAAAGGGGACTGATAGTTAATTTGACAGCAAAATTTGAAGATTTAAGATCATTGTTTCCTTTTGATAGTAAGAATACTCAGACTAGTGGTACAATTCCCTTGCCCCTCTTTCCCAAGACTTCCATCATAATCCAGTAGGTAGTGGAGAATTTATAGGGGCAAATCTATTAAGTAATAAGAAGAATAAATTTTAAAATTGATCAGAAAATGTGTCAAGAGCAATGACACTGTTTGTATTTCTACTTCGTTGGAAGTTAATATATATACTGATAAGGATTGAGCTTCAAAGTTACCAAACAAACAGGATGAAAGTAAACACCCATTACTGATAACAAACAGCGGAACAGCTTGTATTGGAGAAATCCACCTATGGTGTTTATGCTTCCATTCTGCGGAGTTTAAAATAAATTTGATAGAAATTGGCTCGTTTGCCACTTAGGCTACCTCAGTGTATTTAACAATGAGTTATAAAATAATAACAATCAGGCAAGGAATCTAATTTAAGTTTTCTCAGGGGAAATGCATTGTAACATGAGAGCCTTCCCTCTTTTAGTCTTTCAGTCCGGTCGGAAGGGGATCAAATTCTATCGGAGTCAGTGTTTTTCTTTCTACCTGTGATTCTTATTTGTAACTTTCTGAGGGATGCATTAGTACCCCAACTTAGTCAACCCCTTTCAATATCACATGGGAAAAGATCAATTTAAAGCAATCGACCTAAGACAGCTGATTTTTTTTTCGATCTGTATTTGTAAAGCAAAACAACACATCTTTCTTTATCATAAATTATGCATAGTATCTAGGCCGAAATTTTATGCTCTTTAAAATTGGTCAAACCCCCCCCCCCCCCCCAATTAGATTCGACATGTAGGAGAAAATTAAGTTGGAAGCATAAATGCGAAAACGCTGCAATGATAACCACAGATTGCATCAGCATGGGCGCTGGCAGAAAATTCTCTAGGGGGTGAGCAAACCCCTATAAGCAAATTCCACAGAAAGTATTCCCTAGATTTCTGCCAAAAATTAGCTTGAAAATCGATATTTGACAAATTTTAAGGGGGGGGGCTACATTTTCCTTCCGTCCCCTCTCAATCTCCCACTATCATTGGTTGCATTCCTCACCACAATTTGGCAAGGGTTGAAATTGAAACGCTCCGTCTAATGGATAAAACTTGTAACTGAGCATTAGTGGGGATATAATGTCTCTCCTCTGAAACACCGCACATTTCCCATTATGATGGACCAAGCCAGATTACAGGACACTGACAGAAAGAACTAGCAATAAGAGGCGACTGGTACATATTACTTCGAGAGCTGTCAAGTAATAGAGAAAATGCAGGGGTGCAAAATGTTCCAAAATTTCGGAAGTTTCACACGATTCATGACTTATTTCCTCACAGGATTTTAAAAAATTTCCTCACACAAATTTGAAAGTGATGACTTTTTTTTTATTATTTTAACATTTCAACACCGTATCTTTGCAAAATGACCGATAATTTCCCATTTTTTACACTATTTACCGGGGAAATCCTTGTTACTATTATTCAAAAAAAAAATAAAAAAAAATTGAAAAATTTCCTCACTTTCCCAGAAATGTCCTCACTTTCACGCGATCCTTGGATCCTTAGATCGGGCAAATTTTGCACCCCTGAGAAAATGTTAATTGCAAACTTCCTTAGGCAAATTTCACCATTCAACAGACATTTTTAAGCTATACTAAAACACAATTCGATAGAGCATCGACACAGGCAATCAGAATTCTACCACCACAGCGCTTTTGGGAATCCAGAGTTCCTGGCAGCACCACCACACACCTCTCATTCATTCACTGACTGGCAGACTATTCAAAATCAGGAGCCGAGTAACTGCATGAATGAAAATGGGAGGACCAGTGGTCGACAAGACCCTTCAGTGGGCTCAGTGAGGGTAGGTAGTGGAAGCGGTAAAAACCGGCTCAGGACAGTTAGGGAAAAGAGAGTCAACATACCAGAGCTGCCGTTTTGCGTAGAATTAATGGAATTTTTCTATTCACCGATGATTCCATGGGCTGAGAAAAGATTACACTGTTCAGTTCAGTGTATGATTGTACTGCCTAATAATACTCGCATCTGTAATCTTTTCTCAACCGATGGAGTCGTCGATGACTTTAAAAAACTTGCGGATATTTTAATAATTTAACAGGGATTGCACCGATTGAGGAAAGATTTCAGATCATATTATTTTCGTGCAGTACAGCCATACACAGGACTGTGTATGTAAACCAGAAATTGTTTCGAGGGATGAGAGGGTAAGTATGAGTTGACGCACCTACTGTTCACACACCCCATTCACCGGGGGGTCTAGGAGGGTATGGAATACCCTCCTGGTTAACGAGAGATACGGGGGTCCAACCCCGAAAATTTTTGAAAATCTGACCCATTGAAAACCCACTTTCACGGGGTTTCCGGGTTTTATTTGATAGAACTGAGAAAATTTTTTTGGGGTGAATATATTAGGGGGGGGGGCTTTCTTTCTCCATGCTGTTGATGTTTATTCTTTAACTTTCATTTTCTAACTATTTAGAATGGTTTTTATTGACCGGTTCAGTTGGGTGTCACCCCAAGGCTCCCGAACATATGCCCTTACCTAAAGTCCTGTAGAACCCGTGGCAAACTGTCCTTCCTTCCTTCCACCCACCCCCTTATCTTCAACTACCCTTACTTTTTTCTTCCTTTCATTTTCCTCCTCTTTTTCCGTCTTTTATACCTTTTCTTCTCAATTTTCTTCTTTTTTTCCCTTTTTTTCTTTTCTTTTTCTTTCACTCCGTCGGGTGTCACCCCAAGGATGGGGGCACCCGGGGCCCCCCCCCCTAGCGACGCCCCTGTGTTGTAGTATACCTCTGCTCATGGTCAATGTTTAACCACAACTGCTTGCACTTTCGCTGTTTATTCTGCAAACTGATGCGTTGAATACTCCCAGTTTCCCCATGCTTGTCAACTGACTATTTTAAAGAGAGTACTTTTTGCTCCCTTCCCCCACCTCCCAAATTTAATGGCACAAAGGATAAAGCAAATGCAAGTGTAGTAGATCACTGACTAAGCCAAACAACTATCTATAAAAAAAAAATTACCGACTACAAGCAAAGATAGCTTAAAACTCTATTGTTAAATGGAAAAATTATAGAAATGAGAATGCAAATAGAGGTTGTTCCAGAAGTGTTGGCCTCTGACAGCTCTTTGCTTACAAGTGCAGTAGGCCATTCAGCACCTATCGCACAGGCAGGGCGCTGGCGGGGAACGCACTCTCAAACTTCAGTGGGCGCAGCCCACGGAAATACATCTGTCCGCGCATGTAAAGAAAGAGCTGTCAGCGGCCGACACTTCTGAAATGAGTTGTGCTTGGTGATTACACTATTGATCAGGGTTGCAATGACATGCAAGTTGGTTCTTTCTTCTCTTTAAATTTTACTGTTTTAGTGCATCCGCTCTTCTGTGGATGAGCAAAAACGAATAGTTTTGAAACTTTATGAAGCAAGAAACAATAGCCTAGTTTAAGCGAGAGATTTCAACTTAGGTTGATTTTCAACTCGGGTCAACGAATAAACACCCTTGTTTATGAACTTGAGTCAAAAGTGTTTCTTCCTTCTTCTTCTGTTTGTTTTTATTTTGACGAAAATAGCGGCAATGTTCCGTGCAGTTTGGCCGCATAAGACGTGCGGTTAATCTTGCTTGTTTTAGTGACAACAATGCTGCATCAACCAAAGTTAAGAACTCCGCAGTGTTTGCGGGCAAGTCTCAACCTGCGTCCATTGACTGAACTTGAGTTTGAACCAGAAATGAGCCAAGAGAAAACTGTTTCGGCTCCAGTCTCCGCTCAGGTGAGGGCCCAACCTGCTTTAGTGAACCCAGGTTGAGATGCCTCGAACAAACTAGGCTAATAAATAGCTCTATGATGTTTTTAGTAAATCTTTAATCACTCCTGACGTATTTATAATCAAGCTTCCTCAACCTCATAAATAATGGTCAATTCTAGGGAAATGACCTCTAGCAGATGAGGATCTCTTGGATTCAGAATAATTTAAGTAGAGCATGATTCTTCCTCTGACTTTAGATTAAAAGCTCAAACCATCAATTCATCAGTTCAAATTAAAGTAACTTCACTTAACGTGGTTAACGGCAGTTCACTGCTAGTTCCAGGCAGTTCCTTACTTCTTGTCTGAATGATAACCAGATAAGACAAAGAAACAATAGAGGTACTAAAGTTATCAATAGCTTATCGCATGGAGCACTCCTATAAAAAATATTGTGTATTGATAAATTGACACTATCTCAAGAAAAGAAAATAAAATTGACAACATACCGACAGCAAACTTCACTCGGATCGACCCAAAGAGTTAATTCAACCGGCAGCTTCATGTCATCATAGTTGAACCCACAAGCACTTGCCGCTTCTTCAATTACGGCATCGCGACGGCTGAATTCGTTGACCCGAATACATCTGTACGCCTGACCTCTGGCAGGAGTTTCAGGGAACCAATGATTTTGGAACCGTTTCATCAACAGCTCAGATAACCTCTGCTTGAATCCATCCAGCTGCTCTTGGTTAAAGTTCGCACTTTTCTCGATCAGGCGGACTAAAAAGATTACCGCAACAGAAATTTCGTCTAACATGGCAATTTGTCACTGAATTTTTAACACTACCGGAAAATAAAATAGGAGACTCCAAACACATAGGTGTGGAAACGAGGGCTTCAGAGATCTCAATTAAGAGTAATCAAGATCTAAGGGAGGGTTTTACTTCCACCGAGTGGTTGAGAGATTTAAGAGAGGGCAAATGATTACGAAACAAGAACCGACCAAGGCGGTATTGTTGACATTGAGATGAATAACCGTTAATTTACACTTTACACCTTTCAAAAGGAGATTGGTTCAACTTGGACAGGAGATCTGAAACAGAAAAAAGACAGCTCGTTCAGAGATAGCATGAAAAAACAAAAGGACCAGCCAAGAAACACATTCTGGGGCAAAGATAATAGACAGCCTTGTAAGTTATGGAGAAAGAGCAATGAACTGTATGTACTACCATAACATGATTGGACCCATAAACTACAAAGGAATAATGCTGAGAATCAAACGCCAAAGAACCGTCTGACAAAAATAAATAAAAAAGCAGTGAACTTTCGGGAGAACTGAAAAGTTGTAATAACTAAAACAGCTTATTCACTCTTGACCGTCGAATAAATAAATATAAATGTGGATAACCTAAATATACGGCCACGTAAAACGGGTAGAGCCTAAGCCTCGTGCAAGAGCTCAAATAAGCGATATCTAGAGGGAAAAAGGCAATAAAATGATAAAGAATGATAGAAAGCGAAGAAAGCTTTAGTACAATGGAAAAGTATTCGAAAACTTACGGAATTAAGTAGTCATAATACGTAAATTACTTTCACAGGGAAAGAAACGCACGGAGGCTGACGGAGGCTAGGCAGTTTTTGTTACGTAGTTTTACGATCATCACTCGACGTCGATGTAGATGAACTCAGAACTCTTCTCCTAGTTCCAACGTAGGATGACGACATCGCGGTGATACAGCATGAAATATACGGCGCTACAACCATAACCATACTAAAAAGCAACTAAAGCAAGCTTTTGCTTTATTTTGGCTTTATTATTCAACAGCTGCTGGCGCGTATAACGTGAGTTGGTTGGTTTCTTATGCGTCTAAAAACTGCTGAACACTTTTTCGCTCGCAGTCCCGCACTTACGTTTGACTCGAGGAAAGCCATAGCCACTTGTGTTTCTGATTTTGCCGGTGCAGTGGAGAAAAGGAAACAGAAAACAGGAATGCATGGATTTTTGTCAAGGCATTGGAGAAAATTCGGACACACAGGGTCCTTCAAAATCCATGCCCAGGAAAGAGAGTTCCTACTTTAACTCGTGAGGACAGTACAATAATTGGACTCTTGAGCTAGTTATTCTCGGAATTCCTAGAAAAAAAAAACTAGGAAGAAATTATTCTTGAAGGTCAGACGTTCCTCTTTCCTCACACCCTGAATTTTTTAAAATTTTAAATCTGAAATCAACTATGCCTACTGCCATAATTGGGCAGTTGCAAGGGTCTGAACTGTTGTGTTTTTTATGAAGAGATGGAAGTACTTGATGAGCTGAGAACAAAGATGCCTTTGGTTTCTAATTAAGTCCCATTGATCCGGAAATGAGATTTTGGTCCAAAATACATTGTTTTAAATGGGAATCTCACATACCTAGTGACGTCACTACACGCACAAATTTCTTTACACGCGTGTTTCTCGAAAACTAAGGCACTTAGGAAAAACCCAAAGGCACCATTGTTCTCAGCTTATCAAGTACCATCATTTTCTTTACAAAAAACACAACATTTCAGACCCTTGCAAAGCATGCAACTGCCCCATTATTACCTCCTCTCATTCAAATTGTCCAAGTAAACAAAATATTAGACATCTTTGTGTTTTCCTTTCCTTCCACTTCACACCAATCCACGACATGTTTGCTTACATAGTTTGAACCCCTGCATCTAAATCTTGATTTGCATCTCTCTCCTTTTTCAGTTTTCTTTTATCGACTTAGTGAATTGTAGATTCTTTCAATTGATTGAGCAAGCGGTGCAATAAGTTGAAACGCCAGCAAATTGAAAGAAAAAATTATCCTTTTTTTCTGTCAATCAAGACTTATCAATCATTTTTGGTAAAGCGAGAGACACGTTTGATCTTGTTATGTAGATTCTTATGCTTTAAGTTCAACAATTGATTTAGGGAAAGTAAGGACAAGGAGGAGAATTGTTGTTACGTGAGTACAACATGATAGCAATAAATAAAAACTATTGGCTTACTGAATACTGAAATAATAGTTTATTCATAATATGAGATGGTATTTTGACATCAATGTTTAAAAATTTACACAATTTTGTTTTAAATACATACTTACAAAATAGAAATTAATAAATGCTACAGGGATCAATTTGAAATTATACAAATTAGTCATTATTGATAAAGGGATTACCTATAGAAGTTGGGAATAAGCTGATAAGTTTCCGCAAATAATTAGATTAAAACTTCCACATTTACCAGAGTACTAGATGAAATTATACAAATTGAATTTAAAAAAATGGCTACAGTTTCTAGGTCAATTCAATATCTAAATGCAAATGATTCATAATAGTGGGAGGAATAATACCAAGTCAAAGTTACTCAACATACACTTCATACTTACAATGCAAGAATAGTAAAAAAATTTAAAATGTAAAAATAGATTGATAAAATATTTGAAAAGATCTTTAGAACGATAAGTTTATTTCAGCACTGAGCACTTGTATGAGAGGAGGATATGAGGAAGGGAAGAGGGGCACATAAAAACGTCAGATGTATTCTTTTTGGTTTACTCAGAGGATTTTTCATTTTACCACAGAGCTAACATCTGATACACCACGGACTACTTCCAATATCGTTTCCTGCCAGGAAGAACATTGTAAACCACAAAAGGCAGGAAAAAGGGTTGTTCCACAACCAACGTTCTTTGGGTTGGTAAAGGTGTGATTGCAAAAACTGATCAAATTCAAATGACAGAAAGTTAAAATAAGTAACTGCACTTGGCAGAATTGGGTATAAAAACGGTTTTTTAAGTTTTCAGGCTGCACTTAAAGATGGCAGATCTAACCTTACAATCCTTTAACTAAGAAGTAAGACAAAAGACGGATCAGAGACGACTTGACATAAAAGAAAAAGGTGAACAGACAAATGCTGGAAAACACAACAAAAACACAAAAACTGGTGAGGATGTTTTGGCTCAAAGCGCATTTTTTTTTTTTTTTTTTTTTTTTGTGTTTTCCAGCATGCGACCATTTACCTGTTTCTTCCATTTTTTTAACAGAACATCAGAATAATGGGAGAGCTCCCAACGCTACATTACTTAGGGCCCGTATCAAGTCGAGCTGACTCCCCCTAAATGCTACAATTTGTTGATTTATCTCTTGTGATATTTATTTTGAGGTTGATTTGTGTTGCCCCCGTTCTGTGACAGTCCAATGCAGTTCGTTGACTGGTGATCAATGCTCATGAAGGTTGCACTCACTCGCACTTACTCTCACTCATTAAGCTTAAGGCAAAATGAATTTCATAATTTATGGTTTTAAATCTAAACCAATATCGCTTGTTTTAGGCTCAAAAAATCTATACAAAAATTTTGCAGAGACTGATGTTCTTGAATTTTGCATTTTTTCTTTGTTTTCACATTAAAAAGCCAAAAACATGACTTTTTCCAAACGCGACTAGAAGCGACATCCATCAGATTAAAATCTGGAACAGTTTCGCCTGGAATC
The DNA here is from genome assembly GCA_011764245.1 of Trialeurodes vaporariorum. Taxonomy (NCBI): domain Eukaryota; kingdom Metazoa; phylum Arthropoda; class Insecta; order Hemiptera; family Aleyrodidae; genus Trialeurodes; species Trialeurodes vaporariorum. The sequence goes on from VMOF01000001.1 coordinate 2,973,238, forward strand.
ACATTAAAAAACTTAAGCTCTAATGACCCTTCATCGTAAAACAATGCAAACTTTACATTAAATTAGAGAACATCAGCAATTGTGGACCTTGCCAGAAAAAAGGCACCAACTCTTATGTGTCTCTTTTTTTCTCTGCAAACATTTCAATCAATTTTCAAATCAATAACAAGATTTTTCAGCAAGTAATGAAATTTTAAGTGAAAGAGATTGAAAAAAATGTAGGGGGGGGGGGGAGACAACTCATAATCCCTAGCAGAGATATGGTCTTTTTCTGCAACATGATTTTTAAACGATTCTCTTACTGCTGAAGAATATGATTAAAAAACATGATCTTACATGAATATCTACATGCAAGGTATATTTCAACCAGTAGATACACTTAAATTTCTAACACGCAGCCTACAAAATGCTAGTTTTGCTTATCCATGCGTCATTTCTCTGGCAAGGTCCACAATTATAAATTTGAAAAAGAGATATGAGAATAGATAAATACACACATACAGGTATAATACAGTGCAAGAAAAATTTTGATTTCAATATTTTTCATTGCAAAATAATTCCATTTTATATTGGGTGATTTTTGTTAAAACCTCTTGACAGTAAATTAACAGATTCGATTTTATGTTTGCCAAATGATTCAAACATAAGATAAAGTCAATTTAACTATGGTTCAAAGCAAGGTATCACAGCTTACTTTAAATATTTATTAAAAAAAAAAAAAAAAGAAAAAAAGGAAGAGTTATTTGATGGCTTGAAAAATACTTCAGCTTCAAGTAATGATATATGTACTCAAAAAGTATGTCTTGGAGCAACGCAAATTTTTAATAATTTTTCAAGTAATTGGAGTTCCAAGAATCAGTTTTTACCAGCCAGAGTATGCATGTTCCCTTACTCATTAAGAGTAAGGCTTCGGAAATCAAACGGCACCTTGCCTATGACGCAACTCCTCAAGACGAAAAATTGCATTTTCATTGTCCGGACTTTTTCATAAGGAACATATACAACATGAGTCCTATTACACACAAGAATTGATTCAAGAAATTGAACAGAAAATGTTTCCAATACAAAGCAAAATTTGACAAAAATTACAGAGGGAAATTGTCATCCTCAAATGAAATTGAGACGAATCAAAATTACTGCTGGTCGCGCAAAGATTGCCCTGCATTACTCTGGAAAAAAACAGCTTCTTTGTGAGACTGAAAAAATTAAGATGCCCTCATTATGTTGAGGGTTTGTTTATTCATGAATTATTGTCTTTCACTGCTTTATTCATCAGAACAAGAGGGATTTTTAAGTAACTGCAGACATTTGCTAACGAACTTCCCTCATGGACAAGACGTATGCTAACAGATTCTCCTTATGAATAAATAAGAAAAAGTTTGACAAATTATCCTGAAACCTCTAAAGATTACCAATGTAGGTGAAGTTGAAGGGTATTTCAGTTGAAGAAGCCGAATTTTTCATCAGTTTTGCTCCAGATTCTACGGTTCTTCCTCAACTTTCCTAGTTTTTACTTGGTGTTTGTTGAATCGTAAATTTGAGGTTAGGTGCAGATAATTTCAGTTTTCCGAAGGAAAATTGAGTCTAAATGGAAAGTAGAGACAAAATTTTGATACAGCGTACTAAATTTTACGATATTATGCAAAATTTTAGTTTGTTTACTCAGTCAAAAACTTAGAATTTATCGAAGAATTATGCAAGTAGTTTAAGGTTGAATTTCGTTAGCAAAGATCTGCAGAACTGTCCGCTTAATTAGAGGTTATCAAAAATATTGACTTAATTCAAGCATTGCCTTTCAACTTATCAATGGCTAGCGCCCTTTGAGCTTCCGAAGGGATAAATGATTTCATGTCTTATCAGCAAACCTTTAATTCTACCTGATGCTCAGTGACTGTTGTGAAAGTTTACTACATTATGTCACATGTTCAAAATTTTACTGTGATGACACATAAAACCAACAACGAATAGATACAGATCATCTGTAGAAACCTTTTTGTAAAATATTTTTGAATCCACTTAAAACTTAAGGTGCGGCTTTAAGCAAGCCAATGCGGTCAATGAGCACCAAACTAAAAATAAGACAGAGAAATGAAGAAATTTGATATTAATCCCTGGACCAGATGCTGATTGTGAGCAATCAAGTCGACTTGAATGCATTGCTCTTATGGCAGAAAGCCAAGTCAATTCATCCAAGAAGACTCGATCGCTCGCAGGCGACTTCCCAGTTTGCTTTCATAAGATGTTTAAGAGCCGTGTTCTGAGTCAGAACAAGGCAGATCTTCAGAGAATAGGGACCCAAAATTTCATTTGAGGTTACAAGGGTCGTGGTAATGAGATAAGGAACACAAAATGACGTATGACTTAATAAGCTACTTCTTAAATTATTCTTTTGCCAATGAATGAGTAAATCACTTGGAATGAAATTCTCGGAGACAAAGTCGGCAACTCCAGGATCCTTCAGGAGGAGAAGACAGCGGCGGGGTCAGGCAATACATATGGTAGCCACGATCACAATCATCACAAAACAATAACTGATCCTGAAATAAAATAATAGTCAAGAGATAAATTTTGAAGTAAAGGTGAGACTAAGTTGAAAACATGAGATCATATTTATTTGTTTCAAATGACAAGACTAAATCGCATTTCAGAGAAGCACAAAAACAGTTAATTCGCTGATATTTTATGACAGTCTATAGTCAAGACTACTAGCTGTGGATAAAACCTTGAAGATTTCTTTCAGTCAACTAACTTCACTTGAGAACATAAATAATAATAATAATAATGGAAAAAAAAAGAAGTTGAAAAGTCTAATTTTATCTTAACTTTTTGAGTAACGTAGAGGTTGTTTCATAGAAAAAGGGCTGATGACAGATGGGTTTGTTTACTGCACAGAGAGGAGTTTGCATTTTTGCGTAAATGCAAGAAAACAAAAACATTTTTGCACAGCGAGCCGCATGATTTGCCATCGACCTTCTTTTGTGAAATGAGCTCTATCAATTGATAAAGGTTGCCATTGGAAAAGTTAAGTTGATCCTCCTAAGTTCCCTTAAAGGGGTATGGGGGATTGACAACCCCCTAAAAAGTAACGGGAGTAAAATTGTGAAGGATGGCGCAAAGCGTAACTCTTTATCTTTCTTCATTTTTGAGGTATTCAGGAGTTGCAAAACTTTTATTTCATCCTGTGTATGGAACAGCTGGGGGCTTGACCAACAAAAAGTGTTGGATCTATAGTTTTGAATAAACGTACTCAGTAGAATCAATTTTCAGCCGTAGGTAATTGCAAAGTACTTCAAAATGTTCAAATGTACTTCGAAGTGTTTCAAAATGTACTTCAAATATTTCTTTTTTTATTGCATTGTTCTAGATTCAAAAGAAGAGCAGTAGAAAAGAAACTTACATCATTATCTGAATTTCCACAAATAGAGCAACATTTACATTCAATGCACTGCCATCTATACTTGCGAACGGAAACTATCATGTTATTGGTGAATTGCAAGCAAGTGGGATGACCTGAAAAGAGAAAAAGTTAAAGTTTAGTGTACACATATGGTAAATAAGGTCAACTGAGAAAGTACAAGAAATGAAAACTTTGAAAAATATAACAGTGTTTAAAAACAAGGAGGACCAAATGACTTAAAAGAGCTGATTTAAAAATTCAGATTTATCAATCAATAATAGGCATGTTTGAATCCACGTAAATATTTTGTTCCAAATATCAGGACTCAAGTTTTTTTTTTGATACGAAAATTTTGAATCTTTCACATTTTTTCCCCCTAGCATAAGAGTAACAATTCAACCAGTGGCGGCTTGTGTTATTTGACAACCATGGTCTTTGTCATTTGAACCAATGCAACAGTATCAATTTCTCAGGGATATAGTGAATTCCCTGAAAATCAATTATTTTATTTGATGTAGGTTTAAAGGGAGAAAATGCCTTGTTGTCACATTCCTTGAGCCGCCAATGGATTCTACCAAAATATCACAACCCTTTCCAGTCTAGTGTCGAGCTGTTTAAAAAAAAAAAAAAAATGGAGCTGTTGCGAACTTTTGCAACAGGCTTAATTCTAGTTGATTGAGGGACAGAACCCTGTAAAAATAACGATTAGCGCACTAAAAAATCATAAAATCCACTCCCAAACTCATAAAATGCTTTTAAGCGCTAGACAGTAGAGGTGGCCGTTGCCGCCGATTACATTGGGTTTCCCTACCTCAATAAGCTCCATCCTCATGAAGTGTTCTCGGGACACCACACAAGAGGAAGAAGAAGCATACAATCGCCATAAGATTTAGGTTACGGTCTCGCCTTTGAAAGCATTTTATGTGTTTGCGAAAGGATTTCGTGATTTTTTAGTGCACCAATTGTTATTTATACAGGGTTTTAACTCATAATCAACTATTAATAAGTCTGTATCAAAAGTTTGCAACAGCTCAATTTTAACAGCCAGCTCCAGCGCCAAGAGTCACTTGACGACTCCAACAGGTGCATTAGTCCGTCAGGAGTCAACAGAACTTCTTGAAACATCTCACTGTTGACACACCCCCCCCCCCCCCACCTCTCTAAAAATATGCTTTGTCTAAAAATCTAAAAGCACATTTTTTTTCTTCTTTTCTTTTTTTAATAAACAAATAACTTGGTCCATTTTCTAAACGGGCAAATGAATAAGTTGATGAAGTTATACCTGATCGTCCACAATCTGAACAAGACACTAATTCTTCAGGCTGTCCAGACTTCTTATTTGAAACTGCATCACCGAGACAAAAATCACAATAGGGAGATGGTGTTGCTTTTTCTCTATGGTCAATTTTTAGAACAGGAAAGCCATCCTGGATGGAAAAAAAAAAAAGAACAGAAAAATCAATGAAGGAGAGAGAAAATATTTAACAGAAATGAGGAAGGAAAATGAAAGTAGATGGATGAAAATAGTATAAATTCTCATCTTGGTTGAGTGATTGATCTCTTTGAAAAATAATAATAATAATTTAATAAATAATAAATAATAATAAAAAAAGTAATAAAAAAATAATAAATATTGATGTAATAATAAAAATTTGGGATAATAATAGCTCCAAAGTCTCAATTTTGCTTTGGTTTCAACTAACAAGAGGTTTGCTCTCTTAGCGATGATTTACAAGGGCTGAGAAAGGCCATGATTACATGTTTACTCATAACAGCTGCTAGGTCGTGGAGGAGAAGGGGGAGAGGTCAAAGAGACTCTATACAGGGTGTAACAAAACTATATAGGTACATTAATTTTCAGGGCGTGTTTTAGAGGTAAAAATAAGACTTTTTTTCCCAGTAAATATGGGTCCAAAATTGGAGTCTTTTCGAGTTACAGTGTTGCAAAGTTTCCGAAAAACAAATCGAAAAATTGTCATAACTCCCTCGTGAGTTTTTCTTAATGCTCGTAAATAGGTGTTCTGATGTAATTTTAGGTGTTCTCGCCGATTTTGGCCGTGAAAATGCTGTATGCAAAAATTTGACGGGGATTTGGGGTTTTTCTTGATTTTTCTCACTTTTTTTTGTGAAAACATGCTTTCAGATTCATTAAACCCCAAAACGGTTCGCATAACTCAAAATTTCGTAAAAAATATGCACTTTTAGTCCTTACAAGTTTTTCCAGTTCGCCAACCATTTCCGAGAAAATCGTCCCTGAAGTTGCAGAGGTCGGCCAATAATCGCCTTTTCTTTGATTATGTCAATTCTTGGCCGACTTTTCCAACTTCAGGGACGATTTTCTTGGAAATGGTTTGCGAAAAGGAAAAACTTGTAAGGACCCAAAATGCATATTTTATACATACTTTTGAGTAATGCTAATCGTTTTTGGGTTTAATGAATCCGAAAGCATGTTTTCACATAATTTGGCCAAAAAAAATGAGAAAAATCAAGAAAAACCCCCGAAACCCCCCTCAAATTTTTGCATACAGCATTTTCACGGCCAAAATCGGCAAGAGCGCCTAAAATTACATCAGATCACTTATTTACGAGCATTAAGAAAAATTCACGAGGGAGTTATGACAATTTTTCAATCTGTTTTTCGGAAACTTTGCAACACTGTAACTCGAAAAGACTACAATTTCGGACCCATGTTTATAGGGGAAAAAAGTCTTATTTTTACCTCTGAAACACGCCCTGAAAATTAATGTATATAGTTTTGTTACACCCTGCTCAATTGTTATGCTTTAAGCTACCAAAGATGTATTTTTGAAGGAATGTTCACGATACCCTCCAATTAGTACACAACCTTTGAAACTCTCTTTAGATCAATAGTGAATCAAGGGAAGTCTGACCCTGTAAAGATACATTTTTTTTCCTGATGTAATTATGAATTAGTCATTTGGAACAGTTGTGCAAAAAAGTTTTTCAGGCATTTTGAAAGTGTAGAAAGTGTGTTTTAAACTCATGGTCATTCTTGGAAATTCTTTTAGAATCACATTCATCAAGAAAAATGCAAATATAAAACTGTGTAAAACTAGCCACATTTGAAACAGTTAGAGTTTGCGCCACACAACGCTCACATCACTGTCTCAAGAGAATCGCATAACTGTCTAAAATTCTACAAAAAATTACTTTACGATTTCAACAGCGTGGAAATTCTTAAAACAAGAGTTATTTTTCACAGGAAATAATGAAAACCCTGTGACACCATGAAAAAAAGCAACTTCCAAGAGAACAACAGAATTTCCCGGTTTAAGGATGAAATTCCCTATCAATTCCCAGCTTTACTTGGTAGTTGACACCCTGATTCTAAATCTCTTGTTTAAATAAATGTAGAAAAGAATTTGAAGGAGCAAAAAATTCCTGAAGACAAATGGAAGCAACACAGAAATGGAATTTTACCGAATCTTTTCCTGAGGCCGATTTTCCATCATTAGATTCTTGATCGTCAGAACCGTCTTTTCTACCAGAGTCGTCAGGACCCCCTGAGGCAGGTGAAGGCGTAGATGAAGATTGCCGGTTTTTTTTGGTTGAGCCGGCTGATGACGGAGAAGCTGCAGGAGTTGAAGCTCCTAGAATGAGATAAAACGGATAAAATTGAACAGAATTTGATGCTGACCATTGGAGTCTCTGTCTTTCCAACTTTGTATCAAAATACGCCAAAAATATCACCACTATTCAGCAATCACCACTATTCAGCAAACGGTTTTGATCAGCACACAAAAGTTCGAGGGTTTGGTTTTCAGGATAATTTAGGTATTTCAGAAAAGAACATAAATAAAAAAAATTATATCAGTTTGAAAGAATGAAAATGATTACAATCATCAAGAGGAGGAGCCATTCCAAGAGGATTTACAAAAGGAGTTACAAAAGGCTAATTCTTTATGCATGGAACACAATGGAAAAGGTAATTCTTGATTAAGTGCGGTTCTTCTAGTGTTCTGGTTTAAAAAACTGGGCGTCATCCAAATTTTCAAGTTCAATTTTCATTGACCTTTTGGGACTGCACTATTTATTTATTTTCTGTGTCGTTTTTTGTGGAGAGGCTCTTTTTTATTTTCCAAAATGGAACTTGTGCCATAAACAAAGAAACAAATCAAGGAATTCAAGATTCCAGCGGAATTGGTAAGTTTGAGGTTACATCGCAGAGGAACAAAAGTATCAGCGATCGTTGGACCAATTTGTCAGAGTGCTCTGTTCCGTTTTTATGAAACGCTTATACTACGCTCGCTAACTGCAAAAAAAAAAAAAAAAAAAAAAATGGATTGTTCCCTTCTGTTCCATTTAAAGAATTCACCCACAGAAAGAGAAAGCCACAAAAATGATTATTTAGCAGCAAAGCTTGCAATCTGGCTTACATTGCATTTTGTCATTTAGAACCCATGAAAAATATCAAACCAGTTGGTGCACCGTGAGGCATGAAACACTCTTAAATTTGACTTTTATTGTGTGTTTAAATTGACACATTTTAATCTTACTTTGTAACTCTTTGAAAATTTTGATACTCAAGACAGTTTACACTTTTCAGCACTGTGTACTCACAGACTGTTTTAGTAAAACAATATCATATTGATTGGCATCCAAGGACCTTCAGTTTCAAATAAACTCTGGTTTCAATATAATTTCCCAACACATTTTTTAAAAGAAATGTTGAAAATTAAATCATAAATGAAGGAGACCTTTCGGTGATTATGAATTCTGAGTACTCAAAAATTAATAAATGATGCACGGTTATTAGGTTCCCCAACTGAAATTGCTGAATACATATTTTAAAATTCAATTCCAGGTTGACACCCATAAATTATTGTTGCAGAATTCGCTGGAATTCGAGCAATTCTGACCTACACAAAGAAGCAAGTGAAAACTTGACATTTTTCATTTATTTTTGGCAGTTTTTGCTATGGATCCGTGCATCACTAATCTTTATCGAGGATGTATAATTCATTATTTCAATAGGGTTTCATTAACTTAAAAGCCAAAATTTCTGTTCAAAAATAAATTTACTGGAAAATTACTATGAATTAAAGTTTGTTTGGAAGCAGACATCTTTGAATACAAATCAATATGGTGTAATGTTTTAATAAAACAGTTTGATGATCATGTTTTCACCAACAATGCCAAAACATTCATGAAAACCAAACCTTCAACCTAAACGGTGCATCAAAAATTGAGATGTTGGGAGCAGGATGGGCATTGCTCTATATTCCGTAACTTTTTTGCTAAATTGATTTTTTCCCAAGGGCACCAAAAAACACAATTTTCCTAGAAAATATAAAAAAAAAATTCCAACATTCATGAAGAATATTCCGTAAGTGCCCATCCTTCACCCAACGCCTCAATTGAGGAATACGATGGAACTGGCGGATGTCATGAAATTTGATTTAAAATGAATAAGACAACTACCTTTGCATCATGATAACTTTAAACTCTGATTGTAAAAAAAAACTGCACACCGCACAGATTTTTGGAAATTCAGATTGTCAAAATGGTCTCTTTGTTAATTGAAGAAACAAAGTTTTTTGAGAACCAACAGTTCCATATCGCACTCTTCAGTTGATGCTTGAAAAAATACAAAATTTAAACACATTTTTTTAAGGTCTTATAGTACATATCGTTGCGAGCAATCTGGCGACTTGCAATTTTCCCATTCAAACTCATGTGAAATATTGATTCAAAGGAGTGCACTATGCACCTCCTACAGTTTGATTTTTTCCATGCATTCAAATGGACAAAATGCAACGTTGCCAGATTGCACACAGCACCACTGGTTTCCGTTCAATAGAGCTGAGTAGCAACAGCTCATGAAATATGACTGCGGATTTTCTCCATTTAAACATTTGTGAAATAATCAATTCTTGGTGAGGCGCTCAGCCTTCTCCAGAATTGATCTTTCACAAAGGTGTAAATGGCAAAAAAGCATGGTTGACTGATTGCGCGAGTCGCCACTGGAGCTAACAAAATACTTAAGTATCCATCATCCTCGATTTTAAAAGCAGATATTCTCAATAAGTTTTGCCCAGTAACCAAGATTGAAACCATGGAAAAATCGACAACTTTAATCAAATTCAAGGAATTTCTCCGTTATTGACTTCCATTCAGTTGACCCTCTGTTATGCAGTTTAAACACGTAATGCTGAAAGCAAGAATTTTGGAAAACAACCTTTCTTTTTCTATTTCTTCTTTTTTTGGGTGATATTATTGTAATCAAGAAATTAGAAAGGAGTAATTTTTTCAAGTTCAACCCTTCCAATTTTGTTCGAGGAAAATGTCACTCAGAGATATATGAACGAGCTTTGGCTTCAACACAAAAATACCAATGTGACTAAGACGGCAAAATCTCTCTGAAGCATTTAAAAGCATGATTGCGTTAAGATGGCTTCACACTACACTGTGTTGAGATTTCCATCCGTGAGAAAGCGTCACCAGTTTCTTCTACACATTTCGACTTTGATGGTTTTCAATTTTTTTCTGAGATCAAAAATCCGAAAAGTTGACCTAATGGGTAACGCGCAATTATTTGCTTGACTTTTTTAGCTTAATCCCAACAAAATTGGTTGCGATTACGAAGAGGTTTGGTTGAACAAAAATGTTGGTAAATTTTTGAGCTTTGGAATGCTTACCCGACTACTGCCTAGAATTTGGTCACATTTTTGCTCTTTCACAACTTTTTTCAAATCAGAGACAATATATAATAGAGACCACGCACTATCTATCTTGCCCATGTTTGCGCGCGGTGGCAACTTTTTTTTTCGGGGTCTCAACAGAACATCGCTAACATGGTCCATACGTTGACTGATGAGAAACATCGTTGAGATTTTTGCCTAGTGAAGCCAGAAGCACCGAAATTGCATCAGTCAACGTATGGACCGTGTTGGATGGTGCACTCTCATGCTCCCTGTGTTAATTCCTGTTGAGTCCCGAAAAATAAGTCAGCCACCGCGCGCACGGCTAGTGCGTGGTCTCTATTATATATTGTCTCTGTTTCAAATGCAGCCAATTTTATTGGGATTAAGCTAAAAAAATTGAGCAAAAAAAGTATACCAAGGGCTACATTTTGCTTATTTTTGGTCCTGCAAAAAAAAATTAGATGCCATCAAAATAAAAATCCGTAAAAGTGACTCGCCAATATCTAGCAGACGAAAAGCTCCAGAGTGTTAAGGAGCCACCTTCAGTTGAGTTATTTGCAAATTACAGACAGTTAAATTTTACTTGCTTTTGTAAGCTGATAGGATTTGACCAAAAATAATAATTGATGGGACAATTCTGGCCACTGAGCATGATAGCTCAACATGATAGCTCAAAATTTCCACAGGTCACTGAAAATTGTGCTCTTCAAAATAAAAATGAGAGGAACGAGATTGACGAGAAAAATTAAAATTTAAATAAAAAATCATCCTTGCATATTTTAACACTCAAAAGTTATCTTCTACATTTTAATATTTTACCCAAGTTTCAAGCAGCTTGGCAGTAGTCTTCTAGAAACACACGCATACATGAATTTAAATCCTGAGCAAAAAAATTTGAGTATTCAAGCTATCTGAGTATGTTTTTTTTTTTAACTTAGTTTCTTCGCCCAAACTATACAGGCTTTTGCTTGGTTACGTGAAATATTATCTTTCAAACTTTAAGAGTGAGAGTAAAGTTATAATTCAATTTCAACAGGTAAGATTTTCAGCTACAGTAAAGATTGAAGAAAATCAATTAATTTTCACAATCCCACATTCCTTTTCATTAAAATAAATGCTTTTACTCTGTTGTCAATGAATTCATTTTTGTCACGGGAATGTAGTAAACATTGCAAACTTGATAAAATTGAAAGTTTTTTCAAAAGTTTAAAGTTCGGTTTGTTGAACACATTGATACTATTAAAATAAATTTTTCTCAGTTAGATTATGGTTTTTTTTATGGTGAATCGACAGTACAATGGTTCTTTACCTATTTCTTCCTAATTTCCTGTTTTTTGATAAGATGGTTACAGCCGTTATGTATTTTTTCTTTCCTGTCACTTTAAATTTTGTGATGGTTTTAAAGCCAATAGTTTCTACGATGCCATGTATTATTGAATAATTTTAGTGGCAAATATGAAGTCCATTTCTAGTTTTGTTATTTTAATCGAGAATTTTAATAATTCTACACCACATTCATCCACCAGAGGAAGGAAAATATTTCTGAAATGGTCATTTTAGTTCCGTTAAACTCAAAACGCTAATTTACATTCGAGAAAAATTATAGGAAGGACTCATAAGGGTTACTCTTGGTTGATCTCAAGAAACCACAATAAAAAAACAGACTATTCAAAGTGGTTGGCTTGTTTGGTTCCGTTTGGATGGAATACTTGAACCACAGAATAATACAATCAGAAGGGAAACTCTAATTCATTTTGAAACATTCTTTACTTCGGGCCGCCATGTTCGAAAGTGAGTATCTTCGGCAATCTTCGGCAGATCTTCGGCAACTGGCCGAGTTGTGATTGGTTGTATAGCCTGAAAAAGCATGTCTGCCATCTTGAGAAGTGAGTAGGCACAGTTGCCAGTTTGTGCTGGTAAATTCCAAATCTTGTTTCCATTGGCTCTTATGGGAGTTTCCCTTCTGATTGTATTATTCTGTGCTTGAACCATGCTGGCTAACCACAGAAAAAATGGAACGTTCCACCGTCTTCCATTGCGGTCTCATTAAAAAATTAGCCTTGACAAGACAGGAAATCAAGAAGAAAAATTAAAGGGCTCAGACTGCTAAAGTAAAAACACACAGGGACACCATATTGCAATGCTCTTCAAAATAGAAAAAAAAAACCCTGATATTCTTTAACAAAGAAATACTGTTGGAGGCCACAGGAATGTCAGATGAATTCTTACATTTTGGCTTCAGTAGGCCATCTGCAATGATCAAATTCATTGAGATGAGCATTGCTGGTAGCCTACCTCCAAGTATCTTCTGACATTCTTTCTGTCCCTGACTGTACATGCAGAAGGACCTTTGAAAGATCCCTTTATTTTACTTGCAAGGAAACTGACGTCGAAAAACTACTGAGAATATCTGAAACTGAAAAGAAGGAAAATCGAGCTTGTTTCAAAAATAGAGACACCAGCAATATTTAATCTTTGGATGTCTTTGAAAGTTTTCGACTTAATTTACACGACCCATGCTTGTAAGTCAAGTTTGCGACTGACACGGTTAAGTTTATTTCCTCAAAAACAAAGTTTTGAATCCAAAACATTAAACAAGCGCCATTAGCATTGGCACGCTGAAAGTTTCTCTGTCTCTCTCCTCTTTCCATTGAAACATGTATGTAAGACAAGAATAGCTAAACGGGTAAGTTACACTGGTGCAACCAGGATCTCTTCCATCTCTCTCATTTCCCATTTGAATGTATAAGTAGGAAAAGGACAGAAGGAGGGGGTTTTATCCCGTTGTCCATCCTTGTCTAACATACATTTTTTAATGGAGAAAAGAGAGAGATGAAGAAACTCTTGGTGCGCTTCTGGTAAGTTACCCTTCCTTTCATCTTTTTCCAACCAATACACTCAATGGAGAAACGAGAGTGACACAAGAGATCCTCATTTCACCACTGATCATTGGCATCTTTGAACCAACACCGTCAAAGTGCTTTCAACATCAAACACGGGGAAGGCAATGAGTTTCAACAACAATCGAAGATGTTTGGCAAATCCACTCATAGATATTCAATAAGAGCAAACCATGTCCAGGACTGCCAAAAGATTTGTAAGAGTCACTGAAAGTTAAAGATCTACGTTGCCTTTAAAATTAAAACAAGTTTTACTTGAACTTATAAAGAGCTGAGTTAATGAATTGAGCATCTTATTACTAGGGTGGCGCAGTTTGCTCACATTCATTGTTGGATCCTAGAGAGCGTCTTTCTTTCTCTTCACCCATTTGAACACATGTGTTAGAAAAGGATAGAAGCAGGGCGAAAGTCACATTATTGCCCTTAGTCTATCCTTTCCGAACTCACATGTTTAAATGGACAAAGAGAGTGAAAGAAAAAGTCGTGGATCCGCTAGTGCTCACATTTATACTTCTATAGAAATTTTCACACAAAAAATTATTGCTATAACTAATACTAAGACAGTGCTGTAAGATTCTTTGGTAAAGACAGATTTTCAGTTTGAATAAAAGAGAAATCTGAACATTTACTGAAAGCGCTTCCATTATCAACGTACAGAGCTAACAGCATCATAAAGAATACAGAAAGATACTTTTCAACAATAGAGAATGGTACAGATAATATAGTAAACTGGTCTGTGATCTTTTTGACACGGGTTGTTCTTTACGTTGAATAATAAGATGCTACATTACCTAGATCTGACAACACTGGACAGCGAGAGAGATAGAGAGAGAGAAACAAAGGTCAAGGAAGAGGAAGATTGTGTAAAGGATACAGAAGGATGGTGAAACTGCTTTCAATGAGCGCTTACAGCAAGAAACAACATGCAAAAATAAATTAAGAGAAAGTCAAAATAATTTGTTAAATGGCTAATTTTTACGAAAAGATGTTACAAAAGGATAATGCAAAAAATAAACAAAAAACAAAAAAGCTAAACGGAAAAAGCAACATCTTGAAATGAAAAACTTGCAGCATCTAAAGCTTGATTTAGCCTCTTTAAGCTGAAGAGGCTCCACATAAATTAAATTGACATCGCGGTGGATCAGAATGAGAGGTTGAGGACCTAGAAGAGAAAAAGTGTCCTCTAGTGGGCTGATCATTTACTTTCACATTAATTCTACAGTAAAGACTGTCGAGAGTGACCCTATTGGTCTAGAACTGTAGGGCTTGACTGTTGCTACAGTAACTATTGTTAAACTGCCCTTTTTTAAAAGCTGCCCATGAGTAGCCATTTTAATGCTATAGCTAACCGCAAACTTTACTATGGTTGCCATAGCAATGGCAAAGTCCTACAATGCTCAACCAATAGCATCACTCATAGACAGTCGTAACTATCGGTTTAATAAAAAAGTCAACGATCAGCCTGCAGAAGGTGAGCCGTTGAAAAGCGTCTAATGGCTCTTTTAAAGTGCTAATTATCCTAAAAGGGCACGCATCTCTGAAGTTTAATGGGCTCCTCTATCCAAGAAAGTTTCAGTTAGTAGCTCTCTTTGGCATTCAGCAACAAAGACGTCAATGAATGGGTAAAGAGAAGTAGGAGTAGTAAAGTCCAGCCGCTGGAACACTATGGGAGCAATTAGAGGCTTTAGTCCCCCCCCCCCCTTTAAGCCAAGATTTTACATTAACCACGGGAAGGTTTTGGAGAAAATTTTAGGCTCTTCATTAAAAATGTAGGTTTAGTCCCCCTTTTGGACCTTAAGCCCCTCTTAAAAGATTTTTACAGGTGTCACAGAGTATGGTTTCTTACGCTCTTAACAATATCCATTTTTCACACACAGAGAGCCAAAGTCTTGGATCTGCCTTTAATCGAATCTTTGGGTGCTTTAATTCCTAAATTTATCACCTCATAAACCTCTTTAAAGACTGTCAAGTTTTCGGCAAAAAAAAAAAAAAAAAAAAAAAAGGATAGAAGTTTAAGATAAGGATCTCTTCAGGACCTTTGCCATATTTTGAATGATTTTTTGAGCATCAACTATCATACTCAATTCAGAAGTAAAGACATACGAATTCTCGGAAATTTTGACCATTTGTTATGCTGAGGGCGAATGAGGCGTAACTCCACCTCTCTCACGCTCAGATGGTCAAAAATTCCGAGAACATCCATGTCTTCATTTCTCAACGGATTTTGATCACCAACGTCAAATTCAGGAGCTCCTGATGATTTCATTTGCGGTCCTATAGTTGTTATTTTACAGAAAATGCCCAAAAACCATAAGTTTCAGAAAAACGGCAAAATGCGCTATCAAGTAGATTGATAACTCCAGGAGTTTGCCAAGGAACCTTGATATCATGTGATCTCTTCAGCTTAAAGAGCAAGGATAGGTATGGACTTTAAACTCCCTTTATATTCCTACATTTCTTAACCAGCAGAATCAAAAAGAACAATACACTGTTTTAAGGATGATGTTGCTGAACCGCAGGATCAGTATCTGATTGTTTGATTTAAAGCACCTGATCATAGAGCCCACGTTTGATTGATCTATTCAAAATTCCCCCTCTCAACTAAAATAGTTGTCGAAATTAGCAGATAGGAACACACTCTGAGATGTCATTTCACTGATAAACAATGTACCCGTCCAAGTTACTTATATTTAACAGGTATGCTCGACTCGCTTCTCGCATCATTTTTAGTGGCGCGCAGTTCAAAATCATCAGCCAAGATAGCCGACAAAAGAAGAAAACAAACCGACTCTCATTCCGGCGACTCTGCGTTTCGCCGACCTCACTCGGGTGACACTCTCAGAGTCGCCCAAGTGAATCCGTTTGTTTTCTTCTTTTGTCGGCCATCTTAGCTGATGATTTTGAACTGCGTGCCACTGAAGATGACGCGGGAAGCGAGTCGAGCATACCTATTAAATATACGTACTTTGGTACCCGCCTCCCTGATTAATCTTAACTTACCTACAGGGGAGTTTTTTAATGATCCGGTAATGTGAAATTGATTACCAAAATTTAGTTTTCCTTTTTCTATTCACAGAAAAGTGGGCAGGGCTACAAAGTATTGCTTGGTTTTCCAAAAAAAAAATTTAACGCTTCTACTTGGTATAAGGTGTTTTGCAACTCATCTTTCATATTTTGAGAGTTTATTTTTGGGGTCAAAAGATGTCTTTTCTTTCCAAAAACAAATGCCAGGAAATGCTCGTTTTCTTAGCAAGAGCCTCATAAAGTACTGAAAAATTAATGTTGTCGTAAAATAGAATCTACAATTCCATAGTTCAGCTCTTCACCTTCAAGCGAAAAGAATTGTCCAACCGTTGCTGTAACAATTAAAGGTTGGATAAATTTTTTTTCTTCCTAAGGACAACAAGAACTACATTGCGGCACATTTAACATTCTCAAATTCTTTCAAATTATTATCCATTCTAAATAATTCTCAGGCTACATCACTGCAAGAGTACTTACAGGCCGGTGCTTATGAATTATCTAAATCATTAGAGTAAGTTTGTTAGCAGGGAAACTCACAAGTTTTTCTCGATATTTCATCGGGCTGAAAAACAATTTTTTCGATGCTAATAAGACTATTTACGGAGCAAAATTTGACCAGGAGTAACATTTACAGCAAAGAGTTACAGAAAAAAAATTGCAAAAAAAAAACAAAAGTAAAACATGCTAAAGAAAAGCATATTAACCATGCACATCTAGAAGATGCAAAGCCTAGTTCCACATTAACAAAATAAAACATAAAATGATTAATAGATCTATCACAATTGTAAGAAATATAATCTTTACTATGGGCCCCTATCTTCCAAATCTGCTATTTTACAAAAGCGTGTAAAATGTTCCTACAATGTATATGCACATGTATTGAGCTCTGATGGGTGCACTAGTGCTTGCTGTCTTGAGAAAATAGATTAGATTCATGAATATGTTGCATTTCACTTAATGAGTGGTTTTAATCACTTCCGATCTCACCTCAATACAATAACCCCCCTCCCCCAACCAACTTCATTTTCAAGCTCTCTCATTCCACTTGTGAGGTGGGTTCTGCAAGGTGATAGTAGTGGAGATTACTCCTCTGTGTCTCCTCTTAAGGTGATTCCAGGGTCGATTAGTTCCAACTGTGGACACCACGTCGCGCTGCTCAAAAGTCAACAGTTTTTTGCTTAATTTGACGAATTCAAGCTAAGAACACAAATTTGAGGAACGTCAGCACCTGTGAGCAAACTTCAGGTAGATACCCTGAAAGTTTCAGGCTGAAACACTCAAAAATAAAGCCGGAAATTATAAAATACAAAACTTCCCGTAAGCCGCAATGAGTGCGAGTGAGGCAGATAGACGTATCATCACACGCGCTCACTCTCACTCACTCTCACTCACTAAGCTTATGGCGAAACGAATTTCATAATTTACGGCTTTAATTTTAAACCAATTTTGCTCATTTTGGGCTCAAAAAATCCATAAAATTTTTTTGCAGGTGCTGACGTTATTGGATTTTGCATTTTACTATGGTTTCAGTTTAAAACGCCAAAAACATGACTTTTCCAAAAAGCGACTACTGGCGCTATCCATCGGATTGAAATCTGGGAAAGTTTTGCCTGGAATCACCTTAAAATCAAAGAGAGAGGGCGATTGAAAAAGTTAGAAAATTGGGATTTATTATAATCAAGAAGATGATTTCAAAAGATTTTGCAATGCCTGGAAATTTTCAAATCTTTTCGGCTTTCTGCCTCCATTGAGAAAATTTAGACAATGCTAGAAACTCAAAGACGTTTTGTAAAAGAGTCTGCGGAAGTTTAGAAGAAGTTAGATGAAACTTCTTGAAATTTGAACCTAAATCTTCGAGGGTAGTTCCATAAAGGGGTTGATGTGCGTCAAGTTAGGTTAGCACAAAAGCTTCAGATCAAGTTAGATTGGGTTAAAGATAGACCAGTTTCTTTGAAGAACTATCCCCGAATCTTCTCTAAATTAATTGACGCTTCCATTATTTAGGTTAGCTCATTGGTTTTTTATGATCATGAGAAACACTGCCTGCTTTCATACTTCTCACAAATAAAGTTCCCACAACCAAACAGACGAAAGACGAGAACAACATTGAAGCTATAAAATACAAAATGTGACACTGATTGATATAATGTTTGAAAATAAAGCATAATTAGTTAAAATACCTAACCTCAAAAGATTATCACTGAAGAGCTTTTAGTTTTTTATGAATGGAAAAATAATGGCAAAAGAGAAGAAATGGAAGAATGGCCTGGCTACAACAATCGATGGATTTTTAATGAGAAAGATAGAAGGGAAAATATGTTAGTTGCCTGCTAAGCTAAATTAAACTGCGAATTAGTGAATTAAAAAAAAAAAAAGAAATGAACTAGGGGATGAGTAATTGAAAGGGAGTTGAAATTTTGCGAAAGTCACCAAAGCAGACCTCTAAAGATTGGTAGATAAACAAAACAAGTCAAAGGAAAAGTAATACAAAAAATTAGCGACCAAAAACTGACAAACTACCCGTAATCTTACAGTAAGGCTAGAGTTAATTATAATCTTTCACAACGTTCTTTTTTTAGAGGAACGGATGAACAAAGGTGGGACATGGATAGACATGGCCCCGAATCCACACTCTTACCCTAAGCCTCACTTTTTTATCTTACTAGTAATAGCACTAGAAAAATTGACATTTGCAAAAAAGCTGGCTTACATCCTTGGCACAAGATGTTGACAAATACTGAAAAGAAAAAAAATTATTTTCTATGAGAGTATTAAACTAAGCTATCTTGTAGTTTTCTGCCTAATTGTTATTTCGACACATGAAAATTTTTTAAGCAAGATTTACACAGAGGTATCAAGTGATTTTGAGTTAGTTATAGGCTGTACTAAGACTGATTGGACTTGACAACTGTACGTTTGAACGAAAACATCAGTTTCTTATGGCTCCTAACCAATCAGGTTGCATCATTTCAGGTTTGAAGCTGATGTTTTCATAAAAGCAGTAAAACTGTCAAATCCAATCTTTTCTTGGACAAGCTATACCAGCTTTTGAAACATAGCTTGTTGTCAGAGACTGTCATAAGACAAAAACTGGTAAAAGTTGTAAAAATTACTCCAATCAGTGGTAACTTACATTAAATTAAAAAATGTCAAGACACAATAGAAAGTAAACAGAGAATTACAAACTAGATCCAATTTTGCTGGAAAATGGGGTTTTCATTTGCCCACAGGATTTAAAAAATGTTCGTTCCTCTTGAGTTTAAGCACTATTCGTGACAGCGCGTGGGAAAATGGACCTTAGTTTCCAGAGACAAAGTTTTCAGGAGAGCAATTTTTAATGAGTTGGGTCGAAAAATGCGAAATGGAGGACTTTTCCGGAAGAAGGGCCCATGAAACAATGGGCGTGCTCTTCCTGAGAATTGTGCATTGTGAGTAAATGGAGATTTTTAACTGAAGAGCACACCTCTTGTTTTATGGGCACTTCTTCCGGAAAAGTCCTGGATTAAATTTTTGACACCAATCACTCTCTAGAGGCCTTGAGAGTAAGTTTCCGAAATATTGATTCATTTTTTGGCTGCTAGGTAACATAATAGTGCATTTTAGCAAGGGCAGGTCGAAATGAGGAACCAAGGTTCTTTTTGTGTTGTTGTTGCAGCTTTGAGGTTAGCAGCTTGCCATTTTTAATTTTGGTCTCGTTTTGTGAATTGTTCTAGTACTTACAGTTAGTTTACAGTTATTTTGCGGTAATTTTAACTTTAAAACTCTTTTTCTCAAACTACAAATTTTTCAACTGATTACTCAAATCAAAATAACTTTGGTTTGGTTTGACACTTTGGGGCGTTCTTGGGGGTGGAAATGCTCAGAAAACACTTCTTCATGCAGAGGTACCAATAGCTCAATTTTGAATCTCCGGGTACTAAGGTCCTTTTTCCCTTACGCGGTCACATTTAGCACCTACTTGTTAATCATTTTTTTTGCAGGCATCAATTTTATCATTCTGGAGCTAATACTGAAAATCCAAGATAAAAAGGTGAGGATAGGGCTTTTTCAATACCACTTACTTTTAAGAAAATTTTTACACCCACCTAATCCCAGTTAATAATAATAATAAAAAAAAAAAAAAGAAAAATGTCAGTTGTGATTGACTTACTCCGCTGCGGGATTTAGGAAGAAATAACTTTCTTTTTATTTTCTGTGGTAAAAAAAAGAAGTTTTTTCTCTTCTCAGAATACAATCTTAGAAGAAAGAATCAAGAGCACAATCAAAGTTAACATTGAGGGAACATCTAAATTTAAGGGCAAGCTTAAAAATTCAAATTCTTTGCAGTGCTCATCTCATTGATTCAATCAATGTACTGTTCGGCAACAAGCTGAAAAATCAGCAGGAACACCAACTTAGACAGTATTAAGCCAATTATTTTAGGCATGAAACACCATAGAACAAGACACAGCCGGTTACTCTCGGTCGAGTGTGGTTCATCTGGCTTTTCAATTTAAAGAAAACAGGCACTATCCTACTTCTCCCATTCTATTTTTGATCATCTTTTAGAACTGCACTATTTATTTATCTTCTGTGAAATTTTTATAGAGAGGCTCTTTGTATTTTTTTTTCAAAATAGAACTTGAGCCATAAAAAAGTCAACCAGTCAAGGAACTCATGATTTGAGCGGAGTTGACAGGTTTGAGGTTACACCTCAGTGGAATACAAGTAACCGCGATCAAGGGACTGAGTCGTAAAAGTGATTAGAGTGTTCCATTCTATTTCAATGGAACATTCAAACTACAGTAAAAAAATGTATTGTTCCGCTACATTCCAATAAATCTGCTTAAAAAAATAAGCCTACAGCTCATTTCAAAGCAGCAGGTCTTTACTCTTCAATGTTGATCGGGAGGGACAACTAAATATTGGAAGCGATTGAGGCTAATACTATAAATTTCAGCTAGAACATAAATAAATATTAAAAATACATCAAAAAAAGAGTCAAAGTGGTAATAGTAGAAGTAGTAAAGTCCAGCTGCCCATAACATATGTTTGTTATGCTGGTGTTCCTCAGCGAACTATTGGACTGAGAATACAAATAGAGGAGAAAAAATTAAGTGGAAACTTTGTGACTAGTGAGTACTTCCTGCTGTGAAGGAACAAGTTTTCTTGGCAAAGAAGGGGAGAACAAATGAACTGTTAAACAGCAGAACACAGACACAGGGAGAAAAATCATTTTTCAAGAGCAAGTAGTGGATTCCCAATTAAAGAAGAGGAGAACCACAGAAGAATTTGAACAAGAAAGAGAATAAAGAAATTAACTAAAAAATGAAAAGCAAGCTAAGGTGTGCCCAAAACAGGGACTGTGCTTTGCAAAAGAACTGTGAATTTATGATGTGACCTACTAACGCACACCTATTAAACAAAAATCCAATCAGTCATCGTATTCATGTGATTATAAATAAATGTCAATGTATTAGACACGGGCTCAATCATTTTGACCTTTCTAACCACCTCCAACAAATTTAGAAATTTGGGAGGGAGGAGGGGGAGGTGGGTTCAGTTGATAAAATAAATTAGAACTGTGCTCTTGAGAAATTGAAAAATTAACTTTTTCCAATAATCTCAAACTTCATTTAGATTAAGTGACTCTAAATTTTAGGTTTTTTGGAATGCAACGAGTACCAACAGAAAGATGTTCTGCTTATCTGAGAATCTCTTCTACCACATTACAATGGAAAAAATGGAACACTCAAAAATTGAGTTGGTGAGCTGTGCTCAAGGCAGTATGACACACAGGAATGAAAAAAAATTTTCTTTTTCAACACAAAAAAATTCACCCAAACACAATTCGATATAATGATAAATAAAACGCGTTTATTAATTTGTAATATTCGATAAATAGATAATAAAATAAATTAAAAATAATAAATAAGATGAAGTGATGAAAGGAAATGTTGAAAATTTAGTAAATAACTAAGCTCTTGTGAGCTGCTCATGGATTTTTCTTCATTGGAAACCGTTGGTTGATGCATTGAAAACAATATAACAGGTTACATAAGTCGGATTTTGTGACCTCTGGGCCACTGTTGATTTTAGCTGCAACCTTACGTCAGTGGCATTACCAAGAATTTTCAGAGGGATGGGGGGGAGGCTAAGGGTCAAAATACTGCAAAATTCCTCCAGAAAAGAAAAAAATTACCTTTTTTTAAGTGTCAAGAGTGTCAGACCCTCTGAGCCTGATCGGACACCCCCCCCCCCCCAATTGCCTTAGGTTGAGTGAGGCACTCTTCCAATTACTGATTACAAGGCTTCAACAGTGGAATGAACCCATGAAGAAATTAAATATAAGTAATGCAAAAAGCAAACAAGAGTTGCAATTGAATGAACAGTCTACGAGGTCAACACTGATAAAGAGCAGAAATGAAAGACAGCCTCTGATTGGCTGGTGAGCCTTTGTCCCAACAAGGTATTTGACCAAGATAATGTCGTGAGTTTTTTAAATCTGGGCCATTTTTCTTGAAACCTGTGCAAAATTCACTCATTGGAAACTCTTTAAGTCAATTTATCAAATTTTTCAGGACACTATTACAAGTTGAACGAGGCATTTTTGTTCAAAACTGATGTAATAATTGTAAAATAAAGAGTGCTGCTCTTTTCAATGAAACTGACATTGAAAGACAGCCTTTGATTGGCCAGAAGGGAGTGACTAAATTGTTTTTGACTTCATGAAAATGAAGTCACAGTAATTTTTTCCTCATACTTTACTTAAAACTGGTACAAAATTTACACACCAAAGACTTCATAAAACAGAAGAAGCGTGCTATCTGGCAAAATGGCATTTTGTCCATTTGAGCCCATAGAAAAGGTCGACTTTGATGGTCATCACCGATTCCTAGATAGTTTGATACTTTCTGGGGGTATTAATTAGCTAAATGCAACGTTTCAAGATTGCACACTTTGGCTCTGCAGAGATCCAAAATCCCATAAGACCATAACAAGGTCCTTTATAAACTTATTTTTGGAAGCAAACAACAGTCTCTTGAGTTGTGACACATGTTGAGCATTATACTGCAACTCTTATTAACTCTTTGATATAATGGGACAGTTTTGATTTTCTGACAAAAAATATAAATATTTGGGGGTGGGGAGTGAGAAAAAAACATTCAATAGCAAAAATGAGCTTTGTGATACTTGGTTTTTTTTTGGCCCTGCTGTGCGTAGGTACACAATGAATTTTGAACAAGGGTTGCAAGGGAAGCTTGAATTCTTATTCAGAAGATGATTTACGACTCATATGTATTGAGCAAAGGAGGGGCTTTATTTTTTTTATATAATAGGATTTAGACTATATCATTTTATAATGCTGATCTCTAGTATCTACAATCATCATTTGGATGACTGACTAAGATAATGATAAGTCCTGCCCAGTAGATGTAACTGTAAAAAATAGGCTCTTTTATTTTTTGGAGGGCAAAAATAAGCAAAAAGATTCATGTTTTGAATACAACTGGGAGTCCCAGACTAGGAACATGTTGGAAAAATTTAAAGAGCTCCGTTTGATGTTTGATCTAAATCTTCCATTATATTTAGAGGTTACATTCAGTAAGTCAAAAGACACGATTTGGCAAAAGATGTCGGGAATGCGATTACTTTCTAATAATTTTGGTAAAATGGAAAAATTAACAAAAAGGATAATTCTATTATTGCACTTCATCAATGAAAACTGAGGTTACGGTAAGAGCCATAAATTAATACTGAAGACTTTTTTCATTCTATTTGTAGTATTTTACTCTAAAAAATCAATAAATATCAGTCCAACATTTTGATGTCCAAGCACCATTGTAACAAGTACATGAACTTGATTTAGGCATTAAATCATTCATGCTGTAGGATATGGGTTTCCTTGGCAAACCCTCCAGTTTAAAAATACAATGACCATAACAACAAGTCAGCAATAATAATTAAAACTTAATTTCAGCAATGAAATCTCATGCTAATTATTTTTATGGGGTCCTCAGTTAGATAAAATTTTTCATAAATAAAATACCTAACATTAGGAAAAGAGCACTTAAAATCACAACAATTTAGTTCAAAAATGAGAAATAAGGTTGTTATGAAACACTCTACCGAGGTGTAAGTGTCAAAAATCATCCACTTAATTACAATTCAGTATGTTGAATCATTTGTTTCTCTAACTTTCAGCAGATCTCCTCGTAATTTTTCTCACAATTTTCACGATTTAAGAACAGTGACTGACTCAATAAAGACCTAAGGCTACAATCCAACCGTAAAGGCTAAAGGAACTATTAAAAAGACAAAATAAGTTGAAGAGGTCCGGGTAATAACAGCTTCCGCCCACTCTGGCACTTTCAGCTTGCATCAACTTTTTTTGAATGCAGGTACGTCAAAGGGTACACCCAGAAAATCTTATGGGAACAGACTGAAAATGAGGAAACTATGGCATTTTTTGTAGGAGCAATTTTCATTCACAGCACCTAACAGCATTTGAAATTTTTGGAGCCCGTTTCTTCAAAACGCCATTTTCAAAATGAGGAAACTATAGCATTTTTTGTAGGAGCAATTTTCATTCACAGCACCTAACAGCATTTGAAATTTTTGGAGCCTGTTTCCTCAAAACGCTATTTTTTCACTGAGACTGTTAATGCGCGGACCGGACCTTCTCAATTTCAATAACACTAATTAAAAAAAAAAAAAAAAAAAAAAAAAAAAAAAAAAAAAAAAAAAAAAATAGCTACATCAAATGTAGATTCTGTCAACAAATCTTTATGAATATGAAATATATTTAATTTCACTAAAATATTAATCAAAAGATAATTAGCTAATTCATTAAGAGCAAGGCAAAAAGACTTGGAAGAAAAACGAACAAAAAAAAATGGAAAAGCAAATCTTTAGAAGATATATCCGTGATGTTTGCTGTTATGAATTGACATAATTGATGGCTACTTGTGACTTCTTTTACCCTAAAGCACAGACATACTTTGGGCAGGGCATACAAATTCTTTTAGCTGCAGAGGTGCACCTTGACAGCACAATCTGGTGGTTGAGTTTGCTTTGACAGTTACAAAACTACATGCTTAGTATTAATCTTTTAATTTTTTGAGTTTTGCGGCAGTGTATCCTTCACTTTCTGTCCTATTTTTTGAAGTCACGTCAGAGTCTTAGTCCAAGCAAATTTGCTGTAATTTAATGTCCCATTACATTTACGCCTCAGTTTTAATAAGTTCTGAATGTGACTAGGAAAATTAGATGATAACAGCAAAAATCAGGCAAATGAGGTTATTTCAAGAATTTTTGGACCACCTCTACTTAGTATGGTCATACTTCTAGGACAAGAAAAACGTATTCAAATAGCAAATGAATAAGATAGCTCTACCTCATCAAATTAAGTGTTTTAATCCCTGCTGAGCAATATTTCTACGACAAAGTCTCTAAGGCCTGAATAAAATCTTTATTTCCATAGGTCGGATTTAATTTTTTGATTCAACTCATTAGAATAATTTGTTTATGTTGAACTAGTCAAAAGATACATCTACTTAACAAGAGTCAGCTTTCCTATATTTTGCTAGAAGGTAAAGGACATTTCTAAAAAAATTTATGAAACTGATTTACCACCAAAAAATTAATTTAGGAGGACTGTAGATGGAAAACCAGAAGTTTAACAGAATTCGATTGGACCTCAAGTCTAGGACAAACTGTCATTGGATTAAAAATAACCCACAAAAAAAAAAGTTGGACATAAAATACTCGACAAACAGTCTTGTGTCATATTTTGATGCAGACTTTGGAAACAAAAATGCAAATTTCTATTTAATGTCTCCCGGATACCAAAGACAACATGAATTATCGGCATCCCGAAAGTATCAAAAGCGGATTGACTTTTTTGTGTTCAAAGGTTGCATTGGATTCAAACTACTTGCCAGATCATGTTGCTAAAACACACTTCAGATGAACTTTAAAAGCTCCCATCTTAAAAACAGTACTCGACTAGAATAGTTAAAATTTTTTAATAAAATATGAATTACTCGAATATGAATCAATCGATCACTTTTTTCATAGAAAATGAATGATCAATGAATGCATACTCAAACTAAGAACAAGTTCTTCAGAAACAACTTTGTTTAAAATGATGAATATAACAAGTGACAGAGGTTCTCAACCTTTTCTTGGTTGACAATGTTTTATGGTTGCTGAGGACAACCGGACTACCTATATTTACACTATGGATGATTTTGGATTGATTTAGTTTTTTATCTTTATAGATTGATTTAGTTATAGAAGAAAAGTCTCAACTCTTTTAGACGCAGTGTTTTAAATTGATTGAGAATAACAATCAAAACTTGGTTCAATAAAGTGACCACAACAAAGTAGAAAGCATGGCTTGAAAGTCAACACACAGTGTTCAGTGGAAGTTAGGTAATTCAACAGACTTTGTCGCCTTCCATTAAGTTCTCGAAATGACTATTTCCATCCCCTTGACCCATTTAAAGCTTAAAGGAATATGAGTTTTTCCAATTGAAATAGAGGCACCAGTGGCTTTATTTCAGATTTTCCTGGGGGGGGGGGAGGGGAGGCGAGGACCTCCTCCAAAAAACGGATGAACTTTTTTCTCTTTTGGTCATGCATCTTTCTCCAACGGGCAAGGCCCTCCAAAAAATCGGATGAACATTTTTTTGTTTTCTTTTTTGTTTTGTTGTGTTTTCTTCCAACCAAGTTTCAGCATTCAACCGTATAATTTCCCCTGCTTTTTCTTCTGCTGCTTTCCGACTTGATTTTTTGGCCACAATGAAAATCCTAGGGGGGAAGTCTCCCCCCCCCTTCCCCCCAATGGTGCCACTGAGGGGCACAGAAAAAACTTCCGTTCAAATGACTCTCATACCGAGCAAAGCTTTCAATTTAAACTGCACCAATCTCATACAATTAGTTGAACAAATTTTGGAAAGTAATAACTTTAATTTCAAACCAATATGGTTTACTTGAAATTTAATTCCACTGATCCGACACTTCCCAACAGTGCTGATTTGTGTTGCTCACATTTACCACTAAAAGTAAAACTTTCCACACTTTTCCAGCATTAACCAACTGTCTGTCAAAAATCCGACTTTTGAATTAACTTTACTGAATTAGCAGACATCCTGATCAAAGGTTGAGAACCTCTGCTTCGATAATTTTTTTGCAGAAAATAATTCAAAAACTGACAAAATCTTTCAATAATGTAAGAACAAATTCTTATCAATCATTGAATGAATAAAACTTGGGAAATGACTGGATCCACTCAGAGTTGATTCCCACTTTGGAGCTAAAGGCATGGCCGCTAGCCCCAGGGTAGCTCCATTATGGACCTTGAAAATTTCATAAAAATAACTGCAAACACTAATGAGCTGGTCCAAGGCTGATGACCATGCATGTAGCCGAAGGAATGGAAATCTACTTTAGTGTGATGTCACAGCGGTAAAATGTCTCCATCCTTTTCGTGCATTAAGACCCTCTCTCACTAACAGGATTTTTCGGCTTTCCTTTGCCTTTTGTCCTTTAATAAAGACAATTTTAAGTCTAAGGTCAGAAATTTTGGTAGATGTAAAATGACTTTGGGAGAAGGGTGGGTTGGAATAATCAAAAATTTCTATAGGAAAAAGCTCTACAGGAAAAAGATGTACTATTGACTAATGATGATCCTTAAAAAATGTGAGCTCCCTCTGACCACCTTAGACACTCTCGCTAGGACACAGTAGTAGTTTCACACTTGCCATAAGTAAAATAAAATTTCAAAAAAATTGGAGGAAGTTCAACATAGCCGAATGAATCTACGCAAAAATTGCAAAGTACAGCCCAATATCGATGAAATTGTTGGTTATTTATAACAACAGCCTATGCAACCAGCAACCAATCACAAAACCTTTTTCAAAACACGTCCTTCGTCAATTTTTACCAATTTTTCCAGAATTTCTAGAAAAATTCATAAAATTTTTAAGAGATTACAGTTTCGGGGGTGAACAACAGCAGATGTCAAAAATGACCAATCTTTTCATCAATGTAGGGTTTTTAGTTGCAGTATTGGTGTAGGTGAAGTTATTTTTAACCTCTTTCAACGTGTATGAAATTTTACTTTACTCAAGATAAGTGTAAAACTGCTGTGCCCTGGCAGAAGGAGCCAGGGTGGTCAGAGGGACCCGACATTTTTTAGAGATCATCATTAGTCACTTCGACAAATTTTCTTCATATTGTGCAGTTTCTTCCAGTAATTTCAATTTTTCTGACCCACTCTAACAACTAGAGCGGGGGGGGGGGGGGGGGGGGGGGGGGGGGGGGGGGGGGGGGGTATAGTAATTGTATTCAAGTCCAGCCACCAAAACATTTTGATTGGTTATACTGATGTTCCATGCAAACAAGACAAAAGTACTGAGGGACTCACAAATACGGTTCAGATGGAGGGATCCGTCTCAAAAGTGGGTTCCCAAAGTTTTTATTTACGATTTAGCAACGCTTTGAAGGTACAGAGACACTTTGACACGAAACCTCTGTATCCATTTGTTTGGTTCGAAACACCCGTCTTCAATCTCTCTCACATCTAAGTTAATAAAATTCTTATTACCTTTGTTTTTCCAACTTAAAATTGTGATTTTAGTTTACTTGAAACTAATTCAGAGATGACAACACAGGTTTTAGTGCTTTAATACCAAAGATATTATTCACTGAACAATTGACCATCTTAAAAATGCAACTGAAAATAATAGTACGGAGTGAGAGGAAAGAAGACGACACTCACGAAACCAACATAATTTGAACACTATAGTCTGTTCAATCTAACTTGAGACCTAGAGATTCAGGTAGATTTTCCTTCTGTGGCAAGGTAGGAGTGCGCTCACCCTCGTCAGTCAGCCAAGGTGACAAGGCTGCTGCTCAACTCTCGGGCTACGACAACCTATTGAAGTGTTGCCATTCTCCATTTTCCAAAATTCATTTATCGCCCGCTCAGGTCTCAAGTTAGAACGAACAGACTAAAAAGACATCATTACTGAGCAGATCAAATGAAAAACAAAAGGAAAAAAAAGAGGAAAAAAAAGAACCCAGTTGATCAAAATTGAAGACAGAGCAGTGGTCGGAGAGCTGGAGGAGTGAGACGATGGAACGCATCATAAGTATCCGCATTGTCCTCTTCATCCTTCAAAAACAAAACATAAAAAGCCGCAAAGAATAATCATGCTTTCTAAGCTTTAACTACTAAGCAGCTTTCAAAACTACAGGCATATGAAAAATATGGGAGCTCCGTACAGATTACAAAAAGATTTTTGTCTTTCAGGGGAGAAAAAAAAAAAAAAAAAAAAAAAAATTCTGAGTGGTCTAATTTCCGAAATATTGGTCAATACACAATTAATTGTTCATTGGGTTGGTTGGTAAGATACTAGTTTCTACTTGAGAGTACATTCTTTTTCACGTGTGCCAACAGTCAAAAGTACTATTATTCTCCCAATAAAAACTCAGCCCATTTTGACCATGTTTACGTTTGAAAATTTGTAAAAGTACGATTACATTACAGTGTTGAAAGGATATAGTATCTTATGATACCTAGACTAATTGTTTAAGAGGGGAAAAGGATTAGATTTAAATTCTACAAATTGTGAAAAGATTTATTTTCTGGTCAGACCTGCTCTAAAATAGATTTCCGCAAAAATAAAACTAAAAGAGCTATGTTTTCGTGCATCTGTAAGGTGGAATTTTTTTTTGTAGTCGGCAATTAATTTTTGATCTGATTGCTTGTCATTGTAAGCTAGTTTTGAATAACTTTTAAAGGAATGTCCTAGTCTGTTCAAATATTTTAAAAAATTTCAGTTTCATTCAAAAAATTAGATCAATCAACTCAACCAAAAACAGTGGTGATTAAAAAGTATTCAAGACTAGTTTACTACAGCAAAAACTCGCAAAAAAAAAAAAAATAATTAACAGTTATTCACAGATAATTTTTGCAAATTGCTGCTAAAAAAAAAGAGGAGGTAATGACTAATGAATATATACTCTAAAATGACTCAGTATTGTGAGGCTGGCCGGAGGCATTTGTTTTGGAATAAGATATGAGTAGGAAATGGGAAAGAGACTCAGATGGCTTCGCCAAGATCTCTCAGAGTGTACCGGTGAAAATAGTGAGTGAATTGATTTCAAAGAACCAGGTGGGTTTGGAGTCCTGCGGCAATAAAAGTATGCAAGCTTTTTGGCTTAAGCAAGAGACTTCTAAGAATCATAGATCCTTGACTGCTTGGGAATATTTACATAGCAGCAAAGTTTACGCCCCCAAAAATAAAAACAAAACCTTCATGACAAGAAACAAGGAAAAACTCTTGTCTAAAGATCTGAAAAGCTCGAACTTTCAGTTTCGTCCCCTTAATTTGCTTCAGCTGTGGCACATCATTGTATCTCGAGATAAGCAAATTTTTGAAGGTGCTCACAACTTAATTACTAAATTTAAGAAAAGAAGGAGAGAGAGAAAAATAGAGAGAGAGAGAGGGAGAGGAGAGAGAGCAAGGGAGAGAAAAAGAGTAAGGGGGGGGGGTAATGAAAACAGGACATTTTTAAATCTCTACTCTCCACAGTTGCTTGAAATCTGGCCGACGCTTTAGACTAAAACTTGAAGTACTATTTTAGGTCAGCATATTGAATTGGGTCATATGAGAGTCAAATTGAATAAAAAAAAGACAGGTTTAAGAATGGGCAAGTTCAAAAGGAGATTCGAGTTGAGTTCTTACAGGTTTTACAGCACAACAGTATTTTCCAGAAATAATAAATACCAAATTGCAGTTTCAATATACCATGACAGAAAATCATTAGATCGAATTACACTCAGTGATTTTTGATGATTATTTGTAAAGGTGAGACAAATAAATAAATAAATAAATAAAAAAAAAATAAAAAAAATGCACATAAAATCAAGGATGCTCCACTCATTTTCATAGAAAGAAAAGGGATACACTTCATACAGTTCACTTAATTATTTTTCAATTTAAAACTGTAAATGATTGAACGGGGTCATTGGACTAGGACAGACTTGAACACAGCAATTTGAGAGGTTAATGATATGACAGGCAATACAGAGGAAAATACATCCTCCGGAGCTTTCAGCAATATGATAATATCTAATGAGGGTTAAAGTCTTAAGTAACTAAGGTCGTCTGTAGAAAAAAGGTTTAAAAATCTTTGGGTACGTTCTTACAAAGAAATCTCACGGATAAAGCAAGATAAGCATACGGAATCACCCAAGGAGTTTTTTCAAAACGCTTTGAAGGAGAGTTAAGGAGTACAAGGGGATAATTTCAGCCAAATCTAATATAGTCTTTACTGCTCACCAATTTTCTTGCTAGACATTGCCTTCATTTAATTTGAAAGATTTTCCCCTCTATCCTCTAACTTTTTTCTCGTACAATTTCTACTATCTATATTTTTATGCCATGACTGTTTTGAATAGTAGAAAATTACACATTGTTTCAAACTTTAAAAAAAAAAAAATATTACTTCTCCCCATATGAACTTTTCTCATTGACTCACTCATCATATGACTCCGAATAATATAAAGGTATCTAAATATCTTCTATACACGCTTGTTTCTCATTATTTATGCACATTTTTTTTTCCTTTGGTAGAAACTTGGAATTTTGACTTTTCAAGGACTGCTCACTCTTTTGTTACTGAAACTGGTGACTTGTTTTTTCCCACATCAGGTCAGTGCAGAGTTAGTAAATACAGTAATTCCAGAGGAATACATTTCTCGTTTTTCCTCAAAATGTTAGTAGTACTAGTACATAGTAGTAATGTCCGAGCGCCCCAACTAGTTTTGTTCATTGTGCTGATGTTTCACAGCAAACGACTGGACTGAGAAAACAAAACGGAAGTAGGAGGGAATAAAGGTTCAGTTGACAAATTTAATACTATGAGTTGGTTTCCTTGATCTGGGCTCAAGTAGGCAACCTGCAAAACATATCACAGTGAATTTAAGCATTGCAAGTGGCCTACCTGAGCAAAATTCAAAGGCGTTGGCTGCAGTGGCGTCGCGTGCCATCTGGCAACAATGCAACTGCTCCATTTAAACTCATTAAATATATCGAATTTTCCTTGTGCACTGTGAACCCCCTGAATTCGATCTTTTACATGAGTTTAAATTGACAGAATACATTGTTGCCAAATTGCACGCGACGCCACTGATTGGCTGACATTCTTTAATTTGCCAACGGTACCTACCAAGGTACCTCACAGTAAGGTAAAAGGACAAGAGGGATACCGCTACATGCGTGAGACCCTGAGGAAAGGAGGGAAAAAATGAGCAAAAACTAACTAGCAGAGAAGGCTTAGATTTTCAGGAAGCATTTTTTCAAGGTCTCTCTCCCTCACCCCAAAAATTCTGTTCAAACACTCTTCAACGCCCAATCTATACAATTCGTTATGCTTATCTTACAATGCCACTAATCATGCCAAAACATCCTTAAAACAAAATTGCTGATTTCTTGGTAAGAATATACTTTATGTTTTAAGGGGCTTTTTTTGGGAAACTGCCTTAATTATTATTCTGAAAAGTTTCTAAGTTTGATGCACTATTGTTACAGTACTTTGGTTTGCAGCTGACTTTCACAAACCACAACATAAAGAATTTTCTAAAAGTTTAGAATTTTCTGTATCATTGCATCCTATCAACCTTAAATGATTGACACATTTTAAGGAAAAGGAACAGATTGAAAGGGAATTGTGTTATGAGCCTTAGAAATTTCCTAACATTTCAGGAGTTTTGAAGAATCCTCCACCATTTCCTGACAAATTCAAGACATATTAAAATCTAAAAGGGAATACAGTGTATTGCAATTAGATAGAGTCAGTGATCTGAATCATCTGAACTGGATGGGTGACAAGACATCCTTACGATAGGTTATGAATCCGATCAAAACCTTTGATCTCAATGAAATTGAGTAATTTGGTAACAGGCTAACATTGCATTCTTGTCTGAGTTGGGCAGCATTGACCAAATCGAAATGATTTGCCTGAGTAGTTAAAATCGAGTCGATTTGAGTCTGACTTGATCGTTGGCAATCAGCTGGCTGACGTATTCAGGTTTAAAAGGTCGCTGGCAACCGTGAGCAATTAATGAAAATGGAATCATCATGAATGTGATACATCTGACAGACAACATTTTAACCAACACAAGAGGAAAGCATGCAAAGTAGGTTATTAGGGAACATGCTCCGTGCAAAGATAAAACAAGAACAAAAAGCAGCGAGAAAGATAGAAAATAGACGACAGTCGAAAAACAGAAGAGAGGGCTCAAAGAAGCAGGCAGAAAGAGACAGAGACGGAGTGAGCATACCAGGAGCATTAAGGAAGGTGAGGTAACTGTCTTGAAATTGGCCCCAACCTGGGCCTTGTTCGGCGGGTTTCCCTGCTTGAGCTGAAGGAGGTAAAACAGCAGAAGCTGTGTTGGTAGAGGCTGCCGGAGCAGATTGCGCTGTCATGTTAGCCGATGGCGCCAAACCAGGGGCTCCGGGAGGCACCACAAGAGATTTTTCTTTATTGGCCGGCGATGGAGGCGGCCCATCTTGACTGGCCTCTTCGTCTCCTCCGGATACGGCGCTCGGGCGACCTTCTTTATGAGAATGAGTGTAGTGGTAAGTTAATCCAGGACGTGTTTTATAACGAGCTCCGCAAACTGTCGGCAAAAGAATTGATTATACAATATAATCAAGATAAAGCTAAATCTCTGCGTGAAACATTTTGTGCAGGTTGACTTGTCCTCTTCCTTGCACTGTTCCAAGAGTTTTGTTCAATAACAATAAATTTTTTTTCCTCTACCAAGATGGAGATACCCTTACTGACCGACAATTTTTCAAAGCTACTGCCTACATTTTCCTTTTTCCCGAGTCACTTGCCTATTCCGACCGATTGCACCTGGAATGCTTTGGGAAATAGCAACATTTGATGCTGGAAGGATCTGTTTCTATCACCTCACACAAAGAGGAAACAGATTGGTTCTTCATTAGAAAAAACAATGGTAATAGACCATTCAAAGCAACATTCAAAAACTCGACTTGATAAAATCTTGAGCAATGTTGCCAATCAATTCTTTTCATATATTTTAGTCCACAGAGTAAAATACAATAAGTATTATCATTACTAATAGTTGTAATAGTGTCATTAAGAAATGTACCTTTACAGTTTCTCCTCACAAAAGGCCTTTATGGGTCCCATTAATAACAGTAACTGGTCAAATTTATGTAAACATTTATTTGGGTTTATTGCAAAAAGAGATTAAACCTTTCGATGGCTAAAGAATAAAGTTAGGTCAGAGGTTCTGATTGGCCACACTGCGAGCAAACACACGTACACACAAACACACTCATACTACCAGAGAAGGGTCAAAAAAAAGTTTCTGGCATAGAATTGAAATGATTCAGAAGGACAAAGACGCATTCGTACAGACATTACAGAAACTCAATCTTTGCTCAAACTCAACTCTGGATAAACATAAACGCAATGAAACTTGCAAGAATTTTATTTTCTCTAAGATGCTCCTCATCCAGCAAATAGACTCAATTTCACTTTTTTTTGACCAACCTTACACACGTCAACTTCAGCTAAAAATTTTCCGTCTTCATTAATTGGAAAGCAATTTATTAATGAATCAACAGTTGAGTAAAAATTGAATCATTTAGGACAACATCTGGCTTTCTAAATAATAAATTACAGACAATTTTAGTTAGCTCCAAAATTTTTAAAGAATTAGTTCACGCCCACAATTTGCAGGAGACCTGCTCATAGAGTTTCTGCAGTAATAATATGAAAGTACACGGAGGAACCTCAAGAAGATTCAAATAGCCAAGGAAGAATGAATGATTAAGGGCTTCACTATCAGCCACTAAAAATAGGATATCACTTCATAAATTCATGAGTAATATTTTATCACGGAGAGTACGGAAATTTCATTTACAGCTATTACATGGTTACAAGTTTACTTCCAGGTACTTGAGACCAAATAAGAAACAACTGCAGCTCACAACAATAGTTCTAGTTTTCTTTTCAACTGGAATAGCCAAGTTTTGTGAGAACATTTCGTTCAGTTTCAAAAAATTTTGATTGATCGAAAAATGCTACAATTTTTATCATGATCATGATCATGATCATAGAATCAACATTTGAGAGGATGAAAACAGTTTCAATCAATTCAAGTTTCGAAATTACTGTGATACATTAAAACTTATGAGAAATTTTGTTTTGATTGATCGATGTTTCGGTCGATCGCACAGGTCTTACTGTGTTCATCATGAAAAAACACAAACATGATTCAGTGTACCCATTTTTAACTTGCACGGCAAAAGAGTGTATAGGAAAAAATAATTAAAGAGACAAGTGTACTTGTCACTAACTTGCATTTTGCGACTTTGAAACATAGATATCAGTAATATCATCAATCTACTTACTGAAATCTCTTGGAAACTTATAGAACAGGCCTCATACATACAAAACAAACCACAAGAAATTGAAGAAAAAAATGTGGAGGGGGAGAGGGCAGAATCTTCAAAAAAATCAAAAACTCTAAAGGCAGCGTTATTTCCATGACAAAAGAGAAAGGAAGAAAGAAGAAACTGACGGCAAAATGCCGACATCCTTGGTAGGTCTGATTGGCTAGTGGCTCAGTGGCTTTAATTTCAAAATCTTGATCAGGCATCAAAACTAATACCTGAGATAGTAAATTGAGCTTACGAAGGGTCAAATCAGCCACTTACATTGACTTAAAGTCGCCATATACTACGAGAGTTGCGCAATTTCTGCTTGGTTCTCAGATTTTAAGTCTTATGGAGTCCCCAGGAGGCAAAATAAAATTGGCCTACAGTGCTTGATAGCAAAAACAACATATTCAAAGTCCAGATAAGGCTTAGAATGAGTGTAATTTTCACTCTAAGGGACGAAAGTTACAAAAGAAGGTACACTGGATGCTATTATGAATGATTAATGAATAATCGGCTTTGTAGACTAGAGACAAAATATAAAAGAGACTAACCACTAGCCAAGCGTGCAGGGCTGACTTATTTTTCGGAACTCAACAGGAATTAACAAAGGGAGCAAAAATAAGCAACATCCAACATGGTCCATACGTTGACTGATGCAATCTTGATGCTTCAGTTTTGCTATAGGCAAAAACCTCAATAACTTAGCTCATCAGTCAATGTACAGATCATATTTGCGGTGTTCTCTTGAGACTCGAAAAAAAAAAGTTGCCACCGCGCGCAAACATGGGCAAGATAAATAGAGTGTGGTCTTTATTCTTATATAATGTCTCTGCTGTAGCCTACATAACCTCTTTGCCTCCTTACCACTCCAGAGGAGATAACCTCCTAATTTTGCTTCCTCTTACCTCTAGTTTTGAGGAAGAGGAACGTGAAACTTCCCAACTTTCGTAGTATACAAGGACTCTACACTGACTTACCCTGCAAGTACTAGCAAACGCAAAAGTTTTGGCTGTCAAGAATTTTCACCAAGCCCAGGAAGGAGGCATGGAATGTAGCCTTACAGTTGAAAATTAGTCCTGATATTTTAACTTTCATCTTGAAAATGTATTCAGAAGTGTCTTGTCCCAAAAATTTGAATATCTACGATTTTTTGTACCCTTTCGTGCCTCCTTCCACTCGGTGAAAATTCTTGGCAGCCAAAACTTTGGCTTTTGATGGTACTTACAAACGATACAAACATACATACATGTGAACATACATACTGATTGACATACATACATGAAATCTCCAATTAATGCAATAGTGTAGCGTGTAACATTATTCACAAACAAAGAAGAATAGAAGAAAATTATTTGGAATAAAAACTAAATTAAAAGTGGTGATGAAAAAATACATAAATAAATTAATAAACAGTAAAAAAAAAAAAAAAAAAACTTTCCTGCTTCCTCCTTTTTTTTTTTTTTTTTTAGGGAGAAACGAAATCCTCTGGAGACGTGAAAAACTTGATTTTCTGGGATGTAAATACATATAATCACAGGACATAAAACAAATAGGTATATTGCATTTGAAATAAATAAAAATAAATAAAAAGTTAGGGAGCAGCTTCCTTCCCTGATAAAGAACTATCAATCCAAAATAAAAGTGGTTAAAAGTTACTTTTAGAACAAATCAATTTCAAAAAATTCAATTAAAGATATTGGAAACAAATGTCAGAAACATGATCTAACTACACAGGTCAGTCAATCCGGTGGACGAGTTTCGGTGCAATCTGCGCAACCTCCCCTCGTGACATATAGCTGGCGCAGCTGAAGAGCGGGCGTTCAAATCTACATGCTTTCTCATGGGGAAAGGACTCTTTTTCAAGTGCGAATTATAAACAGTTTACAACAATGAAACTTGGTTTTTAGTAATGAGAAGTAATGAGGAAGGTTTCAAGCTTTGAGAAAACCAATGCAACCACGCAATTTTTTTTTCTTCTATTCTCGGGAAATTTTAGAAAATTGGGTAGAATGCGTTGAATAATACATACCCACCTTCTCCTTAAGAGGGATTTATACTATTCCCCAGAAAATATAGGAATAAGAAATTGATGTGTGACCAGACTGGTTTTCTCAGAGCTTGAAACCTTCCTCGTGGTCTATCATAAATGTAAACCAAGTTTCACTGTCGTAAATTGTTCATAATTTGCACTTGAAAAAGGGTTTTTCCCCCCTATGAAAACACATAGATTTGAACACCCGCGCTTCAGCTGCGCCAGCTATACGTCATCCCCTTCCTCACTCTATCCAGTGATAGTGCCAGGCAGACGGAGAGGCTGTGGAGGGTGTGCGCAATGACTGACCTGTGTAGTTAGATCATGGTCAGAAATACAAACTACAGAATATAGAGGGGTATAATCAGTGTTCTTAAGTAACAAAGATTATAAGTGAATCGCATCTAAATATCAGTCCTTAGCCCCGAAAAATAGAGCCCAGATAAAGGTGGGCACCTAACTAATCTTACAAAGGACATTAAATTTCACAACCCTCACACTTCCAGAAAGTTAGCTCTACATAGATTAGCCCTTTGCGATCGTGTGTCAGGTCAGGCCCGACATCGTAAAAAACCCGTTGTGGTCGCATGTCGGGTCAGACGCGACATGATAAAAAAGTTTCGCTCTGCTGAATCTCGTATCGGGCCAGCCCTGACAACTCCGGCGCATGCTGCGCTCTATGGGTGTTCTCAGGAACTTCTAGCAGTTTCATTCTCACATAGTGTGGAGGTTGCCCATAGCGCTAGCGGCGCGGCGTGACAATAAACAATAACCTCTCTTTCTTGTTTTTTATTATGACCTGAGAGGAATGCAAGGGGGAAAAAAATGAAACCGCAAAGGGATAGAAATGGTCATTGTTACACAGGGTATCTCAAAAATTAGGAATTGCCAGTTTTCACACATTTTTTTTCTGACTTTTTCCAAGCAGAAATCATGTCAGCACAAGCGCTAAACCTTAATTCATTTTGAGAAAAAGTTTGTTTCCACAGCAAAAATAAGGAAACAAAAACTGATTTTGTGGGATTGAACGCTTTGCTACCTTTAGACCCATTTTTGCAGACGGACCGAATTTCCTCATTTATACTGATGCTAGACACTGTTTAATAAAGTGAATTTTCAAAGGAAATGTTATAGAAATTTGGAAAATGGGAAGTTGCAAGATGTGAAACTATTGTGACAACTAAAAAATAATGAATGAATTGGTCTTGTTTTTTGAGTTACTTCCTCACCTAGTATTGTCTGACTCAGAAAGGAGTGATCTCAAAACGTATTGGTTTTCATTTTTATTATTCAAATTAATTTTTGTATTTCTTGTTCAAACCACTGAAGGCGAATCTTTTAGGCCTTGTTTCCTGTTTTCAATGTGTTTTACTTTCATCTTTGAAAAATGTAGGCAAGGAAATGAAAATAAATTAGGGAAAGAAATGTACCTGATTGCACAAATCTTTGGATGCCTACAAAATAGCACTATTGCCCCTCTATACTAAGTAGCTTGTTTGGAAATGCAATGATGAGTCTATGACCGTACAAAGATAAGTTTCATAGATACTAATAAAATTGCTCTAAGAGTAGAAACAAATTTAGATTACTTTCACTCCATTTGAAGTAAATATCATGGGATTTCTTAAGGTTTTTTAATCACTTTCTGCTTTACCAGAGAGTCACATTTTATGTGCAAAACCTATCAAGCCTGCTGAATTCAGTTTTTTCTCTAATGAATGAGAAAGGATAAATAAAAACAAACGTTAAACAAAACAAAAAACAAAAAAAA
Organism: Trialeurodes vaporariorum; assembly: GCA_011764245.1. Lineage (NCBI taxonomy): Eukaryota > Metazoa > Arthropoda > Insecta > Hemiptera > Aleyrodidae > Trialeurodes > Trialeurodes vaporariorum. The sequence continues at coordinate 3,012,502 of VMOF01000001.1, forward strand.
ACAAAACAAAAATAGTTTTGCGTAAGAGGTGAGCAGCATAACTTTTCAATTTTTACTCGTATCGCATGTTGCAGCAAGGGCAAAATAAAATTAGAGCAGAAGAGTAGAAATGAAGTATGCACAGTGAAAAAAGAAGGTAATTTTTAACCACTTAGAAAATTATGATAGGTCCAACAAGGGTCTTAGATCAGACGGAACAAGAACTTGAGGATTGAAAACAAGAACTTCACGGCAGGATGTGTCGAAGATAAAAAAATTTGGATTACTTACGATCACATGAAAAAGGCTTATCCGAGTCTGTTAAATCTGCATACGCCATGTTCTTTCTCCTCCCTCGTCCTATACCAGAGGAATGAGCCTGCAATGAGACATAACAGATTTGAAATAGAAGGAAATGTCTGCCAAAGAGTTAACATAATTAATGAAACCCCAAACTTCCCCAGGTTTTAAGCACAGCTAAAAAAAATTAGGTTGATGCGTTGCAAGTCTTCCTCTCATAATTTTCAAGGTTTCTCGATGGGTCTATTGCAAACTTTTGACACGGTCATGAAGGGGGAAAAATCTAGTGAAAAATCACTTGAAAAAAGCGTTAGGAGCATTAGGAAGTTCCGAAATTTACTCATAAACTCAATAAATGAGTTTAACAAAATTCCAAGTTGGCCGTCAAATGTGCGGGTCACAACTTTCTTTGCTGAAAGTGATTCATAATAATGAAAGCTGCAATTAGATGGGACCAACCCCCCCCCCCCCCCCTTCGTGACCAGCTCATTTGACTGTCATTTCTAATTTCTTTTAAAACGCCGTTGTGTGTTTATGAGGGAAATTTGTGACTTTTTGCTACTTTCAAGGTGATTTTCACACGATTTTACTATGGAATCAACCCTCCATGGCGCTGTATCAAAAGTTTGCAACAGACCCATTGTTCTTTCGCAAGGAAAGGGTATAGCATTGACTACACCAAATGCACATTAAAGAATACTACAAAATGTGACACTGAATTTTTACTTGGTTTTATATGTTCACCTTCTCTTATTTTATTGATAGGAAACAGTTTCAGGTATTTTTCATTCAATTCCCTGACATTTCCTGATTTTCAGATCCTGTTTAAAATTCCTTGGCATTTTTAGGTTTTCAAGGTAATTGGTCACCCTGAAATTAATTGTGATCATGGCTGTGCAATCGAGGATAAAACACAACATTTTTTCCGTAGTTTGGATAAGAGTGAAAAAATCCGAGTAGAAAAAACAGTACATTTTAAATTTGATAGAGCTGACGAAATAAACAGTGAATAATACATTAGCACACTAAAGCTGATGAGAATGCTAAAAATTTTCTTTTGAATTAAAATGAGGGGGAAAAAAAAACAAAACAAAAAAACACGAGACAAGAAAAGAGGAACACGGCCATAACACGCGTAACAAATGGGACACCTGACTCCTAAACGCTGGAAAAAGCTGGTGAAAATGTTGACAAAATAAGTCAAGAACAGGCTTAAGTTGCGCCAAACAGAGCCTTCTAACACCTAGGAAAGTTTCATCTTTTTCTGGGTTTCCGTTTAAGAAATATTTTGACTTTTAGTATATAACGAACGGACACTTGGGAGGAACTCAGATGTCCCGTTCGTTACACCTCTTAAGTCAAAATATTCCTTAAACAGAAACACAGAAAAAAACGAAATTTTCTAAGGAGTTACTAAGCACTGTCTGGCACAACTTAAGCCTGTTTTTGACATGTTTTTTCAACATTCTCACCAGCTTTTCCCAGCGTTCAGGAGTCAGGTGTCCCGTTCGTTAAGTACATTTTGGCCCAACAGGAGAATATAGTACTTCCTTCTGATAAAAATGAGATGAATTTGTGGTTTATATTTGCTAGAGAGACGTAAAGTAAGCTGAAGCTAATTGGCTGATGACACTGATTTTTGCTTTTTGCAAGCACCAATGCTGAATGAATTTTTGAAGCAACAATAGTGCAAAAGAAGAGTTATGACCACTGGCGCAACCAGGATCTCTTCCATCTCTCTCATTTCCCATTTGAATGTACAAGTAGGAAAAGGACAGAAAGAGGGGGTTTTATCCCGTTGTCCATCCTTGTCTTACATACGTTTTTTATGGAGAAAAGAGAGAGATGAAGAAACTCTCGGTGCGCTACTGGTTATGACACAGAACAATCTAATCAGAATGGAATGGAGACTCTCATAAGAGCCAATGGAAACATTTATTCCGTCTCTTTTGGTGTCAATTCAAAATGGCGGACATATGTCTTGCATAGCTTTGTATAGGGATGGTTTGAAGCTTCTTAAAATGACGGACAAGAAAATAATGCTTCAAATGAACCTAAGTTTCCGTTCCGACTGCAGGATTCTGTGATGATGAGACAAAATTTGTTCCAAGCATGGTAAGATTTAACTTGTTGAGCCCCAAAGTATGAGTTTACTCACTAACCAAACTCATCGAACGTCACACAGTAAAGCAGCCACTTCACAATAATAACAATTACAGGGTGTCAAGTATTTTTAAGCTATAAAATTCCCCAACTTTTCCATGAAACTTAATCATCTCGCTGTGGAAATTTGAAGAAGTATCAAATTGGACATTTCAGAGAAAAGTAGAATACTGATTTGGTTCTCAAGGCACGGATTCAAATTCCCTGATGCGACTGACCAACAATTTGAATTCCCTGACAACTTTTCATTTTCTGTGATGGAATGATATTCTTTGGCAGTGGCTGATCTACCCGGGGGGGGGGGGGGGGGGGGGAGCCAAGAAACCTCAAATTTAGCTTTTTTTCAACAGAAAATAGCTCGAAATTTCTTACTGCAACGCCTAAAATTTAAAAATTCATGGGCTTGTCCTTCCCAGAAAAATTTTCTGGGTCCATCACTGTTCTTTGGTAGTTTCAGATTTTTCTTGATGCACAACCCCCTGCAATTAGAGCGGAAGACAGTGCAACCTGTCAGCAAATAAAAAATCTAATAATTCATTTCCTCGCCATAAGAATGCACTTTTTATCAAGTAACTTATTTACAAAAACATTTTTGACCCGACGGTAAGTTCCCTGATATTTTCCAAATTTTTTCTGGAAAATTAAAAATACCTGATATTTTCAGTTTTTCCGATCTGACATCCTATTCAATTCAATTCAACTTCATTATTTGAGTAGGGAATATTTTTCCATTTCTGCCTTAATTTAATTTTTTGTTACCACTGTGTGAAGGAATAAATAACAAAAATAGATATAATATATAAAATAGGGCAAAGCTGTGCGTTGGAGATACAAATCTTCTGAAATTGTGAACCTTACCGGACAAACATGTACGCGTCGAGTTCCAGCAAACATCTCAATAATTTTGACACACTTTAAATCATACATCCTCAATTTTCAACCTGTCAACTGAACTTTTCAGTGAGTTATGACATTTTAAACCATTTGCAAGAAAAACGACAAACTAACCCTTGCACATGTTTAGTCCTTTTTTGGAAATCTGAAAGGCTAATAACATTATATATCGGTTATTTTCTAATCACAAAACAGTAGTAGTAGTAGTAGTAGTAGTAGTAAAGTCCAGCCGCCCAAACACGGGGTTCGTTAAAAACAACTGAAAAACAAACTGTAATCTTATGAATCTACATTCAAGATTTATTTTAGCCTAAAGACACAATTACATGACCATTTTGACTTTCAAACCCGTTTTTATCGATATGCAGTTTTCGATTTTGTGTTGTTTGTCCGTCAAGGTCCACATTGCTGTCCCGTGCTTAGCCCTGTTTCCAAACTCACTTAATTCAGGAGACTTGATAAAAATATCACAAGATCAATGATGAATATTCTGAAATATTTTAAATTATATTTGTAAAATGTAGTAGTAAGTAGTAGTAAAGTCCAGTCGCCCAAACACGTGGTTCGTTGTGCTGATATTTCACAGCGAACGACTGGACTGCATAAAAAAAGAAGGGGTAGGAAAGACAATCAAAGTATTCTCAAAACAAAGGATGGGAAAGAGGAGAGTAACGGCGACCTGCCAGGGACTCTCAAATTGGGAAGGAAGTACTTAGAGCACTCAAGGAGGTAACGTGCTCTAAATATAATTTTTTTCTCTCTTTTCATTTAAAAAAATTCAAAAATTGTATCGGTTAAACAAGAGAATAAAATCCGATTGAATAAAGATAAAGAAGCTCCTTTGGTACACACCCTTGCTCCTCCTCCTCCACTTCCTGCTCCACCTCCAATTCCTCCTCCACTCCCACCTCCTCCACCTCCTCGACGATTCGGGGAATCGGCTGCGAAGGACTGGCGGCTATTCATTTTGGCGCCTCTTTTACCTTTGCGCTTCTTTGATGGTTCCTCGTAGTCCATATCAGAGTCTGCATCTGGTTCATCGTAACCATCCAACTCATGCATATCCATTTCATCGTAATACCATGCCTCCTATCACAGACAACATGTTTTGATCGAAACAAACCCTCAAAAAGATCGCAGATGATTGGAAAGGAAGAAAAATTAAAAAAAAAAAAAAACTTTACCAGTTTTTAAATTAAAAATGATGGACACAGTGGTTAGTAGATGGATGTGGGTCATTCCACGTTAAAAGTCTCGCCCGGTAACATTTGAAAACTGAATTTAACTCATTAAAACTTTGTTCTAATTTTTTAACAATGGTACAGTAAAGACATCATACATTGCTTACCCTCCTCATCAATTGAGGTGATTCCAGGCAAAACTTTTCTAGCTTTCAATCCGATGGATAGCGCCACTAGTCGCTATTGGGAAAAGTCGTGCTTTTGGCATTATAACTTGAAACCAAAGAAAACACATGAAATCCGAGAACGTCAGCACCTGCAAACTTTTTTATGGATATTTCGAGCCCAAAACAAGCAAATTTGGTTGAGAATTAAAGCCTTAAATTACGAAATTCGTTTCGTCATAAGCTTAGTGAGTGCAAGTGATAGTATGCTTATCTGCCTCACTCGCTCTCATTGATTGAGGCTTATAGGAATTAACGAACTTCATACTTTCTGGCTTTATTTTTGAGAATATCAACTTGACTCTTTCAGGATATCTTTCTGAGATATGTTTGCAGGTACTGACGTTCCTCAAATTTGTACTTTTGGAGTGAATTCACCAATTTTGGCCAAAAAATGTTAGACTTTTGGAGCAGTGATTGTGGCACAATCTATCAGATTGAAATTTGGACAAGCTTTGCCTGGAATCACCTTAAAAGTTCAAAGTTTTAAGTTTTCGGATGAAAAACATTGTTTCAAAATATTACGGGTAGGACAGTGAGCATAGAATGACCTGTATCATAGAGTATCCAGTCCTCACAAGTAGCATTGAGCAACCGAAAACACATTATAAAAACACAACGCTAATCAATTTCCTATCGATACATTTTGAAGCATTTTAGAAGTAGGCATCCCTATCTATTTCTTAAAACCCAATAGACGGTTTTAGAGATGATGTCATCCGGTGAAAAAGCTTGATAATCGTTCTGGACAATCTCTCTCATCCTCATACATGACCTCTCTGTACTGCTATCTCACTCTCATGGCTAATGTCGTTTACAGGAATATTTTGTGTGACATTTTTTGGCAGAAATAAATTCATGAATTTTCGGAGTCAAAATAATATTAATAATAGCAACAACGGTAGTACCTACTAAAAACAGTTCACATTGTCCGGAAAGTAATCGACTGAGGTACCTAAGAACTATGTATATGTAACTTGGCAAGAAAAACCCGTCAAATAGGCGTGAAGATTTCTAAGTAGATAATAATCATAATAATCTGGAGTAATTAAGTTACGTAAAGGCAATAGCTGAGAGAGCTATTAACCCATTGCCATGCCTTGAAGAAACATTTCGTCAAGCACGCCCCGGGCAACGGCAGCGTTGACGAGCGGGCTCGTCGGCGCAGACTCTGTACTGTTCTACTGTGTTTCCGCTAATTCCCGATAGGTAGCGCCACGTGTATTGGATGAGAATGTCCTTGGCAACTGATGCTACCAACCTATGAATAATTTTACAGGTTGCATGAAGTTTTTACGGTAATTTTTGAAAAAATGGCATGGCAATGGGTTAATTAAAATGTTGTATGTTGTTATAGGATTCGATACATTGAGCTAAACATGTCTTAAATTGTGATGATAATGAAGTTGAGATAAACTAGAAACTGAAATGCCATGCATCATGAAGAGTGGCAAACAAAAATGGGAGCTGAAGCAGCGTTGCAAGATTTTACCGTAACTACAGTGCATAAACAATAAATACATAGGCAATTTCTTAACAATCTGGCAACGCTGAGTTGAAGATTAAAAAACAAAACAAAAGGCTAAGAGAAGGAAGATGGGCAGGGGGGTGATTGTGAAGGATCGCATCATAATCGTATTTAGTACATTATTAGACTGGGTGGTGTTTGTCTTTCAAGAAAAAATTTTGAAAGAAACTCTTCAATCTCTATAATGTACACAGTACGCACGCAGTGCTGCCAGAACTCAGGCTTTTTCAGAATTTCACAAAATTTTTAAAAATCTTTGTACACTAACTATATCTAGTAAATATCCGTTCAAAGACATAATTTTGGGAATTTTTGTAGACACTGGTCAACTTGACAATGTTTTTTGTTTATTTTTATTATGTTTTCTTTCGATTTTACATTTTCCTAATTTAAGGTTTTCTTTTTTTCTTTCAAAATCACAAGATTTTTTCCCTGCCTGATTAATTTTTTCAAAACTTCAGGCTTTACCTTGCTTTCTTCTGCAATCTCAGACTACTTTCTTAATCTTCTCAGCATGGGCGTCATTTGGGGGGGGGGGGGGGTTGTCCCCCTAAGGATTTTGATCAACAGTCAAATTTATGTCTTGAATAGTCTCGACTCCAAAATGATCAATACTCTTGACAAAAAGAAGGCGCTACTCTGCCTTTGACAAATTTTTATTTACCTCTTAAGATCCTTTCTTTTCTCTTTTTGGTAGTCGGATCAGACCTTTTATTTTCTTGGAGATCTGATCAGACTTTGCTCCCCCCTCCCCCAAGAAAAATTTGAAGTGACGCCCCAGCTTCTTAGGATTTCAACCTGACATCAATATGCGCAACATAGCTCAGGAGTCATCAGTACAAACGCCAGATCAATTTTTGCAAAGATTTAAATTTCTAAGGAGAAAAAAATATTCAAAAGATAAAGCACCCATAAGAGTAGCAAGCACTCCATAGCAACTCGATATGATTACAATACAATCCTTCGTAATCGGCTTGCTGATTGAAGCAACCCAAAACTTACAAAAGAAGCTCTAAAATGGTTAGCTATGCAAACTGACGACAGCAAAAGCATTAGAGATTAACATCAAGCAAACAGAGCTAAAAAAGATTAATGGAACTGGGCCTTGATTTTTTTTGGTATCTGCATATTTCTGAAGGGACTAAAATTGAAACAATAATAAAAGTTAGAAAGTGATTAATACTTACTGCGACTTTTACACTGGTCTCATCTTTGCTAGAGCTATCTTTGCTATCATCATTACTATTTAATGCAGGATTCTCCACTGTGCAGATAGTATGCATATCATTACTATCGGAATCATTGTCTTTCCGTCGGGTAGACATGAAATTCATCAAATATTGGCGCCGCTTTTTGCGCCATGGTTTTGATGGATAAGTGTAAATTTGACCTTCTCTTAAACCGGGCATTCTTTGTCTCTGAGTCATGAAGAGGTTGCAGTGATTTTGAGCAAGACCTGAAAGAGGGAATTCCAGAACATTGAATAAGCTTTCAGCTATAAAAAGAGTACATTTAGGAAATTAGCAGCACTATCAAAGAATTAAAGATTGTCACAAAATTTTCACAAGCTAAATTTTGCCTCCCAGGTTCCAGTTCGGCCACTCTTTATTCATATTCCCCACACCTTACAGGCAAGGGCCCGAAGGGCCAGTATGGGTCGGGTGGGAGAGCCATTGCAGGTCAGGCCCACACTCACCAGTGGTCGCTTAGAGTCCCTTGATGGAAATATTGTACAGGGTGTACCAGACCACCTGGATGGGGCATTTTTCTCCAAAACTGCTGAACCAAATGATTCGAAACAGATAAGTCAGACAGGGAACTGACCCCAAATTTTTCATTTTTTATATTTTCAAAAGCTCCCAATAGTCCCTTGGGGGGGTGTTTCAGGGGGAGGGGGCCAAACAAATTTTTCAAGTTTCAAGGCGAAACTTAGCTCATGAAAATCTTGCGACAATCTTTATTACATCGATAGTACATGAATGTACATTTAAGCCTAATTTTCTAGTGCATGGAGCAGGGAACACAATGGAATGCGTTGCTCTTGGTTGAATGTGGTACTTTTAGCGCTGTGAAAAAATTCTCATTACATCCAAATTTTTGCATTCCATTTTTGTTTACTTTAAGGAGCTGCGCTATGTATTTATTTTTTCGGGAGAGGCCTTTTTGATTTATTTACTGAAATGGAACTTTAGCCATGAAAATGTCAATAGTTCAAGGAACTCAAGATTTGGGCAAAATTGATGGATTTGAGGTTAAATCTCAATGAAGTACCAGAAGGAACCCTGATAAGTGGACTAACTTGTCAGCATGGTTAGGGTGTACTGTTCTGTTTCAATGGAACACTTAAACCATGCTGGTTTACTACAGTCAGAAAAGTAGTGATCCATTGAGTTCCGATAAAAAAAGTCAAACTTTAGAAACATTGCAACAGAATTCTGATATAACTCCAATGCACTTTTGTGACTTTTGTGAGTTTGCTGAATCAATTCCGGTTGGAATCAAAGTTGAGTTGAACCTGAAAAACAAAAACTGAGCCGTTTAAGGCTGGTTTCCAATGGAGCGCAACGCCGTGCAAGGACACAAGCAGCAAAGTTGAACTATACGCGCGAGAATGGGATCGCTCCCAATGCAGCGCAAAGGCTTTGCGTTGACGCAGGCTGATGCGGTCAAGTTCAGCAAATCCCAACTTCTTGCGAGCTCCACTCCGATTTTGATGGCCGCTGCTTGTCGGATGAACGTTTGATGAGTCCCGAATCAACAAAAGCAACAAGTGAAGAAGAAGAAATAATACGCATTCGGCAGAATTTGCCTTTGTGATTTGTGAATCTTGCTGGTGTTACCGAATAATAACTTTTGAGACAACACAAAAATAAAAACATGCCAGGTAAAATAAAGAAAACACGCAATCTTTTGTCGAAACTAACCTAACCTGACTAACGCAGTCAAAAATTAAAATGTAAACAAACCGACTCCATTTTAAGTGTTCCGTGCACGCCCTTTGAAATCCTTGATGCTGATTGGTCAATGCTTGCGCTCATTGGAAACGCACCGCGTTGCGCGAACTCGGCCCATCGTAACAAAACACAGTGCTAGCGACGCAAAGCCTTGCGCTCCATTGGAATGGCCTTTATGTGCGCATCTTCATTTCGGTGAGGCCAAACCTGAGTCCGTGAACCCAGGTTGAGAAGCCTCGCATAAACTAGGCTAAAGTTAGTCAGCATTCCCAAACTTGAAGGCATATACTTTCATAAGATATCTGTCTCTAAACAACAGGAATACTAACTTCTTGATGAGATTGTGAACATTGGAAACAGGTTGGAAGCAGCACTGTGGCCTACAGTCTGATAAAGGGCAAATTTTTTGAGATTAATCTCAAAAAATTTGTAATTACAGCTATCCGTTGGAAGACAAAATACAGACCTGTTTGTGAATCTAGGAATGGCATTCGAAGTCTTCGCTCTATACATAATCTTGTATTGTAATTTGTTGAGTTTTCTAACGCTTCTCTATAAGCTGAGTCATTCATGAAGCTGAAAAAGAAAGGTCAGAATTACTATCAAGCGGTGATAAGTGCTGAAGGAGCTCAAGGTTTCATTGAGAAAATATACAGAGCAATTCAAAATCCATGTAACGAGTAAAACTGAACTTGCACAGTCCGCCTGAGAGGGATTCATGGCTTTTGGCATCCTAACAGGATTCCAGGATTAACAGCAAACATTAGAGATTGATAATCGTATAACTTTTAAAACTAAAAAGTTAGTGAAAAAATCCAATAGTCCATTGAAATTATACGAAGTACAATAAATATCCTACAAACCGAAACTGCATTTTGGACTTCAAAATGCCAGTACATTCAACTGAATAATTTCAGAAAAAAAGGAGCAAAAAGAATATTATTTTCTCCAGAAAAACTAACTATGTGAAAAGTTGCATCATTGTGTATCAACAGTTCATGAGTTCGCCACTGCTACACATCAAAAATCCCGTGAACCCTCCATTCCTCTTAGGACACCCCCATCCCCTTCATGACACTCTAGGGAGGAGGGGGGTTGTCCAGCCCAGACCTCCACTCTTTCAAGGGAGCAATCCGTTTACCCTAAATCACCACAAGTTTTCCAGCGCGAATAACATGTTACAGGTCAGTTCTACACCTGCATCCCCACTTTCCGGGCTGTAGGTGCGGAAAATTTCGGCCAGATCTAAAGTTTAGAAAAAATCAAGGGATTTTCTGTCGGCCATTGCTGAGCGTACAATAATGATAAAGGGTAATACTGCGGATCAGAGCACTTACAACACTGCTTTGAAAGTGCTAGCATTTAGTTCAGGCAGCCCAATTTTTCTTTCGAAACCAAAATCAGACTTTCGTCTCACGCAGTCAGTCCAGCTACCTGATGGAAGGATGATGGGGGACAAGACGGAAAGACAAAGCAACCGCTCTATGTCAATAGAAGTTGGTGTCAATAGGTCTGTTGTAATATTCATGGAGGACAGCAGTTCTATACGTCAATGTTAATGAGATAATGTACTCAAGAGGTTGATAACGTCTGGAGTTAGGATTCGCAAGGATGGGGAACAGACAACATCGATCGATGCTGAAAAAATAATGTGAAATGATTATGTACTTACCTTTCAATGGACTTCAGCACAGCTGGATTAACTACTTTAATATCACACATTTTGAAAAGAAAATTTGAATAAAATATTAATCAGTAAAAACGGACTTGAAACTTAAAACAATGGAAACACTGGAAAACAACAGATAACAATTAAAAACTCTAAAAAAGCTTACGTCCTAGTCAATGGACGTAAATGTTTTGTCTGACGGCCATCGCCATGTTGGCTTCTTTCGGCTTCATTTGCCGGCAGGGAGATCTAGGAACAGTTGCCACAAATGAAAATTAAAGCTTGCGTTTGTATGTATTTACCAAAAAAAGTTCGAAGTTTAGGCAACGCTGTAATCAAATGTTGATACGTTAGGTGCGCTCTCTAGCAACAAAGTTAAAACTCAACTATTTCAACTTAATGCCAAATAACCTCTCAAAACAAAGAAGCGGTAATCTCTCGAGAAATTATTATTCACCCTCTTTTCACAACTTAAATAAAGCATTTCGTTCAGTTTCAAGTGATATTTTGAGTGTTATAATTCATGCAAACCCTTCTTTTGAAATATGTGTCATCCTCATTCAATAAAAAAATCGTTTACTCCTACTTTGCAATGATTTAAAAGAACGGAAGACCTGTACAACGACGTTGCCCAAGGTGTATCAAGATGTGAATTAATTTCTTTTTACAATAATGTATCTATTAATTAATTTATCCACCTCTCTCATGTCCCACTCTCTGTTTACATCGTCTACTCTGCTGATTCTTTAATTGTTCAGTAATCGGTGAGTACTTGTGCTTTCAACTTGTCTCAACTCTCTAATGATTTAAATAACACATCCAATGAAGGAACATCTGATAAGTAACTAATGTAAGTGTCCCTCTGTTGCTCTCCTTTACATCTGATGTCCTGGCACAGCAATCAAGACCTCTTTTAAATCTTTTGATACACTTATTAATTCTAAGCCTATTGCATAGAGCCTTCTCTCTGTAAAAGGCCGAAGTTTACGTATTTACGGCCCGAAGCTGAGGTAAATATATACAGATAGGTGAAACTCTTTTAATCCGACAAGCCATCTTGCTTTTGGTGCTACAGCCAATCCTCTGACTTACACCGTAAGAAGGGTCTTTTTGCTGTCTCACCTCCTTTGCCAAATTAGATTCCTCTAAGCCTCAATAATTCAATAACCACATAATACTTTAAAAAGTCAGACCAATGGTTCAAAACTACTGGCTAGTTTATATCAAAATTCGACTCTGTAGGCAGAATCACACTGTCATTGTGCTGTCAGATTCCTAGGTGTAGTTGGATTTTGGTGGAGTCTTCATTGTTTTATGAAGAAATATCAACTAATATTGAAAAGTCTGTACGCCTGGAACTATGTCCCCCTAATCCAGGTGTTTATCTGATGATTACTTGTATGATAACCTCAATTCGTCAGCTGTCTGAAACAGGTAGATTCACTGACAGGTTTAAGGGTGGGTTTCGGAAGGCCGAATTTTCAACCAAAAGTGCTGCTGCTTGTTCCCATTGGTGTCCTCTTCTATTTGTAATTAGAGAGAATCTTGGGCTAAGTACTAAGAAGCATGTTTAGACGCCTATTTTTAATCACAGCCCTTTTTATCCTTGAGGAAATAATAGTGTTATAATAGTCCGGCAATGAAATTTAAGAATTCTTTAATCAAATTCTGAAAAACGGGAAAATTCCGTCTAAGCTGCATTTTTTCCTCCATCCACTGCACTGATCCAGCGAGCATTTAGCTGGAACTGCTGGGATCCATCTGTTCGTTGGTCCATCAAAGAGTTTCTGTCAATTTGTACAATTTAGGTTTGATGAGGTTAGGGTTCGTCATTTGTAAACACAGATATAAAGGCCTACCCATCTGTTCCCAGCGGTCTCCAGAGACCGCTGACAGCAGATGGAATCCATTGGGCCCCATCGTAAAGAAAAGAAACGGTTTGCTGGATTGATGGGCAGTGGATGGGAAAAAAACAGGTCTCTAATTATAGGAATCTAACTGCCAACCCCAAAACAACACAAAGATAACCCCTGCCTCAGAAATCTTTGTTCCATGATGGTCCGAAAAGCTAGTGCATAAGACAACACAGTGGCGCTGGCTGTTTAAAGTTTTCCTTCAAGGTGTAAGCTAAAACAAACTGTACTTTATAACCATTGAATCAGATAACAAGCACCTCTGAAATGCAGCAGACTGTTCTATGCTTATTTGTTGTCAATCTTAAAATAGCTGCTTCTCTACAAAACGTAATTATCCTCTTAAACTCCCAAAAAACGTTAAATACCTCTGAAGCTGTTAGGACACAGTTTGGGACAGTTGAGAGTTTGTATCCTCTTTGCTGCGCTTGTCTAGATTTCTACTGAGCTTTGATTTATTTAAAGTTATTATTCTCACATCATCAAACTCTTAGTCTAGTCAGCAAACCTATCTGAGCCAAAATGGAGTTAGGTCCTCGTGGTACCCATGATCAATCATTGATTTCTAAAAACTGTAATGCCGGCCAATTAGATAACAGCATTTGCGGTCTCAGCAATCTTTTGTTACTGAAAATTTTACCGTCATGCTTCACCCTTTCTTTCCCCCGAGCCTCTTCAATAATAATTTTACCGTTTTTAACTATCTTTACTTTTTCCATAGGCATTATCACTCGTTGCAAAAGCTTCGTTCTTGAGTGTTTGAGTTCAATTCAATTTATTTATTAAAAGGACAAAAAGGAAAGAATTCATTTGTAAAAACTACAAGCCAAACCTTGAAACCATACTATGAGAAACTTGAAATTTGTGTGGTGTGCCGAGAGGAAGTAATGTTTATAAAACCAATAATCTGAAATTGAGTGTAAAAAAAATAAAAGTTGAGAAAAAGTAACAGTTTTCAATCAATGTTTAGTCTCCAATTGCTGCACTCTCTCCTGTCATGCCCCGGTCAAGAAGAAAGAGTTCAACCCAACAGAAACAAAAACTGAAGGGTTGAACCTGGAGTTTTTTTTTTTTTTTTTTATAAATATTTCGTTTGAGAGAAAAAAAAACTAAATATATTTAGAGCACTTTACCTCCTTGAGTGCTCTAGGTATTTCCTTCCCAAACTTGAGAGTCCCTGGCAGGTCGCCGTTACTCTCCTCTTTCCTATCATTTGTTTTGAGAATACTTTGATTGTCTTTCCTACAATCCTACCCCTTCTTTTTTTATGCAGTCCAGTCGTTCGCTGTGAAATATCAGCATATCAAACGACGTGTTTGGGCGGCTGGACTTTACTGCTACTACTACTACTACTTATTTACTTACTCTCTTACTTATTGGCGGTTTAAGAACATTTCCCAAACTAGTTATATACTTTCACTCTCTGATTGGTCTGACTGTGGTGCCTCCTTATTTTTCAGTTTCTGCTGTGTAGATTTGAAAAGGAGGGTATCAAAATGTGGCCGAAATATGTGGATATGACGGATAATGAGTGCAAAGTAACGCTACGGAAGCTAGGTAAGTTTGCTTTTAGGTCTTTTTTAGTAATGCATTTACGGTTTTGTTTTTAAACGTCCAGAAGAAACACCTGCATTCATGGTTGTTTTTATTGACTCTAAGCAAAAAGCCAAAATATTCATCATGTATTTTGTTACAGGGTCAGAATACAAGTAATTATTTAGACTTATAGATTACAATATAAATTTTTTCTTTCTATTAAAATTGATCTCAATTGATTACTTTCTTAAACAGATTAGTACAAAGTTGGTCATAAAAAATTCATTATATGGAATTCTTTGACTTAACAGAGAGAGAAAAACTATCTGACACTTTAGTATGGATTTGCCTGATTTATTTTTTTGTTCGTTTAAAAAATTCTTCCTTTTATTCACTTCTTACCTAATTTTCTTAATAAGTAGGTAATTTCTTAAATGTGATCTGTGCTCTACTTCTTTGCCAAAGACTGTGGGTAGATATAATGAAGAATTGCCATTTATACATAAACTAGAGGCCGGTGGCCGCTTCGCGGCCAAGCGTTCCGTTTCGCGTCTTGCGCGTGATTTTGTTTATTCGAGCTAAGACTTTGACTTGATATCCACTCCCTAACTCCGTTTGCTATTCGCCCATCTAATCCTGCTCCAAAGGACGAAATCTAAAAACTTACTCTATTATTCCTGCAATACTAAAGTGGTATTTTCTCATGTTCACCAAATGTTTAGAAAACAGGAGTCATTATTTGGAAGGGGCATAAATAGCATAACCCCCCGTCCCCCCACCCCCTTGCATGAAACTTAACCATTTTAGGGGTGGTCGTTCTCAAGAGGGCCCGATCCAAAACCGTCAATTTTTTTTGGCGCTCATGGAGCCGCCGAAACCCTTAGAATCGGCGCATTTGGATGCACCGTATTAGCGCTTGTGGATTATACGATTTAGAACAGTACAGAGAAAAGAAGGGAAGGAGAGAAAGAGATAGCGAGAGTGAAAAACCATGCTTTCACAATAAAATGAGAAGTTCGGGGTAAGCAAACAAATACGCATGACCGAGAGCCGAGTTCGTAATTTCTGTACATTTCCCTTCTGGATGATTTTCCATTCCTAATAAATCAATCTGCGCCATCATCAGTGTCTATTAAATACTGTGATTGTGGTGAAACCCGCCCGCCGTTAACTCAGGATGTCGGATCGAGCCGACCACTGAAAGGGTTCTGGTTAGTCATCATCAATTTTGTGAAGTACTCATCATGTCAGGAGTGATTCCCTCTTATTCCTTTGTTTAGTCGCAGCATAATTCAGCCTTGAATCAGGATTCATCGTAAAATTCCTCTCTTTGAACCATCTGTGGTTTTTGCGCATTCTTCGGAATCTTAAAGGTGAGCTTGGAAGGGTAGGCAGAGAAAATGGCCTATAAGATTTGTGTCAAGATTTCTACCAATAGCACCTAGAGGCTCATTAAGAAAGGTTCATGAAGTCGTATCGGAAAGTATTAGATGGCAGTTATATGAGGGGCCATGTTTCTTCATCACACATTTTAGCATTTTTAGCTGCTGCGACTCGAAGTCGCTTACGGGAACACTTTCGGAAACGGACCGAACCGCCATAAGACGTGTTGAATGCGAGAGAGAAACCTTGAAACGCGAGAGGTCTCTCTCTCGCAGTCGCTTACGGGAATAATTTGAGAAACGGACCGAACCGCCATAAGACGCAATGAGTGCGAGAAATAAACCTTGAAACGCGAGAGGTCTCTCTCTCACACTCACAGTCGCTTACGGGAATGATTTGGGAAACGGACCGAACCGCCATAAGACGCAATGAGTGCGAGAAAGAAACGCTGAAACGCGAGAGGTCTCTCTCTCGCACTCGCAGTCGCTTACGGGAACACTTTGGGACACGGACCGAACCGACATAAGACGCTATGAGTGCGAGAGAGAAATTTTGAAACGCGAGAGGTCTCTCTCTCGCACTCGCAGTCGCTTACGGGAATATTATGGGAAACGGACCGAACCGCCATAAGACGCAATGAGTGCGAGAGAGAAACCTTGAAACGCGAGAGGTCTCGCTCTCGCACTCGCAGTCGCTTACGGGAACACTTTGGGAAACGGACCGAACCGCCATAACACGCAATGAGTGCGAGAGAGAAACCTTAAACGCGAGAGGTCTCTCTCTCGCACTCGCAGTCGCTTTCGGGAATATTATGGGAAACGGACCGGACCGCCATAAGACGCAATGAGTGCGAGTGAGAAACCTTAAAACGCGAGAGGTCTCTCTCTCGCACTCGCAGCCGCTTACGGAAACACTTTGGGAAACGGACCGAACCGCCATAAGACGCAATGAGTGCGAGAGAGAAACCTTGAACCGCGAGAGGTCTCTCTCTCGCACTCGCAGTCGCTTAGGGGAATCATTTGGAAACGGACCGAACCGCCATAAGACGCAATGAGTGCGAGAGAGAAACCTTTAAACGCGAGAGGTCTCTCTCTCGCAGTCGCTTACGGGAATAATTTGAGAAACGGACCGAACCGCCATAAGACGAAATGAGTGCGAGAAATAAACCTTGAAACGCGAGAGGTCTCTCTCTCACACTCACAGTCGCTTACGGGAATGATTTGGGAAACGGACCGAACCGCCATAAGACGCAATGAGTGCGAGAGAGAAACGCGAGAGGTCTCTCTCTCGCACTAGCAGTCGCTTACGGGAAAAATTTGGGAAATGGACGGAACCGCCAAAGGACGCAATGAGTGCGAGTGAGAAACCTTAAAACGCGAGAGGTCTCTCTCTCGCACTCGCAGCCGCTTACGGAAACACTTTGGGAAACGGACCGAACCGCCATAAGACGCAATGAGTGCGAGAGAGAAACCTTGAACCGCGAGAGGTCTCTCTCTCGCACTCGCAGTCGCTTACGGGAATATTACGGGAAACGGACCGGACCGCCATAAGACGCAATGAGTGCGAGAGAGAAACCTTGAAACGCGAGAGGTCTCTCTCTCGCACTCGCAGTCACTTACGGGAATCATTTGGAAATGGACCGAACCGCCATAAGACGCAATGGGTGCGAGTGAGAAACCTTAATACGCGAGAGGTCTCTCTCTCGCACTCGCAGTTGCTTACGGGAATAATTTGTGTAACGAACCGAACCGCAATAAGACGCAATGAGTGCGAGAGAGAAACCTTGAAACGTAAGAGGTCTCTCTCTCGCAGTCGCTTACGGGAATGATTTGAGAAACGGACCGAACCGCCGTAAGACGCAATGAGTGCGAGTGAGAAATCTTAAACGTGAGAGGTCTCTCTCTCGCACTCGCAGTCACTTACGGGAACACTTTGGGAAAGGGACCGAACCGCCATAAGACACAATGAGTGCGAGAGAGAAACCTTGAAACGCGAGAGGTCTCTCTCTCGCACTCGCAGTCGCTTACGGGAATATTATGGGAAACGGACCGAACCGCCATAAGGCGCAATGAGTGCGAGAGAGAAACCTTGAAACGCGAGAGGTCTATCTCTCGCACTCGCAGTCGCTTACGGGAATAATTTGGAAACGGACCGAACCGCCATAAGACGCAATGAGTGCGAGTGAGAAACCTTGAAACGCGAGAGGTGTCTCTCTCGCACTCGCAGTCGCTTACGGGAATAATTTGGAAACGGACCGAACCGCCATAAAACGCAATGAGTGCGAGAGAGAAACCTTGAAACGCGAGAGGTCTCTCTCTCGCACTCGCAGTCGCTTACGGGAATATTATAGGAAACGGACCGAACCGCCATAAGACGCAATGAGTGCGAGAGAGAAACGCTGAAACGCGAGAGGTCTCTCTCTCTCTCGCACTCGCAGTCGCTTACGGGAACACTTTGGGACACGGACCGAACCGACATAAGACGCTATGAGTGCGAGCGAGAAATCTTGAAACGCGAGAGGTCTCTCTCTCGCACTCGCAGTCGCTTACGGGAATATTATGGGAAACGGACCGAACCGCCATAAGACGCAATGAGTGCGAGAGAGAAACCTTGAAACGCGAGGGGTCTCGCTCTCGCCCTCGCAGTCGCTTACGGGAACACATTGGGAAACGGATCGAACCGCCATAACACGCAATGAGTGCGAGAGAGAAACCTTAAACGCGAGAGGTCACTCTCTCGCACTCGCAGTCGCTTTCGGGAATATTATGGGAAACGGACCGGACCGCCATAAGACGCAATGAGTGCGAGATAGAAACCTTGAAACGCGAGAGGTCTCTCTCTCGCACTCGCAGTCGCTTACGGGAATAATTTGGAAACGGACCGAACCGCCATAAGACGAAATGAGTGCGAGAGGGAAACCTTGAAACGCGAGAGGTCTCTCTCTCGCAATCGCAGTCACTTCCGGGAATAATTTGGAAACGGACCGAACCGCCTTAAGACGCAATGAGTGCGAGAGAGAAACCTTGAAACGCGAGAGGTCTCTCTCTCGCACTCGCAGTCGCTTACGGGAACACTTTGGGAAACGGACCGAACCGCCATAGGACGCAAGGAGTGCGAGAGAGAAACCTTGCAACGCGAGAGGTCTCTCTCTCGCACTCGCAGTCCCTTACGGGAATATTATGGGAAACGGACCGAACCGCCATAAGACGCAATGAGTGCGAGAGAGAAACCTTGAAACGCGAGTGGTCTCTCTCTCGCACTCGCAGTCGCTTACGGGAATATTATGGGAAACGGACTGAACCGCCATAAGACGCAATGAGTGCGAGAGAGAAACCTTGAAACCCGAGAGGTCTCTCTCTCGCACTCGCAGTCGCTTCCGGGAATAATTTGGAAACGGACCGAACCGCCATAAGACGCAATGAGTGCGAGAGAGAAACCTTGAAACGCGAGTGGTCTCTCTCTCGCACTCGCAGTCGCTTACGGGAACACTTTGGGAAACGGACCGAACCGCCATAAGACGCAATGAGTGCGAGAGAGAAACCTTGAAACGCTAGTGGTCTCTCTCTCGCACTCGCAGTCGCTTACGGGAATATTATGGGAAACGGACCGAACCGCCATAAGACGCAATGCGTGCGAGAGAGAAACCTTGAAACGCGAGAGGTGTCTCTCTCGCACTCGCAGTCGCTTACGGGAATAATTTGGAAACGGACCGAACCGCCATAGGACGCAATGAGTGCGAGAGAGAAACCTTGAAACGAGAGAGGTCTCACTCTCGCACTCGCAGTCGCTTACGGGAATATTATGGGAAACGGACCGAACCGCCATAAGACGCAATGAGTGCGAGAGAGAAACCTTGAAACGCGAGTGGTCTCTCTTTCGCACTCGCAGTCGCTTACGGGAACACTTTGGGAAACGGACCGAACCGCCATAAGACGCAATGAGTGCGAGAGAGAAACCTTGAAACGCGAGAGGTGTCTCTCTCGCACTCGCAGTCGCTTACGGGAATAATTTGGAAACGGACCGAACCGCCATAAGATGCAATGAGTGCGAGAGAGAAACCTTGAAACGCGAGAGGTCTCTCTCTCGCACTCGCAGTCGCTTACGGGAATATTATAGGAAACGGACCGAACCGCCATAAGACGCAATGAGTGCGAGAGAGAAACGCTGAAACGCGAGAGGTCTCGCACTCGCAGTCGCTTACGGGAACACTTTGGGACACGGACCGAACCGACATAAGACGCTCTGAGTGCGAGAGAGAAATCTTGAAACGCGAGAGGTCTCTCTCTCGCACTCGCAGTCGCTTACGGGAATATTATGGGAAACGGACCGAACCGCCATAAGACGCAATGAGTGCGAGAGAGAAACCTTTAAACGCGAGAGGTCTCTCTCTCGCACTCGCAGTCGCTTACGGGAACACTTTGGGAAACGGACCGAACCGCCATAAGACGCAATGAGTGCGAGAGGGAAACCTTGAAACGCGAGAGGTCTCTCTCTCGCACTCGCAGTCGCTTACGGGAATATTATGGGAAACGGACCGAACCGCCATAAGACGCAATGAGTGCGAGAGAGAAACCTTGAAACGCGAGTGGTCTCTCTCTCGCACTAGCAGTCGCTTACGGGAAAACCCTTGGGGAAACGGACCGAACCGCCATAAGACGCAATGAGTGCGAGAGAGAAACCACGAAACGCGAGTGGTCTCTCTCTCGCACTCGCAGTCGCTTACGGGAATATTATGGGAAACGGACCGAACCGCCATAAGACGCAATGAGTGCGAGAGAGAAACCTGGAAACGCGAGAGGTCTCTCTCTCGCAGTCGCTTACGGGAAAAATTTGGGAAACGGACCAAACCGCGTTAAGACGCAATGAGTGCGAGAGAGACACCTTGAAACGCGAGAGGTCTCTCTCTCAAGGTTTCTCTCTTGCACTCATTGCGTCTTATGGCGGTTCGGGCCGTTTCCCAAAGTGTTCCCGTAAGCGACTGCGAGTGCGAGAGAGAGACCTCTCGCGTTTTAAGGTTTCTCACTCGCAGTTATTGCGTCTTATGGCGGTTCGGTCCGTTTTCCAACATTTTCCCGGAAGCGACTGCGAGTGCGAGAGAGAGACCTCTCGCGTTTTAAGGTTTCTCACTCTCACTCATTGCGCCTTATGGCGGTTCGGTCCGTTTCCAAATTATTCCCGTAAGAGACTGGGAGTGCGAGAGAGACCTTTCGCGTTTCAAGGTTTCTCTCCCGCACTCATTGCGTCTTATGGCGGTTCGGTACGTTTTCCAAAGTGTTCCCGTAAGCGACTGCGAGTGCGAGAGAGAGACCTCTCGCGTTTTAAGGTTTCTCACTCGCACTCATTGCGTCTTACGGCGGTTCGGTCAGTTTCCCAAATTGTTCTCGTAAGAGACTGCCAGTGCGATAGAGACACAGAATAATACAATCAGAAGGGAAACTCCCATAAGAGCCAATGGAAACAAGATTTGGAATTTATTGGCACAAACTGGCAACTGTGCCTACTCACTTCTCAAGATGGCGGACATGCTTTTTCAGGCTATACAACCAATCAAAACTCGGCCAGTTGCCGAAGATCTGTTGAAGATTCCCGAAGATACTCACTTTCGAACATGGCGGCCCGAAGTAAAGAATGTTTA
This sequence comes from Trialeurodes vaporariorum, assembly GCA_011764245.1. NCBI lineage: Eukaryota > Metazoa > Arthropoda > Insecta > Hemiptera > Aleyrodidae > Trialeurodes > Trialeurodes vaporariorum. The sequence goes on from VMOF01000001.1 coordinate 3,033,861, forward strand.
AAAATGAATTAGAGTTTCCGTTCTGATTAGAGTATTCTGTGATAGAGAGACCTTTCGCGTTTTAAGGTTTCTCACTCGCACTCATTGCGGCTTATGGCGGTTCGGTCCGTTTCCCAAAGTGCTGCCGTAAGTGACTGCGGTTCACAGCAGTCCGAGTCACAGCAGCTAAAAATGCGAAAATGTGTGATGAAGAAACGCGGCCCCTCATATAACTGCCATCTAACACTTTCCGATACGACTTCATGAACTTAACTGAATGAGCCTCTAGGTGCTGTTCGTGGAAATCTTGACCCAAATCTTATAGGCCATTCTCTCAGCCTCCCCCTCCAAGCTCACCTTTAAGATTCCGAAGAATGCGCAAAAACCACGGATGGTTCAAAGAGAGGAATTTATAATATTCCCGAAAGCGACTGCGAGTGCGAGAGAGAGACCTCTCGCGTTTCAAGGTTTCCCTCTCGCACTCATTTCGTCTTATGGCGGTTCGGTCCGTTTCCAAATTATTCCCGTAAGCGACTGCGAGTGCGAGAGAGAGACCTCTCGCGTTTCAAGGTTTCTCTCTCGCACTCATTGCGTCTTATGGCGGTCCGGTCCGTTTCCCATAATATTCCCGAAAGCGACTGCGAGTGCGAGAGAGAGACCTCTCGCGTTTAAGGTTTCTCTCTCGCACTCATTGCGTGTTATGGCGGTTCGGTCCGTTTCCCAAAGTGTTCCCGTAAGCGACTGCGAGTGCGAGAGCGAGACCTCTCGCGTTTCAAGGTTTCTCTCTCGCACTCATTGCGTCTTATGGCGGTTCGGTCCGTTTCCCATAATATTCCCGTAAGCGACTGCGAGTGCGAGAGAGAGACCTCTCGCGTTTCAAGATTTCTCTCTCGCACTCATAGCGTCTTATGTCGGTTCGGTCCGTGTCCCAAAGTGTTCCCGTAAGCGACTGCGAGTGCGAGAGAGAGACCTCTCGCGTTTCAGCGTTTCTCTCTCGCACTCATTGCGTCTTATGGCGGTTCGGTCCGTTTCCTATAATATTCCCGTAAGCGACTGCGAGTGCGAGAGAGAGACCTCTCGCGTTTCAAGGTTTCTCTCTCGCACTCATTGCGTATTATGGCGGTTCGGTCCGTTTCCAAATTATTCCCGTAAGCGACTGCGAGTGCGAGAGAGACACGTCTCGCGTTTCAAGGTTTCTCACTCGCACTCATTGCGTCTTATGGCGGTTCGGTCCGTTTCCAAATTATTCCCGTAAGCGACTGCGAGTGCGAGAGATAGACCTCTCGCGTTTCAAGGTTTCTCTCTCGCACTCATTGCGCCTTATGGCGGTTCGGTCCGTTTCCCATAATATTCCCGTAAGCGACTGCGAGTGCGAGAGAGAGACCTCTCGCGTTTCAAGGTTTCTCTCTCGCACTCATTGTGTCTTATGGCGGTTCGGTCCCTTTCCCAAAGTGTTCCCGTAAGTGACTGCGAGTGCGAGAGAGAGACCTCTCACGTTTTAAGATTTCTCACTCGCACTCATTGCGTCTTACGGCGGTTCGGTCCGTTTCTCAAATCATTCCCGTAAGCGACTGCGGGAGAGAGACCTCTTACGTTTCAAGGTTTCGCTCTCGCACTCATTGCGTCTTATTGCGGTTCGGTTCGTTACACAAATTATTCCCGTAAGCAACTGCGAGTGCGAGAGAGAGACCTCTCGCGTTTCAGCGTTTCTCTCTCGCACTCATTGCGTCTTATGGCGGTTCGGTCCGTTTCCAAATGATTCCCGTAAGTGACTGCGAGTGCGAGAGAGAGACCTCTCGCGTTTCATGGTTTCTCTCTCGCACTCATTGCGTCTTATGGCGGTCCGGTCCGTTTCCCGTAATATTCCCGTAAGCGAGTGCGAGAGAGAGACCTCTCGCGTTTCAAGGTTTCTCTCTCGCACTCATTGCGTCTTATGGCGGTTCGGTCCGTTTCCCAAAGTGTTTCCGTAAGCGGCTGCGAGTGCGAGAGAGAGACCTCTCGCGTTTTAAGGTTTCTCACTCGCACTCATTGCGTCCTTTGGCGGTTCCGTCCATTTCCCAAATTTTTCCCGTAAGCGACTGCGAGTGCGAGAGAGAGACCTCTCGCGTATCTCTCTCGCACTCATTGCGTCTTATGGCGGTTCGGTCCGTTTCCCAAATCATTCCCGTAAGCGACTGTGAGTGTGAGAGAGAGACCTCTCGCGTTTCAAGGTTTATTTCTCGCACTCATTGCGTCTTATGGCGGTTCGGTTTGTTTCTCAAATTATTCCCGTAAGCGACTGCGAGAGAGAGACCTCTCGCGTTTCAAGGTTTCTCTCTCGCATTCATTGCGTCTTATGGCGGTTCGGTCCGTTTCCGAAAGTGTTCCCGTAAGCGACTTCGAGTCGTAGCAGCTAAAAATGCTAAAATGTGTGATGAAGAAACATGGCCCCTCATATAACTGCCATCTAATTCTTTCCGATACGACTTCATGAACCTTCCTTAATGAGCCTCTAGGTGCTGTTGGTAGAAATCTTGACACAAATCTTATAGGCCATTTTCTCTGCCTACCCTTCCAAGCTCACCTTTAAGATTCCGAAGAATGCGCAAAAACCACAGATGGTTCAAAGAGAGGAATTTTACGATGAATCCTGATTCAAGGCTGAATTATGCTGCGACTAAACAAAGGAATAAGAGGGAATCGCTCCTGACATGATGAGTACTTCACAAAATTGATGATGACTAACCAGAACCCTTTCAGTGGTCGGCTCGATCCGACATCCTGAGTTAACGGCGGGCGGGTTTCACCACAGTCACAGTATTTAATAGACACTGATGATGGCGCGGATTGATTTATTAGGAATGGAAAATCATCCAGAGGGGAAATGTACAGAAATTACGAACTCAAATTAAGTAACTACGAACTCTAACACAGGAGGGTTTACTGGTACACACTACACAGTATAGAAAAATTACCTCCTTAGCCACTAAAACTTTTCGGATTTTGAAGAATCTAGCACTAAAAGGACTGAGAGTGAAGGAGTAGACTCAAAAAATGACTTAAAGCCGATTTGTAGACAGATTGAATCGTCGTAAACAGGCGAACGTGATTTGCAAGGTCTTCAGAGCATACCAACGGGTGTCCACTTCAACGACTTATATTTTCCATATATTTTCGAAAAACCGTTACCGGACCCGGTAGGGCGGAGGTCAAAGCCTGAGCTATCCTCCTTCTATTAAGACCAAGAAAAGCAAAATCTGTGTAAAATTAGGAGTTTTAGAAGCGAAAAACGGAAGAGAACATCTTCATAAAAATACGTGTAAACAGAGGTGCTCCTATCCGGCCAAGCACCTCTATTCCTAACCTAACTTTCCTTCTTGCGGGTTACGCTGGTTCGTATTCGTTCGCCGGTCTTATATAGAGGTCGTTGGTCCTTCCGCGCAAAAAACATATGATCACAATCGCCACGGTAACGTCAAATCGCTCGATCAAATTTAAATAAAAAAAAAAAAAATTGACAGAGCAGCACGTTTCTCGCTCACATGCGTACAAAATCGTATGCTCGTCCGCACGTGTGCATTTAAAAAAGGATGACAAAATCTCGCTTCTCTCTCCCACCCTTGCAAAACGAACTGATTCGCATCCTCTTCGCACTCGCACAACTTTTCCAGAGAAAAGTTTTTTGCATTTTAAAAAGGGACGCGATGCCCGCACGGAAAAACTTATATTTTTCCCGAAGCATTGAAGCCGAGCCCTACCGATCGGTACCAGGCCCCTACCGGACGGTGCAACGGTTCTCCAGGAACTTAGCTTCATTCTTACAAATATAATATAGGATATAATGAATCTAATTAATTTGTTTTATTCTTGTTTATTCTCAGAACTGGAGGCTTACAGCAATATGGTGTCAGCACTTAGAGCCCAAGGGCCGTTGACTGATGAAAAGCAAGGACTCTTGGTGGATATCGCTGCTGAACTTCATATTCCGCGTGAGAGATACAGTGCAGAAATTCGTCGTGCTGTGAATGATGAAAAGTTGTCAACGATTGCTTTGCAGTATGTTTTCTGTTCATAAGTTTTCCTCACTGTCAGTAATGGGGTTGTTGCACACTTTACCTGTAAGCGATTTAAGGGCTGATTTAGGTGTAAAAACCAAGGACAAAAAGCCTCCTAACCGATGAGGGACCTTTTGTGCTTCACTATGAAGACAGGGCTCCTTACTCCGTTTGCTCTAAAAAGCGGCACAATGGGCCTACTTAAAAATCTTATTGCTGATTTGGCGCCATTCCATGGGGACACCTCCACTCTCAATTTAATTCAATTCAATTAAAAGAGCATAATGAATTGTTAATGTCATAACTAACCTGGCAATCACCTGATTAAAAATAGTCAGATCTTTAATTTGAGTTCTAGTTTGACTTTCAAGCCACAAAAGAACCTAAGTTACAGCCGTTTAAAATTAGGGGGGAACTCCCCCCAACTTTTAGCCCCCGGTTGTATTGGAGGTATAGATAAATTACATTTTCAGGAATCGCTTGTATGGCAGATTGCATTTCTGTATGTTACTTCCTTATGGCTAACGAAGTTTTTTGTCTCTTGCAGAATCTATGGACCAAATACAGAGATAAAATGGGCAATCGAAGGCAGACGTGAAATACCCTTAATTCCAAGGCTCCATGCCCAAACAGCTTACTCCTTTCTTGCTGATAGAATTGCAAATATTACAGCCACTGAAAATGCTGACTTGCCGTTTCCGACTAAAGCCAACAGGAAGCAAGGTTGATTTTTAAGTTTATTCTTTTAATTTTATCTCGTTAATTTTTTGTGAAGTGTGTTCCTGTGTCTAATTTTCATTCAGAAATCGCTAGTCCGCCAGGCTTTACAAAATAGCTTTTTAAAGCCCACTACGTTAATTCAAGGAAATGCAGAGACTATTTATGAAGAGGAGACAGAGCACTCGAAAACATGTATTGTGAAAAATTTTTATCTTGAAGCTCATCGGCATCCAATATGGACCACTGGACTGAAAATATTTTTTATGTCGGAAGCTTCTAAGAGGAAGAGAAATATTGAAGTGGTATAGCGGTGCCGTGTCCATTTGGCAACGCCACGAGTAGACACCTTGACTACTCGCAGAAGCTGTATTTTGGGCATTTGTGCACGCACGTCAGAGCGTCTTGAATTTCGGAAGGTTTGTTTGGGAAAATCGCGTAGCGTAAGGTCAGTGGACGCTATGAGAGTTTCCGATCATCCGAAGTTTGAGAAGTTAAATACCAGGGTTTTGGAGAGTCTCGTTGCCATTGAGAGTGTCACTGCGGTGCACAGGTTACGAATAGGCGCTGTGTTAAAGTTGTGAAGTTAAGCGCTGCGGTGCAATAGAGATTGTTAGGTATAATTTAGGTGTAAGCGCTGCGGCACGTTAGTAATTGTTAGATTTAAGTTGCGTTCAATTATACAAATTCTGATTAGTAATCGACATAGTGCATTTTGAGAGTCAATCATTTTACAACCAATTCCCAACAAGAACACCCCGGGGAGACTACAATATAGCTTAACTTAGAGTCTCTATATACTATGAGAGTTGCGCCATGTCGGAGTCCGTTTCTGATTGGCTCTCAGATTTATGCTGTCAAGAAAGCCCCAAGCGGTAAAAGCAAATGGTGGAGGGTTTGTTTACTTTTTGCGTACTTGCTTTTATTACACATTTGCAGTTGCAGTTTCCTCTGCTTGAATGTTGGTCTGGAGAATATTATTGCTTTCAGTAACGACCTTTATTGTCGAGAATCGGAACCTAACCAATTAGATATATCAAAATAGCGGCAACAATGCAGAGGCAAATGGCCACCTGCCATTCGCAATTTGCCTCCGATTGATTGATTAATTTTGCTCCATTGATCCGCTTCTTCTCCTTCATTTTAAATGACACGGTGCTACTCTTATAGTATATCGGGACTCTAGCTTAACTAAAAGAGTGGACAAATTCAGTTGATTCTTTTGTAGGTTCTCTCAAAAGAATCTTTGGGCTTGGCAGAATGGGGCAGTCGCAAGGATCTGAAATTTTGTGTTATTTTACAAAGAAAATGAAAGTACGTGGTATGCTGAGAACAAAGGCTTGGTTTTTTCCTGAGAGTCCTGGTTTTGAAGATATACTCAGGAATACTCAGGTGAAGTTTCAAATATCATGCGCACCGTTATGCCACAACGAGGAATCCCCGTTGAAAACAAAGTATTTTGAGCTAAAACCGCATCTCCAAAACTATGAAACCTAATTGAAAACCTAAAACATTCTTGTTCACAGCTCACTGAGAACTATCATTTGCTTATTAAGAAACCCCAAAATTTAAATAGACTGTTGCAACTGCCCCTTATCATAGATAATGTATAAAGAAGAGAAAGTTGCTGCTAAACGCTTGGGATCATGGAAAAATTTCATTCTGTAACCAAGAGGTCATCTGTCAACTTAGCCTCTATTTATGGTGACTGTTGAGTCTTTTGAACTTGTCGACCAGTCAGATGTCGAGTTTTGTTGCGTTTGCTTTTTGAATGGAGGCAAAATCATAGTGTTGGGGCTATCTTGATTAGCCTGACCTATCCACACTGCAGCCCCTTGTTACAAGATAGAGATCGTTTCAGAAGTGTAGGCGCACCTAGACTGATAATCTTTGGAATTTGTTAACATTATTTCTCATGTTACAAAATGAAAATGAATGAAAATGAATTTAAGCGTTAGCTTATTATCGAGGAATGCTGAAAAATCATAGTTTTAAAGTTGGAAGCAAGTTTTGTTTTGATTTGAAGAAATGAAAATTGAAAATTCGGCAAAGATTATGTTCTAGGTGCGCCTACACTTCTGAAACGAGCTCTAGTAGTGCTTCGGCTCTTGTTTTTACATTGTCTCTGCACAAGAAAGCCAGTCTTGGGTAGCTCCTTCTTAATTTAGACGTAAACAACCCATTCTTTGACTCTTCTTAACCTTCATTTTTCTCAAATATTTTCCTAACCAACTTTATTTTTTAAATCAGTTGTAGAAGTGAAGACCAGCGAAGTGAAGACCAGTGAAGTAAAGACCAGTGAAGTGAAGACCAGTGAAGTGAAGACTAGTGAAGTGAAGACCAGTAAGCAACCAGAGACTCATGAAGGTCTCTCAACAAAGAATAGTCGGAGTTGTAATGTGGTTAGTTTCTGCTTCATAGTTTTTCTTTGTTTCTCGTTAGTTATTATTTTTTTTTGCTTTCCCTTCTTTTTAGACCCAAGAAAGTTTTGAAATTAAGCGCAAGAAAAATTTAGGGCAAACTCTTATTTTAGAAATTGAAAAATAGTGAAGATCCAGTTCTTAGCACAACATCAATCTCATGAGTAATATTGTGGTTTTCATTTTTTTCAGGTCGTCAAAAATGGCAAAGCAGTCATTTCTGTCAAGCCAGTGTCTTCTGCTATTTCAACAAAACCTACTCAAGTAATCTCTGCTGTAAAATCAACAAAACCTACTCAAGTAATCTCCGCTGTAAAGCCAACAAAACCTACTCAAGTAACCTCTGCTGGAAAACCTGTAATTTCAACTGCTGACATGAAAATGGTTAGCTCCTTGGTTTTTTATTTGACTCCATTTTAATTCATTAGCTAATTAATTATTATAAGAAAAAAAATAGTCAAATTACAAAAGCTTGTTGCGTGTGATACCAGCAGGCTGATTATAAACAATTGTATTCTAATGCTATGGAGTCGATGATCCAGTACGTGTTATCTTATGGGTGACGCCATTCCAATAGAAACCCTCTTATCTCTGCGGAAATTCTCCGATAGCTCAGGAGTCATCGGCGAATATCCACAAAAAAGGGAGGGGTTCTATCAGAATGAAACCTATTGAAATGGCACCACCAATAAGATAATATGCACTCGATCATCAACTCGATAGCATTACGATACAATCTTTCTTAATCAGCCTGAAGTTGGCAGAATTTTACGGGAGATACACGCTATGCATAGTGTGATCTATCAAAATCGATCAAAGTGAATCATGTTTTTTTTTAGAAATAATGCTAAGTTTCCTCTCTTTTCATTTTAAGGTTTCAGTTAGTTCCAGTAATCCTACCAGCACTTTGAAAATTGTAAATAAGAATACCGGTAGCGCTCTCTTATCGAATGTACCTCAAACCTCTCATGGTAAGTGTTCTCATTCTTATTCTTAAAAATTGAAGTTAAAATGAGGCCATTGCTGGAAATAGGGCCCATAAATCAGAACATGCGCTTTACAGGCAAAATCTCTATTTTATTTTTCAAATTAAGGTGATTCTATGGCAAACTCCCAAAAATTTTAATCCGACAGATGGCGTTACTTGTCGCTGGCTCCGAAAATAGCCGTTTTTTGACGGTTTTCGGCTGATTTCTCTGAACAGACGAATAAGAGACGAAAAATCGGAATGTCAGCACCTGCTTAATTTTTTGCTTGATTTTTTGAGCCCTAAACGGGCCAAATTGGTTCTAAAATAAAGGCGAAAGTATGCAAAGAAAAAATCACGTGTAATTTGGAGTTGTATCGGTGAAGATTACAGGTTTCTGTTTCACCTGTAATCTTTACTGATACAACTCCAAATTACACAGGCTTTTTTCTTTGCATACTTTCACCTTTATTTTAGAACCAATTTGGCCCGTTTATGGCTCAAAAAATCAAGCAAAAAATTAAGCAGGTGCTGACATTCCGATTTTTCGTCTCTTATTCGTGTGTTCAGAGAAAACAGCCGAAAACCGTAAAAAAACGGCTCTTTTCGGAGCCAGCGACAAGTGACGCCATCTATCGGATTAAAATTTTCGGGAGTTTGCCATAGAATCACCTTAATACATAATGCCTCAAGGGCTAAAGTACAAGTCATAGGACAATATTTTATGCAAGAACAAACAAAAGAAAAGAAATTGCATCAAAGGCATGATTCCAAATGATAACTAAATAATTATGCCTCCAACAATTCGCTCACACTTTAAAAAGCCTTTTTCAGGAGAAGGCAGAGCAAATAAAATTTAATATTCAATAAAATAAAAATAAATAAAAATGTTTTGCTAATTGGCATAATCCTCTGTTATCCTATTTAAATTAGGTACCCAAAAAGCGATTTTCTCTTTTGTGTTTACTGTGGTACTGTTTTGTGTGTATTATATTGCGGTGTGAATTGTACAGTGTAATTGTATGTGTTCATAGTAACTGGAATCAAAGTGATGACTCCTCGATCCGCAGCCACCTCAAATTTACAAAGGCCAACCAGCTCTTTTGGAATGGAATCAACCTCCTATATTCGACCAAATCTTTCTACCGTCAGACCCAATAGTACAAATTATGTGACTGGTGTTAGACACAATGTCGTAGTTATGCAAAAAAACTCTCAAATTAAACGAGGTGTTCCGGTGTCTAGTAAGGTGAGTGAGGGTTTTAATCTTTGTTCCATGGCACAGGGTGTGTAATGGATCTTGCAAAAAGTTGTGAAATCGTTGAATTCATAATTGCACTGGAGCAGTCCGGAGCAGTTGCAATGTTTTGAAATACGTTCCAATGATTACACTGTGAGTCAGCTGAAGGCAGACATTTTTGCCAAAAATTATGTTATTTTTAATACCGTTTGAATCGATTTTTACATAAAAGTTAAGAAAATATTGGTAAAGAAAAACAACAACATTTGAAAAAACGGACTGGAAAAAAAGTTTTGTTGATCAATTAGCATTGGTCTTTTTGATTCTTTTAATATTTTCTTAACTTTTATTTACGAGCACAGTGAAGTAACTGCGTATATAGGATGAAAAGAGGTGGAATAATTGGATTCTAACGGTATTCAAAAAACAAATTTTTGTTTGTTTTAACAAAACACAAACAAGCAAAAGGAAAAAAAAAATAAAAAAAACACGGCGAGAAAAGATGAGCACAATTATCGTGAAAAAGGTAGGGCCGCTAGCAGGGTTAGAGCTCGGTACCATGCAATGCGGAGTTCACTACACTGTCGTTGCGCCACGACTTTAGTTAAGGACGAGGGATTGATTTACGGCTACGTAATAATCCGCCGTCCCGGAAGCTCATTTTAAAATCAAAATTTTGCAAATTCAGGGGTCCATTCACCAAAAGTGCTGTTAGTCCCTTCATTAGGACCCCAAGGACTATGTATTCAACTATTCACGCAAGTCCTGTTCCATTTGGAGCGGGCCCACCTTTGCCTTCCCCTTGTTAGTCTTGTGGAATTTCAAAAACAAATTCTTGCATGTGAAATTATGTGAGGAAAGTTTGCTAAATTGAATGATGCAGGTTTAAGATTAGTGATTACATTCGAAACTTTTTCATAATTTGGAGCTAAAAAATGTAACTCTTTCAGTTTGTGTAATCATTTTTTCTCTTAATTTTTTTTAGGATTTAGTAAACAAAGTGTTGAAAAGGAAGCCGATTAGTACTGCGTCTCCACTCACAACACCATCTAAGTCTAAGATCCCGAGACTCACTCAAGAGGTTTCCCAGAATATTCCCTCTTCCTCCCATGTAAGACCCTTCTCTCTATTTGTCACTTGTTTCATAAGTAAAATGATGTTTGAATTTGCAATCATTGAAAACTGATGAGAGCCAGCGGGGCGGGGGTTTTGTTCTATCCGCCCTTCAGGGGAGGAAGAGCGCACCCCTGACTCTACCAACCACCCTGAGGGGTGGGGAGAACAGAACCCCCCTCAAAAGTTACTCCTCTAAAAAATAATGGATATGTGTTTCAGCATTTTTTGAAATTCGCAACTGTTCCTCTTCTTTCACGGCCTCAAAGTTTGTAAAATCGAAAAAAATTTGAAAAAATTTTGTGAGCCATAAAATTTAATTTCGAGTCATTTCAGCCCCAGGTGGTGTTTTTTTCTGAAAAGACCCTGCAATTCAGCGTATTTTAGGACCGAAGGTTTTTAAATTACGACTTTTTAAACTCAAGCTATAATTTTTTGGAAATAGGTTGAAATCGAACTTTGACGTGTCGAAAACGAAAAACGATATCGACCTTCGGTTTGCGCCAAAAATCTTAGAGTCAAGAAATTTGAGATGGTACTTTCAGCCTTATTTTTGAAGTTATTGACAAGATATTTTGTAGAGTTGTACTTCAGATGATTATATATCTAGTAACGGACACATCGTTTTCTTAAATATAAATTATTTTTGGCCTGTAATTTGACATTAATCGATCGGTAGCGCTCTGGTAGCAGAAATCGGCACTAAGGGCTGAAAAATCACCTTAAGTAATCATAGGATTTTGTTTTATTTGATAATGAAACATCATGTGGCTTCTGTTGAACTTTAAAAGACTATCTAAGAGTTGAATAGTGTTTGGGTTCTGATGCTTTATTTTTCTTATTGCAGGAAAACATTGTAGTTTTAGACATTAGCCAAGGTAACTCAAGCAGTCCGCTTACAGAGTTGAATGTGAATACAACTGAAACCACACCTGTAACAAACGGAACGAATTTAGGTAGTCATATCAAAACGTACGCCAAACCCAAATTCATTCTTCCAAGTGACATTACAAAACCCATCGTTAACACCAGTTCTATCGCTTCAACAAGGATCAATTCATCATCAACCATCTCAGAATCTAGGAAGTTCCAATCAAAACCGTCAGTCTCTGCAACCTCGTCTTCCTTTTCAGAAGTGAAGCGGAGCCCCTCTGTTAACAGATTAGCAAAGTCAACGAAACCAAAGTCGGCTCCATTGACCTCCACTGCAGCACCAGTCGTTAGTATGATTTTGACTGGTCCTGCATCAACGAGTAGTTTTTCTACCGCCTCTGCGTTAAGTTCTTCGGGCAATGCTTCTGTTCCTGTTATGTCTTCTACTAAAATTATATTCACGGATAATGAGGGCAAAGTTCTCGGGTCGATGCCTTCTTCAAGCCTGGCTGGTTCTCAGAGTCCATTGAATTTGCTATTTGCCATGACTTCAACCGTCGGAACTTCTGCAGTCACTTCCACTGTCGCTGCTGCCAAATCTACGATGGCTCCCTCAAACTTTTCCGTTCTCAGTAGTAGTAATGAAACTCCGAGTTTAGGAAAGAATGTGGTTGTTTCGATGACCAATAAACCTGTTTCTAGTAATATTTCCTATTTTGACTCTTCAAGAGTTCCTGGAAAAACTACCATGTTTACTAGTCTTGGTAAAACTGATAGTTATTCAATTGTTTCATCTTCAAGTGGGAAACTTATCTCTACTACAAGTGCATTTGATAAATCTGTGGCAGCTCCAAGAATCCAGACTAGTGAACAAAATTTTGTCCTCGAATCAGAACCAATCATTGTCAATGTGCCGTCGGTGTCACACATTGATAGTAGTAGCAGCTCGTTCATCACTCATTGTGACACATCAGCTTTATCTGAAGGTAAATTTTTCAGTTTAATTTTATTCGTTTCCTTTTGAGTCAGAGTCATCCTTTATTTTGACAGAGTCGGTTCGATGTCATCTGAACTGCATCTTTCTCACTTTATTTACACCCCAAGCACGGGAGAATGCTATGCGCCAAGCGGACATCTCGACGAATTTCATCGCTGAGATGTGGTTGGTCGTGATCTCTACAGGTACGGTCTAAACAGACGTCTGTCAGATGACATTCCAATTGGACATCCATTGAAATAAAGGACGACTCAACAAAACATTGTCGGGAGGTAAAATGTAAAATCTAGGGAGAAATAAAAGAAAAAGAAGAAAGTTTCGGTAAAAATTTGAGTTGTGCAGGATTTTTTGTGCAATGGGGCTAGAGAATTCTTTCGCAATTTGTGGGAATATGTTTTACTATTGTTCTTACGGACAAAAAAATACGAGCTAAGCAGTTTTCAGAGTAAAGCGGTTTTCACAGTATATTCCATCTTTGGGTACTTACTAAGCTTCTGACTCACACATGCTTACACTACTTTTGACTCAAACCCCGGATTATGATAGATGATACCCAAGAATGCTGTCAACAAGAACTTTAACAATTACTTTAAAAATTGTGTTTCATAGAAATTTTATCAATTTATAGGAAACCATGAATGTTCCAACACTCATATTACGTGGCTCTAATTTTACTGTGGTGATTTTCATGGTGTTTCATTAATTTATTTGTTTTAGTCAATGAAGTATTGGTCAGCTTAAATGAAACAGAAATTGAAGATGTTGGAATATTGGATCCAGTCACAGGAATATATACATTCCCTTTTGGTAGGTATCTCGCCCTGTCTATCTCCCCCCCCCACCCCCACCCCTTTTGGAGGGATATGCCTTTTATCGTTGAAAAGAAAACATTCATAAATAGTTACATGAATATTTTAAGTTTTTATCTAACAAGAGGAGTGTACAAACCCGGACCCTTGAAATTTGATCAAATTTTCAGAATCGATATTTCATGAGAAACTATTTGATACTTGTTGACGTTTTTGTGGGGAGGGGGACATTGATCCTGCAAATGTGATCAGATTTTGAGGGTCTGGGTTTGTTCCCTCCTCTTGTGAGTTTGACAAATTGCCTTCTAGTTAGAATTTAGTTTTCTCTGCGAGAAGCAGGACACTCACCAGGGTAATCGTTCCATCAGCTACCATAGCAGAAATACGTTTCAGCCTTTTCAGCAGGCTTAATCAGGCTTTGGGGGCGGGGCCCCGTTGAGTAAAATTGAAAATGGCAGGATGCAAGTTGTTATAAATCATTAAAAAGCCTTGAAATAAAATAGTCCAAACCGGGTCTAAATTTGATAATTTCAACGAGAATTACAGCCATTCAAAGATCGGAAGTATTTTTCTCGTATTTGAGGGATTTTGTATGTGATCGTGATTCTTTTCTATGGCCTCCTCGATGTATCCTCCAATACAAGAAAAATACTTCAAACCTTTAAATGGCTGTAACTCTCGTTGAAATGATCAAATTTAGACCCGGTTCGGACTATTTTATTCGTCTTTTCAAGGGATTTTGAATGATTTATAACGACTTGCATCCTGCCATTTTCAATTTTACTCAAAGGGGCCCTGCCCCCAAAGCCCTAAAATTTAGGGGGAGAGGCCAGGCTGTAACTTTCATTAAAGTTATCGGATTGACTTCCAGTTTGTCCGGTTTTTTCTTTGTCTTTTCAAGAGCTTTCAAATGATGTATCACAACCTATATCTTGCCATTTGAAAACCTAATCGTAGAGGCCCCCAAAGTCCCAAAATATAGGGGGAAGGGGCCCCCAATTTCTTTTCGCAGAAAATAAAGTTGTGATACATCAAAAGAAAGCCCTTGATCTGCTGATTCAGAATATTTTTAATTTGTTGGAATCCGACAATTTTTAAGGTCACAGCGAGCGATTCAAAATGGCCCCTAACTTAAGAAGGGGCCATTTTTTGAAAAAAATGCCCTCGACAAGAACTGCTTATTTTTAGGTGTACAATCCATTTCGGAAATAAAAAAACACCCGTCCCATGAGAAAACATCGAGAAACAGCAATTTGGCCCTGTTTTGGGGCTTAAGCCTTTGGGGCCCAAGGGGCTGTTTTTCGGGGTCGGCAATATTTACCCTGAACTCTTTGGGGTTAACATTCATTAGAAAAGTTTCGTCAGAATTTCATTATCTTGCGCCGCTTTTGCTAAAAAGATAGTGGACGAGTGGTCTGAAACACCCTGTATATTGCAAGAGTTGACGTAAAGTTATCAGCAACTCAAAGACAGGCTTAAATATCGGTTTAGTGAAAAAGTAAAAAATCAGCCCGCCGGTATCTCTGTCCTCGTTAGCACACCCTGATGGCGAATTCCTGTCTTCAATTTTGAAAAGTTTTTCAAATAATAAAAATTAGCAGAACTCTTTGTTTTGTGCCTGACAATCTCTTGAATTATTTTCCTTTTACAGATGAAAATGAATCAAATCAAGACTCAACCACCAGCGTCAATTCACCTCCTAGCCATTCAGATTTGATTGATCAGTTGGAGTGCAGTCTAAATTCTCAAGTGCTTTCAGTATCTTCTGGTAAGAAAGTTTCTCAGCTTCTGAAATATGTATCGTTTGATTCAATGGTTCTGTTGCAAAATTTTCCTGCAGCAATAGAGAGGGTCAACTCTGATCAGTGGCGCAGCGTGACTACCCACAAAGTGTTAGTGTACAATCAGTGGCGTAACAATAGTCCCCTCAACCCCCGCAATTGCGGGGGGGGGCGCAAGGCGTCGATGGGCGCAAAGAGAGAGGAGAAAAATACCGGGCGAAGGAAGAAAAGAAAAAGAAGGAAGGAAAAGAAGAGAAGAAGGAAGGAGAGAAGGAGAAAGAAGAGAAGAAAAAAAATAGGAAAAGAGGGACGAAGATGATAGAGAGAGGATTGATAGAAAGATATGGATTTTAGAAGACTTATTGACGAATTCGCAACAATTAAGGCATGAAAGAAAAAATTTTGAAGGAACAGGTAGGCGATTTTTGATTTAAAATTGACAAAAAAAATAAATTGATTCATAACTTTTCTTTTGTCAGAGATGTTCAATGAAGTCCCGGGATCATAGGCCGGTAAAGAGTGGAGTGGGGTGGAGAGGGGTGGGGAGGGTTATGGTGGGATGGGGAAGGGAGAGTGGGGGGGTGGGGGGCGCAGCTCTTTTTTTGCGTGGGGGCGCATGCATGCCTAGTTACGCCACTGTGTACAATGAATGAAAACACCTCCTAAAATGACGAACACTACTACCACCACCCCCTCCTGCCTTGAGGCTTGGAGTACTTGTGTGCAAGTATAGCTGCAAGAATGATGGCCATAAACAACGGGTATTATAATTTAATACAAAAAAAGTTGAGTGGGAAGAGTGCAACGCTAATCATTTTTGGCAAAAATGGATGTGTAACACAGGTAGTGTGCTGTGAATAGGAGACTGATTAGAAGAGCATTGTAAGTCAGAAAAGAAACACCTAAAAGCTGTGAGTATAAGACTAAGAGGTACCCAGACACTCGCCTCGAGGAGACCAGCTGACACTACGGCTGCTGGGCTCCCATCTCCTTACTTTGCCGACCAATTTCTCAAATTCTATGCCTCTTCTTGACTATTTATCATTCAGATTGCTGAGCTTATTATTCCCTTGCATCATTTTAGTTTTAAACTACAGTTATCTCTATATGATGCGTTTTTTTATTCTCCAGTGCGCGCACCGGTGCAGCTCCAGTGCACCGGAGCGCACCGAAGTGTTTTTTAGTAGCGGTGCGATGCGCCTGGAGCTGCTCCGGTGCAAGCTCCAGTCTATCGGAGTTGAAGACCGATGCACTGGAGCTGGAGCTCCTGCACGTGACCGATGCTGCATCAGACAGCTTCGGAGCAGCTCCAAAAGCTCCGGGTTATTGCACCGGTGCGGATTCTGGAGAATAAAAAAACGCTTCAGTAATTGTTTGCTGTTCTGTTACGGAACTTTATTCAGCTTTGCCCACAATTTCGACAATTTTTTAAAGTGTTTTACTGCTATCAATGCAAAAATAGAAGCTTTGCCACCGATTCGGATGTAAAATCACTTGAGAACAACATTGAGCGCCTCAGAAAGTTAACAAATTAACGCCCAAACTTAAT
Organism: Trialeurodes vaporariorum; assembly: GCA_011764245.1. Classification (NCBI taxonomy): domain Eukaryota; kingdom Metazoa; phylum Arthropoda; class Insecta; order Hemiptera; family Aleyrodidae; genus Trialeurodes; species Trialeurodes vaporariorum. The sequence continues at coordinate 3,050,340 of VMOF01000001.1, forward strand.
AAATACGTTTAATGTAATTCCCAGATGGCAGTCAAAGAGCGAGTCACAATGGGAGAGTCTCATCTAATTGCAGTTTTCTCTATGATGAATCACTTTTCTCGGCATGTAAAGAACAATTTGATGTTATTCCTCTGTTGTGACTCGCTCATTTGACCGCCATCTTGGAATTTTGATAAATGCATTCATTGAGTTTGTGCGTCAATTTTGAAACGGTTTGTGACGTTTCATTATGTAGCGTTATTTATTGTTCGATGGAAAAAAATAAGAAGAATAAATGATTTAGGTTACCCCTAGCACTAGGGTGGAGTTGCTGCCTTGGGGGGCAGAACTTATGCAACTGTAGGTTGCATTGCCCCAGGGAAGGAACCCTTTATTACTATTACAGTGTTTTATTGAGTATTATTGCCACCTATTTTCCCATTTTGGGCTCTCACAATTTAGGGTGCGCATAACCTTGAAAAAAATCCACAATTTATTAGATAAAAACTGGTTTGAAAGCCCAGCTGTTCATTGCTGCCTCTAAAACCCGTGTTTGTCACCATTTTAGTCCCAGTTGCCAAGAATGTTTGTGCCCATCTTTCAACTGGTAAAAATTCTTAAATCTGTGCAATTCTTTTGTTCTTTGAGTGTCTGCTTGGTTTTAAAATTGCCGGTCCTTTTTGAGGATTTGCTTTCGTCCATCTTATGTTCCCCTTGTCATTCTCTTTCTTTCAGATCCAACGGAAAGTCAATCTTTCTCTCATATCATAGTGGAGCCGTCAACTACACAAGTAAGGAAAATCCCTTTCACTATCTACTATTCACTTCATTTCATTTCTAGATAAGTACGGCAGTATCATTAATCTGAACTTGTTCACTATCACTAATGCGTTCTCTAAGATACTTCTGAAGGTCGAGCTCTGAAATGCCGTTTGTTCCAAAACAATTTGTTAAGCTGGGCAACTACAGTGAACTTTGTTAACTCATAGCGTCTGCAATGTTTTAGTCACCCTCAAAATCGATGAGTATTGCTTTCAACTTTTTATGTTCATTGCTTCAGGACTTCTTTGCTGAATAAAGATTTTAATTTATATTAATTCAAATGTTAAATACAAATTCCTGATTTTTTTTTTTTTTTTTTTTTTTTTAGGCAGAGATAATCCAGACTGATTTAAACGAAAGCTACATTTCTAATGGAACCACTGGAACAAGTGATGATGGTGATATAAGCAATGTTTCAATTACGGAAGTCACGGTAGAGGAAAGTCTGGAGTGTTTTGGTGAGTACCAGCTATGACTTCCAGTCAGCTTGTGGCTTACTTAAATTTGATTTCTTACAATGTTGCCGCTCCCTTTTTTCTGCTATTTTCAACTTAAATTTTGTTTAAAAAAAAGTCCCTCTCATCACACTACCAATGTAACACCAAATTCCCACAAAAAGTTTAGATTTTTTAGGAAAACTTAGACAAAAAATATAATTTACTGTACCACTTTTTTTTCAAAGCTTCAAGGACTTAGCACGGTCCTGGTGGAATTGAAAAATTTTCTCGTTCAAATGCTATATTTTGTCAAGTACATGGATTGAATGTGAACTGAGGACCCTAACTGAAGGCCCCTGAGGTGGGGGGGGGGGTGTCACAGATACGCCGCTAGCTTCCATCCAACTGCCATACACTGCCTCAGTTCCAAGACAGCATTATTTTATTTGGCCTCACCCACTATTTAAAAATTCATGAGGTAGGTAAAAGCTTTTAGTGATGGTTTAAATTGTTCTAAATGACAAATTTTAGCTTTCAACCATCATGATTTTGCTGATGTCGTGTTGAGTAGTTACGATTGCATTTTTTTTGTATCCAATATTTTAACCGCTAATTGCATCAACTAAAGTAGTCGGCAAAACTGAATTTCATTGGAGAAACCCAAAAAAACCGTTTCTCTACCAAATGTGTTGTTTTAAATGTGTCAAAGAATATTTTATCTATTTTTTAGTGTTATTAAGCAACCTCTTTGGCTTTGACATGGTTTTTCTGGTCCTCCTGGGAAACTTAGTTTTGTAAACTACTTTGGTTTCTTCAATTAGCGGTTCGTTTAGCGCTGTGACTTCTGTTTTGAACTCCTTGCAATTTTTTTTCAACTTTCAGAAACCACACCTCATGACATGTTTAATGTAGAAACTGTCCCTGATGAAATTCAAAATGTAGACTTCGCCTCAAGAAGTTAGTGACACTCGTTAAATTTGTTTCCTCTGTCCATTCGTTGTTTTGTAAAGTTCTATTTTTTTGTAAATTTGTATTTATATTTCTTCTTAATTGTTAATTTATTGTACCGGTAAGTTGTATTACCTAGTTTGTATCACTGTATTTTATTTACTTTTATTCGATCCTCTGACTTTTCAGATCTGTGCTCTAGTCATTAGAAAGGAAAAGCAATAAGTGACTGAGTGTATTTGAGTCTTGAGCAGAGGTAAAGCATGCAATCTGGCATCATTAGCATTTTAGTCGTTTTAACCCATCTAAAGGACTGAATTTGAATGTTCACTGCACACTTGATAGGTCCGTTGCAGACTCTTGTAACAAAGATATGGAGGGTTGATTCCTATGTAAAATCTCGTAAAAATAATGTTGAGAACATCAGAAAGTTCCAAAATCCACTCACAAACTCAACAAATGCGTTTAACGAAACGCCAAGATGGCGGTCAATTGAGCGGGTGACAATGGGGCTATTGCACACTTTTGCTACACGCGATTTATTAGTCGATTATGGCGTAAAAACCTCAAAAAATAACGATGGCGGCACTAAAAACTTCCAAAGTCCACTCCTAAACTCAATAAACGCAGTTATTTGCGCGAGCGTAATGGTGTCCGAAGGCACGAACAATGGGAGATTCCCATCTAACAATTATGAAACTCCATCAAGAAGTGACCAATAACAGACTACTTTCGTTTGACACCGGTGTCACTTGGTGTTGCGGTACCATTCATCGGATGTGGATCATCACTCTGATGACTAATTACTCTGTGAATCATCCTTGTCAACATAGAAAGAGTGACGAAATTAAGATAGGAATCTCCCATTGTTAGTGCCTTTGGCCACCATTACGCTCGCGCAAATAACTGCGTTTATTGAGTTTAGGAGTGGATTTTGGAAGTTTTTAGTGCCGCCATCGTCATTTTTTGAGGTTTTTACGCCGTAATCGACTATTAAATCGCTTATAGCAAAAGTGTGCAAGAGCCCCATTGGGGAGTCCCATCTAATTGCAGCTTTCCCTATGATGAATCACTTTTCTCAGCCTGGAATGTTGCGACTGGATAGGATTTTTCCATCGCCACCCGCTCATTTGACCGCTCTCTTGGAATTAGGCTAAACGCATTAACTGAGACTGGTGAGTGGATTTTGGGACTTCCTGATGCTCGGATGTTATTTTCAAAGGATTTTACTTTTCCAAATCAACCCTCCGTATCGGTGTAGAAAAAGTTCGCAACAGACCCATTGTTTGATCTTTTTCATGGGTTTGAATCAGGGATTGAACCTTACCGTCCTTACCCAAACATTTTCGGAGTCATTTGTGCCTACTGGTTTTACTTTTTAGGGGCTGTCAGTCATCTATATAATACAGGAGCCAAAGTGGTTTTTTGCTCAGAATCCGCGTCAAAAATCAAATATAACTTATAAAGACCTGTAGAGAGTGTTAAGAACCTGTTATTGTTTTATGGAAAGGGATGTAAAGAAGAAGGGAAAAAAATGTTAAATCTCCCCTCAGGTGCTAACTTTGACCATGGCTAGAGCGTGAAAAATTTTGCGGCTGTGGATTGTGGCAAAATCTTAAACTAATTTTTATTATTCTAATCTGGGGGGGGGGGGGGGGGAGGATCTTGAACTCCTGGGTTTAAATAAGTAATGTGAAATAACAGGGAATCAGGCTGTTCCATGTCTAAAAATGAGAGAAGCTCCAAAAATTGCCGCAGTTTAAACAGTGAGGTGATGTTTATCTGGAAAAATTGGGTTGAAAAATCATATGGAGGTTAATCTAAAGTAACTGCAAAATCAGTGAAAAATAACGTCAACATTTTCCAAGCCTTAACCATGACTTATGGTTTTTTGGCTCCTATAGTAACTTTTTAGGTGCTTTTGGTGCACGGCGTCTGGTAAGGTTTGAGTCCTGGTTTAGAAGGACAAAATGCCATTTTAACTAAATGCATGCTGCATCACTGGTCTCAAGAATGTAAAAGTTTTCCTCTCTGCTCTCTTGAATGGGTCAGTCGTGCAAGGAAATTTTATTTTCATAAAGGTGGTTGATGAGCTGAGTTCTCAGTTAACTTTTTTTCAGTCCAAGAAAAGTGGACTCACATACACAGTCTGCCCATAAACACTGTCACTTGCAGAAACATGTTTTTTGGGAAAATAACAGAGCACAAGTATGTACAGTCAGGGACAAAAAGAGTGTCAGACGACTCCTTGAAGTAGGCCACCTGCAATGCTTAAATTCATTGAGATATATGTATTGCGGGTGGCCTACTTCAAGGAGACGTCTGACATTCTTTTTGTCCCCGACTGTACATATAACTACGTATACCCTTTAGTCATATTTTTACGCATCTGCATCTTTAGGCATATTTAAAAAAAATTGATCTACAGCGCACGTTTGAGCAGAAATAGTGAGTTGAAGTGCTGATACCTAAAGTGCCTCTTAGGCAAAATCAAACGTAAATCGGCACTTTGACTCTCTACTTTCACTTGTATGTGTGCTGTAGTTCAAATCTTTTAAATTTGTTTAAAGATTCAGATGCATAAAAATATGACCTTGCAGAATATATGTATGTAGGTATAAATGTGCTTTTGTTGCATCGGTTTCTCAAGAAACGTGCTTTTCCGTATGACAGTGTTAATGAGCTGACAGCGTAGTTGCAAAAACTTTAAAAATTTCTTTAATATAAAAAAATCAGAATAAAATGTATCATCACAGGTTGTCAGTTTCCAAATTGTAAATCGATTTTATTTATCTTCCATGCAGCGTCTTTATCACATTTGCAACTCGGTGACAAGACAAGTTTAAATTTTGCTTTTTTCCAAAGAGATAGGTTTATAAAAAAGTAAAAAGAAAAATCACTCTGCCTTGTGTGTTTTAGATATTTCCCATACCTGAAGGTGTCTAGCAGATCACCATTTCTCTCCTTTTCCCTATCTTTCATGGGAGTACCTTAGTACTTTCTTCCTGGAGCTGCCCCTTATTTTTTTTTTTTTTCAGTCCAGTCGCTCGCTGTGAAACAACAGCATAACAAACCACTGTATTTGGGCGGTTGGACTTTTTTACTACAACTGCTAATAATTTTTTTGTGGTTTTCCTGTTCACCTGAATCACGAATAAACAAGTAGTAGAGTTGGTGAAGATTCAAAAAACCTTGCCGTGCATCATCATCACCAATGTTTGACGCAAATAATGTTTGCTTCAAACAGGATTATTTTAATGTGAATGAAAAAGGATTTAATTAAAATCATCCTAGGCTCAGTTCACCCAGTCCTTTATAACCCGATATTTCATGAGGAAGCATAAATTCAGACAAAGATTTTGAGGAGCTTGGCTCAAGACAGTCGAATGTCGATAAATACGATTTCGAAGCCTCTCTATTTGTTCTAAAATCTGTACAGTGTGCAGTTATTAGGTCAGTTAAAGTTTTGAAGTTCTTTCCTTGTGGAGAAGTTTTTTGGATCGGTTTTGAAATCATATTTTTTTACATCTGTCCGTCTTATCATCAGCTCCTCAATTTTGTACGTAATAGTGAACTCTTTTTTTCAATACTGTCTATTATTGTAAGATGCCTGTGATAACAACAGTAATTGTAAGATATTCTGACTGGTGTACTATTTAGGTGCCAGTGTCAAAGGTGAATAAGAATTTCCTTCGTTAAATAAATGAGACTCACTAACCCTATCCCAGTGTAAGCTAACAAAGATTGCTTCTAAGTGTAAGTAAAGAAAGATAACTTTAATTACTGGAGAGAATCTTTTTTTTCTTTTTTTTTTGTATGATGGACTATCAGTGGAATTGTCGATCAAGCGATTTTCTCAATCTCAAAATTCTTTTTTGCTTCACTATTAAAAGCGTCTTTGATTATTATGGTTGCAAGTGATTTGAGAGTTATGCAGCTCAAACCGAGAGACAATATATAATAGAGACCACACACTATCTATCTTGCCCGTGTTGGTGCGCCGTGGTAACTTTTTTTTTTGGGGGTCTCAACAGAACACTGCAAATATAGTCCATTCGTTGACTGATGAGAAAAGTTGTTGAAGTTCTTTCTTAATGAGACCAAAGCACTGCAATTAAATCAGTTAATGTATGGACCATGTTGGATGGTGCCCCTTCATGCGCTCCTTTTGTTAATTCTTGTTGAGTTCCCGCGCACGGCTAGTGCGTGGTCTCTATTATACATTGCCTCTGCTCAAATCATAGATGTTGAATCAATGTTGCCATTTATGGCAGAAACTACCTGAATTTTCGTTGAGTCAAATGGGAAATTTGGATAATCTTTGCTATAAATGGCAACGTCATGCTTGATGTCCTTTTTCCTCTCAAAAAGCCATTAGTCATAGTACATATTAGGCATAGTTGACATTTGTTTTGAAGCCAAATTGAAAATATCTTTTGTTGTAACTGAAAATGTTGCTGCATGCTTCTGTGATGGTTATTGTAGGCAGAATGAACACTTGTGCGTTTCATATTAACATCTCATTCGCAGTTTGTCTCATCAATTTATCTGTTGTAAGATAGAGAAGAATATTATTGTATCTCCTGTACTATAGTGTAAAATTAAAAATTCTATCTGTGAATTATTGTTTTTCCTTTCAAATTATCCCTTATTTTGATCTTCAATTTCTTACCATTTTTAAAGGTTTGTAAAACAAGCATGTAGGATAAAACCAGAGGATAAATTCAATTCCTAATTTTTCAAAGTGTGGAGCTTTGGGAATGAGGCATGCACAAAGGCTCCGTAAAGAATCTTCCACATCATGGCGAGAGGGGAAATTTTCTTACCTGTTCTCAACTGCTCAAGCAGTGAGAGATATTGTCTCATTGCCGAAAGATTTGGAGGAGGGTGGATGTAAAAAAAAATATGACTAATGTTGATGGGAAGAGGTGATAAAAAAATTGAAGGACAACTACAGACACAGGAGGAAATAACTTAAAGCTCGTTTCAGAAGTGTAGGCAACCATAATCTTTGGCGAAATTTCAACTTTAATTCCTTCAAATCAAAACCGAACTTGCCTCTGACTCTATTTTTTGGCTTTTAAAGTGTTCCTCAGAGAAAAGTGAACGCTCAATTTCATTTTCATTCATTTTTATGGAGTATTATCAGAAATAATGTTGAAAAATTCCAAAGATTATCAGTCGAGGTGCGCCTACACTTCTGAAACTACCTCTAGAATACTCTTGTTTCATTTGAAGATCAAATATATTCAAAACCAAGCTTACATAGTTACATAACAAGTCCTTTTAACTTTGATCAGTCAGTTTCTGAGAAAAAACAAGCTAACACGAGAAAAATGTAAAAAAAAATTTAATTAAATTTGAACAATAGTGGACTGAACTAAGAAAAATTGTTGCTCCGAGGAACTCCAATACAAGCATTGAAGCCGGAGAAGGGGTATAAAGAGTAAAAAATACACACCAAAACTTGAGCATTTTTTCCCCCAGTTAAAGGAGCACACAAGGAATTCAATGAAGAGATTTAAAGTTAATTCATGGGTACATGTGTTAAGTATATGGCAAGACCCTTGAGGGTTTTGCAGAACTAATAAACTTTGCATGAATTACTTTGGATGCATGCGGGGATAGGAGGCCCCAATCCCTAGCTGAACTTAAGGGACAGGCTCAATGGTAGATAAATGTGCAACAATATCTACAGATAAAATAAGAGAAAATAATTACAGAGATGAAAACAACAACAAAGAAAGATTTTACAGCGTCAGTTATGGCTGCACACATCAATGGTTTGAGAAACACGTGTCTAGAGCACTTGTGATTATTCACAATCTGCTTCATTAAATACAACTTGAGGACTTAGACAGTGAATTTACATCTGTGGGGTTTTATTTATTTTTTGCTTTAAAGTTAAGAGAGAATGAATTCATGCTTTTGATTGCCATTTAATGGTTCATGATCAGCTTGTAGGATTTGATTTCTGCAAGTAACTTGTTTGCAACATTAGGCAAATTTTTGTACAACATTAGTACACATGAAACACAATGGAACGGGTTACTCTTGGTTGAGCGTAGTTTGTATAGCGTTCCAATAAAAAAAAAAAAAAAAAGGCCTCATCCAAATTCTCAGGTTCCATTTTTGAACTGCCCTATTTATTTATTTTCTGTCATTTTTTGTGAAGAAGTTCTTTAAATTTGTTTTCCAAGATGAAACTTGTACCAATGTACCGTACCCAAGGAACTGAATATTCAAACGAATCGACATGTTTGGGGTTATAGCATGATGAAAGTATAGAGGTGGAGGCGGATCACCGATTCTTGTACCTTGTTGACGCAATCATTTCACAAATGACCAATCAACGTTCAAGGTACGACCCCCACCACTCGGTACATAGCACGGTACCGTGTACCTTGATGACGCGAAACATGGCGACCAAAAGTGATCGGCCTCTACCTCTATACTTACATCATGGGGTTACAGCTTATTGTTAGAGGAACGCAAGTAACCGCTGTTGGGAGACCGATTTGTCGGAGTGGTTAGTGTTCCGTTCCGCTTAGATGGAACACTTGCATTGCGCTGGCTAACTATAACAAAAAATGGAGTGTTCCATTGCGTTCCAATGTGTTTCAATTAAAAAAATTAGTCTATTCCTGGCAAATGTGAGTGAAGTTGCATACTTGATGTGTGCTTAAAGAAATGAAGCGTTGGCCACTTCTGCCTCTTATGACTAAATACAAAACTAAATAAAAGAGAGTGAGGATACACTCACCGGAAGCAACCACTGTGTTTTTTTTTAGAGTGATTAAAAGTAACCGTAATTGGGTTGATTTTTTTCTGCACAAAAGTTTGCCTACCACAAAAATATACTTAAGTAAATAAACAAAGATTAAACGGGCACACGTTTATTTGTTCATGGTAAAGATAAGAATATCCACATAGGAAGAAAATGGATTAAGGCACAATTGAACACAGTAATCTTTTCATTGGACGTTTAGAAATGGAAATAAGTAAGTAGACAATTGTTTTCAGCGAGAGGTAAATGATGATGTGGTCAACTTTTTTCAACAAAAATTAACTAAATTATAGCAAAGCAAAACTTTATTCAAGAAATAAGAAGACTTCTGAAAAGGTAAAAAATGTAAGTAAGAAAAAGTAATGATTTCTGATTATTAGGATTTTTTAAAAAATAAGCAGCAGAGTAGATACATTAGTATCTTATTCGTTTCTTTTCTTGTTTTAAGGCACTGAGACTGAAACATTTTTGAGGTAGAAGAGATTACGAATGAACCACCACGGAAAGGATATAAATTGATTAAAAAGAGCTCAAAATCAAACATTATTGGGCCAGCAAAGAGAGTGAATTCTGAGAGAAAACAGAATCAATTTCATACAAAAATTTCAACAGAAAAACCAGTGGTACAACCAGAATGAAAGCATGTGTGAAAGAAAGTAAGAGACTGGAGGGTGATAATTAATAAAGGATTGTATCATAATCGCATCGAATCGCTAATCGAGTACGTTATATACTTATGGGCATTGTTGATCTTTCAAGTAGCCATTCCAATAAAAACCCTTCAATCTCTATGATGTGTGCAAGATAGCTCAGAAGTCTACGGTGAATTTTTGCAGAGATGTAAGGGTTTCCAAATGACAACTGGAAGATAAAATACCTATTAGAGTAACTTGCTCTTGATAGCAACCTGATACCATTACAATACAATCCTTCAAAATCAGCCTACCAAAGGATGAAAATATTGGTATTTTTAATTTTTGTCAGATAAACTCAGGGAGGTGAGTGTTTGAGACTTCTCAAGTCAAATGAGACACTCAAAGATTTGTAGCAAATCCAAAGCCCATTGAAATCTACCAACGATAATAGGGCATACGGCAAGGAGGAACTTAAAAGAACAAAAAGAAGTCTCATTTGTCATTATATTAGGCCGAGTTTGCATTTGTTTATTCCTGAGTATTAGGATGTTGAGCACAGTTGATGACATAAACAACCAGACTCGCAAAACTCCAGTGAAAAATTAAAAACTCTTGATTTTCTTGTCATATTAGTTCAACTACCTAATTCTAAGTTTCCTTGATTGAAGCACTTGATATCAAAACTTGGAACTAACATTCCAACCGTTTAAAATTTCCTCTGAAGTCTTCTTTTCCTGAGGAGGAATAGGTTAAAAACTTTCATGGAACGTGGTAGTTTTTCATCCTTGTTCTAGATAGTGCAAAAAGTGAAAATCATGAAAATTGAAGGTAAAAGTTTTTTAAGTTTTAATTTAGAGAAGATTTCCGAGAAAATTTTCAAACTCTAGAGTGGACATTTCAGGTTTCATAACTTAACTTTTCAGTTGATTTGGGACACTTAAAAAACACATTGCTTTACAGCACATTGTTTTACATCAATTGTCTGAAATTTTATTGTGAAATTGACTTTCTATTTATGAGTTCCACAACTTTCCACAACTTTTGCTGACCCATTTGAGAGAGCAAACAGTCCTGATCTTCCACGGTCGACTCTTCAAGAACACAAGAGCATTGGTTTATTGTAGAGAATTTAATTGTGACTCATCCTAACGACTTGAAAAAATCATTGCGAACACTATAAAAATACAATAAATGATATCACCCGTTTTGATTCAATCTTGAGCTAGGAGTACATTAAGCAGAATGTACAAAATATAACACATAACTATATTTACATAACAAAAACAAAAGAATATTACAAACATTATTACATAACTGCATGTTACAGCACTTACAAATCAACATTTCATTGCTTACAAAACAACTTCATCAACCTATATTTGGACAGCTTCAGAAGTAGTAAGTGACAATTTTATCAAGCTGGACCTTATAAATGTGGATGGACAGTATTATTCCGAGTATTGCACCCACAATATCTTACGCTAATTGACAGAGAGACTCCAAACATCTTAACTCTCCTGTTAAACTAGCTACTGAATTTTGATCAGCAGATAGGTTGTATGTTTCAGTGGCGTAGCTTGCAATTTGACACCTTGCAGTTAGTCCATTTAAACCCACGAAAAAGATTAAACTATTGGGTGTTCAGTGAACATTTTCACTTTATATTTGACTTTTTACTTGGGTTTAAATGGACACAATATAATAGTGCCAAATTGCGCACTACATCACAGGTATATTTCTAAAGCAATGATTTGGATTCAAAATAATTTTTATCTATTTTTTTTTTTTTTTTTTAGCTTATAATGCTGAGCCAACAAGAAAATCGAAATGCATTTCATGCCAATAAGATCTTCTTGGGTGCATCTTACTATCTTAGAAAGTAACAAAATCTGGATTATTAGTAGTAACACTAAATAAGAATAATACCACAGATTTCCACAACCCAAACTTCAATGACTTTTATAAAATTAAATAATGAAGTAAATATGTTATACATCCTAAAGACGAGAAAAAAGATTTGAGGCATATAGCAAAACCAATTTTCTCAAAATGACTTACAGCGAAATGACTACCTTATTCAAGTTGAGATTCTATCAAATTCAGATTAGGTTGGTTTCAGAACTTTTTTTCTTTTTTAATTCTTTTTTTTTAATGGAGTGAGGTAAGTTTCATTTTGCCTTTTCAAAAAATGACAAACCTATTAAATAAACCAAAGCTACCATTTTGTGTGTATTTAATGGCATTTTTCAGTTCACCAATGATTTCACCAGTTGGAAAAAGATTTCACAGTTCGGTTCAGTTAATGACTGTAATGCTAGAAAAACTATGATCACTGATCAGTAATTTTTTCTCAATCGGTGAAATCACTTCGGTGGCGTTCTAGAATTCTCCAGAGTATTGCACCGGTGCAAAAAAGATTACAAATACCGATTGTTTCCAACATATATAGATATACTACAACACAGGAAACTATAATCTTTTCTGCACTCCGGAGAATTCTAAAACGCTATCCTCCTTAAATTATTAAAATGACCGCAAGGTTTTTTAGGTCAGTGATGACTCCTACGATTGGGAAAAGATTACAGATCAGAATATTTTTGTGCTTTAATAGTCATAAACTAAACTTCGTTATCTTTTCTTAATCAATGGAATCATTGGTGAATTGAAAAATGCCATTAAATAAACGCAAAACGGCAGCTTTGAAATAAACCTATTATCAGAGCTGAAACACGCAGAGTATCAAGATTTGTCAGTCCACTTTGATAAGGTTTGGAATACATCGGAGAGAGAGAGTTACGTTGCTCAACCACATGCTATTGTGTGCACCTATACAAAAAAATCTGAACCATCAGACAACACTGCACGCATCGCTGCATTTTGGACCACATCAAGGTGTTGAGTCAAAAACCTATACTCAGGTTGCGACAGCTCCACTTTAAATTTCACAAGGAGAGAAAAAAAATATTAGACTGCAAAAAAAACCAACAACTTTCATCCGATTCTTTTTTGCTCCTGTCATCCCATCACCTAACTTTTGCTTCGGAAATCACAATTTTTGACTAATAGACTGCAATTTAAAGAAAGAATCTGATGATATGGAAACAGGAAGCAGGAGTAGAGCCAAGCAACAGTTAGACAAAAGCTTAGAGAAATCAATCTGCAAGCTCTGTCCAAGGAGGAATTCAGCTCAAACATTGATAAATATTTAGTTCTCCTGATTTATAGAAATCAGTTGCCTAAATAATTTCAAGGTTAATTTCTGTAGAATGTCCTTGAGTCGTTAAAGAACCAAAGAAATAAAGAGCATGTCTCTTCAAAGAAATCAAAGCAAGATTTCTGAGGGGACCCACCGTACCTCTTTCTTTTACTCCTTCACCCTCATCAGGGTGAATTCTACTGGAGCTGATTTTTGCCTCCAGAGAGCTACTGCTTGATTAAACTTAAATTATAGGCCCAAAAATAATTTATATTTAAGAAAAGGGAATTTCGTGTAGACACAATACCTAAACAAAGGGATACACGTAGTCAACTTGATTTGGGCCCAAATCAAATTCTTAAAAATCATAAAAACTCAATATTTATCATGACTCAAATATTGTTAAACTTTCTAAACATGTAAAGTGTAAGGCAGTGGCGCAGCCCTTGCGATCTGGCAACAATGTAATTTTTCCTTGAAATTTCAGTTTGAAGACACTGACAGCCTCCGGAAGAATCAATTGTTTAACATGTATTTAAATGGGAAAAATAACACTGATGCCAAATTGCACTTGCCGCCACTGATCCAGGGATTGAACTTGGCTCTCTACCTTAGAAATTTAATTGAAAATATTGGTAGTTAATTTTAACACAAAGAATGGGGCACCAGCGTTTGACATTTATCAGTATAAAAGAAAATTACTGAAAAATTAGGAAACAATTCACGAAGATCATTTGGAGTAGCGGGGATACTTAAGGCTGTTTCTGGAGGGTAGGGTCCTTAAAATATCAGGAGCGCTTTTCCATTTTCTGAAACTAGCAATACGGTCACACTAGAATTTTGTCAGAAGAGCACACCTGACGTTTTATGGGCTCTGATTCTAGGAACCGCCTTAAATCTTGACTTCTGATTGGAAAGAAATTAAGAACATGTCAAAAAAGAGGTATAAAATTAAAATAAATGATAGTAAACCATAAATATTTTTCTGGTACTAAATGAGGGAACAGCGAGAGTGCCCAAATAAATTGTTTAAAAAAGAATAATAAAAATAGATCAGTTTAAAACGATATCACACCAGTGAAATTTCTTATTCCACTTGTGCACCACAGATTACTTTCTATCATGAACTTTTCCAGCTTTTCCTTTTCTCACTTTTGATTCCTTTAAGAGAAGACAAGCTTTGAAATTTTAATTTCTCTTGGGTAGAATGATGTTAAAAAGTGACAAATTCTGTGAAAAGGGCCCTTAACTTCACCAAGGTCAAAATGAGATATTAACAGCACTGTATGCAAGTGGTACTACTGGTCCTACAGACACAGAAAGTGCGCACAAATTCAAATAATTGAGCAAATTATCAAATTTTTTAAACAACGTACGGAAAAATGTAATTTTAAGGAAATTGCTTGCTTGAAATTACAAATTAAAGTTTGTACAAAATTACTGTCAAATCCGTTCATATTGTTTTTAAACATTACGCACTGTCACAAAAATGCAATTTTACGCCATCGATTGTACAAAATATGAACTAGAGTTGATGCGTAGTTAAACTTAAGACTACTAGAGAGCGTTTTATAGAAAAATCTAAAAACCTTTATTTTTTATTGAATCCTTCTTAATTGGCTCTTCTGAAAATTTTGTCCGTTGAAGTTGAGAGTCCTTTCAATAATTCACGGTTGAGTCTCAGAATGAATCTGGCGACTTTAGTACGGTTATTTTAATTGTCAAGGAAGCTTACCCTCCTCCACTTGTTAGGCTCATATCAACAGCGCTTTATCTCGCTCTCATTTCTTCACTCAAGATTGAAAGGCTCCTCCATAATTTTTTTTTAGAAAAAAATTCTGATAGCTCCTATGCAATCTTTAAAAAGAAAAAGAAAGAGAAGAAGCAAAGCATGTAGTGTTGAATTAAACAAATGAGAAGGGGTTACCGGAGGTTTTGTGAGAGAAAAAAAATGTGGCTTGATAATCAAACAAAACTATAAAAACAACTGTGATATCATCAATAAACCAACCTATTAACTAACTTAAAACAGATCAATGCGCTAATCTTGGTTGTTCTGACTGTGAGCATAATACCGGTAGCTAAACAGAAAATATAGCTATAGTAACAATTAACGCAGACAATCTTCCAAAAAAATGGACAAAAGTAAATCACAGCAATAAAATGAATAATAATAATGATATAGTGTGCGTAGCAAGAGTGTAAAAACTTCGCAATGACAAGATAGTAGAGACGGGATCATTCAGTCTTTTTAATCCTTATTTTTGGTTGATGGCAGTCTTGTCCGCTGCTTCACAGCTTTGTAAACACCTGAGGGTGGTGAACATGGGGTCCCGACCCCTGAAAATAAGAAATAAAACTGGGTTTTAAAGAGAGAAGGTTACACAATCCATGAAGTGGAGATGAAATAAAGAAGTAATTTGTTGATCAGGCGTAAAAATTTGTCAGTGTCAATGAGCTATAGTAATCGCTATAGAGGGGCCTTCGTAACAAAATTTTGAAGACACCACAAAGTCAGCCATGATGGAGATATCTAATGAACATTGATACATATAATTTTTCACAAGCTCAGTTTGTTTGCCTCAGAGACAAATAGAGACAGAGAATTAAACGGCTGCAGCAGAGGCACGCTTAATTTTCGCGGATTCAACAAAACAACAGTCAACGTCACAGGGTGTTGAATGTTGAGCACCCTCCTCTACACTTCCCAGCCTATCCCCCTGTGTCTACCGAATGTCACCGTTCAAAACCATGCGACATCAAAAGGTGTTGAATGTTGTTTTACATGTTATTTTGTTGAATCCCCAAAAATTCAGTTTGCCTCAAATCTTCCCTATGTATTTTAGCATAGTGCTCTGTCTCTATTTGTCTCTGGTTTGCCTCTTATTTTTTAACCTTAAATTCAAAGTTGAGACAGATATTTGAAAGTAGTTTGAAATGAAGGTGCAAAAGTTTTGGAGTGGCTATCCGGACATAGAAATTTATCTTACGATCGCTTTTGGAAGAATTTCCGCAAAATAGAAACTGACACATAACAGGTAAAAGCAAAATTTTCTTATACAGATAGTTGTATTAAAGTTCCACGTCCAGATGGCCACACTAAAACTCTTGCAATATCATTCAAAACCAGAGACAACAGAGACCACACACTAGCCAATCGCACAGTGGACAATTTTATTTTGGGGGACTCAACATCCAACAGCTCCTACGCGGATTGTTGACCAACAACCAAAACATTGAAGCTTTGTTCTGATTGGCTATTGATCTGAACATCTTTGCTCAACAGTCCACATAGGAGCCGTTGGACATTGCTTTGTTTCGACCCCCCCAAAAAAAAGTTGGCACTATGGGCGAGATACGTAGTGTGTGGTCTCAGTTGTCTCTGAATGGGGCTCTTGCAAACTTTTGCTACAGGGGATTAAAGAGTTGATTCTTGCATAAAAACCTGTAATAATGGCGATGAATACACTAAAAAATCACGTAGTTCATTCTCAGAATCGGGCTTAATAGCGGAGTGACGCAGGTATCATGGGAGATTCCATTCTAAATTGAGACATATCTCTATGTTTCTGTAGAGAAAGTGACGTATTAGACAGGAATCTCCCATGATACCTGCGTTGAACCGCCATTACGATCTTGCCGTTATAGCAGTTATGTGAGTTTATTACTGAATTTTAGACTTCTTCAGTGTGATTTTTATGATTTTCACTGGTCTTTACATCAGGTTGGACTCTTCTTTTGCTCGTAGCAAAAGTTTGCAAGAGCCCAATTGAACAAATTACAATTTTTGATTTATGGTTAAAAAAAAGGAGGCAACCAAAGCATCCACGTTTGCCTCACTTTAGGATAGGACTCACGACAAGGCATCACCTTTTCATAGTTATTGCTCATTAGTTTGTAATGAAACACCTTCACTGTCAAATGCCTGGCATTGTTTATGTCAGTGTTTTCCACAGTGTTTTGTGCCCGGCTAAGCCAGGGATCGCTCGGTCTATTTTACATCGTTTCCTCCAATCCCCCAGTCCACACCAATGAGGAAATAACCTCATCAGACCCAATGTTGCATGGGGAGTATACCTGCAAAAACGTACTAGCAGATACTTTTTCTGTCTTACTCGAGGGGGTGATTACGGAGGATCGGATTAGATGCGTTAAATCAAATGGTCTTGCTACTGCGCAACTCAATCGTGCAGGTAAACCCCTCCTCACCTCTTCTTACTTCAACCAACTGAGCTTAAGACAGCCCCCGACTCATTGGCTCTTTTCATCTGTTTTCTTCAGAGTGGAGAGCTGAAAACGATTCGATCAGTGAAGCCACCCATAAGGTTATAATGTACTCGATGTGATTACAATAACAATCCGATCCTCCGTAATCACCTCCCTGGACAAGAAAACACCAATGAACAAAACGAAAAAATAACAAATAACAAAACTCTAAACAAAATTCCAGTCTAATTTTCAAAGATACATGACTGTGCGATATTTTTCTTCATAATTTATCTTCATCACCGTTTTTATAAAATCCGTTCTTTTGACTAGTCACTCAAATTTCCAAATAGAGAAAGGTGTTCATGAAAATAAAAATGTAAAAATATACTTGATGAAAATTGCTCAGTTATTAGGCTGATAACTTGGTGACAACTAGATATTCATTTTCATGAAACAAAATTATAAGCCAATGATAAATCAAGGCTGTTACTCCTGATTTGCGTAGAATCAAACCGTTTTATTGAAGCCCTACTGAAAATGTTGATAAAATCTGTTCCCTTATAAAGTAGCAAGTAAACAAGAATAGAGTGTTACCACCAAAATAATAATAAAGACAAAAGAGTTGTTAATGAATTAGTTGCAGGGTTACCTTTGATATCAGAGGAACAATTGTTATTTTTTATTATATGATTAGATGAGCTTTCGTTTGTATTATTTGAGGAGCCCTGAAAGCAAAATGTAAGTCAAGAAAAACTAGTCAAAAAACATGAATTAAAAATCAACAGAAAAAAAAAAAACAGCAGGAAGGGCACAACATTAGAGGTTTAAAAAGGGTAATTTTCACATTACATTGGATTGAAAAGAATAAATTGGTGGTCTCCGTGCATAAGGAAAAAACTCAAAACTCCGCTTCTCTGACAGCTGAATCAATTTCTGTGTTAAGAAAGCCGGATTCAATTTAGCAAGGAAACAAGACTTAAACCTCAAAGATACTGTTACAAGAGAACAAATAACAGTCCAATTTGAAAACAATAAACGTCACCTTTTTCACCCGGCAGATGGGCATTAATGAAAATCATTAATGCCCATCTGCCCAAATGAAGTAGTAGCAGTAAAGTCCACCTGCCCAAACCATGTGTTTGTTATGCTGGTATTTCACAGCAAACGACTGGACTGAGAATCAGGGCTTCGAACCAAACTGAACCCGACCGAAAACCGCTCAGAGCCGCCCAATTTCTAAACTACGAACCGAACCGCAAACTGTTTTGCGGATAATGCCTTGAACCGCAAACCAAACCAAACAGGCTGAACCAGATTTTAACCAATTCGATAATTTTTCAAAAGCGGTTCAAGTTCCAATGAACATTGACTCTAAACAGGACTATTTTCATAAATTGAGAGACACCAATCTACAAGAGAAAACAGCGGCAGGAAAAGGTAATACACAATTGATGATTTTCTGATCTTAAGTACAGAAAACATTGTAAGCCCTTGCTTACAAAGAAGCCCTTGCTTGCTAATAAGAGAAGCTAAAAAATAAACAAGTGAAAAATATGAGAGCATTTTTGATAAAATTTATTTGTTCACTTGGATTTTGATTTTAAGTTGAACCAGTTCAAACCGAACCCAGTGTCTCCGCGAACTTGAACCAAACCACGAACCGATTTTAATTTGAGTTTCCAAATAGTGAACCGTAATGGGTCTGTTGTATACTTTTGCTACAACAATATAGAACCTTAATTCTTATGTAAAATTCGGCGAAAATAACGATGCGCACATTAAAAACGTTCAAAATCCACTCATTAACTCAGGAAATCACTTCAATTTCAAACAGCCCGCGCTACACTAGACACTATTTGCACCGGTATACTACTACATAGACGGAACCACTGTGCATAAGTAAACAACATCGTAACTGCAAAATGATGGAATTTCTTTTTTAATACGTGAAATATAAGCTGCATTTGCTGTCTGGTATTTTCGGTTTATCAAAGATTACAAAATAATATAAGAAATGTACGCATCTAAAACATTCCAATGTTTGTAAGTTCTGTTCATGTTTACAAAAACGAGATGGTTCCATCTGTGTAGTTATAAGTCGGTGATATAGTGTCTAGTGTAGCGCGGGTTGTTTGAAATGGAAGGTATTTTCTGAGTTAACGAGTGGATTTTGAACGTTTATATTGTGCGCATCGTTATTTTCGCCGAATTTTACGTTAGAAACAATGAGTTATATTGATGTAGCAAAAGTATGCAACAGACCCATTGTTGCCAGTTCAAAGCCCTGCTGAGAATACAAGAAGGGAGAAGAAGGAATACAGGTACCTACCAAGGTACCTCAGAGCAACGTAAAAGGACAAGAGGGATGCCGCACCAAGCGAGACAGTCTAAGGAAAGGATTGGTGTGCTCTCGTATTTTATTTCTTTTTTTTTTTTAGATAAAAAAATGGCAATGAATGAGTTTCTCCCGCACCATAGTGCTGAATCTGTCAAAATTACCTATTTGTTCAATGACTGATGAGATATCAAAAAAGAAAACAAAAAGATTAACCGGTGGAAAAACAGTAATTTAAGATACTGAGATCTTTGAGGGTTAAAGTTAAGGGAAAACTTGTTAGTTATCAGATTTCCGCAAACTAAGCATGTCAGAGGTAGCTTGCAAAGGAAGCAGAAAGCCTTGAATACACTTAAAGAGAAAGTGAAATTTGAAAATTTAACAACTTGGTCTTCTGATCAAAATAATAATTCGACAAGAATTGCAGAAACTTTTCCTATAAGAATTCCTTAATCCGCTTATGATTGTCTAAAGTTTCCCTTGATTTCAATGATAACTTCACCTTTGGGATGATCGATCCTTTTACAAGAGAGGTAAAAATAAAATTACAAAGGTCTTAAAACCCTGCAATATTTTCGAACAGTTACCTTTTCATCACCTAATACAGCTCTTGAAAATTTTTTGCCTGTAAAGCTCCTAGATTTTCGGAGCCATTCATTCACCCAATAACGGACATCAAACGGATATCTTTTTAGTTATTAATCCTAGCATGGAGGATTAAATTCATTTCATTGATTATACTTGAACTGATGAATGGGGCAGATGCAAGGGTCTAAAATGTTGTGTTTTTCATAAAGAAAATGGCAGTACTCGATGAGCTGAGAACTTTGGTGCCTTTGGTTTTTCTTAAATGTCCCGGTTTTGAAGATACACACTTGTAAAGTTGTAAAAAATCGTGTGCGTAGTGACGTCACTAAGCGGGATTCCCATTTAAAACAATTTATTTTGGGCCAGAATTTTATCTCTGGAACAATGGGATTTAAGTAGAAACCAAAAGCATCTTTGTTTTCAGTTCATCAAGTACTTTCATTTTCTAAATGAAAAACACAACATTTCAGATTCTTGCAACTGCCCCATTGTATTGTTAAACAGTTCCCTTTTGGGTGGAAAAAATGTTTACACATGTTAAGAACGCGCTTTTGTATTTCCTGCTCACCCGTGTTACGACGGTTACGCGCGCGCAAACGTATCCAGCGCACTCGTGGTGAAAAGGTCAGTTAGTTACTTTGCCTCTCTCGAAAATTTCGCCGGTTTTTTCTCCCGTTATTTTTTCGCTCTCTCGTTCTCGGTTTTAATTTAATAATCTTTACGTTTTTTTTTTCAGTTTAATTTCTCTTCTTTAATATAATTTCTCATCATCGTTACAAGTTTCATCAGTTTCATCATACAAAAGCAACTTCATCATGGGCTCGCACTTCGCAACTTCTCATCTTTAATCACCTCTACAAAAGGTATTTTTTTTCAGTTTATAGTTTTCCATTTATTATTTTATTATTAGTTTTCGTGCTCGAAACACACAACCAATTTGGCGATCTAACTCCATTTAGCTGCTGGAGTCAATGAGTCAGTTGCAAACTTTCCCTACAGCGATAGAGAGAATGTAATCTGGTGTAATTTCACTTCAAAATAACGTTGAGAGCAACAGAAAGTTCAAAAATCCACTCACAAAATCAATAAATGCGTTTAGCAATATTTAAAGATGGCGGTCAAATGAGCAGGCCACAGTGGGGTCGGGGGAGTCCCATCAAATCACAACTTTCTCTGTTGAGAAAAGTGATTCATCTAACAAGGAGAGGATACGAGTTGTGGATCACCGATTTGGTTCAAATTTAAGATACATATAGTTCAGGGAAAATAAACGGACCCATACTTTGCCGTTGGCGCCAATGGGCAGTAGTTTCGTCAAAAAATTTTTTTGAAAATCGGAAAAAAATGGGTAGAAAAATCGTGTTTTTCGAACTAACGCTGATATGCCTGAATTGCGACTCCAACTCACATCTCGGATCGGTGGCCGAGTGGTACCGTTCTCGCTCGCCACACTCGACGTTCCGGGTTCGAATTTCATTCTTGCCGCATACTTTTTGCGCACTCCATTTTTTTTGTTCTATTTCAATCGTTTACACATTTGCTCTCGAATATTCAGTGCATCTTTTTTAGCATAGAATTAACGCAATAAGAACGGAAACTTTTATAATTAAAGGTAGCAGTTTCTAGCATTTTTTCACCTGTCTTTTTTCTCTTCGCCTTGCATAAGGACTTTGACTGACTCTTTTCGAATTGCATATATGCATATGAGGTTAGGACCCCCCCCCCCCCCCCACCCCGACGCGCGCGCGTAAGGGCTACGCAATTAATGCTTAATGAAATGAAAGCACATAAATTACTTTTGTTCTGATTCTATTGAAAGTTTTCGTCCTGATTGCGTTATTATTTATTAATTTATAAGCGCATTTTTTTTTTAAATATACGATCAAATTGACTTTTTTATACTGATGATGTTTTTCACTGTAATAACTGTCATCTCATGCATGTCATACAGGAAATCAGACTTTTCTGGTATAACCAAAGATGCAAACAAGGTGTATTGTAGCACATTTTTTAATAAATAGGTGCACTCAGGACGAAAACTTTCAATAGAATCAGAACAAAAGTAATTTATGTACTTTCATTTCATAAAGCTTTAATTGCGTAGCCCTTACGCGCGCGCATCGGGGGGGGGGGGGGTCCTAACCTCATATGCATGTATGCAATTCGAAAAGAGTCGGACAAAGTCCTTATGCAAGGCGAAGAGAAAAAAAGACAGGTGAAAAAATGCTAGAAACTGCTACCTATAATTATAAAAGTTTCCGTTCTTATTGCGTTAATTCTATGCTAAAAAAGATGCACTGAATATTCGAGAGTAAATGTGTAAACGATTGAAATAGAACAAAAAAAATGGAGTGCGCAAAAAGTATGCGGCAAGAACGAGATTCGAACCCGAGATGCCGAGTGTGGCGAGCTAGAACGGTACCACTCGGCTACCGATCCGAGATGTGTGACGGAGTCGCAATTCAGGCATATCAGCGTTAGTTAGGAAAACACGATTTTTCTACCCATTTTTTTCCGATTTTCAAAAAAAATTTTTGACGAAACTACTGCCCATTGGCGCAAACGGCAAAATATGGGTCCGTTTATTTTCCCTGAACTATATGTATCTTAAATTTGAACCAAATCGGTGATCCACAACTCGTATCCTCTCCTTGTAAGAGAAAGCTGCAATTAGATGGGAGTCTCTCATCGTGAACCCCTCATTTGACCGCTATCTTAGATTCTTCTAAAAACGCTTCTTGTGAGTTCATGAGCGGGTTTTGAAATTTTTTGATGCTTCTAACATGATTTTCATGAGATTTGACCTGAGACCCATTAACCCTTTCCAACCTAGAAATACTTTCAGTTCAGGGCCTAATCTTTGGCCGTCACAGCTGATCTGGGCACAATTTTCTCATATAAAACAATATGCATATCGTGTTTTTATTTTCTACATAAGATTCTATGTTATTCAGGTGTACATTGAAATGTACACCAGGTCTGAAAGAGTTAAAACACTGTATCAACAATTTCGCAACAGACCCATTTGATACCAGTTTGTATGAGTAATAGCAGCTCCAGAGAGACCTATAGAGGAGTCAGAGTGGTAGCAAGGGGAGACCAAAACTGTAATGTTAGTTCACAAAACAAAAAAGCAAATCTCGATAGGCAGAAAAATACCATTCTTGGAACGCGTACGCATACTCGACTGAGAATGTCTGAGATCCTCATCATTCTCTTTGACCTCTTCGTCACTGTCATCATCATCGTTGTCGTCGTTACAGTTGTCAGTAACAACATAAAATTTATAATTCTTAGATAACAGGTATGCAACAATCTACAGCATTCAAGATTTCAAAAAAGTTACTTCAAGCATGAAACGACGCAAAAGCTAAAATTTGAGAAGTTGGAGTGAAGATCCAGCAAATTCTTTAATCTTCATCTTCCTCTGTGGAGCATCACAAAGCCCAAGTCTAAACTTTTTAAGATGGTTCTTCACCACTCTGTAGTGAGATTTGAATCCGCTAAATAGCGCCACCAGTCTCCTTAAGGAGTTTGACTTTGATGGCTCATAATTTCTTCTGAGACCATAAATCAAAAAAATCGAGCCCAGAGAACTCGGACCATTTTTTCTTTTAATTTTTTTACATTAATCCCATAAAAATAGGTTGCGATTTCAAAAGGGGTGGGGACTGGCGAGTTATTAGAAATAGGGCAATTTAAAATTGGGGGCCAGGAGACTTCTTCCCAACTTGGACACTTAGGAATGCACATTAAAAAGAGAGCTTCGGAAGATGAGGGTTAAAGTAATGAGCCCAGCCTCATGCAAGATTTTTTTGAAATTACGATTTGTAGTTTTCAGACCACTCTGAGAGAATGTTATCATCAGCCCAAGAATATCCTATGTGCCATGGTTGCCTTAAATTCAAGCTTACAGTTTACATTTAGCGAGCAAAGTGGCAACTTTTGCCACTGACCAATTCTTACAAGGGGAGTGTCTGGTTTGTCCGCCGCCGGTTTTGATGAAATTTACGCCAAAATGTAGCTTACGTGATGCTGATACACGATTCATCGTCAAACCTCGCCCCCCGGCCCCGCAAATACCCCCTAACATTTTTTGAAATTTGGGATTTTCGGGCAAAAATGGCATGCGCGCATAAGTTCAGGATTTTCCAACCGCCCGTCATCGGAGCTGCGTAGCGCAGTCAACTACGGCGCCACCCTATTGTTTGTGAGGTACACAGATTGAATCCCCGCGCTCGACGACTTGCTATTTACGAACGCCTTTTTAATTTTCCTACCTTTTTAACAATATTTCATAAAGAAGCACGTACACCGAAATAAAAACCAACAAAAATAATTCGAAGAAACAAAGGAAATGACAGGTAAACAAATGTTTAGTTAATCAAGCAACCACATAATGAAGAGAGATACAACTCACCAAATATCTTGCAGACGAGGAAGACATTTTTACAGAACTACACAGGTTTTTGACAAGCCGAAGAAAATTTTTCAATAAACACAAACACAAACATTATTATTATTATTAAAAAGTAATGATAAACCGCATTTGAAATACCTTTTTCCTATTCGCTCTCTTCTTAAAGTTTAAAATCTTAAAGTACAATAACTATAAGTACAATAATTTTGGTTTTTGTTTGTGTTTATTGAAACATTTTCTTCGGCTTGTCAAAAACCTGTGTAGTTCTGTAAAAATGTCTTCCTCGTCTGCAAGATATTTGGTGAGTTGTATCTCTCTTCATTATGCGGTTGCTTGATTAACTAAACATTTGTTTACCAGTCATTTCCTTCGTTTCTTCGAATTGTTTTTGTTGGTTTTTATTTTGGTGTACGTGCTTCTTTATGAAATATTGTTAAAAAGGTAGGAAAACTAAAAAGGCATTCGCAAAAAGTTAATCGTTGAGCGTGGGATTCGATCCGTGTACCCCACAAATGATAGGGTGGCGCCGCAGTTGTCTGTGCTACGCAGCTCCGATGACGGGAGTTCAGAAAATCCTGAACTTAAGCGCGCATGTCATTTTTGCCCGAAAATCCCAAATTTCAAAAAATGTTAGGGGGTATTTGCGGGGCCGAGGGGCAAGGTTTGACGATGAATCATGTATCAGCATCACATAAGCTACATTTTGGCGTAAATTTCATCAAAATCGGCGGCAGACAAACCTGACACTCCCCTTGTTAGTTTGAGGATTTTAATACATTTCTGCATGTTGGTTACTTACTTTCATGGCTATGAGTACTATGACAAAGTAGCCATCTTTTTTGACTTTCGAAGTCGTTCACATGGTATCTTATGCAGCACTGTGAGCCTCTGTGAGCAATTATCCTTCACTTGCGCAGAAGCATGTGGCTCTGAGGCTCGAAATTCACTGAATTCAATTTTTTTGACAAGTTGTACTTGAAAACAATCTTGTCAACAAACTTTGACCGGAAAAAACCTGGAAATTGGATCTTTTTCCCATTTCACAACCGTCCACAGTTGTCCATTAGACTCAAAGTAAAGATTCTGTGAACCGCAAACAGATAAAAGCTACAAATGGGCCATTTGTAGCTTTTATCTGTTTGCGGTTCTGTGATGGATCCAGGAGGAGGGGGGAGGCACATGAGCACATGTACCCCCTCCTCTCAGACGCCTCAAATTTTGCCTTTTTTCACCAGACAGTTGCCTAAAATTACTTCATGCAATGCCTCAAATTACAAATTTTATAGGCGTACCCTCTCCCCTCCCTCCAGAAACACCTTTTGGATCCGCCTCTGACACAACATGTTCTGCACAGTGCAACACGGTTGGAAGCAGGGCAGCAGCTATATTGCCATTTAATGGTAGATCTACCATTTAATGGTTGAGACTGCACCTGGGCTTCTAAGTGGATGTATTGCTTATTTACTGACCACCTGGTGCAAAAACCTACCTTATCTATTGAAGTACGTAACAAACTATGATTCACTATTTAAAATCCAACTGCACAAAATTTCGTTACCGTCATTAATTTTCCTTTGTTACTCAGAAACAGATAATTTACGTCAACATTTAACTCTTAAATTTCAATATTCTAATTATGGCAGCTGTCAACAGTTTTTGTGCTTGATATAATCGACATGAAAGGTGACTACAAATGAAAACTAATTCCTTTTTTTTTTCATCACACGAGAATTACAGTCTGGGACAAAAAGAGTTTCAAAGGAGAGATTTTTGCTTAGGTAGGCCACCTAAGTTCCACTTTCTTTTCATTTCTTTCTTTTCATTCTATTTTTTTCTTTTTTCTTTTCATGTTATACACTAACACTTAAAATAATACTCACATTGAAGTATTTATGCCACAGAACGAAGCCGAAAACACAAATTATGGAGAAAACAAACATGATGAGAAGCCAAAGAACTATGTTGACTAGTTGAGTCCGTCCGAATAATTCTTTTCCATTTTTTATGCAGAGCAGCGCCTCTGTTATCATGACTGCTCCGTATACCCAACACTGTGTGCCAAGTCGCTTACATTTGGAATCGGTGACAAAACTATAATACTGCCTGGAAAAAAATAAAAACACGAAAAGAGGTTAACTATGTAAAGTAAGAGATGTGCAGTTTATGGGTGCCTACTTATTTGAATGATGTTATGGCCCATATGGGTAATTTCACGGTAACAGGACTTGCCACGGACACCAAAGAATGTCATAGAAATTGCATCATAAAAATGTTTAAAACTACCAAATTAATGATATTTCTGTTAACTCTTTCATGCACGCATTTTGGGATTCACCGTTTTTTTTTTCCTTTTTTTTTTTTTTATCTTTTCAGACCATTCAAAAGAGGACAATTTTCTAAGAATTTTGATGGGTCACACAATTTTTTGCAAAATATCTATTCCAATACCATTGAATTCCATGTTACATAAGATGGGTAAAAAAAGTACCACTTCCCGTGGAAGGGTTAAAGGTGTTCCTTTCAGCAAATTCTACAATAAATCCTACAAATTTTACTTTTGACTCCTCAAAAGCAGTATGATTTCAAACCTTTTTGACAGAAATGTTCATGCTTTTGGTAGCTTTAATCGTTTTAATGATGCAATTTGTATGACAGTTATCGGCATCAGTGAAGAGTCCTGTCACCATGGAATTATCTTTATGACATAACTGTAAGAGTTAATTACAGTAGTTCACAATTTTCTGTCACACATTAATTTTTTAATGGAGGAAATGCATACATATATTAAGAGTCATTCAATCACAGCTGTCTCACCCGCAACATTTTAAAGCTACAAATTTGTCACTTTTCAATGAGGCGGTGCCCGAGGGGTAAAGAATGTATGACACCTTACTCTCCCATTACTTAAAAATAAAAAAAAAAAAAAATGGAAGTTTTGCGTTGAAAAATAAGGTTTTACAATGTTGCGGGAGAGACATTTAGGATGGATTATACTCTTAAATGTTTTCCTATCATTCCTCACATTGAAAGTAGAATAATGCATCCAGGTAAACACTTCTTTATTCTCCATTGGAAATTTGAAATCTAGAGAGGAGATCATAAATCATTAGAACTAAATTTACGCCTTTTTGCCAAAACACCAACAAATGGGTGCACAAATCACCAAAATGGAATACAGTGCCTTTGTCTTCGGGTGAAATTTACGAGAAAAACAGAGATAAAAAAAAGGAGTTTTTTATTACATGATGAAAAAGATACAAATACAAGGGTGGATTTTAAAGTAGGTTTCCCTATTTTCTCGGTGACTATCAATGCTAGAAAAAAAAAAAAACCCAGCGATGAACCGTATGTATGTACTTTAAGCTTTCTAACGAGCTATAGTTTTTTCTAATTTGGCTTACGGGATGCAGAGATATTGTGGATTTTCCACACTTGTCTCACCTTCAAACGTGTCCACCTTTTTACGCGCTACAGAAGCAGCGAGTTTCAGCAGGCGATGCGCTTATATCCAGATCAGATATCTCAGTAACACCTAAGTGCATGTTGTTTACCGAATAGACTACTCTTCTACTGATAAAATGATCCAAATTGTATCGATCTTCATACTTTCGGTCAGAACTGATTGTGAGAGTGCAATCATTATGGATTGAAGCTAGTTCAACAGCTTGCGTCAAAACCTGGTTCAGAGTGTGGGGAGAGAATTTTACGACGGCTGCATACAGAAATTGTTGCATTGGTATGAAAAATGCAAGAGTCTGGCGGGTAACTGCGTCGAAAAATGAGATGGGATGCCTTATAAAAATATTATAACTTGTTCCAATAAAATAATAGCTCTGTTTTACTTTTTCGAAGTCTTAAACTCATGTTTTCTGTGAAGCTTCGCAGCGTGTGAAAAGGTTGACACGTTTGAAGGAGAGATGGGTGTGGAAAATCCACGGTATCTCTGCGAATCATTAACCAAATTTGAAAAACTATAGCTCGTTAGAAAGCTGAGAGTACGTTCTAACATTGGGTTCGTTTTTTTTCTAACATTGGTAGTTTCTGAGAAAAATAATAGGTAAACTTACTTTTAAAATCCACCCTTGTATTTAATATTTTATTAATAAGACATTATTGAGTTACCACAGTAACTCAAGTTACCTCAGTAACTCAGTGCCTCAAATCAACGGTTGGACCCCTAAGGGATTGACACTATGGGCTTATAGGCACTGGCACCAGCTGAATTTTCATGAAATTGATTTAAAAAGTATTGATACAAGAGTTCTCCGTGAAAAAATTGTAAGAGGCCGAAAAAATTTTATAATAGGTTTTCTCCGAGCGCAACGCTCTCGTGATTGTTGCCTGTGTTATGCAAATGGCTTGACTTAGAAACTTGGCTTCAAACACTAATACATCTGGCTTTCTCTTGCCTGCCCAGCAATCCACTCATGCGTTTATCCATCCTAATATGGAAAAATGAAGTTGACAAGAACAGAGGGAGTAGTATACTGATGAATGGGTGGATGCGCAAGCAAGAGGAAACAGATATATTATTACATGCAAAGCCAAGTATCCAAACCGAGCCATTTGAAAAGCAGGCAACATACCTGCAAGCATGGCGCACTGAGAAAAGTGTTCTGACTTTAGATGCAAATCACTCAAAAATCTGTCATTGACACTTTTTTAATCCCACACAATTTTCTCTCAGGATACACTTAGACAAAATAAATTTCAATTTCATATAAATTCTCTAAAAATCAGCATCTATAAGCCAAGTACAGAGTTCTTTGTGAGATTTCTCTTCCAAGAGAAACTACGGTTAGCAGAAATCAGTCTGAAATAAATTTTTCTGCAACTAGAAGAAAAAGGAAAAATTTTCAGGAGCTCATGCAAAATTAAAAACTATCGAGTCTCCTACCAGGAAGTAGAAGATTGAGTCACACAATTTTTGCTCTGACAGGTTATTTTGGTTGTCTTGAGATCTAACTTCTCTTACGGCTTTAATATAGCCTCATGCACTATTCTGAGTTTGCAGCTCCGAAAACACTTTAGACAAGCAACAAAGCATGCATTCTTTACAGAGGGAGGAAATGGGTACAATACCTTGCTGATGGAGCAACCATTAGACCCAAAAACGCAAGTCTAGTTAGAACTAAAGGATGAGAAGGAGGCATCTCAAAGATATGTTTGAGGAAAAATGTATTCAATTCAGATAACTGCCAGAAAACGACCATTTGGCAAACAGCAAAGAACCGCATGTACGTACAGTTTGGATCCAACCATCGAACATGAGTCCAACTTCCTGGAGTGAATTGCAATACTGCTCGTTTCAATTTTCCCCCAGTTGAATGAATATCTTTGATGCTGACCCACTTATATTCACGCATTTCAAGACATTTGCAAATTTTCAATCCAATCCAGATACCAAGGCCGTTACAGAGCAAAATGTCTAAAATTAAGGCATCCCACCAGCACTCAATAAAATTAGGCAACAAGTGAGCAAAGGCAACCTGAAACAAAATGGTTTGAAGGTAAGTTACTGATACCAACTGTCTTCAGGTTTCAAAGAATGCGAATCACCAAACAAATGGGGCTCTTGCAAACTTTTGCTATAGGGGATTGAATATGTAGTTGATTCTTGCATAAAAACCTGTAAAAATGATGATGAGTACACTAAAAAATCATGTAATTCACTCTCAGAATCGGGCTTAATGGCAGAGAGACGCAGGTATCATGATAGATTCCAGTCTAAATTGAGACATATCTCAGTGTTTCCTTAGAGAAAGTGACGTAATAGACAGGAATCTCCCATGATACCTGCGTTGAACGGCCATTACGAACTTGCCGTTACAGCAGTTATGTGAGTTTATTACTGAATTTTAGACTTTCTTTGAGTGATTTTCGCTGGTTTTTACATCACATTGGACTAATCATTTGCTCACAGCAAAAGTTTGCAAGAGCCCCATTAGTGATCTTTTTTAACTTAAAGAAAGAAAAGCAAAAACAAATTTGCTCACAGCAAAAGTTTGCAAGAGCCCCATTAGTGATCCTTTTTAACTTAAAGAAAGAAAAGCAAAAATAATTAAGTATTGAAGAAGGGTGAGAAACAAAAACCTGACCACTAACCTGACCACTGCTCCAATAACAATTGACAAGTGCCTCTGAGAGCTCAGAGGCAATAGTTCACAACCCTTTTTACTAACCAAGATCTATAGTATCGTTCGCACTCTTTGTTTGATATTCTCACCAACAGAAGAAAATTAATGCTGTTAGAGGTCAGTTGATCTACTAAAAAAATTATTACGTCCACTGACCCATTCACTGAAATTTTCATTCTATGGCGGTTACTTGGCAACAGCGCTTATATGCTTGCTCTTTTCCTTCGACGAGCAATGCATTGATGGTAATGATTGAAAACAAGTATACCTCCGTTACTTCCCACATGATGCTCATCGCCCATAAGATACCCCAGTGCCGAACCAGAACAGCTTTCAGGGCCCAACCGAAGAAATGACCAACAGCAAACACATCAAGATGGTTCCAAATTTTTTCCGCTGTGATATCTGAGCAATTGACTCCATATTCCTGAAATACAGATCAAGTTAAATCAATGATTAGTTGTGAGTTTGATCAAAATGAGAAGCCAAGAGGTTGAAAGATGGCAAAGAAATTCAAAACAATGGGTGAACAGCAGAGTTTTTCTTTTTTACGCACAGTAAAATAATATTTAGAATTTTAACTGTCATGATTTTAATGTTCTTAAATCTCTCTTTTCTGTAAATTTTAAATATTGTATTAGAGTTGAACCACTGTTATCAAAGGGCACGTTTTGCCACTGCTCTTTTCAAACACAATAAAACTGAGCAAAATATGTGAAAAAGTTAATTATTTTTAACAAGAGCAGTCGCCAGTAGTTTCAAAAAGGATATTTTTTTTGAAAAGTTTGGAGGATAAATAATTGATTCTTCTGAATCGCAATTTATAATTGAGGCTGTTTCCAGAAAAAGGGCCCATGGGCCTACAGGCCCTTTTTCGGGAACCGGGCTAAAATGCATCTTAGGTTTATGGAGAATAACCCTACGAAGCTTCAACTTAATCTGACATCTCTGTGAGAAAATAGAAAAATTTCCGGAAAAAGGGCCCATACATAAGCCAATTACGTACTATGCGAAAAATACACTATCTTTTGAAATGTAAATGGACGTCCAAAAAAGTGATATGTATTTCTAGCCGTTGATGTTGGTTCAAAATCTGTTTTTCATTAATTTCATTCGTTTAAATTGACCAAATACAGCGTTGCCAGATTCCATGCAACGCCACTGACTTTATTTCTTACCCAATTTTGAAGAAAGTCGATAAAAAAATTGAGAACACCCGGACGATCCCAAAATAAGCACATTTATTTGTTGTTCCATATGCACATGCCCGAAAAATACAAAAATTTGGATTGCAAAGTGTTGCTCACTATGGCCAAAACTATCCACATTTTTTTTGTTCTCATTTTGGAACAAGCGGATTGATTGTTTGCCTGAACTGACGGCACTGAAAATGGTCATATTGTATCATCTTTTTCACGTGTGATACGTGCATTTTCCCCAAATTAGAATGAATGAAAATGTATTTTGTGCAAAACTCACGAGAAATCAAAGCCTGCAAACTGTGCCACATACAGGAATCGCAGAGGCCAAGGAAAAAAATCGTACACGCTCTTCTTCCATCGATGCTTCATGGAAATAGCATGAGGCTATCAAATTACTTCGAGACGGTTCAAAAATAGCCTAACAATGACTTACTTTACATTTTTTCAGCATCAAACAGACATTCCTAACAAAATATTTGTAAATTTTCTCCATGAATACCCAAGATATCATTGATGTCCGGAAAAAGGGCCCATAATCCACTTTCATAAAAGCAGCACAAAATCATAATTTTTTTTAAAAAATTTAAAACCAACGGTGGTATATTTTTAAGTTAATATATGAGTCTTTAAACCGCACAAACCGATTTGCTGCAGGATGAATCAAAATCTTAAAACACATTTTTCTCGAATTGACGATTTGGAGCATGGGCCCTCTTTCCGGAAACGGCCTCAATTTCAATCATCCGCATCCAAACTTACGTCTGGCAACATCGTTCAAATCAAAATTGTTGAAGGGGGGGGGGCATATTTTGGATCAACCACGGTCAATATTAGGGAAAGGGTGGGGTCAATAGTAACCAAGAAAACAAAGGAAGTGAATACAACAAAGATTGCCAGTTAAGTTGAACCAGGTTTCTTGACTAAGGTGAGCTTCAGACTCCTAGGAGATCACTGGAAGTACAGTCAGCAAATTTAAGAACGTTCATTGATTCCTTAAATTTTGGCTTAAGTAGGCCACCAGAAATGCTTATTTTATTGTGATAAGAATTATGTGGATTGCCTATCAGAAACAAAATCTAAGGAACTGACTGCCATTCTTTAATTCGGGGGGGGGGGGGGTCAGGACCTTCCCCACACTTGACACTAAAATTTGCCGTAAAAAAAAGGTAATTTTTTGCATTATCAGGGAAATTTTACCAAACATGTTATCTTTAGACCCCCTCCCCCCCTCGAAAAATTCCTAGCTTTGCCACTGATTCTTCCTGTTCAATGGGGCAGTTAGTTGCAAAGGTCTGAATTGTTGTGTTTTTTGTAAAGAAAATGAAAGTACTTGATGGGCTGAGAACAAAGGTGCCTTTGGTTTTTAATTAAGTCCCATTGTTCCGGAGATTGGACTTTGGCCCAAAACACATTGTTTTAAATGGGAATTCCGTGTAGTGAAGTCACTACGCCCACGATTTTTTACAACTTTACATGTGTGTATCTCCAAAACCGGGACACTTAGGAAAAAACCAAAGGCACCATTGTTCTCAGCTCATCAAGTACTATTGTTCTCAGCTCATCAAGTACTATCATTTTCTTCATAAAAAACAAAACATTTTAGACCCTTGCAACTGCCCCATTGTTCACATTTCAAAAATTAGTGGAAAAAAACAATGTTAAAGAGTGATGGAAAAGAAATAATTGCATTAAAATAAAGGACACTATATAATAATAATTACCTTATCCATGTCGATGTGAAAATCCTTTAGTTTGGGATCGAGCCATAAGAATATACCTTTCGTTGTTTTGTAATTTTGAAAGAGGAGAAATAGCAGACACAGAAGGTACATGACACTCAGACCGAAAATGATTCTCCAAACTGCTGGATGCGGTCTTGTGAAAGGTCCATTGGGGAACGCAAGAACGGAAATAATCAAGAAAAAAAATAAGACACACCAAAAGCCACTCCAAATATTGTCATCCACATTCTGTTCATCCCTGAAATCAAGCAGAATTAAGGGTGGAAAAATCAAAGTGAGTATGTAGAACTGTAGTTAATAAGGAGAAATAATCAAACATGTTGGTATCCGTATTGTTTAAAATGAGAAACAGCAAATTATATTTTTCAATTCAAGTGATGATTTTCTCCCAAACAAATGGTTGTACACTAATTCATCATACCCGAACTGTTTGTTAGGTACAACAATGGATGAAGGCGATGCAGCACCTGAGCCTTAGGATTCGTACCTTTCTCGCAAGAGGGCAATTTAGAGAGAGTAACTCAACGGTAAGAGACAACAATAAACAACGCTTTTGATGGGTTAGAAGTGGTTTTGTCAACTCTGGCATTTGATGTACCCCGAAAAGTTCTGAACTTCAAATCTTCACCCCTAACCATAGAGAGTTCCTGCATTATCATGCTCAGACAAATAGCGGTGCCTGCTTCCGAAATGCATCAAAACGCACCAGGGAGTGATTGAGTAGCGCAGAATTTGGACTCATTGCTAATCAACCGCTCAGTGTTAGGCTTCGGTATGGATGGTTCAGTTCATTTTTTTCTACGTCAGATCTCAATTGCAATTTGAAATGAAACTCAATTTAGTTGCATGCAAGAACTTTTGAATACATCTTCAATTTCTTCAGAGTTCCCTTCCTCATTGTTATTTTTTAACAAAAGAACAGCTTTTCTGAAGGTGAAAACTTTGATTTCAGATAAAATGACCAAGAGCTTGCTTTAGTATCTACAAGGAACGCATAATATCATTTGATGTATATGCTTTCTGTAAGTACCTTAGCTTTAACGAAGGTATCCATAAGCTACGTTCCACCACTGATAACCATAAATTCCCAACTCTCGTGAGTCAACCTTCATTCAAAGTGCTATAACAAAGAAGCGTATAGATCTAGACCCGCACTGGGTTTA
This sequence comes from Trialeurodes vaporariorum, assembly GCA_011764245.1. Classification (NCBI taxonomy): domain Eukaryota; kingdom Metazoa; phylum Arthropoda; class Insecta; order Hemiptera; family Aleyrodidae; genus Trialeurodes; species Trialeurodes vaporariorum. Next base: position 3,084,940 of record VMOF01000001.1, read on the forward strand.
AGTAAGAAAAAGCTAGGCAGAGCAGTTCAACGTACGATAAACAACAAGTCATGTACACAATGACTGACTCAAGATTTGCTAGGTCATTGAGACCGTAACGGTGATTGAAAATTTCAAAACGCCCGATACTAACTTCAAATCTTCAATTGTAGATTGAAATATTTTAAGAAAGACAGTATACAGAGAAGGTTCTTACCGAATAAAAGATGAATAGATAACAGCAGTGATAGAGACTGCCAACAAAGTGATAGTGTGAGGTTTGTAGAAAATGTCTAAACAAATATCATCAACAGGTCTTTCATTGATAACGTTGAAACTGTCAAGCTGTTCTTTTCGACGGCCCATTTTCACAGTTAAAGCGTAAAGGCATTACATTCACTGTAAAATTTCGCTGAATTAACCCGTCAAGGTTACAGAGGTTGGGCTTATTACTATGCAATAATTCGAGACTAAGAGTTGCACTTTTAGGGGAAAGCAAAAAGTTCGGAAACTGACTGGAAGTGACAAATCGATGCCTGGATTATCAATACCCAAGATAACACACGGTGAACGATTGGAAATGATAAGAGTTGACTATGATAACGAAATGATACGACCATGCCGATTTTGCTCTCAACCGCAAGGTTGCGAAAAAAGGCAGGAGGTGAACATTTGAAAATTTAAAATTTTTAGGTTATAAAAAACTCGTTGTCCATCGGTCAAAAAATATCTGACCGGGCGACGCTGAAAAGATTACAGAATCAAAGCTGCTCAGCGGGTCAGGGGTCAGCGCTGTCGCATGTCGAAGGAAAAGTTGATAACTAAAGTAGAGCAGAGCGCGCTTTTTAAGTGCGCGCTCGTAAGTTTCAGTTCCGGCACTTTTCCCATTTTGACTTGTTTGCGAAAAAATTGTTTTCTACGATGTAGCCCGATTCATTGATGGGCTATTTCACGGTCAAGTCAATGCCGGTCAAGTGCTCAAATCACTTCAAGTGAAAAAATAAAATTAACACACGGAGTTTAAAATGTAACTCTTCTGATATTAATTGCTATATTTTCAGAATTATAAATGTCGTGCTGGAGCTAATCTCTATCAATAAACTTTTAGAAAGGGGTTTATTCAAAATCGGCATTTTTCGCCTCTACTGCTTGTTTTTGACGAAACTTTGGGTATCGATTGGGTTTACCGGATCCCCAAATTTTCGCTACCTACAAATAATTTTTAGAGGGGGCGTGCAGGGTCGGACTGGCCAGGGCCGCTAGGCCGCGATCGCGGCCTAAAGTTTCGCTTTTTGAGGCCCAAGGGGGCCCACGAATGGATAAAAATTGGGAAAAAAAAAAGGAATGAAAAAAAAGGGTAATGTATCAAAGAAGGGCAGTAAATAGATTTCTCTAAAGGAAAAACCCTTTTAAGCTAATTATAAGATTGCTTAATATGAGGATTGAAAATACATCAAGACTGGCCAAGTCCACTCTAGTCAAAGATGCGGAAACCCACATTTGGAAAATCTGGGGGCCCCGAACGTTTAAAAAAAGGGGGATTTCGAATGGATGAAATCGGGGCCCCAATCGGATGAAAAAAGGGGCCCCCCGGGCGGGTCAGAATGGGGCCCCAAAACGGTTTTTAAAAAAGGGAAAAAAATAAGTTTTTTCCCCGCGGGCCCCGCGTCCCCTTTTTTAAAAAGCTAAAAAATTTTCTCTGGAAAAGTTGTGCGAGTGCGAAAAAGGGTGCGAATCAGTTCGTTTTTCAAGGGTGGGAGAGAGAAGCGAGATTTTGTCATCCTTTTCTAAATGCTACGGCGGCGAGCATAAAAGATTTTGTACGCGTGTGAGCGAGAAACGTGTTCTCTGGGCAATTTTTTTTTTTTTAAAATTTTATCGAGCGATTTGACGTTACCGTGGCGATTGTGATCATATGTTTATTGCGCGGAAGGACCAACGACCTCTATATAAGACCGGCGAACGAATACGAACCAGCGTAACCCGCAAGAAGGAAAGTTAGGTTAGAATAGAGGTGCTTGGCCGGATAGGAGCACCTCTGTTTACACGTATTTTTATGAAGATGTTCTCTTCCGTTTTTCGCTTCTGAAACTCCTAATTTTACACGGATTTTGCTTTTTTTGGTCTTAATAGAAGGAGGATAGCTTGGGCTTTGACCTCCGCCCTACCGGGTTCGGTAACATTTTTTCGAAAATATATGGAAAATATAAGTCGTCGAAGTGGACACCCGTTGGTATGCTCTGAAGACGCTTGCAAATCACGTTCGCCTGTTTACGACGATTCAATCTGTCTACAAATCGGCTTTTAGTCATTTTTTGAGTCTACTCCTTCACTCCCAGTCCTTTTAGTGCTAGATTCTTCAAAATTCGAAAAGTTTTAGTAGCTGAGGAGGTAATTTTTCTATACTGTGTAGTGTGTACCAGTAAACCCTCCTGTGTTAGAGTTCGTAAATACTTAACTTGAGTTCGTAATTTCTGTACATTTCCCTTCTGGATGATTTTTCATTCCTAATATTGTTATCGATACCCGCCCGCCGTTAACTCAGGATGTCGGATCGAGCCGACCACTGAAAGGGTTCTGGATAGTCATCATCAATTTTGTGAAATACTCATCATGTCAGGAGTGATTCCCTCTTATTCCTTTGTTTAGTCGCAGCATAATTCAGCCTTGAAACAGGATTCATCGTAAAATTCCTCTCTTTGCACCATCCGTGGTTTTTGCGCATTCTTCGGAATCTTAAAAGTGAGCTTGGAGGGGGAGGCTGAGAGAATGGCCTATAAGATTTGGGTCAAGATTTCTACGAACAGCACCTAGAGACTAATTCAGTTAAGTTCATAAAGTCGTATCGGAAAGTATTAGATGGCAGTTATATGAGGGGCCCTGCTTCTTCATCACACATTTTAGCATTTTTAGCTGCTGAGACTCGGACTGCTGTGAACCGCAGTCGCTTACGGGAACACTTTGGGAAACGGACCGAACCGCCATAAGACGCAATGAGTGCGAGTGAGAGACCTCAAAACGCGAGAGGTCTCTCTCTCGCACTCGCAGTCGCTTACGGGAAGAATTTGGGAAATGGACGGAACCGCCAAAGGACGCAATGAGTGCGAGTGAGAAACCGTAAAACGCGAGAGGTCTCTCTCTCGCACTCGCAGTCGCTTACGGGAATGATTTGGGAAACGGACCGAACCGCCATAAGACGTGATGAGTGCGAGAGAGAAACGCGAGAGGTCCCTCTCTCGCACTCGCAGTAGCTTACGGGAAGAATTTGGGAAATGGACGGAACCGCCAAAGGACGCAATGAGTGCGAGAGCGAAAACTTGAAACGCGAGAGGTCTCTCTCTCGCACTCGCAGTCGCTTACGGGAATAATTTGGAAACAGACCGAACCGCCATAAGAAGCAATGAGTGCAAGAGAGAAACCTTGGGAGAGAGACCTCTCGCATTTCAAGGTTTCCCTCTCGCACTCATTGCGCCTTATTGCGATTCGTTTCGTAACCCAAATTATTCCCGTAAGCAACTGCGATAGCGAAAGAGAGACCTCTCGCGTTTTAAGGTTTCTCTCTCGCACTCATTGCGTCTTATGGCGGTTCGGTCCGTTTCCCAACGTGTTCCCGTAAGCGACTGCGAGTGCGAGAGAGAGACCTTTCGTGTTTCAAGGTTTCTCTCTCGCACTCATTGCGTCTTATGGCGGTTCAGTCCGTTTCTAAATGTGTTCCCGTAAGCATCTGCGAGTGCGAGAGAGAGACCTCTCGCGTTTCAAGGTTTCTCTCTCGCACTCATTGCGTCCTTTGGCGGTTCCGTTCATTTCCCAAATTCTTCCCGTAAGCGACTGCGAGTGCGAGAGAGAGAGAGACTCTTCGCGTTTCAAGGTTTCTCTCTCTCGCACTCATTGCGTCTTATGCCGGTTCGGTCCGTTTCCCAAATTTTTCGCGTAAGCGACCGCGAGTGCGAGAGAGAGACTCTTCGCGTTTCAAGGTTTCCCCTTCGCACTCATTGCGGCTTATGGCGGTTCGGTCCATTTCCCAAAGTGTTCCTGTAAGCGACTGCGAGTGCGAGAGAGAGACCTCTCGCGTTTCAAGGTTTCTCTCCCGCACTCATTGCGTCTTATGGTGGTTTGGTCCGTTTCCAAATTATTCCCGTAAGCGACTGCGAGTGCGAGAGAGAGACCCGCGTTTCAAGGTTTCTCTCTCGCACTCATTGCGTCTTATGGCGGTTCGGTCCGTTTCCCAATATATTCCCGTAAGCGACTGCGAGTGCGAGAGAGAGAGACTCTTCGCGTTTCAAGGTTTCTCTCTCGCACTCATTGCGTCTTATTGCGATTCGGTTCGTTTCCCAAATTATTCCCGTAAGCAACTGCGAGTGCGAAAGAGAGACCTCTTGCGTTTTAAGGTTTCTCTCTCGCACTCATTGCGTCTTATGGCGGTTCGGTCCGTTTCCCAAAGTGTTCCCGTAAGCGACTGCGAGTGCGAGAGAGAGACCTTTCGCGTTTCAAGGTTTCTCTCTCGCACTCATTGCGTCTTATGGCGGTTCGGTCCGTTTCCAAATTATTCCCGTAAGCGACTGCGAGTGCGAGAGAGAGACCTCTCGCGTTTCAAGGTTTCTCTCTCGCACTCATTGCGTCTCATGGCGATTCGGTCCGTTTCCCAAAGTGTTCCCGTAAGCGACTGCGAGTGCGAGAGAGAGACCTTTCGCGTTTCAAGGTTTCTCTCTCGCACTCATTGCGTCTTATGGCGGTTTGGTCCGTTTCCCAATGTGTTCCCGTAAACATCTGCGAGTGCGAGAGAGAGACCTCTCGCGTTTTACGGTTTCTCACTCGCACTCATTGCGTCCTTTGGCGGTTCCGTCCATTTCCCAAATTCTTCCCGTAAGCAACTGCGAGTGCGAGAGAGAGACCTCTTGCGTTTTAAGGTTTCTCTCTCGCACTCATTGCGTCTTATGGCGGTTCGGTCCGTTTCCCAAATCATTCCCGTAAGCGACTGCGAGTGCGAGAGAGGACCTTTCGCGTTTCAAGGTTTCTCTCTCGCACTCATTGCGTCTTATGGCGGTTCGGTCCGTTTCCCAAATTCTTCCCGTAAGCGACTGCGAGTGCGAGAGAGAGACCTCTTGCGTTTCAAGGTTTCTCTCTCGCACTCATTGCGTCTTATGGTGGTTCGGTCCGTTTCCCAAAGTGTTCCCGTAAGCGACTGCGAGTGCGAGAGAGAGACCTCTCGCGTTTCAAGGTTTCTCTCTCGCACTCATTGCGTCTTATGGTGGTTCGGTCCGTTTCCCAAAGTGTTCCTGTAAGCGACTGCGAGTGCGAGAGAGAGACCTCTCGCGTTTCAAGGTTTCTCTCTCGCACTCATTGCGTCTTATGGCGGTTCGGTCCGTTTCCCAATATATTCCCGTAAGCGACTGCGAGTGCGAGAGAGAGACCTCTTGCGTTTTAAGGTTTCTCTCTCGCACTCATTGCGTCTTTTGGCGGTTCGGTCCGTTTCCCAAAGTGTTCCCGTAAGCGACTGCGAGTGCGAGAGAGAGACCTTTCGCGTTTCAAGGTTTCTCTCTCGCACTCATTGCGTCTTATGGTGGTTTGGTCCGTTTCCAAATTATTCTCGTAAGCGACTGCGAGTGCGAGAGAGAGACCTCTCGCGTTTCTCTCTCGCACTCATTGCGTCTTATGGCGGTTCGGTCCGTTTCCCAAATCATTCCCGTAAGCGATTGCGAGTGCGAGAGAGAGACCTTTCGCGTTTCAAGGTTTCTCTCTCGCACTCATTGCGTCTTATGGCGGTTCGGTCCGTTTCCCAATGTGTTCCCGTAACCATCTGCGAGTGCGAGAGAGAGACCTCTCGCGTTTTACGGTTACTCACTCGCACTCATTGCGTCCTTTGGCGGTTCCGTCCATTTCCCAAATTCTTCCCGTAAGCGACTGCGGTTCACAGCAGTCCGAGTCTCAGCAGCTAAAAATGCTATAATGTGTGATGAAAAAACAGGGCCCCTCATATAACTGCCATCTAATACTTTCCGATACGACTTCATGAACTTAACTGAATGAGCCTCTAGGTGCTGTTCGTAGAAATCTTGACCCAAATTTTATAGGCCATTCTCTCAGCCTCCCCCTCCAAGCTCACTTTTAAGATTCCGTAGAATGCGCAAAAACCACGGATGGTTCAAAGAGAGGAATTTTACGATGAATCCTGATTCAAGGCTGAATTATGCTGCGACTAAACAAAGGAATAAGAGGAGATCACTCCTGACATGATGAGTACTTCACAAAATTGATGATGACTAACCAGAACCCTTTCAGTGGTCGGCTCGATCCGACATCCTGAGTTAACGGCGATCGGGTATCGATAACAATATTAGGAATGAAAAATCATCCAGAAGGGAAATGTACAGAAATTACGAACTCAAGTTAAGTAACTACGAACTCTAACACAGGAGGGTTTACTGGTACACACTACACAGTACTTATAGAAAAATTACCTCCTCAGCCACTAAAACTTTACGGATTTTGAAGAATGTAGCACTAAAAGGACTGAGAGTGAAGGAGTAGACTCAAAAAATGACTAAAAGCCGATTTGTAGACAGATTGAATCGTCGTAAACAGGCGAACGTGATTTGCAAGATCTTCAGAGCATACCAACGGGTGTCCACTGCAACGACTTATATTTTCCATATATTTTCGAAAAAACGTTACCGGACCCGGTAGGGCGGAGGTCAAAGCCCAAGCTATCCTCCTTCTATTAAGACCAAGAAAAGCAAAATCCGTGTAAAATTAGGAGTTTTAGAAGCGAAAAACGGAAGAGAACATCTTCATAAAAATACGTGTAAACAGAGGTGCTCCTATCCGGCCAAGCACCTCTATTCTAACCTAACTTTCTTTCTTGCGGGTAACGCTGGTTCGTATTCGTTCGCCGGTCTAATATAGAGGTCGTTGGGAAGGACACATTCGGGTATAGAAGCATTTTAATAGCGACTCCAATGAAGTCACTTCGTATGATATCGATGTATAGCTTCGACTTTTTAGGTGCTGTCGCGTAGCAAAGCACCTTATGCTATCGTCGCTGTCCGTACGGGTGTATGTGACGCTCGACGCTCTCAGTTTGTGCACGCGAAAAGTGGTAGTAAATATCAATCGATTTTCACGAAACTTTGCAGAAACGTTTGTCACTACCTTAGGATGCACTGCCAAAAATTTGGAAAGATTTGGTCCAGAAATTTGAAAGTTATTGAGGTTTTAGTTTTTACGTTTCATCAGTTTGTCGAGTTCAGTCCTTCGGTGAGTTTGGCGTGCAACGCGATCTCGGCGTTGCACGGCTTCCCCACTCCCGACTGTCCATCCCCACTCCTCGACTCACTGACTCACCGACCATCCTTCCCCCTTCCTCACTCCTCGCTTTGCTCACTCTCCAACTCTTCGTTCTTCTTCCAACTTCTAGCGGGCTGATTGAGGTGGGCCCATCAAATCCGCGCATCCCTCACCATTCCAACATGTGAAACCGAATCAATCAGTATCTAAATTTGATGGTTTCTCGCAACCAGTAATTCGGTTCCATTGCAGAGAATCTTCTGGCGTGATACTATTTGAAAAATTTTCCGGACTCGAACATCACTATACCATAGTTAATTAATTTGATTAGAGGATTAAAAAATCAATAAAAATGGAAATTAGATTCCAAAACTAGACAAATAGATTAATAAAATGAAAGTAAAAACCTAAAGTTCAAACCAAGATGATAGGAAAAGAAATTGGAAAAGCGAGCAAACAAACAAACAAACAAACAAACAAACGAAGAAGCAAAACTAAAAACAAAATTGAGAAAAACTTTCCCATCAGATGCTGTCGCGCCGAAAATTGAAAACAAAACAAACAAAGAAACCCCATAAAAATCAAACAAACAAACTATAGTTTGTTATAAATAAAAAAAATGAATAATAATAAAAACCAGAAACCAAAAAACCCACAAATCTAAAAAGCAAACGCACAAAACAAACAAAGAAAACCTATAAAAATCAAACAAACAAACAAACAAACCGACAAATTAAATAAAAAACATACAAGCATAAAAATTAAAACAAATGAAGAAGCAAACAAACAAACAAAGCAAAAAAAAAAAAAAAAAACAAAGCAAATAGAAAATAAAAAAACAAACAACAAACAAACAAAAACTTGTGAAAAAACTTTCTCATCAGGTGCTGTCGCTCCTAAAATTGATAAAAGAAAAAAAAATAACAAAACAAACAAAAAACCAAACAAAGATAAATAAATCGGATCAGGTGCTGTCGGATTATTTCAAAAGCTAGCAAATAAAAGGAAAGAGGAAAAGTTTAAAAAGATAAATAAATTAGATCAGGTGCTGTCGGTTTGTTTTGATTGTCCAAGATGCAAGTCAAAGATGAGCGACAGTCTGGGGACCAATAAATAATATTACGTTTTACATGTGGAAGATGATGTAGAAACGGAATGGTAAGGTTTATTGGTCCCCAGACTGTCGCTCATCTTTGACTTGCATCTTGAACTTTCAATTTTTCAAAACAAACCGACAGCACCTGATCTAATTTATTTATCTTTTTAAACTTTTTCCTCTTTCCTTTTATTTGCTAGCTTTTGAAATAATCCGACAGCACCTGATCCGATTTATTTATCTTTGTTTGGTTTTTTGTTTGTTTTGTTATTTGTTTTTCTTTTATCAATTTTAGGAGCGACAGCACCTGATGAGAAAGTTTTTTCACAAGTTTTTGTTTGTTTGTTGTTTGTTTTTTTATTTTTTATCACATGATTTTACGTAGATGTAAACAATGGGACAGTCACAGTGCTGCTAGATGTGTTGTAAAATATTCAGGCACTTGAAACTTAATGTAAAATGTGTATATTTTATGTCAAATCTGGTAGCACTGTACAGTCATTGATTGATGGCTCGACGAGGTTGCTGTACAACTTCGCGAAGTAGAGCTTCGATACTTATCATATGTATTAAACGCAGATTTATAGAATAGTACAATCAACTAGAGATGACTTTGTTGAGATCGGTGCGTTGAATTGCTATCTCGATTGTAACCCAGCGAATTGGGGCTAGGTTTCGAGAATTTTTAAAGAAACCAAACTATTAGTGATGATGAGTTGAGACGATGGTTATTCTTCTCTTATCAATAATATGCTCTCGAATATTACTGAGTAATGAAAATAATTGGTTTCCTGTTGAAAATGTGTTGTTTACTTTGAATGTTTAAGTGATTTATCTAAGAATACTACCAACGGGTGCAACGGACCCAGAATATTGTTACACATCCTCTTTCAAAGTTGGCGATTTGAGCTGTTTCGTATTAGTTCGCATCTCGGTGAGGTTATGATGTTTTTATAAGGTCTGTTTTTTCAAATTTAAAAAAAAAAAAAAAAAAAAAATCGTTAGATTTCTTGGGTATTTTTGTAGTTTTTAACGATTCATTTGATTGTATACACCTGTTATTTTTTAATCTGTGGAGTCAAAGTGTGTCAAATTAAATGAAGGCATTTTTTTTTCTTTTTCGAAATAGACTGATTTAGTGCTGACTTGGTGATGAGCGTTCCAAAGAAAGACAAACTGTCTCTCTTGGTCTCACGTAACCCCCGCATGTTCTGATATCTCACTCTAATTTCAAAAAACTTATGGAGAGACATCTTTTGAGCATTGAGCATCAATTGTCAAAAAGCGCTGAAAGAATGACCCCAAATAATAGGGGTTGTAAATGACCTCACGTCCAAAAAGCTTAAAAAATTAAAATGTTAAATGAAGTTTGCTTGAATTTCCGAGCCAACCTATTTTAACAAATTATTGTCGTTAATAAAGGGCTGTTTGAAAAAGGCATACTTTTCCCGCGCGAAGTTTCTTTTAATCTTTTCCATTTTTATACAGATTTTTGATTTACCTACTAAAACGCAATGTCTTATTGTCATGTCAGTTCAACGAAAGGTTATCGTAGGTGTGCGATCTCGGTCATGCGTATTTGTTTGCTTACCCCGAACTTCTCATTTTATTGTGAAAGCATGGTTTTTCACTCTCGCTATCTCTTTCTCTCCTTCCCTTCTTTTCTCTGTACTGTTCTAAATCGTATAATCCACATGCGCTAATACGGTGCATCCAAATGCGCCGATTCTAAGGGTTTCGGCGGCTCCATGAGCGCCAAAAAAAATTGAAGGTTTTGGATCGGGCCCTCTTGAGAACGACCACCCCTAAAATGGTTAAGTTTCATGCAAGGGGGTGGGAGGGGACGGGGGGTTATGCTATTTATGATTTTATGCCCCTTCCAAATGATGACTCCTGTTTTCTAAACATTTGGTGTACATGAGAAAATACCACTTTAGTATTGCAGGAATAATAGAGTAAGTTTTTAGTTTTCGTCCTTTGGAGCAGGATTAGATGGGCGAATAGCAAACGGAGTTAGGGAGTGGATATCAAGTCAAAGTCTTAGCTCGAATAAACAAAATCACGCGCAAGACGCGAAACGGAACGCTTGGCCGCGAAGCGGCCACCGGCCTCTAGTTATGTCTTAGTTATGTATTTTTTAAAAACAAGTTTTCCTCTTTTCCTTCTTTTCAAAATCAAAACTTGCTAAAATGTTACATCTATCTCAGAAATATTTACTCGGTTCTCTCACAAATGAAACCCTAAAAAACTCATTAAAATTGGGTTTTTAGGACGTAAAATTTTCAACATTTTCCGGGGAGGGCCCCCGGACCCCCCGTCAACACCTGGGGGTATTCCATACCCCCCAGACCCCTCGGTAAGTGAGACACGTGAAAACAAATGGTGTCACTTTACCCCCCCCCCCCCCCCCCCCCCAAGAATAAATATCTAACTCCACCACCGAAGATAATAAGTTACTTTATCCTGGACTAGAAGCCACAGCCGAGCATATATGCTCTTTCTGATATTTAGGTGGGTTTAAAAAGGACCAAGAGAAGCCCACTGCGATCTGGATCCTTTAATAAGTATACGTAACAACTAAAAAATAAGAAACAGAGAATTTGAATTCCACCACCGAAGATAATAAGTTACTTTATCCTGGACTAGAAGCCACAGCCGAGCATATATGCTCTTTCTGATATTTAGGTGGGTTTAAAAAGGACCAAGAGAAGCCCACTGCGATCTGGATCCTTTAATAAGTATACGTAACAACTAAAAAATAAGAAACAGAGAATTTGAATTATCAGTTGAAAAATAGCGTAAAAACTGTTTCGTTTTTAGTTAATTTTTAAAAAATGGTCTGAGGGGGGCCCAAAAATGGAGGGAGGGCCCCCAAATTGACCGAGCGGCCCAACATTTAGAGAGCCAGTCCGACCCTGGGGGCGTGGGGTCAAAGTTGAAACCTTTTAACTCCCTGACGAGTAAAGTTTTTGAAACGTGGTTTGCACGAAAAAACGGGGCGAAAAATGCCTTTCTTTCATGAATCATTTCGACCATAAACTTACAATTTGAGATTATTTTATTTTTGGGCCCAAAATTTTTCCCCACTTTTGAAAAGAAAAAACGCATTATCCGATTTTGATCTCTATGAAGTATGTTTTTTTCTACACAGAATTTGCAACAGTTTCATCCAAACCGCATGTCGGGGAAACTTTTCGTTTCTACTTTTCGTTTCTGACGTGTCAGAAATCGCTGTTTCGGCGCGGGCGTTCTCAGCGATAATGACGAGACTTTTAAAAAGTATTTCTCCATAACTAATGAACAAATGTCGATGAAAATTGCTCCGCGACGGTTTGTAAAGTTGTAAAATTCAATTCTGCTATCAGTTTTAGAGAATTTTGAAATCCAAGATGGCTACCGAGCAGATAGGGTGGCAACCATTTTGGATTTCAACATTCTCTAAAACTGCTAGTAGATTTGAATTTTACGACCTAAAAATCAGCCTCGAAGCAATTTTCATCGTTTTTTTTTTTATTAGATAAATTGAAAATTTGGGGGAGGGGGAAAGAGACCGGCCCGAAAAATCCTCGACTTGAATAATACCCACTTACTGACTTACCTCATTTAAAAATGAAAACGATGGGCACAAACCGGAAGTTGATTCGATAATCCTGCACCGAATGACAGCCGGTCAAAGTTTTTTGCCCTTGGTACCGTTCTAGAATTCATCCCTTTATTGTCTCGATGCAGAAAAGATTATGAATAGCAGCACTTTCCAATGTACATAGATATACAGTATCACAGGGTAATGTAACCTTTTTTGCACGGATGCAGTAAATGGTTGAATTCTAGAACGCTACCATTATATGACCGCATACAGGGTTTTTGTCAAGACCAACATGTTTCTCTCCTTATTACCTTTCGATCTATGTACGACTCGACCCCCACAGCCATTTGACTTTTTTAAGCTACAGGCCCCCAAACTCAAAACAATGTTGGGAGATGGGGCCCCATTTTATATTTGCAAAGTGATAAAGTGTGATACGTCGTTAAGACGTTCTGCTGATTCAGAAGACAAGAGTCTCATTTGTTTAAAAAAAAAAAAAAACAAAAAACAAAACAAAAACAAGTTGCGATTTCAAACACTCTGGTGTTACAACACATTTTTAAAAACCCGAACCGCGGCGGCTCACATGGAAACCCTGATTCCTCCACGCAATGGATCATGCAACAGGATATCACAACGGCCCATCAACCTATCAGAGAAACATAATTCTTCAAGGGGAGGTCACATCTGAGCCGCTTCCATCATCTTTGAAATTCTTTAAGAAGTTAGCCCTAAGGGTGTTTATTAACGTATCATAGTCATATCCTCCGAGAGGGCCTCAAAAGTTCAAAGATGCTCGCGAAAGCTCGAGAGGCATATAATGGATGAACGTACCACCCCTCCTCACCCCTACCCCTAATCCTACTCCTCCAACCCCATATCCTCATCTCCCACTCTCCCCTCTCTTTCTCAGGTCATCTGAATGCATATGCTTGTTGAATTTTGAACTTGCCGATATTTTCACAAAAACACCTCGTAAGTCCATTCAACGTAGAGAACCCGAAGTGGTCTCATTTTATCGCTCTTTGCATTAGCTTTCTGAAAAAAAACGGCAAGTTGTTATCTCAACTCATTCAAAAGTTAAACGGGGGGCACCATGGGGGGAGGGAGGGGTCGAACTCCCCAAAAAAGTGTCATTCAAAATAATGAAGGGGGGGAGGGGTTGGACTACAAACAAACAAATTTGAAATAATGAATATTGGTAAAAACTGCAACATTTCATCTCAACTCGTTCAAAAGTTAGACGGGGTGGCGCACTGGAGGGGGGGGGGGGGTTGAACTCCTCCCAAAAAAGTTCAACCAAAATAATGAAGATTAACTCAAACAGTAACATTTTATCTGAAGCCGTTCAAAAGTTAGGCGGGGGGCACCCCCGTTTTTGGGTGGGGGGGGGGGGGAGAAAAAAAATCGTGCGAAATAAGAATATTTCTCAAAACTGTAACTTTTTATCTTGACTCGTTCAAAATTTAGGCGGGGGGGGGTGGCACCCCCCTTTTTGGGTGGGGTAGGGGGGCGTAGGACTAAAAACAAACAAAAAGTCATTTGAAATAATAAATATTGGTAAAAACTGCAACTCGTTCAAAAGTTAGACGGGGGTGGGTGTCGGGGGGCCCGGGCGGCGGCGCACTATGGTCTACGAGAGCTATCTAGCTAGACAAAAGTCGATTTTTGGAGGTCGGAAAAACGGAAATCTGACAACGTAGTGTGATTCCCCATATCTTAGTGCATCTGTATCTCAAATTTTTCCGACCGATCATGTTTGGTAAGGTTGCAACATGCGTTTAAAGCAACGCGCGCAAGATGTGTTTGTATACTTTTAGGTGATATTGGTTTCTAGCCATTGCGACCCCCAGACAAAAAGTACGATTTTTACTAAGTTACTTTATTTTTTGTTCAAAATTAGAACTTGTTGGTTCTTCCTAATAATAAGCTGAATACATTCATCTATATATATTTCATTTAAGTCAATATTTTGGAGTTTTTAGAGACTGTATAAGGTCGGAACCAATTTTACTCAAAATTGACGAGAATTTTAGGCTTTAAGGCCACCTACGTTTTTTCGCCCACGGATGCCCACGTTTAGAGTGGCAAGAAAATGTTCCTAAGACCTCTGGGAACACGTTTTTCAATATGCGAATGTCGCCTTTTGTCGCCCAAAAAAGTTACGAAATTTTTCCCTTGGAAAACTGAGCGGATAATGGGGGATTTTGCCGTTGACGCGGACGAGCAATCTTCTATCATCAAGACTGTAAAAAACTAATAAATGTGAAAACCTTTTGGGAATCGTCAAATTTTACACTGCATAGCTTCTCAGTGATCTTGAAACTTCCGAATCAATAAAAATATTGAGTGGGGAACACCCCCCCCCTACTGCCATCAACTAGCCGAACCTCCACATTAAAATATTGGCATCTTATACAGAGGGCAGATTGGGCAAAAGTAACGCACAACCTCCCTGAACATTTTTTCCTGAGTCATTCTTGAGAATCGGTTTCCGCCAATTTTTTTCATTCAGGGGGCTAATCTGTTGGGCTATGTTGGGTGCCCCTCTCATTTTAGGGGTGTGAGAGGGGGTCAGGGGGGGCTAAATCGAATAATTCAAAGAGAGACCCCATGTTTTTTTGCATATTTAGAAAGAGCATAAAATTCTAAACATTTTGGCACAGACCAAAGTTCGATATATTTTGTCGTATTCGATATATCGAAGTTCAAAGTTCGATATCCACCCATTTTCCAAAATTCGTTCCTCCCCTTTAAATGGACCAAATTTAATAAACTTTGGGTGCAATATGCTCTACTAAGCAAGCGCTGTAAGGAAAAAAATACGACAGTTCCCAAAAATTTGCCCAAAATTAATTTCTGGGCCCTCAAATATTGCTCGATTTTAAAAAAAAAAATGGAATACCCAATTTTTTCGAAAAAAACGGTCAAAATGGAGGAAAACGGAATGAAAATCTCATAATCTATAGCACTGATGGCTTAGAAATGAGAAAAATAACCAATTGCCAATTTTCACCACCGTAACTGCATTAGGGGACTTTTGTCTAGCTAGCTGGCTCGCGTAGACCATAGTGCGGCGCGGATCGAGCGGTCGGGTTAGTTCACGATATTTATATTTTCTCTCTCTTTTTTCCTCTTTTTCTCTTACGATCGGCGTCTCCACGTTTGTGTTACTTTTTTGCAGCAATTAAAATCAGAATTTCTTTGTTTAATCAAAATGCATTCAATTACAATTAACAGAAATGGGAGAAAGGCTGTAAGCCTTCCGATGTTCCGGTTACATGACAGGGATTTCGTATTTGTCAAGTGATAGAGTTTAGGAGAATAAGGTAAAGAAAACTAAAGAGAAATAGAAAGAGAAGCAGAATGAAAGAGACAGAGTGAGAGGGAGAGAGAGAGAGAAAGAGAGAGAGAGGAGAGAGAGAGAGAGAGAGAGAGAGAGAGAGAGAGAGAGAGAGAGAGAGAGAGAGAGAGAGAGAGAGAGAGGGAGAGAGAGAGAGAGAGAGAGAGCGAGAGAGAGAGAGAGAGAGAGAGAGAGAGAGAGAGAGAGAGAGAGAGAGAGAGAGAGAGAGAGAGAGAAAAGAGGAGAGAGAGAGAGAGAGAGAGAGAGACCGTTTTACGAAAAAGGTCTTTCGATCGCACTCATTGCGTCTTATTATGGTGGTTCAGTCCGTTTTCCGAGTTGTTCCCGTAAGTGAACACGAGTGCGAGAGAGAGAGACCGTCTTACGAAAAAGGTCTCTCACTTGCACTCATTCCGTCTTATGGTGGTTCGGTCCGTTTCCCGAGTAGTTCCCGTAAGCGAACACGAGTACGAGAGAGACCGTTTTACGGAAAAGGTCTCTCACTCGCACTCATTGCGTCTTATGGCGGTTTGGTGCGTTTTCCGAGTTGTTCCCGAAAGCGAACTCAAGTGCGAGAGAGAGACCGTTTTATGAAAAAGGTCTTTCACTCGCACTCATCGCGTCTTATGGCGGTTCGGTCCGTTTTCCGAATCGTCCCCGTAAGTGAACTCGAGTGCGAGAGAGAGAGACCGTCTTATACGAAAAAGGTCTCTCACTCGCACTCATTGCGTCTTAGGGTGGTTCGGTCCGTTTTCCGAGTTGTTCCCGTAAGCGAACACGAGTGCGAGAGAGAGACCGCTTTACGAAAAAGGTCTCTCACTCGCACTCATCGCGTCTTATGGCGGTTCGGTCCGTTTTCCGAGTCGTTCCCGTAAGAGAACTCGAGTGCGAGTGCGAGAGAGAGAGACCGTCTTACGAAAAAGGTCTCTCACTCGCACTCATTGCGTCTTATGGCGGTTCGGTCCGTTTTCCGAGTCGTTCCCGTAAGTGAACTCAAGTGCGAGAGAGAGAGACCGCGTCTTCCGAAAAAGGTCTCTCACTCGCACTCATTGCGTCTTATGGTGGTTCGGTCCGTTTTCCGAGTTGTTCCCGTAAGCGAACACGAGTGCGAGAGAGATACCGTTTAACGAAAAAGCTCTTTCACTCTAAGTTTGTGAAAAGAGAATATGGTTACTTTAAGTCTGATTTGCATGAAAATTGGTAATGGAAGGTATTTTTGGTCGAGGAATCTGATTCTGCATTCAGATTTTTGGTATTATAAAACTTGATGAGATAAAATCAATTTGTTACTGGGTGCAACAGAGTGAGTCTCCCTTTCT
Source organism: Trialeurodes vaporariorum (assembly GCA_011764245.1). Classification (NCBI taxonomy): domain Eukaryota; kingdom Metazoa; phylum Arthropoda; class Insecta; order Hemiptera; family Aleyrodidae; genus Trialeurodes; species Trialeurodes vaporariorum. The sequence continues at coordinate 3,101,547 of VMOF01000001.1, forward strand.
TCAAATTTTGAACGGTCGCGGAACTTGAAGTTTGATCGGTCTTTGAATCTATATAATGTCACGGAAATCAAATTATCCACATGGAACATTTTACCAGGGATGTTACCTGTTTTCCAAACACATTTAAAAAAAGAGTACTAAAGTGCCGTATTTGTTGTTTAGGTAGTGCCTTTTTTATCATACTGCATACCAAATAAAAGCTTCTTTAACTTATTGTAAGTGCGGCGGTGTCAATTGTAAAGTGTCTCAATGTTTAGTTCAAAAAAACACATTTATTTCCTTATATAGACATTATTCATTTAAATTTTATAAGCGGATACAAAGAAATACGGCCAAGGTATGCAATACGCAATGCACGGTCTACAATATTCAACTCATGTATTAGGTGCGTGTTGCATATATTGCATATCCTGGCCAGTTTTCTTTTCCCCCGCTATAGTACGATCCCTACATAGGTGAAATATATCCACAGGTGTATCATATGTGTCAGAATAAATATACTGTATACAGTTTCTACAATACACACTTGATTAAAATAAAATAAGATATAGGATTGATTTTTATTTAGTATTGTCCTTTTTTTTAAGTCCGTGTTGTCTAAATACTATATTTCTAATTCTTTATCTATATGGAAAAGTCAGTTTTGAGCTCTAAATGGGGGTAAATAATGGAGCTGTTGCGAACTTTTGCTACAGGCTTAATAATAGTTCATTATGAGGTAATACCCTGTAAAAATAACGATTAGCGCACTAAGAAATCACGAAATCCACTCCTAAACTCACAATATGCTTTTAAATGCCAGACCGTAATGGCGGCCGAGGCCGCGGTTTTCTCATGACAATTGTATGCTTCTTCTTCTTCTTGCGTGGTGTTGCGAGAACACCTCGTGTAGATGGCGCTGATTGAAGATAGGGAACCCCAATGAAAACCGCGGCCCCGGCCGCCATTACGGTCTCGCGTTTAAAAGCATTTTGTGAGTTTAGGAGTGGATTTCGTGATTTTTTAGAGCGCTATTCGTTACCTACTTTTACTGGGTATTACCCCATCATCAACTATTCATTAGCCTGTAGCAAAAGTTTGCAACAGCTCCATTTGTAAACATCCTGGACGTTTTAAACCGTCAACATAGCCATGTTCCAGTTTTGTGAAACTTGAGAAAGTCAAAACCTAGACTGGAAGTTGAGACATACTTAGCAACTGTATGTTCCACATCATGATATTTGCGAGTTATAACAAAAATTTTACCGGACAGCACTAAAAAATTAATGGCCACCAACAAAGTTCCTTTCATCCGTAAGCTATTTACTGGTCATCAACAAAACTTGTTTGGCCACGAACAAACTTTTGTTGGTGCCAATACTTCTTGTGACCTATCATCAAAAATTCTGTTGACTGCCAGCAAAATTTTTACTTGTCGGTCACAAGAAGTATTGGCACCAAAAAAACTCTGTGGGCGCCAATGCTTCTTATGTCCGACCATCAAAAATTCTGTTGGCTGCCAGCACAATTTTTACTGATCGGTCACAAAAAGTATTGGCACCAACAAAATTTTGTTGACCACCAACAAAATTCTACTGGCACCAACAGAATTTTACTGGCAGTCAGTAAAATTCTGTTGGTGCCAGTAAAATTTTGTTGGTGGTCAACGAAAAATTTTTACTAGGGAAGCCCCGCATAACGATGGAGACGGATGAAAGGAGCCAATGAGTCAAGGGCTGTCGTAATCTCAGTTGACTGAAGTAAGAAGAGGAGAGGATGATGGGGTTACCTGCACGATCGAGTTGCGCAGTTGCAAACTCATTTGATTTAATGCATTCAATCTGATTACGATCTGATCCTCCGTAATCACCCCTCAGCCCTCCTTTAGCTTTATCGTCCTTTTGACGTATGTATATTGGTTGCATCAATGATAAATTCAATTTTCTCAGCCTCTCACAAGGGGAGGTCACGATGTGTCCGGCGCCGATCGTAATTTAATTTGCATGAAAATGTAGCTTAGGTCCGTCTGATTGGGGATTGAGAATTATTTTCGGCAAATGGGCACATGGGAAGGCAAAAAAAATTTCAAAGTTTTGCAAAATTCTGCGAAATTTGAAGTGTGCGCAATATGTATCGGATTTTCGGGATGCCTCACCATCAGCTCGTGCAGCCAACTGGTCAGGTGCTCGACCGGCAGCACTGAGGTCACGCGTTCGAACCTTGTGTCGGAAGTTATTTTTTTGCACTTCCCTTTATAGTTGCTCTGAACCTTATTGCAATGATTGTGAATCATTGTCATTTTTTTGATTGCATTTTAATTTAATCTTCCTGTCAATAATCAGCTAAACATCTGAATGTTGCATTAAATATTTCTGCAAAGCAGTGAGCGGCCTGCAAAAGTACGTTCGGTCAAAAGTCCCACTTTTTTTTGTTTTACTGTAAGAGCTTCTTATTGTTCAAAACTTTCGCTCGGAAAGTACTCGTGTATGGTGAAATAACTCGGTGATGATTGAGACCGTCTCCAACAGACGGTCCCGTAAAATATGCTGTGCGCAGGTGCGCTCTTTTCAAGTTATTGGCCTCATGATGACGCCAAGATTACTTTGAAAGTACAAACTGCATGTTAATAATTAGAGAGAAAGATAAAATTAAGATGCAATAAAAAAAATGACAATGATTCACAATCATTGCACTAACAAGGGGAAGGCAAAGGTGGGCCCGCTCCAAATGGAACGGGACTTGCGCGAAAACATGGTCCTTGGGGTCCTAATGAAGGGACTTATTGCACTTTTTGTGAATGGGCCCCTGAATTTGCAAAATTTTAATTTTAAAATGAGCCCCAGGGACGGCGGATAGTTATTTAGCCGAGAATCAGATCCCTACTCACAACCGAAGTCGTGGCGCAACGACAGCGTAGTGGACTCCGGTTTGCATGGTCCCGGGTTCGATTCATGCTGGCAGCACCAATTTTTTCACGACAGTTGTGCTCATCTTTCTTTGCCATATTTTTATGTTTCTTTCTTGTTGCTTGTTTGCTATTTGGTTTTGTTTTTTTTTTGTTTTTTATTTTTATTTTTTTTTAATACTGTTTGAATCGAATTAATCCACATCTTTTCGTGCTGTATACGCAGTTACCTACTTCACTGTGCTTGTATGTAAAAGTTAAGAAAATAGTAGAAAATCGAAAAGACGAATGGAAATTGATCAACGAATTTTTTTTTTTTTCGTCTGTTTTTTCAAGTGCTGTTGTTCTTCTTTTCCAATATTTTCTTAACTTTTATATGAAAGCACAGTGTATTACCTGATGCATGCAGGATGAAAAGAGGCGGAATAATTCGATTCAAACGGTCTTAAAAAAAAAAACAAAACAAAACGCAAAACAAAACTAAAATACAAACAAGCAACAAGAAAGAAATATAAAAACATGGCAAAGAAATATGAGCACAACTGTCGTGAAAAAATTAACGCCGCCAGCATGAATCGAACTCGGGACCATGCAAACCGGAGTCCACTACGCTGTCATTGCGCCACGATTTCGGTTGAGAGGGTGCGTCTGATTCTCGGCTACATAACTATCCGCCGTCCCTGGGGCTCATTTTAAAATTAAAATTTTGCAAATTCAGGGGCCCATTCACAAAAAGTGCTGTAAGTCCCTTCATTAGGACCCCAAGGACTATGTTTTCGCGCAAGTCCCGTTCCATTTGGAGCGGGCCCACCTTTGCCTTCCCCTTGTAAGGATCAGAACAACTATAAAGGGAAGTGCAAACAAGTGCTATCTACGCGAGGTTCGAACGCACGACCTCAGTGTCGTCGGTCGAGCACTTTACCAGTAGGCTACACGTGCTGTTGGTGAGTCGACCCGAAAATCCGATAAATATATCGCACACTTCAAATTTCGCAGAATTTTGCAAACTTTTGAATTTGTTTTTTTGCCTTCCCATGTGCCCATTTGCCAAAAATGATTCTCGATCCTCAATTAGACGGGCCTAAGCTACATTTTCATGCAAATTTCATTAAGATCTGCGTCGGACACATCGTGACCTCCCCTTGTCAGTTTCCAAACCTGATTTAAGAGAAATCTTTACACAATGCATTGCTTGTCAGGTACCGATTGCTTTGCTTCAATATTTTCCTCTCTTATCTTGTATTTTATGTTCAAATTCTCGAGTCTATTCTGTTAGAAGTTCAAAAAGTTCATCTATGGCAAATGCCTAATAGATTCTTTGTAAATTTTCTGCAAAATCTCTCTTTATTATTGTAAGTTACCAGTGTATGCACCTTTTCACAGAGGTAGTACTGTACATTTCTGTTATGTAATGTTTTGCCATTCAATTTTTTTCTATCTTTAAGTGTCACACAAATACGTGATGAATTTGTGTAGGTTTGCATGTGTTCTTTGTTTCCCTTTGTTTTCTAATCGCAAGAAAATAAAAAATAAAAAAATAAATTTATTGTGTTTTGATGTAAACTTTTTGTTCATGATTTTTGATTATCCTGTTTTTGATCGGTCGAATGATCGCTTGTTCTTCCTTGAATTCAAAGATTCTTTTTTTGGATGCCTGTGATGATCCTTTTGGATCTAGAACCTCTTTATTTGAGTCAAGGGAAGAGTATAGTCAAACCCAAATCAACTGAGGCTTGACGCTCCTCGGCTGCCCTCCCCTACCACAACGGACTGAATAGACTGTTTTAGTAGAGCGATATATCGTATCGATTGCCGTCCGAGGGCCTCTGGTTCCAAACAAACTCTGGTTCAATGTAATTTCCCCATAAGCGAACTTTTGAACGGAAATTTAGGGTATTAAATCAAACAACAAATGCGACCTTTTTGCGATTATGAATTCTACGTCCTCGAAAATGCTTAATTTCGCCTGGTTCCACCCGTAAAACTGCCAAAATCAAAAAGATATTGCAGATTAAACAATGCGTTTGGAGGTTGGAATCACCCAAATGTTATTGTTGTTGTTGTGGAATTGGCGGGATTTCTGGCGATTCTAACCTACAAATGCAACATTTAATCTGTAATATCTTATTGCTTTCGGCAGTTTTAGTCAAGGAACCAGGCATAATTAAGCATTTTCAAGAACGTAGAATTCATAATCGCAAAAAGGTCGCATTTATTGTTTGATTTAATACCCTAAATTTCCGTTCAAAAGTTCGCTTATGGGGAAATTACATTGAACCAGAGTTTGTTTGGAACCAGAGGCCCTCGGACGGCAATCGATACGATATATCGCTCTACTAAAACAGTCTATAACGAACTCGCCAGCCAACAGGTACCGGCATCTAGAGTCCCTTGATGGAAATATTGTATAGGGAGTACCGACACGAGCTCAACGAGTTGTGATTGGTCGTAGGTTTTAGGCTCTCACGGAGTCGAGCAGGAGTCGACGACATCGAAGGCTCCACACGAAAGGAGTCGATTCGTACAGGAACGCATGGGAACGGACCGGAATGCCGGCAAATCATCCAGTCCACCACTGGTCCACTGTCGAACTTAACCTTCGAATGCGTTCACGCGGTTGACAAAATCGACTCCTGTCAAAATGCATAAAGCGTCGTGTCGGTACTCCCTATACAATATTTCCATCAAGGGACTCTACCGGCATCAGGCCTTTCTCCTCTTTCATCATCTCTTGGCGCTCTATTCAAAACCCTGTAGCTGCGTGTTGCGTGCGGAGCCTCAAGTAGAATGAGAACTGGGTAGGGTGTACGACGCACCGTTTAGCAGGGTGCATACTGGAGAGGGTAAAAATTAGTGCTTGAGAGTGAGAGGAAAAGGAGCATCAAGCCCCAGTTAATTTGAGTTTGACCATAGTATAATGCGAGTCTCTTAGCGTCTCTTAAGTCTCAATGGTAAAGATTAAAGCGGGCTTGAGCCACTTCATTAGAGTTGTTTAGTATAAGCTGCAATATGAGAATGAACTTAAAATAGAAGAAGAAACTGCACCTCATTTGGCGCTATCAATACCTATTTTATCCCTTATTTTTTAACTTGAGTTTGGGACTTGAGAACAGACGGAGCTCAAAGCAGTTTGCCAATTTTTTATTTGACTCAGGGTTCTCAAAGAGAAATGAAAAATTATTTTGAGTTTAAATACCAATTTATTTTTACAAGAATTTTTACTATTTACACCTAGACAGCGGTAGAAAATTGACACACACAACCATGGGGAAACCAGAACACATCTGTATAAATTTGGTTTCCATCGTCACTCAATGCGACAAGCCGTTTTTGAACATACTTTTGCTCACATCTCGATGAGTATCCATTGGGCAGGGAACAAAAATTATTACATTGAGATGACCTGAAATAAAAGAAGAAGTAAATTTAAATCAAAGTCTCTGGGAGGGAATCAGGAGATATCACAAAATAATTTGTATTAGTTCCTAAACTTATCTTAAACTTAAAAATAGTAGGTACTAATTCATTGGCGTAACTAAGGGATGCATCTCTCGTTTAAGGCTGTGCCTCGAAATTTTGAAGATAGCATCCCTAAAGGGCAAAATTGTTATAAAAATTTGGAGGGCTCCAAAACCAAGCTTTGACTAAAATTGCGGCAAAGCCATGTTGGTTTTTGAAATGTGCTTGATGTTAAGAGTATTTAAGACTTCCAAAACCAAGCTTTGACTAAAATTGCGGCAAAGCCATGTTGGTTTTTGAAATGTGCTTGATGCTAATTTTAAGAGTATTTAAGACTTCTAGTTTTTTAAATTCTGACTTTTCAAATGGAATTTTTGATGTTTTGAAAATGGATCGAAATCGAACTTTGACCTTCGATTTATTGATAACGAAGAACGATATCGACCTCCGGTTTGCGCTGAAGTCTTGGAATTTTTTGCTGTTTTAAATACGCAATCACGATTAATTTTGCACCGAAAAAATTACTAATAAATACGACACGACTGAAGAGACGCGATTGCTCACTCAATGTTTACATTCCTGATATGCTGATCGCCGCCATTTTTGGTTAGCCTCAGCTCTCTCATAAGGAGCATTGATTGGGAATACTCCGGTCTTATAGTATACTCTAGTCCATGGAGCTCAAAAAAGTAAACAGTTCACATTATTGGCAAGATAGCATATCGACTCTTTTGGTCTCCACGATTCGCTGCTAGACGGCATCGTCTTATGGACGAAAAAAAAAAACATCACCTTGTGGCCCATAAATAGAGGCACCTTTTTTTCGCGGCCGCGATAAGTCGCGACAAAACGCAAAATCCGCGGACTTCCGCGAAAACACGAAATGTCCCGCGAAATCGGCTAATATCTTCGCGATTTCGCATATTGACGAAATTTTTGCAATATTACGAGTTTGTGAGCTGACGAAATTCGCGATTACGCGAATTTAAAAAAACCGGTGACACGTGTCTTTCAATCTCAATCGGACTCATTACACAGTTGCATTGAACAGTTGAATTTAACAATAGAAAGAGCAGGGTTAAAACCCTAGTCTTGGAGAAGGTTTTCACCAAAAAAATTGCGCTGAAAAAAATTTCAAGCCCACTTTTCCGTCTGTGTCCGCTGGATACCTTTTTTTCTCCTGAATAACCTCTTGAGAACACGTAAAACCTGTCGTTTATTGTGCCATTGGTGTAAAAAAAAAAAAAAAAAAAAAAAAAAAAAAAAAATTGTTGGGTCGCTGAAAAAAAGCTGAATTTATCGAAATTCAACTTGACGATAAAAAGGTGCCTCTAGTTATAAATCAATAGCCAACCAGAACTCATCGAGCTCGTGTTGGTAAGTGCGTAGCTGCGTGCGATGATGAGTGTCCGTTTCTATCAAGGGACTCTGGAGCTAGCTCCTTCAATTTCCGGGGTAGGCAAAATAATAACCATCGTGCAGGAATTGTAACGAGTGGATTCCAAATCCGAACTTACCGCCACTCCAAACCGTGGAGTAGGGGGATGACACCTCCGACGCCCGCCCTGGTGGCGGTTGCCGGAGGTCTCATCCTCCTACACACACACACTTTCTATATAGTTTAACTTTCGTTCTCGTAAGCCGTAGGCGTTCTCTTTCTCTTCTATCTTTAATGTGAGTATAGTTTTGGGTTCCACCCCCTTCTGGGGTGGAGTTATTGTTTAAATGTCTTATTAGGAGTTATAGCTGTGGTGGCCGGTGGCCACATATTAATACTTTACTTGTGTCGTTTGTGTTTTCAATAATCATAATCTCTACGGGACAGATACCGGTCTTGTCTCGTTAGGCAGGGCCGGTGTCTGTCCAGCAACCCTTCAAATAGCAAACCGCTATAGAATAGTTAACTATTCAAAACTATTGAGGGGGTAATCGTTCATTATGCACTATGCAGCTTATAATATTCATCGTAGGTATGATTCGAAGTATGGAGGGGAAAACGTTGAGGAGAGTAGGTAGGTACTTCGCGTGTCGCTTCAAGTAGATAATTTAAAAAGAGTCAACCGCCTAAACGAATTTAAAAGCTGTGTTTGACAACGTTCATAGGCATATTTGCCGGGATTCCGGCCAGTTCCGATAGTTTCTATTTCCCCTCATCGAGCCTTTAAAACCTTCGACTTATTTTCGCCTCTGTATGAAAGCCTCATCAACAGCCAATCAGAACTCGTTGAGCAAATGTTTATCTTCCTATAATGTTTTCTTTTAAGGGACTGTAGCTAGTAGGGGTGTACGAATAGCGCACGTAGGAGTATTTACCCCCAAAAACCTGGCCAAAAATATTTGCGTGTTCTTGAATTGGTATTTGAAAATCGATTATTTTGGTGAATTTTCCAAACTCCTATTGCGCGGTTTATAGTTGGAAAATTCGTAAAAAAAAATGAAGAATTTGCCACAAAAAATTGGCATGAAAGTGAAGTGCATACCTTCAAAATCATCACTCAAAATAGTCGAAATAATTGGATGTACCAACGCTTGTTCGTGATGGATAATGTTTATTGTTTACCTATTATTAATAGGAGCACCGAGCTGTGAAAAATAGAGGGAGATTTTGGACGCTCACTTCCATGATGTCCTATTAACAGTAGATCAACTTTGGGGTCCTGACACATCTATTACGCTATAGGGCGGTTTCTTAGCACTAAGAAACCGTACATATTTTTATTTTTTGATGAAATTTTAATTTTGGGTTTTTGGCCAGGTTTTTGAGGCAAATACTCCTGCGTGAGCGCATCCAATATTTTCGTTCCGAATCCGAACTTCACTGTCAACTTTTCTCCAATCCGTGCAGTAAAACAACAAGAGCATTTAGTTCTTATAGAGTGCGTGCAGTGCACCTATTTTCTAGTAAATACCGACGTAATTTAATTTCAGGATTTTTTTTTTTTTTTTTAATTAATGTTTTATGGAAATATTACTGCAGGACAAAAGGACGAAGGTCGAAGATGCTTCAAATTCTCAATCAAACACTAAATGGATAGTGTGCCGCTCTTCGTTTTAAAACAAGGAAAGAAATAAATATGTACGGAGGAATGTTCCAATTTTAAGGCGACGGTTTGATGCAGGTAGGTAATCACTGATTGAAGACTGCGAACTTCGTCATTTTGATGGGGCTTTACTCTAACTCGCTCCTCGCCAACTTCATTGCTTCTATTTCCGCGTATGCGCAACACCGCATAAAATGCCTGCAAACTGGCGAATAGATAACACGCAATACGCCATGCCATCCTCATCCATTGTGGTGCGCGATCAGCTGAATCACCCGCGTGAAAAAAAAAAAAAAAAAAAAAAAAATGAACGATTCAAATTTTTCGAGTTCAAAAAAAAAAATGTCAAATCCCGAAAATTCGTTGGTTTGGATTCGAAAAAATACTCAGATTCGCACACCTAGCTGCTAGCAAGATTTTCCTTCAATTTCCCTGTTAGGCAAAATCAGTGCTGTTTACGTCGAGATGTGTCGCAAAACAGATGACTTTGTAGTGTGCAGACGAGATTTTAAAGGCTGCTTCAAATTAGACGGCGGCAGAGATTTACTAAGCCTAAGAGATATGGCATAACGATTCAAAAGTGTTATTCAACTCCTACGAAGTATGCAATGTGGCGTACGCTGGTGACCGTAAACATTGTTACTACTGTTGTTGTTTGAATGAGATTTGACAGCAACGCCACTAACTAAATTAATAAAGTGTTTGGGAAGTTTAATGAGCTCTGAGTATATTTTATACATGAATCTGAAAATCTAAGTCACTTTAATCATCCCATCGGCCATTAAATGACAAACATTTAGATGCTGCAGAGAATCTAACCTCATTTCCAACAACATGAATAACAACAATGTTTACGGTCACCAGCGTACTGCACGTTGTATCACGGCCATTCTGCAGGCGTTTTTTACGGAGCCCGGCCAACGGTTTTTTAACACGGCGGAGATAGGAAGTGCCATATCTCTTAGGCTTAGTAATCTCTGGACGGCGGGCGTCTACGGTCTGACGTAGACTAGAAGTTCCGGCGTAGGTCTGACATAGAAAAATGGTATCATATATACAGTCTAATTAAGTATTTATTTGTAAATAAAGCTTCTCCTCCCATAAGCTCGCATTTTCAGCTACTCTCTAAAATGCCCGAAAAAAAAAAAAAAATATTCGTTTCGCATCATGATGCTGATAAAAAAAAAAAAATAGGTATAAGTATGGTAAAAATGATGTAGAACTTACACACAAACTTCACTACGCACGTATTGGGTAAATTTGTCATTATTAAGATTAACAACATATTTCCAAGCACCTTGATTATTAAGAGCAGCTTTTGGTGTAGCATACATTGACCTAGTAGGACAAAGAGTTTCAGTGAACCCTCCTCCATTGTTGTTAGCTTGTCGTTGCCGGCGTCGGGCCTTTGGTGCTGAAGAAAATTCTTCGCTTTGGTTAGAACGCTTAAATCTGCAAAGTCAAAATAGGAAAAAAACAAAAACAAAATAAATTAAAACGCATAAATATCAATGGGTCGGTTGCGCACATTTCTTTTATTTCATTTCCTTGAAGTACTTGATGAAAGGAACTCGATCCCAGTATTTTTTATATTTTTTTTTTTTTTTTTTTTGAACACGGAATCGTGAGCTAAAACACTTTCAAAGTTGCGAAAATTTTGAGCGATTTGAAAAGGTTCCGTTTCGACGCGAAACTAAATGTCTTCATAATATAGGTCCGGCGCACAGTGCAGTGTCCAATGGACAAAAGTCGAAAATTCGACCATCAGGGATAGTGTTGGTGGACGATGGATTGTTTAGATAAACAACCGGAGAGCGCGTTGCAAAAGTTCGTTTACTTCAAAAGTGTCAAATGAGGGGAGGGGAAGGGGGGAAGATAAGGCCGCCACGCTACCTCAGCGCTGATACCTCAAAAGGTGTGCGAGTCATTGTGATAGTGACAAGATTGTGGACCTACAGTCACATGCATGGAGCAAAACTGCGGCTGATTTAGTATGCAGGTAAGTTATTCTGTACAAAAAAAATTAATTTGGTTTTTTTAAATCAATCTGGGGGGGGGGGGTGAAAGCCTCCCTCTTTTTAGGAGTACCAAGCGTTGCTGTTTTTACACTAATTCAAATGTTTAGGCAGACATATAAAAAATATATATAAATATATATGTGCAGTTTTCACATATTATGTCATAGGAAATTTCCTCAGGATTCAGAATCCGTCGAGATATCTACCGAATACCTCCGATATTTTGAGATATCTTAAATTTACGGACCTTTACTAGCCCTGCAGGGTCATAAGCCAAAAAACTTTGACCGGCCGCCATTTTGGATTCAAGAATTGTATTGACGTCCGGTTTGCGCCATTCTCTTTCTCTTTCCAAGACCTTTCGATTGATGTATCACTCGATGGGGCAAATTTTATTTGGGGGGGGGCGGTCCCCCACCCCCAATTCGTTACATGGCCGCCATTTTGGATAGACGCGTTGTAGCAACTTCGGGTTTGCGTTAAATTCTTCCTTTTTATAAGACCTTTCGATTAATGTACAACACAACCCCCCTTTACATTTGATATTTTTAAGCTACAGCCCCTCATACTTAAAAATTTTTGGGGGGGCTCCGCGCCCCATTTTTTTCCACCAAATGATAAAGTGTGGCACATCATTGGAAAGAAAACGTTCGGAGGACTCAGAAACTTTTTAGTTTTTGAAAAAATATTGATTCAAACCGAAGTTATGGGCCTCTAAAGTAAGGGGTAGCTATTTGGCCGCCATTTTGTTTTGAGAGGTGCTACCGAAAATCTGAAAAAACGAAATTGCTCAGTTTTTTGAGCCCTTTTGAATGATGAAATAAAAATACCCCCTGTCATTTGAAATATGCGATATATTGTCAACACGGGATACGTTTTGGGGCCTACGCCCCCCCCCTCCTTAAGGGGTGTGGGAGCCCCCCGACATTTTCTCTGAAGTCGCTTAGGGGTAATATATTATTCCTGAATTTTTCAGATTTTTACAATCATCCAGGCGCTCACAGCAAAAGTGTGAACTCATTTCTCGGACACCCTGTATAGCGTATTTTACCTTGGAAAAGGGGGAATTTCGCGGCCCCGTAGAATGACCGCCATTTTGAAAATTGTTAAGCTACGACTTTACACTAGTTTCCGTATTAATTCAAGGTACCATTGGAGCAACAGTGTCTACAAAAAAGCACATTATGAGGATTTCAGTGCATCTTTTTGGTCAACCGATAAATTAAAAAATAATGGGGCCCAAACCCCCCTTTGGGTTTGACTAAAAAAAATTTGACCTCGTCGAACGATAGCACATATATCTGAGAACATCTCCACCAAATTTCACTTCTTTACGAGCCTCCGTTCATGAGTTATGAATTTTGTCCCTACCGCCCATAAGGTCACTGCACTGTGCGGCGCCTGGAGCGGTCGAACTCATTGGGTCCAACTGAAAATCGTATTTATTCTTCTGACATATAATGCAAATAACTGTGTATGTGAATAATCATGCTTCTTGTCAAATTATTCATTATTGGTGCCGATGGATGACGAATTTCGACAGATTTGTACTGAACACCGATTTGCATAGTTATTCAGCTGACAGCAGTGATTTGATTTCAGTTGGACCGCTCCAACGGACCTATACTATACCTGACGTATCTGTCTTTTTTATGTCCACAATCGTCCACTGTGGACGGGCGGATGAAAATAGTTCCGCGGTCCACAAGCGTTCGCATACTTTTGAGCTTGCCAGTAGCGTAACTAGAAATCATTCCATCTCTCTCTTTATTCATCCGAAAGTACAGGTAGAAAAAGGATAGGAAGAGGGGGTCGATCCCCCTTTCCTATCCTTTTCTAACTTACACATTTTAATGGACAAAGTGAGAAAGATATACTTTCTAGTTACGGCACTGGAACTTGCGAACGTTCGTGGACCACAAAGGAAATAATGCGGGAAGGTTTCAAGATTCAAATTAGACTAGATGCAATAAGATTCTTTCATAAGCACAGATAATTTCATGACCGCGGTTTGTGAACCGCGAAGGACTGTGGACATAAAAAAAGACGGCTTTATGACGTCACCTATTTTCACGTCAATACTGTCATTTTCAAATTCATTTTTCAGCGAGCCTAAACTATAATTGTTACTTTTTCTCAATCATGGAGGACATTTTATAAATTTTTGTTGTTTCCATTTTCTCGTAAAATGTTGCTTTAGAATCAGTTATTTCTTGCTTCTTCGCAAAAGTGTGCGCAACAGACCCATTCCTGATGAGCCTGATACAGGTTTAATTTAATCAGTCAGAGATACTAATTCAGAACTATATTATTAAATATTTCTGTTATTATTTTCGGAATATTTCCGATTTATTCTCGTTTTTCTTTTCATTTTCAACAGTTGGATACCGTTTTTCTTCCTCACTGAACTGTTTTACTTAATTGTTTAAGTATTTGATTTTTAAGGAATGAGGATTTTGCTTTCAATTTTTTTTATCATCAGAGTTCTCTAAAGCCCATAGGTCCGATTGAAAAGAGGAATGAATCAGTTCGATATCTTGAGTGCGAAAAACGACATTGCGACCTTTAAATTGCGCCAAAATTCTCAGTTTTCAATGCCATCTTGATCGATGTATCAATCGATAGGGATCGTCTTAGGGACTTTTTGAGATAGCCCCCCAACGAGGGGCCAAAACGTTAAAAATTGTTGGGGTGCTAAAACCTGACCTTGAATAAATTTTTGTCAAAGCCGTATTTATTCTTGAAAAGTATTTACTTTCTTAACTATTTAAGACTCCTAGTAATATAGATTTTGACTTTTCACAATAGAGTGGTGATTTTTTGAAAATGGGTCCATATCGAACTGAGACCTTCGATGTATTGAAAACGAAAAACGATATAGACCTTTGGTTTGCGCCAAAAGTCTTAGAATTGTGTGCCCTTTTGAATGATGTATCACAAGATAGGGGGTGTCATTTGAAAATTTCGAGTTGGGTTCAATTATCCCCTAATGGGGATGACCCCAAAATTTTGACCCCCTCAGCCCTCAAGTCCCCCCAGTTTGATTCTTTTTTTATCTACAGTCGTTAAAACGTTATGGAGCCGTTCCGGAATTTTTGCGTACCCGGCCGTATACAGGGTGTCCCAAAATTCATAGTAAATATTTTTACCTCGTATTTTTGGGGCCAAAATAAGAATTTTTTTCCCATGAACACGTGTCCGAAAATGCCCCCCCTCAGAGCTACAGCCCCCTTTTTTTAAGTTTAAAAAAAAAAAAAAAAAAAAAAAAAAAAAAAAAAAAAATCGGTTTTCATTCGATTCTAGCAATGGATCTACGTAAAACTGGATGAAAATTGGTGAACTAGGGTAACTTTAGGCGTTCTTTTCGATTCCGGGGTCGAAAATTCCTGAAAGAGTCAAGAAGAGGGGGTTTGAGGGGGTTCAAATTTTAAATTGAATAATTTTTTAGTGCTCCGTAAGAAAATGAGAACAAGAGATTCTGGTGGAACAAAACTAAAGAAACATTTTTGATCTCTTGTGTTTTTTTCATTAAACACACGGAAAACGAGTAAAATCAATTTTTCGCCTGGAGCGCACAGCCCGATAGCGCTCTTTCAGTGCCGCGTTGCGTCGAGTCGATCGTTGAGTCAGTTGAGTGCACGGAGCAGCGCTATCGGGCTGTCCGCTCCCGGCGAAAAATCGATTTTACTCGTTTTCCGTGTGTTTCATGAAAAAAACACAAGAGATCAAAACTGTTTCTTTTGTTTTGTTCCACCAGAATCTCTTGTTCTCATTTTCTTACGGAGCACTAAAAAATTATTCAATTTAAAATTTAAACCCCCCTCAAACCCCCCCCCCCCCCTTCTTGACTATTTCAGGAATTTTCGACCCCGGAATCGAAAAGAACGCCTAAAGTTACCCCTAATAACCAATTTTCACCAGTTTTACGTAGATCCGTTGCTAGAATCGAATAAAAACCGTTTTTTTTTTTTTTTTTTTAAACTTAAAAAAAGGGGGCTGTAGCTCTGAGGGGGGGGGGGGTATTTTCGGACACGTGTTCATAGGAAAAAAAGTCTTATTTTGGCCCCAAAATTACGAGGTAAAAATATTTACTATGAATTTTGGGACACCCTGTATAAACAAACTTGTAAAGTAATGAGCAATATAGAAGGTTGATAAGTGTCTATGTAGTAGGTATTATACATTTAATTACTTACCTTTTAAACCAATCTATTGGATTATAGTATGTTGAATCTGATTTGAAGAAAGTATCTACTAATTTATCATTAAAAAAAGGTTGTGAATATGGTATATCACTCGCCAAGGACTGGAAATTGTCGAAGTGATTAGATGACTCAGCCGTTGTTATGGCCGGATAACTCCTCTCAGTGTAGGATTCAGTCGTTGTGAAAGATGGAAGTCTCCTCTCGTCATAGTGTGAGTGAACCTATACTTCAGAAGAAAATAAGGCAATTGAAGGAAAAATCATCGAATAATTTTTGATCAAAGGTGCAATTAGGTATTCGTATAGCCGACGAATTAAATGATGCCAGTCGACTCTGTCATTAAATTTTTGGCTCAGGTATATATAGTCAGTGACCTCCTCTCACCGATTTAGAAAAAAAGAGGCAAAACGTGAAGTTTTGCGCAAAAATGGAACCATGTACATTCATTCAGCGCATTCCAGCCACTCTCTTGAATTTTTTGTCGAACTCCGTGACATTTACTTTTTACATATATTTTGAAAACTTTTTATTCATTTTTGTGAACATTTATTCATTTTATCGAAATGTCTCGAAAAAGAAAATACTTCAAATCATCAAAAATTCCGCTCTTCTTGAGATATTTTGACGCACTTGGTTTTAAATGTACTGTTTGCAATGGCCTATTGCTTGGAATGGTAGGTACCAACGTTTAAAAAGTGAATTCTGCGTTTTTGAAGATAGAGCTCCTTTCCTATTTTTGTTTTTTTTTTTTTGTTTTTTTTGAACATTTATTTTTATGAAGACTTCCACAAATGGAATTAATTCATTTTCTTATAACTAATCGTTCATTATACTAAATATAAACATATTTTGTTGTTTTGAGTATATACCTACTATACTCATTGTATCTGATTGTTACTGTATGGCGATGGCTCCTTTTCCAGACACTAGATCCGGCCACGAATGGGTTGTATTGTACTGTGTATCGCCGATTGCGTTCGCAGAAATTGAAGGGGTGGACGAAGGCCTATTTAAGTATTTACACAGGTCAGTTTGATTGCGCTATACATATAGTATAAATAAGTCTGGATCCATATCGACGTGTATAATTGTACGTATATCGTATGGATATGTATGAATGTATACATAGTGTTGACATCCATACAGATTCATGCAAAATCCATACGTATCCATATAGATCCATACACCGCATACACGCATCCGTACTCTATGTAGGAAATCGACTATGGACCTGTATGGGACCATTTTTTTACCAGAAAGGTTAGGTCCTATTGCCAGCATTGGAACGGAGCAATAGATAATATTGTTATCGGACTGAACTGTTTACATAGGCATTCGGGATGAACAGAAGAGAGTGTAAATAAATACATATATACTATTGCAATTAAAATAGAAAACATACTTACTTGAGGATTACTCGCGAACTGGTGATGGGCTCCCTGAGCATGATGCTGGGGAGGATGTTGCACTGCTGGGCTGTAGTCATAGCCCTGAAATTCAGTGCTTGTTTCGAGATTCACTCCGTACGGTACGTAATCCCTGAAATTTCGTTTCACAAATTAATGGATATATTGGATGATGATTCAAAGCAGAAAAAAAACCAATGCAGTGGAAGCTTGTGAGCAACCGATTCACTGGCGGATCCAAGAAATTGCCTTTCTCTCTCTTGTCCCATTAGAATGCATGTGTTGGAAAAGGATGGAAGAAGAGATGAAAATCACGAGGCTTCCCCTAATCTGTCCTTTTCTAACAAACGCGTTATAATGGGAGAAGACAGAAGAGAGAGGAAAGATTTTTGGATTCGCCAGTGAATCGGTTATAGCCCCCACCCCCTCCCTTCAAACATATCGTAAACATTCTTACAAAAAGGCGTAAGTCAATCCGACGTTTCAAAATCTATAAACTCAGTTTCTTTCCCTATGGCGAACCTTTGCACTATGGTCTGGAAACCCGTATTTCTGGCCTAAAATGGGAAAAATGACTTTCGGAAAACATGTTTCCGGTTGTTTGTATCGTAATCTGCATCATCTGATGTATCTAGAATGACCATAGTATAATTTTTTCAGTGGCGCTCGTCGGCGATTCCGTCGCCGCAAAGGTGCGCACCTCGCAGGTAAGTAACTGAACGCGTCAACGTCGGTTATGTGTCATTTATTTTGAAAGTGTCACAGCAGCTGATTGAAGTTAGAATAATTATTGGACATGTATCTTGAAGCTAAAAGCAAGGGCTTTCTATTTTACTTAGTCCCATTTATCAATTTTGATTTTTTACTCTTGATTTTAAGCTCCGAATGGACTACCTTCAGTAATTAATGAAACGATTACTTCTAAAAGTTCAAGTAAAGTTTTAAAAAAAGCTACACTACAGTACACGCTCTACATGACGTCAAAATGTTCCTTAGATCTTTCTCTTTCCAGGCCTTATATTGCTTTTTGCCACATCTTGCCATATTTCCATTTTTTTTTTCACTTTTTAAGAGGTATGTCGTGTTGATTTTGAGCTCCGAATGGACTACCTTCAGTAGTAAATAAAACAATTACTTCTAAAAGTCCGAGTAAAGTTTTAAAAAATACACTACACGCTCTAAATGGCATCAAATCGTTCCTCAGATCTTCCTCTTTCCAGGCCTTTTATTGCTTTTTGCCCCAATCTTGTCACATTTCAAAAAAATTTCACTTTTTCAGAGGTATGCCATGTTGATTTTGAGCTCCAAATAGCCTATACCTTCAGTGGTGAAATAAAACAATCCTTCTAAAAGTTCAAGTTAAGTTTAAAAAAAAAACTACAGTACACTACACGCTCTAAATGGCGTCAAAATGCCAGTGGCGTAGATATAGGCCCCGCTGACCCCGCCGGGCGGGAGGGCGCAACGTTTCGTGGGGGGCGCAAAAATTTTGAATACCTAGAGGAAGAGGAAGAGCGAAAAGTAAAAGAGGAAAGGAAAATGGAAAAAAAAGGAAAGGAAAAGGAGAACAGGAATGAAAAGAGAAGAGATTGAGAAAAATAGAAGCTATACTCCTTGAAGAATCGAACATTTCTTCAGTATAGCTCCAAGCTTTATTACAAGTCCATACATCATGACAGTCGGACCTCAGTTACGGTGCCTCAAACGCGATTTTTTGGGTGCAATTTTAAGGCATTTCGCGCTTGATCTTCCTTTACTCCAATTAGTGATATGTTTTTTAAGTATTATCATTGTGAATAAATAAACCAAATTTTCTACATTAATTTACAATACTTTTTCAAGACAGTTATTTTTCCGACTGAGGCTCCAACTTGTGCGGATTTGAGGGGGGAGGGGGAGCTCCGCGGAAGCGGTCGATTTTTCCTTCAAAAGAGGGGCGCAGCATTCGAATTGGCGGGGGAGGGAGCACACACTCAACTAGCTATACTACTGTCTGCTCGGAGGTCTGTTTTCCTACTATAAAATAACATTGGCGGTGCCCCGGAAGAGCGGAGGGGACGTTTTGATGAGCCCTGCGCCTTGTCAACGGTTAAAAGCCCACCAAAACGACAGGTCTGCTCGTAAATCTGTTTTCCCATTTAAAATAACATTGGCGGTGCCCGGGAAGAGCAGAGGGGACGTTTTGATGAGCCCTGCGCCTAGTCAACGATTAAAAGCCCACCAAAAAGACAGGTCTGCTCGTAAGTCTGTTTCCCGATTTAAAATAACATTGGCAGTGCCCGGGAAGAGCAGAGGGGACGTTTTGGTGAGCCCTGCGGCTTGTCAACGAATAAAAGCCCACCAAAACGACAGGTCTGCTCGTAAGTCTGTTTTCCCATTTAAAATAACATTGGCGGTGCCCGGGAAGAGCAGGAGGGACGTTTTAATGAGCCCTGCGCCTAGTCACCAATAAAAGCCCACCAAAAAGACAGGTCTGCTCGTAAGTCTGTTTTCCCATTAAAAATAACATTGGCGGTGCCCGGGAAGAGCAGAGGGGACGTTTTGATGAGCCCTGCGCCTAGTCACCAATAAAAGCCCACCAAAAAGACAGGTCTGCTCGTAAGTCTGTTTTCCCATTTAAAATAACATTGGCGGTGCCCGGGAAGAGCAGAGGGGACGTTTTGATGAGCCCTGCGCCTAGTCACCAATAAAAGCCCACCAAAATGTCAAGTCTGCTTGTAAGTCTGTTTTCCCATTTAAAATAACATTGGCGGTGCCCGGGAAGAGCAGAGGGGACGTTTCGATGAGCCCTGCGCCTTGTCAACGATTAAAAAACCACCAAAACGACCGGTCTGCTCGTAAGTCTGTTTTCCCATTTAAAATAACATTGACGGTGCCCGGGAAGAGCAGAGGGGACGTTTTGATGAGCCCTGCGCCTTGTCAACGATTAAAAACCCACCAAAAAGACAGGTCTGCTCGTAAGTCTGTTTCCCGATTTAAAATAACATTGGCAGTGCCCAGGAAGAGCAGAGGGGACGTTTTGGTGAGCCCTGCGGCTTGTCAACGAATAAAAGCCCACCAAAACGACAGGTCTGCTCGTAAGTCTGTTTTCCCATTTAAAATAACATTGGCGGTGCCCGGGAAGAGCAGGAGGGACGTTTTAATGAGCCCTGCGCCTAGTCACCAATAAAAGCCCACCAAAAAGACAGGTCTGCTCGTAAGTCTGTTTTCCCATTTAAAATAACATTGGCGGTGCCCGGGAAGAGCAGAGGGGACGTTTTGATGAGCCCTGCGCCTAGTCACCAATAAAAGCCCACCAAAATGTCAAGTCTGCTCGTAAGTCTGTTTTCCCATTTAAAATAACATTGGCGGTGCCCGGGAAGAGCAGGGGGGACGTTTTGATGAGCCCTGCGCCTAGTCAACGATTAAAAGCCCACCAAAAAGACAGGTCTGCTCGTAAGTCTGTTTTCCCATTTAAAATAACATTGGCGGTGCCCGGGAAGAGCAGAGGGGACGTTTTGATGAGCCCTGCGCCTAGTCACCAATAAAAGCCCACCAAAATGTCAAGTCTGCTCGTAAGTCTGTTTTCCCATTTAAAATAACATTGGCGGTGCCCGGGAAGAGCAGAGGGGACGTTTTGATGAGCCCTGCGCCTAGTCACCATAAAAGCCCACCAAAATGTCAAGTCTGCTCGTAAGTCTGTTTTCCCATTTAAAATAACATTGGCGGTGCCCGGGAAGAGTAGGGGGGACGTTTTGATGAGCCCTGCGCCAAGTCAACGATTAAAAGCCCACCAAAAAGACAAGTCTGCTCGTAAGTCTGTTTTCCCATTTAAAATAACATTGGCGGTGCCCGGGAAGAGCAGAGGGGACGTTTTGATGAGCCCTGCGCCTAGTCACCAATAAAAGCCCACCAAAATGTCAAGTCTGCTCGTAAGTCTGTTTTCCCATTTAAAATAACATTGGCGGTGCCCGGGAAGAGCAGGGGGGACGTTTTGATGAGCCCTGCGCCTAGTCAACGATTAAAAGCCCACCAAAAAGACAGGTCTGCTCGTAAGTCTGTTTTCCCATTTAAAATAACATTGGCGGTGCCCGGGAAGAGCAGAGGGGGCGTTTTGATGAGCCCTGCGCCTAGTCACCAATAAAAGCCCACCAAAATGTCAAGTCTGCTCGTAAGTCTGTTTTCCCATTTAAAATAACATTGGCGGTGCCCGGGAAGAGCAGAGGGGACGTTTTGATGAGCCCTGCGCCTAGTCACCATAAAAGCCCACCAAAATGTCAAGTCTGCTCGTAAGTCTGTTTTCCCATTTAAAATAACATTGGCGGTGCCCGGGAAGAGCAGAGGGGACGTTTTGATGAGCCCTGCGCCTAGTCACCAATAAAAGCCCACCAAAATGTCAAGTCTGCTCGTAAGTCTGTTTTCCCATTTAAAATAACATTGGCGGTGCCCGGGAAGAGCAGGGGGGACGTTTTGATGAGCCCTGCGCCTAGTCAACGATTAAAAGCCCACCAAAAAGACAGGTCTGCTCGTAAGTCTGTTTTCCCATTTAAAATAACATTGGCGGTGCCCGGGAAGAGCAGAGGGGGCGTTTTGATGAGCCCTGCGCCTAGTCACCAATAAAAGCCCACCAAAATGTCAAGTCTGCTCGTAAGTCTGTTTTCCCATTTAAAATAACATTGGCGGTGCCCGGGAAGAGCAGAGGGGACGTTTTGATGAGCCCTGCGCCTAGTCACCATAAAAGCCCACCAAAATGTCAAGTCTGCTCGTAAGTCTGTTTTCCCATTTAAAATAACATTGGCGGTGCCCGGGAAGAGTAGGGGGGACGTTTTGATGAGCCCTGCGCCAAGTCAACGATTAAAAGCCCACCAAAAAGACAAGTCTGCTCGTAAGTCTGTTTTCCCATTTAAAATAACATTGGCGGTGCCCGGGAAGAGTAGGGGGGACGTTTTGAT
Source organism: Trialeurodes vaporariorum (assembly GCA_011764245.1). Taxonomy (NCBI): domain Eukaryota; kingdom Metazoa; phylum Arthropoda; class Insecta; order Hemiptera; family Aleyrodidae; genus Trialeurodes; species Trialeurodes vaporariorum. The sequence continues at coordinate 3,123,491 of VMOF01000001.1, forward strand.
GAGCCCTGCGCCAAGTCAACGATTAAAAGCCCACCAAAAAGACAAGTCTGCTCGTAAGTCTGTTTTCCCATTTAAAATAACATTGGCGGTGCCCGGGAAGAGCAGAGGGGACGTTTTGATGAGCCCTGCGCCTAGTCACCAATAAAAGCCCACCAAAATGTCAAGTCTGCTCGTAAGTCTGTTTTCCCATTTAAAATAACATTGGCGGTGCCCGGGAAGAGCAGGGGGGACGTTTTGATGAGCCCTGCGCCTAGTCAACGATTAAAAGCCCACCAAAAAGACAGGTCTGCTCGTAAGTCTGTTTTCCCATTTAAAATAACATTGGCGGTGCCCGGGAAGAGCAGAGGGGGCGTTTTGATGAGCCCTGCGCCTAGTCACCAATAAAAGCCCACCAAAATGTCAAGTCTGCTCGTAAGTCTGTTTTCCCATTTAAAATAACATTGGCGGTGCCCGGGAAGAGCAGAGGGGACGTTTTGATGAGCCCTGCGCCTAGTCACCATAAAAGCCCACCAAAATGTCAAGTCTGCTCGTAAGTCTGTTTTCCCATTTAAAATAACATTGGCGGTGCCCGGGAAGAGTAGGGGGGACGTTTTGATGAGCCCTGCGCCAAGTCAACGATTAAAAGCCCACCAAAAAGACAAGTCTGCTCGTAAGTCTGTTTTCCCATTTAAAATAACATTGGCGGTGCCCGGGAAGAGCAGAGGGGACGTTTTGATGAGCCCTGCGCCTAGTCACCAATAAAAGCCCACCAAAATGTCAAGTCTGCTCGTAAGTCTGTTTTCCCATTTAAAATAACATTGGCGGTGCCCGGGAAGAGCAGGGGGGACGTTTTGATGAGCCCTGCGCCTAGTCAACGATTAAAAGCCCACCAAAAAGACAGGTCTGCTCGTAAGTCTGTTTTCCCATTTAAAATAACATTGGCGGTGCCCGGGAAGAGCAGAGGGGGCGTTTTGATGAGCCCTGCGCCTAGTCACCAATAAAAGCCCACCAAAATGTCAAGTCTGCTCGTAAGTCTGTTTTCCCATTTAAAATAACATTGGCGGTGCCCGGGAAGAGCAGAGGGGACGTTTTGATGAGCCCTGCGCCTAGTCACCATAAAAGCCCACCAAAATGTCAAGTCTGCTCGTAAGTCTGTTTTCCCATTTAAAATAACATTGGCGGTGCCCGGGAAGAGCAGGGGGGACGTTTTGATGAGCCCTGCGCCTAGTCAACGATTAAAAGCCCACCAAAAAGACAGGTCTGCTCGTAAGTCTGTTTTCCCATTTAAAATAACATTGGCGGTGCCCGGGAATAGCAGAGGGGACGTTTTGATGAGCCCTGCGCCTATTCACCAATAAAAGCCCACCAAAATGTCAAGTCTGCTCGTAAGTCTGTTTTCCCATTTAAAATAACATTGGCGGTGCCCGGGAAGAGCAGAGGGGACGTTTTGATGAGCCCTGCGCCTAGTCACCATAAAAGCCCACCAAAATGTCAAGTCTGCTCGTAAGTCTGTTTTCCCATTTAAAATAACATTGGCGGTGCCCGGGAAGAGCAGGGGGGACGTTTTGATGAGCCCTGCGCCTAGTCAACGATTAAAAGCCCACCAAAAAGACAGGTCTGCTCGTAAGTCTGTTTTCCCATTTAAAATAACATTGGCGGTGCCCGGGAATAGCAGAGGGGACGTTTTGATGAGCCCTGCGCCTATTCACCAATAAAAGCCCACCAAAATGTCAAGTCTGCTCGTAAGTCTGTTTTCCCATTTAAAATAACATTGGCGGTGCCCGGGAAGAGCAGGGGGGACGTTTTGATGAGCCCTGCGCCTAGTCAACGATTCAAAGCCCACCAAAATAACAAGTCTGCTCGTAAGTCTGTTTTACCATTTAAAATTACAATGGTAGTGCCCGATAAGAGCAGAGGGGACGTTTTGATGAGCCCTGCAAATTGTCAACGATTTAATGAACGACAAAAAGACAATCGCTGCGCGCTGATGGGTGATGGACTCTGTTGTAGTTGAATGAAAAGGTTACACAATTTGAAGCATCGTTCCAAAAATAATCTTTTTGAGAAGATTCAAGGTCAACGAGTGCCGATAGAAGATTCGGGGACAGTGTCGCTTCTATTACGAAGTAATCTTATTATCAAAGTACAATCATTCTGTACGCGCTGTCTAGCGGAGTCAACGACCGCTGTCCGAGCATCTTGATTTTGTATTTCTTATCAACTTACTATCCGAGTTATTATTTATTCCTGAAACTTGTTGTTGTGACGTTGCCATTTTCTTTCATTTACTCGACACCGGGAGGGAATCGGAAATCGGAGCTCGTCACGGGAGGGAATCGGGCAACTCCCCTGGAAAATGCTCCTTAAATTCTCCCTTTTCCAGGCCTTTTATTACTTTTCACCACATCTTGCCACATTTCAATATTTGTTCACATTTCCAGAGGTATGTCGTGTTTCTCACAAAGTGTTATTTCAAAGGGGTCCATCCAGCTACCATCCATGGTAGCTGGATGGCATGGGGGCATGGGGTCAAAGTCAAAACCTTCGATGCTCCATAACTTTTGAACGAAAAGAGATATTGACGTGAACTTTGCGCCAAAAGATGCGTATTTTAAAGATCTTTCGATTGATATGCTATAATGTTTACTTATTTAAATCTTTTTTTGCCATTTTTTTGATTTTTGAAGTTTTCAATAATTCGTTTTTTGAGTTTATAAACTATGCGCAATGTAGTAATCTGAACAAAAAACTTTTGTGAAAAAAGCTGATTTTATAAGCTTTCAGATGGCGTAAACCGCGATGCCGAGAAACGTTTCGTTCAAGAGTTATGACCGCACAAAGTTTCAAATCTAGGTCAAAAATAGGGCTTTGCCGACTTTCGATTCTACAAACAAATTTGTTGCTCCACCAATAATTGATGAAATTCATTGAAACTTAAAGGAAGGATTTCTTTTGGGTCGCTGGATTCATTTTTTATATTAGTTTTACAAAATGCTCAAATCCAAGATGGCCGCCAATAAGTATGACTTCAGAGAGTCACATCTAGTGAAATTTGGCAACAACGCATTTTTTTCATTCAGACCAATGTAAAATAATCGATTTATGGTGAAGAAATCCTCTGTTGCTTCACCAAGAATCGAATTTTAAATCAAATAAATGGCAAAAAACATATATAGTCATCAGATTTCACGAGCCACCTCTGGCTGCCGCCATCTTGGATTTGAAATTTTTGCAAAAAATTCCTTCAAATTCGTGTTCAGCAACCCAAAAAAGATAAGTCCCCTAAGTTTTAAGAAGATCTGGCCATTCCCTGATTTAAGGCCACAAATTTGGGTTCCCAGACCATAGTGCTTTGGACCAATCTCCATAAAAAATTTTGTCGAATTTTTCTAAACTTTGTCAGCCACATGGGCGCCCTCAGCGGGGGGCAAAATGGGGCACTTGCCCCCTCCTGGAATTCAAAAAAGTCAACATTTCACGGTAAAAAATGAAAGGAAAAAAGGAAATGTAATGTTAATCAAAGGAGTAATACTTAACAAACTCCATTATTTGTTTATTTTGAAATTATAACTCATTTTTTGCAAGGAATAGTAGAATCAAACATTTTCCTTGATATCAGTTTCGTCTGCTGTCCCTTTGTCTATTATATCAAACACGTCAAAATTATAACTATTATTTGATACACCTACCATGGCTTAGTAATTGTACACCATTTGGATGAAAAAAAAAAGAAGAAAAAATCCCTTTTCCCCCGGGGGTGGGATCTCCTAGATCTTCCATTGAGGCTCAACAATTTTGGTCCCCCCCCTTGGAAATTTTTCTGCGGGCGCCCATGGTCAGCCATCTAGGGTATAGGCGTAGGTCAAATCCAACGTTTCAAAATTTCCAATTTCATTTTTATATACTTTTCAGCCTCTATCATCATTCAATTATACTTCCGTTGGTATTTTTCTGAGATTTTTTGATTCATTATGAATTGTAAAAGAGAAGCAATTCACCGTTCACGTTTATATTCGCACTTGCGTTTTCCTTAGAAAAATTAAAACTTATGAAAAAGATGAACGACCTACGCACCACGCATACATACGTTAAATAGCCGCGATGATTTGACCCCAAATTATAGGAGGGAAAAAATATAGAGTATTACCGCATTAAGCGTTTCTTATACAAATGATCTAATGAAACAGTGAAAGGAGATTTTGACATGTTAACAGAGTTGCCAATAGTGGCTAGATTTGACCACACGTGGACTATTTTGATGAGAATATAGCCACGCTTACGCCTCCATCGTCGCGGATCCTCCATCCCTATCCACAGCGTGGCTAGTTTCCAACTCGAAAACTGTCCACGCGTGGCTATTCTACCCCGTCCAAACCTTGCAACACTGCATGTTAAATTGACTTATACGCCTTTTTGTAAAAATACCGATGATATGTGCCTAGTTATCGATCATTTGGGAGTTTTGATCGAATTTCCTAAAAGGCCCGGTTTTTTTTCTTTTTCTTTTTTTTCTTTTTTCTTTTTTCAAAGAACCTTAGATAATTATCTAGAGTGAGGCAGTCTTAGAGGCGAACCCAAGGTATATGGAAGAACAGGTATGGACAGGAGGCGGAGCCTATCTCAGTGGGTGACGGCTACGTCACAGATGCTCTATAGACGGTCGCGATAAAATTCGCCTACCGTTCCAATCTATCTCACTCACTCTCCCGTGATCCCCATCTCTCGCTACTGCAGTAGGTGACGGCTACGTCATCGCCAAAGCAAGCGTGTCGTCATCATTTGGCGGGAAAACTCGAAAGCCCCTTAAACCCCGCCTCCTGTCCATACCTGTTCTTCCATACACCTTGAGGCGAACCCAGAAAGTTTTTCTTGAGGGGGGGGGCATTTTGGAAAGTAACCCCTGCAGCATCTGAGGAAGCGGTTTGGGTCATTGTCTGTTAAAAATATAGGCGTTTTGTCGGCCTCTGAAGCCCTGAAGGTGACTGGATCCGCCTTTGGGGAGCCAAGTGGATGACAGCTATACGTAACCGACTTTATGGATGTTTTTGAGAAGTATTGCAGGTTCCCTACCTCAATTAAAATATAAGAAGTTAACTGTTACCTACCGTATAATCCGCCGATTGAACATTGAATACAGCTGAAATTCTTATCATTGGATTAAATCCCTCCACCCTGCCCCCCCTATGACTTTTAATCATGGTTCAAGCAAGTTTTGCATTTGCATCAGTTTTGAACGATATGTCTTCAGAATATCGTGCACTTGCTGCGTACTTGGGTTATGCGCCAGGAGGTGTATGCTGACAGATTGACCTTTACAAATTTTCACCCATTAATTTTTAGCATTATGAGTAGTAAGTTACCTTGAGAAGAAGTCGTATAAAATTAAGCAACCCGAATTGATTTATTTATTTCAGTCTTTTTATTTTCAAATGTTTTCAAGGCAAATGTGTTCGTTCAACTATAGCCCCCCCCCCCCCCCATGCTAATGGTAAGGAGAAATGAAATATCATTCGATACTGTATATCGATTCTTGTTATGGTTGGAAGGTTCGATTCATCGGTTCATGGGAGAGTATAAAACCCACATCGGTTATATCTTATACAGAAACAAGTAACTGGCACCAGCGCAGATGCAATAAATATTCAGGACAGGGTATGAATAGGATTGGCCGGGCATTACAGATTAAGTTTGAAAAACACAGGAGTTTCAGGACCAGAGTTATTAAAAAAAGGTATGGGCAATGATATAGCTTAAAGTACTGTCGGGTATACGGAAACAACGTGCAGAAAACAAGGTTTGCGAAAGAATTGAAGCGTCTTTCATGTTGAGACGGTAATAATAAATGAAGCTGAAGAGCGCCTTCAATTTACAGTGTATGCAAATATCATGACTATCATCTGCTAAAGAAGGTGACATCTAGGGTCTGTCTCAGTAGCGTCATGTGGCAGACCTTAAAGCACACAGCCCGTGGGGGGGGTTCTGACCTACCGAGAAACCGGGAGATTTCTCGGTGGGCTGCTGTCCTGCAGTGAAACGAATGAAAGGGTGGAAAGAAAGGGAGGAAGGGAAAAGAGGAGAAAAAAGAAAAAATAGAGAGAAAGAAGGACGACGAATCGTGTCTTACTTTGATGAGTGCGCCATCAAGTATTCAGGTAGACTACCAAAACGGCATAGGCGCGTAGGAATGAATAGAGGTCGTTATAGTTAACTATATTTTACGACTCACAACTATAACGCTATCTGATCCTCACACTCATCCACTCGAGACTTTTATAGTGCGCCTTCATTTTTAAAGATAGACTAAAACGGTACAGGTGCGTACGAATAGTTAACTGCTTTCCATGTGATTGTAGGAATAGTTTACGTTTCCATCCATTCCCATATTTCTATCAGGGCGAGGCAGGGCCACACTAGCTTGCTTCATTCGGCGAACCACCACTGGCCTGTCTTGAGGAATATAAATGTTTAAAAAAGTTTGCAAATGACCAGAAACGGCTTCAAAAAAAAAAAAAAAAAAAAAAAAAAAAAAAAAAAAAAAAAAAAAAAAAAGAGAGAGAGAGAATAGAAGCACTAAAGTTCAAACATATTAAAAACGCAATTGTTTGCCTTGTTGCAGGATTAACAGGAATCCAATCGTATCGTATTAATTTCCCCCTTAATTTACGATAGTATTACTGAATACTGAGCCCTCATCAACGGCTCACCCTTACTTAGAATTAATATAGGTACTTGTCTAATATTGTAATTCTGAAATGAGGTCCTTGTCTTAAACCATAACCTTACAACACCCACTCGGGAGGTTATAATGGTCACAAAAGTTCAAATTTTAATTTCAACATTCTAGGAAAACGCACTTGATCTTTTAACCATGCATGGACGTTTTCTTACATGATTTATAGGTCAATATTCAACGATATTTGAGCCTTCAAAACTGGTAGAAAGGCAATAGTGCGAAGTTTAGGTCACTTGGAGAAAAAAAAGGGATCGAATTTCCCCCTCGCCCCCTCCCCTCATCTCTTAATCGACTTTGAACCTTGCCTTATAAACGCAGTTCAACTACCTATGCGCAGTGATCAGTGGCGTAGCGTGCAATTTGGCAACGATTTACCTAAAGTGCCCATTTAAATCCATTCAAAAGATTGAACTATTGGGTGTTCGGTGAACACCTTCGCGTTCGACCTTTTAAAGTGGTTTAAATGAGCACAATACAACGTTGCCACATTGCACGCTACGCCACTGGCAGTGATGTTGGTATGGGTAAATACTAAATAAATATGGGTTTTTATAATTTCTCATTTTTCTTCGGCTTTTTAAAGTGATGATATAAGATTTCAACTGCTGTATTCTTTCCAAAATTAAACTAAATGCCTTTTTATGAGTTTTTTGGTTCGGAAATCTGCAATGGGTGCCTTTGGAGCTCAGAAAAAAATGGACATACAGGTACCATGTATAAATACCCAGGTATTCTACATCACCGCCTATGTGCAATGAACTACAAGTGAGTCAAAAACCATCGATGCAACTTGGACAGAGCCTACATGTTGTTTGCTCTCCTTATTACTTACATTATAGTGCTATGCAGAGCTCTTCAATGATTACACCTACTTGCGATTCCGCGCTGTAATTAAGCACGCTGTACAACGCGTGAGAATAAAGATGGGTATACTAGACAGAGGGGAGGGGGCAAGGAGGGGGAGGAGTGAGGAGCAGAAGTCTGTGGCTTGTGAAACTTTGAAAGTACAAGTTTTCAAGTTCGGCAGTCCTCGGAAGCTAGCTTCTTGTCGCTTTAGATGAAACTTCTCCAAAACGAGGCCACACGCTGTATTCCGTGCGGTGAATGCGAGTGCAAGTTTAGACGCGGGTTTCTTTAAAGTAAATAAAAATGTTTGATATATATATATATATATATATATATATATATATATATATATATATACAGGGTGTTTTTTTTATCTCCCCCCCCCCTGGTTTTTTTTCTTGCTAATTGAGATAAAATGTTGCAGTTTGGACTATTCTTCATCATTTTGGCTGAATTTTCTTTTTTTGGGGTCGAAACCCCCCCAGCCCCCCTAGGGGGGCACCCAGGGGGGCTATCTCAAAAATTTCAAATGGCAACCCCTATCTTGTGATACATCGTTCGAAAGGGCATAAAATTTTAAGACTTTTGGCGCAAACCGGAAGTTGATATCGTTTATCGTTTTCGATATATCGAATTTCAAAGTTCGATTTGGACCCATTTTCAAAAAATCGTTACTCCACTTTGGAAAGTCGGAATTAAAAAAACTATGGGTTCAAAATACTCTAAAAAGCAAGTACTTTTCAGATAACGAAATGGTTTTCACATAAAATTTGATTTTAGAGCCCCAAATTTTTTTTAAAAATTTTGCCCCTAAAAGGGGCTATCTTGAAAATTCCCTTCCACGACCCTTATTGAATGATGCGTCGATCAAAAAAGCATAAAAAACTGAACATTTTGGCGCAATCCGGATATCGATATCGTTTTTCGTATTCGAGATATCGAATTTTGAAGATAGGCGAAAATTGAATTTTTAATATTCGATATCTCGAATACGAAAAACGATATCGATATCCGGATTGCGCCAAAATGTTCAGTTTTTTATGCTTTTTTGATCGACGCATCATTCAATAAGGGTCGTGGAAGGGAATTTTCAAGATAGCCTCTTTTAGGGGCAAAATTTTTAAAAAAAATTTGGGGCGCTAAAATCAAATTTTATGTGAAAACCATTTCGTTATCTGAAAAGTAATTGCTTTTTAGAGTATTTTGAACCCATAGTTTTTTTAATTCCGACTTTCCAAAGTGGAGTAACGATTTTTTGAAAATGGGTCCAAATCGAACTTTGAAATTCGATATATCGAAAACGAAAAATGATATCAACTTCCGGTTTGCGCCAAAAGTCTTAGAATTTTATGCCCTTTCGAACGATGTATCACAAGATAGGGGTTGCCATTTGAAATTTTTGAGATAGCCCCCCTGGGTGCCCCCCTAGGGGGGCTGGGGGGGTTTCGACCCCAAAAAAAGAAAATTCAGCCAAAATGATGAAGAATAGTCCAAACTGCAACATTTTATCTCAATTACCAAGAAAAAAAACCAGGGGGGGGGAGATAAAAAAAACACCCTGTATATATATATATATATATATATATATATATATATATATATATATATATATATATATATATATATATATATATATATATATATATATATATATATATATATATATATATATATATATATATATATATATATATATATATATATATATATATATATATATATATATATATATATATATATATATATATATATATATATATATATATATATATATATATATATATATATATATATATATATATATATATATATATATATATATATATATATATATATATATATATATATATATATATATATATATATATATATATATATATATATATATTTTTTTTTTTTTTATGTTAATTGAATCAGCATCGAAAAAATACGCTGCCTGTAAAACACTTGTTCCGTGTTTCCAGTTAAAAAAAAAAATAAATATCAAATATTTTGATTCCTGATAAACACTGATTGTGAATTAAAAAAAAAAAAAAAAAAAGCTTGCTCTTTTTCAGTTGTGTAACAAATGCGTTTCCAGAAAAACATCCAGGGAAAATGGGAGGGGGCGTTACACTCGATCAATTTCACACGTTTTTTTGAACTTGTATCTTAGTCAATTTTGGTTTAATTGCATTTCGAGTTTCTTTGCAGCATTTAGGGGACATGTCGATTGTCGAGTGCCACTATTTAAGTCAGTTTCAGTTTTAAAGGAGTTGTATAAGCACACAGAAGTTTTGAATATACCTCATCATTTCTTGCAACTTTTAGAAAGTGCGGATAAAAATTAGTGGTCATGCAGATCATTAAGGGGTGAGAAAGGTTCTTTCCTTCAAAAAGGCACGAATGCTCAATTCCCCCCCCCCCCCCCCCCCCCATTGAATGGGCATAGCAGCATTCTCCGCACCACGATTCAGTGGCAGCGCTTGCAATCGGGGCAAGGTTGCAATTAGTCCATTTGAAGTAATGTACTAGCGGGGACAAAGATACCTGACAAGGGTATGCAATACGCAATGCATGTTATACCATTATACGCGTGTATAAAGTGTGTTGCGTGTTGCATACCCAGGCCAGGTATCTTTGTCCCCGCTAGTACATATTAGGCCGAAATATTTGGGAGTGTACTTCCTCAAATCGATATTTTACACGGGTTTAAATGGACGAAATGCGACTTTGTTAGATCGCACGCGCCATGTATCACTGCCCCGATTACGATGTGCCTGCACTTTTAACCCCCCCCCCCCCCCCCCCCCCATCCGATTCGACATTCATCAGGCATTGAAAGAAATTAATGCTTTCATTGCACCGATTTAGTTGGCAAGTCAAGTCCCCGAGCGCTCTTCCGAATCAGTTATATAGACACTAGTCGACTTGTCCCTAATTTGCGGTACATGTTTTTGCCTACACCATTAACTGAAGGCGCTCCAGCGATACATTCTTTCGAAAACGTCCACGAATTCAGATATCTCTCATCGTCACGATGTAATGAAATGAAACTATAATGAAATATCAAAGCAAACGAATTTGCATGGGCGAGATACATATAGGGTTAAAGTCTAAAATAAGGAACTGTAAATAAATATGATGAATTGATAGCTATAGTTTCATTGAAACATCTGATGTAATGCATCTACTTTTGTACGTAAGTACTTACATACAGATATAGCAATTGGTTTTTTTTGTCTTACTATAAAAAAGTGTTTTTGAAAAATACATCCACAAGAATTACCGTTTACCAAAGTTGTCTTTCGACTCGTCTCGCAGCAGTGTGTTGAAATTAAACTCCATTTTCTGAATTAAATGTTTCACTATTTGCCTGCAACAAACGTACAAGAATGGAAGATATGAAAAAGACGGATTGAAAGAAGGCCAAAGTCAAATATATACGCCATTTGAAAAAGATATTTGCAGCCTTGCAGTCCAACCTATCATGAATATAGTGGATTCAGTGGAATCATTTCAAATCAAAGGTTTAAAGTTGGAGGCAAGTTTTGTTTTGATTTAAAGGATTGACAATTGAAAATTTGCCAAAGATTATGGTCTACGAGCTCTACACGGCTTTTGTCTCGGAAACTGGCAACACTGTTGCTATGAGCCGAACCGGGTGTCAGTTGTTCTCTCGTCAGTCGTCACGCCCGCCGAGTCTTGACTCACGCAGAGAGTGCTACCGAAAGTGAGAAACATTTCGCGTGAACTCGTGAGAGTCTGTTGCGGCACCTTCAGGCTTCGGGTCTACTGACTCCACCACACACATCAATGATGCCCGATAATGATAGAGATTGAACAATTGCATGTGCATGAGTATTGAGTAGCGCTTACATGTGTATATAGTCACGCGGTTTTACATTGAATGATTCAAGGCGGTATTTCGAAGAGAGGATCTCAAAACTTGAGGTTTGCTCCAAACTTGAAATACTATTTCTATACTAATCTAGCTTCCTGGATAAGAGCATACCTAAAGTTATACGACTCATAATTTCAGATCACCGCACAGTGGAAGCAAAATAACCGGTTTTAATAGCAGCTAACTTGTCGATTAAAAGCTTTTAGACTCTTACTTAAAACCTATATAACACCCTAGCGTCACCTGGGAAATTTAGTTAAATGGATGAATTAAGTTTTTACCACCGAACCATGGTCACAGAACTTTACAGCCAACTCGAAAAAAAAAACAGATTTGCAAAATCAGTAAAATGGAGAAAATGCTGTAATTTTACCAGTCATTTTTGGTAAGAATTTACTGTTTATATACAGCTAATTTTATGTTTTGGATCGTAAGTTTTGCATAATTTTTAATAGTTTTACAATTTGGATCGTAAATTTTATCAATTAGATTGTAAATTTAACAATCCAAAACATTATGACTTTCGCAACTAGTATGGCTGTCACGCGATGACAGCCATGTGAAATACAAAAGTCACAATGTTTTGGATTATAAAATGGGTTTGTTGCAAACTTTTGCTACAGCGCTAAAGAGTGATCAACCTCATGTAAAAAATTGCGTTAAAAGTCCATTGGTGGCAGCAGAAAGTCATAAAGTGCAATAACAAACTCACCAGAGGCATTTAACTGAAATCCAAGATGGTGGTAAAATATCGAGAAACCTATGTAAGCAAGCACCATAATCCAAGTTGGCCAACCTCACAACATCGGTCACAACCAATAACAACGCAAACAAACTCATAACCTCCGATGCTGTGAGGTTGTTAACGTTGGCCATCATGGATGTTCATCGGTGCGTGCACACAGGTTGCTCGATATTTTACCGCCATCTTGGGTTTCAGTTAAACGCCTCTTGTGAGTTTAATACTGCATTTTATGACTTTCTGATACCACTAATAGACATTTCACGTAATTTTACTTAAGATTTAACACTCTATAGCGCTGTAGCAAAAGTTTGCAACAGACCTATTCACAATTCAAATTGAAAAAGTTACAATCCAAAAGGAAAATTATTAAAACCTAAGAAAAATTTACAATTCAAATAAGTTTAGTAGGTTTCACCAAAAATAACTAGTAAAATCAGCATTTACTTCATTTAACTGATTTTACAAAACTGGATTGTTTTTGTCGTCTGATCATTTATTTTTGTGAAGTGAATGGGGAGGGGGAAAATGTTAACTTCTTATTTCTTGTAAGTATATCATTTCAAGCTAAAGGGGCCCCCGCGTGCAAAACAACCAAAAATCGGGAGGGGGTGATTCGGGATTTTAAGGGTTTGAATATTGGTCAGCTGGAATTATCTGTGATGGGCTGTCAATGGGTCTGTTGCAAACTTTTGTTACAGCGACAATAAGTGTTAAATCCGATGTAAAATCGCCTGAAAAGTCCATTGGTGGCATTATAAAGTCATGAAATACAATATTAAACTCACAAGAGGCGTTTATTGAAATCCAAGATGGCGGCAAAATATCGAAGAATCTTAATGTATGCACCGTGATCATCCAAGGATTGCCAACTTTGACAACCTCACTGGAGGTTTAGGTTATGTGTTTGTTTACATTGTGATTGGTTGTGATGGATATTGTGAGGTTGGCTATCCTTGAATGTTCGTGGTGCATGCATACAGATTGCTCGATATTTTGCCGCCATCTTGGATTTCATTAAACGCCTCTTGTGAGTTTATTATTGCATTTCATGGCTTTCTGATGCCACCATTGGACTTTTCAGGCGATTTTACATTATATTTATCTCTCTTAATCGTTGTAGCAAAAGTTTGCAACAGACCCATTAGTCCATGTAAACAGGTTAGTCCGGTATCACTGTAAACTTCCGTAAGTATTTTATTTCCACAATAGGATCTGACCGAATTGCGAAATCAACCCCCATTTGATTAATAAGGTTTCTCGATTCTGTCACAAAGATTATATTGGACCATATATCGAACCGACCTGTTTACCTAGACTTTGGTGGTGCTCCAAAACTGATAAATTAATCCTGAAGCATTTTGACGAGCGGCAGTTTTCTGTGATTTTATGTCTATATATTTTTTGGCCATTAAATGAGTTACTTTTTACCCACTGAGCAAGGAGCACTGCAGCTCAATTTTACAGATCGCCAGTGTTGCCAGATCGAGGGTAAAAAGCCGTATCATCCCCATTTAACTCAATGTAAAGCGTACGGCTTTTTCACCCCAATCTGGCAACACTGCAGATCGCACCCACTACTCGTGCGAATTTATGAGTCATATAATCACGACCTATGTAATTGCAAGAATCACATTGCAAAACTTAAATCAGTTTATAATTTCTCTGGGATTTAATGCAGATCACCCGGTCGTCGGCATGAGCGCACACTGGGACAAACTAGTTGATCGGTGGCCATGAAAGATCTGCGTATGTACCTATTAATAGCTTCTTAAGGTGATTCTATGGCAAACTCCCGCAAATTGTAATCCGATAGATGGCGTTGCTTGTCGCTGGCTCCGAAAATATCCGTTTTTTGACGGTTTTCGGCTGTTTTCTCTGAACAGACGAATAATAAACAAAAAATCGGGATGTCAGCACCTGCTTAATTTTTTGCTTGATTTTTTGAGCCATAAATGAGCCAAATTGGTTCTAAAATAAAGGCGAAACTATGCAAAGAAAAAATCATGTGTCATTTGGAGTTGTATCAGCAAAGATTACGGGTGAAACCGAAACCTGTAATCTTTGCTGATACAACTCCAAATTACACATGATTTTTTCTTTGCATAGTTTTGCCTTTATTTTTTAGAACCAATTTGGCTCGTTTATGGCTCAAAAAATCAAGCAAAAAATTAAGCAGGTGCTGACATTCCGATTTTTTGTCTATTATTCGTCTGTTCAGAGAAAACAGCCGAAAACCGTCAAAAAACGGCTATTTTCGGAGCCAGCGACAAGTAACGCCATCTATCGGATTAAAATTTTCGGGAGTTTGCCATAGAATCACCTTAAACTCAATAATAAATGCGTTTACCAAAATTCAAAGATGGCGGTCGAGTGAATGGAGTACAGTGGTGAACTTTCGTCTAATTGCAGCTTATATCTCGATGAATCACTTTCTCAGCGTAAAAAGCTGCAATTAAATGAGACTCCCTCCTCCAGTGTATCACCCTTTCATTATTTGATCGCAATCTTTGTAATTTTATAGAAAGCATTTATCGATGTTGTGAGTAAATTTTGGAACTTTCTGATTACCTCAACGTTATTTTCAAGTGATTTTTCATAGGAATCAACCTTCCATAGTGGGTCTGTTGCAAACTTTTGCTACAACGATTAAGAGAGATAAATATAATGTAAAATCGCCTGAAAAGTCCAATGGTGGCATCAGAAAGTCATAAATGCAATAATAAACTCACAAGAGGCTTTTAATGAAATCCAAGATGGCGGAGAAATATCGAGCGATTTGTATGCATGCGCCACGAGCATCCAAGGATAGCCAACCTCACAATATCGATCACAACCAATCACAACGTAAACAAACACATAACCTCTACCTCCAGTGAAGTTGTCGCAGTTGGCCATCCTTGGATGTTTGTGGTGCATGCATACAAATTGCTTGATATTTCTCCGCCATCTTGAATTTCATTAAACGCCTCTTGTGAGTTTATTATTGCATTTTATGACTTTCTGATGCAACCAATGGACTTCTTTTCAGGCGATTTTACAATAGATTAAACACTCTTAATAGTTGTAGCAAAAGTTTGCAATAGACCCATTCTGTGGTAAAAGTTCGCGACTGGCATCCAGTATCTTAAAATTCGAGGAGCTTCCGTGCGTTAGGGGTGGCGGCCGGCGTTTAACTATATATGTGAAAAGTGCGCACTGTGCGTAGCGCTGGTTGAAATAATTCGCCACTGCCGTTTGCTATGTGTATAATGTAGGCATATAGAGGTGCGCAGATGTTGATGTGTGCGTACATAGTTGTGCAAAATGTGGACAAGTATTGCGGTAAACGGGTTATCCACAAAAGTCATAAAAGAGCTAATTAATAAATCGTTATTCGCTAAAATATAACCACGCACGCGTCTCCAAGTTTCATCAGATTAAATTACAATTTATGACACCTGTATTGCTGGCTGTTCATAGGAAGGTGAGGCTCATATACTTTAAAATTTCTCATCGTGCTTTAGACTTCACCTGCAGTAAATGTGTACCGACACCGCAATGTTCAACCGTGTTTTTTTTTTTTTTTTCACTCCTTATTTTTCTGAATGTTTCCCCCATGCTCGAATGGTTTCTAGGTTAAGGCAGTTTTATCGGCTTAGAGTTTCGATACTCTCGATAAACACAAACTTCTTCTCATTAATTGATTTTTTATCGGCAAATATCACTTCATGAGGTGTAGAAATAAGGACTGCAAATCAATACTGAGAGAAAAACTGTCGACTGTCATTTAAATGGAATATTTCAACTACAGCTGGTTTGAAAGTCCTATAAGTCACATATGATTCTTCCTTAAACCATTGAGAATTAGTTTTAGCCTTTTTTCGGACATTTCTGTATCACCTGCAATAAAGAAATTCAGTTGAAACGACAGCTAGTCTGCATATCTCCTTAAGCGTCCATTATAAGAAAATTCTCATTTGGGCAAAGCCACGTATTACGTCTCAAGTGCAGCAACATAATGTTAAGTGGCATGAAGATCTTCCTAAAACCCTACTGCACAAGTGTTAGTCACTTTTTGGGCGTTTTGATCAACCATAAGAGAGCTATTCGGATTTATCGACAGCTAGTCGACATTTCTCCATAAGCGTCAATGTTAAAAAAATCACCTCTTGGGCAAAGCCGCCTTGATGTAAACATAGGGGTCGCCGTTTCCTGTGAATATCGCTAGGTGTTTACTTAGATCATGTGGCGAACAATATTTTTTATTAAAACTCAATTCATGTCAAAAACTCGCGGGCTCATCGACTTTTTCAAATAAATTTATGTAAAGTGTGAGAGAAACTTGTGTTTTGCTCTGAAAATGAAAGAAATGCATGTAGGTACAAATGACCAGAATTACTTTAGTATTTACCGCGAGACCCAGCTGACCATTTTTTTGGACCTACACTGAAAAAAACAAAAAAAAAAAACAAAATGCTGATTCAACAGTCAAAATGTTAAAAAAATGTCCGACAAGTTCTAAATGCTGATTTTACAATATGAAAATGCTGACTTAACCAACGTAGTTAAATGAGCATATTTAAATGTTCAATCAGCATTTTCATAATGTCAAATCAGCATGTAGAACATGTCGTCGGACATTTTTTTTTAACATTTTAAATGTTTAATCAGCATTTTTTTTTTTCAGTGTAGTTAACTTAACCATACCCTCCGGATCCCGCATAGCTGTTGTGACAAGCCTGACCAAGGGGCCCAGTTGACTCACTCCCGAAAAAAATAGATTTATTAAAAATAAAATAAATCTATAGCAGTGAAAGTGCCTACCTACCAAGATATAGGTATTTTGTAAGTTGGCGGGTAAAAATAGAGATATAATCGATAGAATGAAAGACTTACTTCGGGTAGTTGTCTACGTCAACACAAAATGTTAGCCCCGGAATGGCACAATTGGGTGTCTGGCCTTTTGGTGCGGGGATGAATTTCTTTGGGACGTAATGCTGATGTTGAGGGTAGGCAAACGGACAAGGGCCGTAGCCGCTGCAGAAAGCTTTAATCGCTGGCAAACATAATATCACCACCAATAATAATCTATGGCACATCTGAAACAGAGAAATGTAATTCTTTTTAAAAACCACCTCTTAATAAATCACCAAAATGCAATACACAATAATCTAGCAGGCTGATTATGAACTTTTGACAGACAAGACAAGAAAAAAACTTGAATCAATTTTAATCATATATTGGTTGATCATGTGCGGCTATTTAAACCAATATAAAAAAGGATCAGGGGCAAATATTACGGAAACGGCTTCGATTTTCAAAAAACGCTCAAACACGTGTTCACTTATGTGTGCTAATGTGCGCTCATAAATTGTCGAAAGTCGCAGAAAAGCCTAGACAATTGATGTCATCAAATTCTGAAAATTTTTTGAGCCAAACTTTGAGGTTTTAATTTATGATGCGAGACTTTTGAGAGCTTTTGAACGTATTTCAGCACACATTCACCCTAATCGGACAACTTCGGAGCCAATATTGTGTATTTGGATCGTTTTCCAAGGAAATAGCGTAATAAAAATGTTCGATGATTTTTTAAAAAAAAAAAATTAGAGGCCCCAAAATGCAACAGTGTAAATTTTAGTCAAAAGTCGTATTTTTATTTGAAAAGTACTCGTTCTGGAGAGTACTTCGAGCCCTTATTTTTTTATAATCTGACCTTTTTTGGAGAAGTTCTGATTTTTTTATATCAGACATTAGTTATAATAGTTCGTCTAATGTAAGTCTAACATTTTCGCTTCCACTCTTTTCAGTGATTTCTCTTCAATCTCTTGTCTTGTCAGCAAATGTTCAAAATCAAAATATCATTCCTATAGAAGAATGGGAGAATGATAGTCAAAATGATGTGTCAATGACACTGGCGCAACCAGGATATGTTCCATCTCTCTCATTTCCCATTTGAATGTATGAGTAGGAAAAGGACAGAAGGAGGGGGTTTTATCCCGTTGTCCATCCTTGTCTAACATACGTTTCTTAATGGAGAAAAGAGAGAGATGAAGAAACTCTCGGTGCGCTACTGGTCAATGATGAACAAAATGCAACGTTCCCCGCAGATTTCACGCTCTTTACCACTAATACTCAGCCTCGCGATGTCACAGTTCCTTCCTTATTCCTCCTCTCCCCCTCCATTGTATGCCATATTTATTCACCGGTTCTAAGAAAACAACAGCAAGCTGCGCTCTAAAAATCACTGGTTGTTTAAAAATAGAAGCCACGCGTGGTCATCAAATAACTCGTTCTTGCATATTCGCCGGTTTTAGGAGCCGTCAAATTCGGCGGTTGAATATGTACATGCACACGTGCTGAATTCCCAGGAATTATGATATAAATTAGGTCAGTGAGGCCTTTAAGAAGATGTAAATTATTGCTGTAAATTTTTGTTTATACTCGATGTCGGTGAATAAATTAGAAATTAAGAAAAAAAAAAGTTGTAACTTTATTATTACAACTATGTTCAGGGGCAAGCGCGTCGAGGGGGGTTGGGAGGGCAGAGGGGACTCTTTGGTCCGGACCTCCAATCAAATTACGGGTCGTGACAGGAGGCCCCAAATTATGGGAAATACCATGGCAGGGAGGGGGCCCTATAAATCTTTGGTGAGCCATACTTTTGCCCTGGGCCCTTAGAATCAGAGCTGCCCTTCCTTAATTACTGTGCGAGTATATTCAATGGCATTTTTTTTTCTATTCACCGATGATGCCACCGGCTGAGAAAATATCATATGGATCAGTTCAATGTATGACTGTATAATGCATAATAATACTCGCAATGGGGCTCTTGCAAACTTTTACTGTGAGCTAATGAATAGTCTAATCTGATGTAAAAACCAGCGAAAATCACGAAAATCACTTTAAGGAAGTCTAAAATTTAGTAATAAACTCACATGACTGTTGTAACGGCAAGATCGTGATGGCAGTTCAACGCAGGTATCATGGGAGATTCCTATCTAATTTGCCATCCAAAAACACAGCCGATACAAACAAAATGGACAATCTTTCCATATACCTGCGTCCCCTCCGCCATTAGTCTGATTCTGAGGACCTGAATTTTTCACTTTTTTCGGTTTTACTCACTGTAAAAATTAAAAAACAGGGTTTTTTTGAAAAAACAACTTAACCTTTTAGCAAAATTTGCAAGAACCGAAGTAATCCCTTAAATAACCATTGGCGGATCCGCCCGTCAAATTATTAAAAATCCGGGGAACCCCCTTTTTTAATTCTTTCCCTTCCTCCTCTTTTTTTTTGGGCGAAAAGATTGCCCTCTTTCGTGCATTATAGGTGATCTCACGGGGAACTAAAACTAACGTGCAATAAGGCTTTTCCTTTTAACCGCGCGGTGGAATCATCGGTGAATTGAAGAATAGTCGCATTTTGCTTTGTCATCAAAAGCCGTTTGATGGCCATCAAACGGCCTGCGATGGCCATCGCTCGTATTTGCTTCTCCGATGGTCATCGGAAGTGGCGGAGCAAATTTAATTATTAATGTAATTTCACTATGTGGCAACGCTGTACCATCGGGCGATGGCCATCTTCGTTGACGACCTCCGGAGGTCGTCAACCATTTCACCATCGCCGATGACGGCTGATCGTCGCTCGCCAAGCGGTCATTATCTTGAAGTTTATCATTTTTTCGCGCTTTTTTCTGATTGGACAGAGAAATATCATCGCGCGATGGCATCGGCCACCGCCGATAA
Source organism: Trialeurodes vaporariorum (assembly GCA_011764245.1). Lineage (NCBI taxonomy): Eukaryota > Metazoa > Arthropoda > Insecta > Hemiptera > Aleyrodidae > Trialeurodes > Trialeurodes vaporariorum. Next base: position 3,143,401 of record VMOF01000001.1, read on the forward strand.
CAAAGCAAAATGCGACTAATGCCATTAAATATACACTGCTTTGAATCCTCTCGACGCCCCTGATTATGTCATCGCCATCCTCAGTCGAGGTTCTACCGAAATACAACAAGCAACAACCAAGAGGGCGTTTAGAATTTCACCGTTTGTGGTTCGGTTATGACGTCATTAGTAAAAATCGGTGAAAAAGCAATACGGGTTTTTCTCCCGAAATCAACTTAACCTTTAGGTAATTTCAAAAACCGAAGTAGTCCACAAAGCTGAAACCATTGGCGGATCCAGCTCTCGTGAACAGGGGGGGGGGGCGAACTTGGGATTTTTGCCCCCCCCCCCGGAGACCCCCTTTTCCTTTTTTCTCTCTTTCTTTCCCCCTTCCTCCCCCTCTTTTCGCTCTTTTTTGGCCGAACGAGGGGGACGATTGCCCTCTTCTCCCCCCCCCTGTATCAGTCAATGGCTGAATCTCACGGGAGGAACAAAAAGCAGTGGCGAAGCGTGCAATAAGGCAAAATTTCTCGCTTATGCAGTCACCGCAACTTCATTTTACTCATCACTTTTTTTTATGCTGAAATAATGTTTATTTAAGTTTTTTCAATCGCAGGCCTTTCTTTGCACTTAGAACGGAGCGAACTTTTGAAAAGGGTTACAAATAGATGAAATAAAAAAAAATCTCCTTTCTGTCGTAAATTCTAACTGACGAAAAGGGTAAATGCCAAAAAGCGCTAATCCCAAAAGCGCAAATCCCCAAATGCGCAAAATAGTCTTTTGCGCATATGGGTATGTTCAGGGCAAGGCAAATTTGCGTTAATGGGTGCATTTTACTGAGGACGTTTTCAGTCATAATGCTATTAAAAAATAATGTTTGATTTGGCAACCGTGCTAACTCTAGTGAGTAAATGCGGAATGCAAAATCGTAGAATTTTAGTGAGACATGCAGAGACAAAGACAAAGTTGAAACAAAAATACTTGTATACAGGGTGTTTTAGGTTTAACGTCGGGAACTTCGATCTGGAGCCGATTATTGAAGTCAAAATAAAACTATTTTTTCCTCTAAATATGGGCCTTAAAATGCTTCCCTTCGGCCTTCGGAGCTACGATTTTTCAAAGCTTGGAAAAAAATTGGGTTTTTTTGAAACCGTGGCTAGGTTTATCCATAAAATGTTGCTAAAATTTGAAGTTAGGCGTATTTTTAGGTTTAAAATTCTTTGAAACTCATGAAATAATTGTTGAATTCTACTTTTTCTGCCAAGTCTACTTTTTGACACTCTTGAACATAAAATTTTCTGAAAAGTAGACTTGGACTAATAAAACAATTATTTCATGAGTTTCATTGAATTTTACACCTAAAAATACGCCGAATACCAAATTTTAGGGACATTTTATGGATAAACCTAAAGCAGAAACTTACATATATCAAGCTAAAGTCAGCTTTTAAACCACCAAAATCAAATTCCAAGGAAGAGAACAAATTTAAGCAAGTACTTTAAAGTTATCTGAAAGAAGTGGGTTGCAAATATACAGCGTTGCCAGAGCATTAGGTAAGAATTAGCAATTTAATTATCTTTGCGGTTTTGGGTCACGTCTTTTCATATTAGCATTTGCGCTTTGAGGCATATTTCTCGAGATCCTTTTTGCGCTTTTGGAACATCGTTTTTGCGCTTTTGGGTTCTAGTTTTCGGATTTTTGCGCTTTTGGGTGCTGTCCGACGAAAAGGAACTGTTTGGTGAATGAAAGGTGTCCGCGGTCGCCGCGCCAGCGCGGTGCCACCATATCTTACTGGAGGATTTTGGACTTGGCCTAGTGGGTACCACCGCCACTTATGATCCCGTAAAACTCCAGTTGGGGTATTCCCAAACAATGAGTAGTCTTGGAAAAAACCATTCAGAATATTGAAATGGGAATCAAAGAGCTACCAAATGTAATAACTCGAAGGCGCCTTCATGAAATGAAACATGTTTTTTTTTCTTCTCCCTCTCTATCTCTCTCTTTTTCTCTCAAGATTAATTGTTTAAATTTAGATCGATACGTAATTAGTTAATGAGGTGGTTCACTTAGTCGGCGACTCTCTTAAGGATTTGCTTTCAAGAAATTAACATATTTTTTTCTTTAACAAATAAATCTTTCTGGATACCTAACTTCTATTCACATTAAAACAATAGCTTACAATTCTATGTTGATTTAAGATAAGACACGAACAACTTTTTAAGTATATATTCCAGCTACTTTAAAACAGTAAGCACAGACTTTTACAGGCATTAAAGTTGTACAAGAAAACATTTTGTCCTCGATATAGAGTCATTATTCTCACAAATAAGACGACAGATGGATTGATAATTGTTAAAAAGATATCAGTCGAAGTGTGAATTATTCATCTCAAAACTCACCAAAATGAATCGGCCCGCATCAAAAACGCTAGATTAGCTGAGTTTGCAATAGTTCTTACAATTTTTTCTATCAAATATTTACTGATAACATGAACAAACAGCTGTGCGAAATTATAGGTGCGTTTGAAACACAGAAACTTCCCACCACTGGCTAGTGACGCCACATTCTATGATGATGTTGTCATGTCACACTTTTATTAAAAACAAAAACAAAAACGAAAAAAAGAAACAAAAAAACAAAAGAAGAGGAAACTAACAACTTTTCTTTACTTCTAAACTATTATTACTTTTTTCCATTATAACCTTTTCTTTTTATCTCATTTATTCGCATTGTGTACAGATCACCCCTGTCCCGAAAATATTGAGACTAAATTTATTGTGATTTCACAGTTGTGCGGCATTAAGTATAATTTCTTAACCCGGGTTAAACAGATTTTAACTTCCTGCTTCTATTACTTTAATAACGAAATGACCAAGAAATGTTGCGTCAGTCAGAAAAAAATCCGTTTTTTTTAAGAATGTCTAAGGTTTATTGCAAATGTAGAATGATCGAACGTCAGAACATCGGAATTATTCCACCCAATGAAAATAAAATAAGTAAAATAAAATAAGAAGAAAAAAAAGTTTTGGTGGATGCGTTTCATTTTTTATCCCAGGGTGCATGTAGGAAGAGGGAGGGGGAGATTCGCCCCCTCGTCCCTGAAAAAACGCCAAAACAAGAGGAGAGTAGGCGATAAACTGCCTAAAAAGGCCGACAAATTGGAAAAAGTTGAAATGTAACCCCCCCCCCCCGCAGATTTTTGCCCCCTTCAAGTGGAATTATCTTCTGAAAACGCCCTTGCTTCTAACCTCTTGGCTCAGCACCATCTCATAATAATAATCCGTGAATCCTTATCATATGGAACAACACACTCTCGAGTGACAAACTTTCCTAACCCACCGTTTAAGTCTCCAAAGCATTTCAAGACGAGCGATCGCCATTGGCTCGATAATATGAAACCAGAAACTGACAATTACCGTCTTCGGGTTCATCGATCGATTCTCCGAATTTCATTGCGTGTGGAAGTGGAATTGAGACGTGCTGCAGAATAATCCGGAAATCCCACTTTTTATCATAACAGAAGGAGTGGTGAGGGGAGGGGAGGCCGGGAGGGCATTAAAAATGTATTCAATTACATAACTTTATTTTTTGAACTTGCATGGGATATTTGGTGCGACCGACGCGTGACGTGACTACAGGTTTTGATGCGCATAGAGATATACGTATATTGTTCAGATGAATGAATCAAACTGTGTAGTGATATAGAAAAGACAGCAATTATAGAATTTGGGATGATGTCCTTTGGAATTTTTCTAACGTCATATCTCTTACTATTGCATGTGCAGAAATTGAATGAAAATGAATTTGAGGGCTTCAGCTCATGATAGGTGCCCGCAGTAAAATTGCTTGGGGGGGGGCATTTTTGACCTCCAATGGGAGATCTAGAGGACCTCACCCAAAATAAAAATAAAAAAAAAAATCTTCCAAATGATACCGTTTTAAGCCATAGTACGCGGAAAAAAAAGACTGGTCGAATTTACCATCTACATAGCTGATTTTGGAGTCTGTTATCAAGTATGGTAAATTTTACCACCACATGATAAATGCAACGTACCATGGGCGCCCGCAGGGGGGGCAAGAGGGGGCACTTGCCCCCCCCCTGGAATTCCCCCTTCCCCCTGGAACAGTCAAAATTTCGCGAAGAAAAATGAAAGGACCGAAAGAAAATGAAATGTGAATCTAAGGAGTAATATAGTTGACGAACTTTATTATTAGTTTATGTTCTAATTTATCTCACTTTTTGCAAGGAATGGTAGAATTATACATTTACTTACCATTATTATCATCTGTTGTCCGTTTATTCATAAAATCAATCACGTCAAAATTATTATTACTATTCGGATACACCTAAAAATAAATGGCTTAATAATTGTACACTATTTGTATGAGGGGAAAAAAAAGAAAAAAAAAGGGGTCTTCCCTTTTTCCTCGGGGGAGGGGGGGTCCCCCCTTGACCTTCCATTGGGGTTCAAAAAAATTTGCCCCCCCCCTTGGAAATTTTTCTGTGAGCGCCCATGCAACGTACCTTGAGGTAAACTAAGATAACCTGTTAGTACATTTCACCACAAGGCATGTTGCATTTACTACACTTGATAGCAAACTCCAAATAAATTCAATCAGTCAAGAATAATAATAATTTTGACGTGTTTAAAGTTACGAATAAATTGACATCAGATGATAATGATGCTTGAAAAATTGCATTATTTTTATAATTTATAGAGCCGTGTAGAGCTATTTGAGCTATGATATTATCGAACTCAATTTTGTTAAAAATGGAGTCAGACCACCTCTGCATTCAATGTCACGGCCCATTTCTATGCGTCTCTACGGCGACCTTGTCTGCTGATCTACATTGTATGCATTCCTCTGAAAACAATCCTGTTCTTGTTGTATTTTGAGTGTTCTGACTTTTATAGTTCCTCGACAGTACCCCGCCCGCGCCTCCGATTTTTCTATCAATCCAACCAGACACAATTCTATACTGACAATTCATTGCAAAAAAAGATATCCTACCTGAACATTTTATCTTCAAATGGCTCGTCGCTAGACAGAGTGACGGCTAGCTATGCTTAAATGAGCTGCGGTTACACTGTCAATTGATTCGAATTTTGACATGGTTAATAATCTGATGTGCATAATGGGGCTCTTGCAATGTTTTGCTATCAGAAAATGAATAGTTCAATCTGACGGAAGAACCAGCGAAAATCACACTAAAATTCAGTGATAACTCAGAAACTAGCTGTAACGGCAATATCGTAATGGTCGAGCTACACAGGTGTCATGGGAGATTCCTGTCTAATTTGTTATTTTCTCGATGGAAAAACAATATGTCTCTAAAGGGGTGTCTCCACCTGCGAATTTAAAAGCGCGAATAAACTGATTGAGCCAATGAGCTTCTTTGTTGTCGATACATCGGACTCGACCTATCGACTTTAAGGCAGCTCATTGGCTCAATCAGTTTATTCGCGCTTTTAAATTCGCAGGTACTCCTTTAGATAGGAATTTCCCATAGTACCTGCATAGCTCCGCCACGCCTGATTCTGAGAGTGAATTTCGTGCGATTTTTTAGAGTACCCATCGTTATTTCTGCTGATATTTATGCAAAAACCATCTCTTCAACCACTTGTTGCAAAAGTTTGCAAGATCCCCATTCCGAGAATATTACAATAGACCTAATTCCAACACGCGATTCGTTTAGTATTAACTGGGCCCATAGGCGGACCGAGATCAAAAAAAGGGGGCGGGGGGCTAAAAAGTTACGATTTTTTTTTTTTTTTTGCTTCTCAAGTCTCAAGTGATGAATTTTTCCCGATTTTTAGCCCCTCCGCCCAAAAAAAGTGGGGGGGGGGCTATAGCCCTTCCTAGCCTCTGATACGGTCCGCCTATGACTGAGCCGTTTGAAAACGCAGCTTTGTTTGAATTTCGTTGCCAAAATTTCGAACAGATTTGCATGCTAACACTGCATTTAATAAGAGTATAGTGCCACCAACCACGTTGGAGAATCTTTTGTGTATGATTCTACTCGCGAGGAGAAAAGAATATGACGCTGCTGAGCAATTAATAACAAGAATACTTACAAGGAACTGATGAATAATATATTGACGTTATAGAAAACTATTTATGCGAGAAATCAAGAATAAACAATGGATTATTGTGGTGAACTAAGGGACTGGTACAGGAGAGCGTGGTAATAACCAGATAAAACTCTACTCTAGTGAGGTTCACTAAAAACATATCTATTTCTCTCTCTCTCTCTCTCTCTCTCTCTCTCTCTCTCTCTCTCTCTCTCTCTCTCTCTCTCTCTCTCTCTCTCTCTCTCTCTCTCTCTCTCTCTCTCTCTGCTACGTATTCGTATAGCGTATATAGCTCAGCTGAGCATACTTTCTATATCGGCCTCACCAAACGTCAATACCAAGTGCACAGTCCATCACTGATTGTGCGTATAAAGAGGCATTGTAGGAAAATGTGTTTGGTTAAAGTTATGGCCGTGCCGGAAAGGGGGGGGGGGCTTGTGGGTATACCCTTGTCTCGTGCGACACTACGCGGGACGGCAAAATCAGGATGAACAAGCAAACAAAAAAAAATTAATTTAATTTGCGGTGAGGGCAACGAAATTGCAATATCTTGCCCCCTCCGGAAACTTGGGCACGGCCTTGCCTTTTGGTATGAATAAATGTTCAGCATAAACCTTGCATTAATCTTCGCAAGATGGCACTGAAATTTACCTCCTAATTTTGTGAAAGAATTTTGTGTTGCGGTGGAGCATACAAAACCATTTCTGAAAAGAGGTCTCAAATTTGACCTTTGATATTCTTTCTGATGCAACGTTGCCAAATATCAAGCTACGCAAATGTCGGCCCCTGTAGTGATGCTTGGTAAAAATCGGTTATATAGCAACATTAAAGAGATCGGCCAAAGTTATCGTAGTTATATAGTCGGATAGTTGTTGTATAGACAAAATAATATTTACCTCATTTGAATTTTAAAAAGTTGTCCGGTATAGCAGTATAAATAAGAGCCCAAAATTGTCTGCATTATTATTATTATCATCATCATCATCTGCAGAGTAGCCTTTACTTAAAACTGTCAGAGGGCATCTCAACCTTAGCAGCAGATGTGCATTTACCCGAAAGTTTTCCAAATACGATATTGATTAGGAGACAAAATTTTTGTATCAAAGCCTCTAAACATTAAAATCTAGTTTCCCATCATATTTTTTGTAAAAAAACATAACATTTTTCTGACAAGATTGGACAGCGTTTGTGAGAATGTTTACCATACAACTTCGTTCACTTTCACAATTTTAGACAATTAGCTTAAGATGTATCCCGAACGGGTGTGAGGTCACAGGTGAGCAATGTTCACCTGTGACATATACTTACCTACGCATTTGCTCTACAATTGATGTTCACTGAACATCAATTGTAGAGCATATGCGTAGGTAAGTAATATTCCTTTTCCTGTTTCCCTTTGTCTGGTTTCGCTAAGCGTGCGACACACCGACACCATAACAAAGCTCAAAAAATCCAAGGCTCATCGTGACTATGCTAAGCGATGCTCTATTCGTTACGGCCGATTGGCTTACTCAAAATAATATTGTGACAAATCTGTCACTGTAATCTGTATAGTGTGTAAGTGGTACACGATTAATTTGGCTCAAATGGGACTTTGCCGGGACTTGTATATAGATTAGACTTTTTAGATATAATCTTTGTCTGCGTATAACTGATAGGCCGTTATAAATATGTCACTATAGCCGATTTCCACTCTACTAACTTAGAAAAGCTCATTGACTTGACTTCATTTAAGTTCTCACATGGGACGTATTTGGGTATCTGAACTTGGTTTTTTGTTTATCCTGAAAATTGCGAATATGGTATAGGTACTCATGATACACCCCCCCCCCCTCCTAAGGGATGATAAGCAGGATCCTGGTCGTGCGGGCCGATCTTTGAAATCATTAAATAAGGCTGGTAACCTGTATCAATGAAAAGGGCTGCAATTGGTCCCTCTAAAACGTTTATCAAAAAGAAAAGCTCTGTAACCACGTATCTCTCCTCTACATTCGATGAGCTATCCAGGGCTGCCGTTTTGCGTATAATCAATGCTATTTTTCAATTCACCGATGATTCCACCGGTTGAGAAAAGATTACACAGTTCAGTTCAGTGCATGACTGTAATGCACGAAAATACTATGATCTGTAATCTTTCCTTAATCGGTGGAAACTCCGTTGGTTAATTAACATATCCGCAAGTTTTTTAAAGCCATCGACGACTCCACCGGTTGAGAAAAGATTACAGATGCGAGTATTTTAGTTCATTACAGTAATACACTGAATTGAACTGTGTAATCTTTTCTCAACCGGTGGAATCATCGGTGAATTGAAAAATAGCATTGATTATACGCAAAACGGCAGCCCTGGAGCTATCGGCTGCTTGCGAAACACGCTGATAGCTGATCGAATGTGGCGGAGGAATACTGGCGATTAAAGAGCTCTTCTTTTTGATAAACACTTTAGAGGGACCAATAGTAGCCCTTTTCATTAATACAGTCTAGTAGTCTTTATCTAATGGTTTCAAAGATAAGCCCGCAGGTCCTCAATATTACACCCGCCTCTGCATGGATCCAATGGGTCTGTTGCAAACTTTTGCTACAACAATTAAGAATGAGTAATCTAATGTAAAATAGCCTGAAAAGTCCTTTGGTGGCATCAGAAAGTCATAACATGCAATAATAAACTCACAAGAGGCATTTAATGCAATCCAAGATGGCGGAGAAATATCGAGCAATTTGTATGCATGCATCACGAACATCCAAGGATAGCCAACTGACAACCTCACTGGAGGTAGGGGTTATGTTTTTGTTTACGTTGTGTTTGGTTGTGATCGATATTGTGGGTGGCTACCCTTTGGGATGTTCGGGGGATGCATAAAAATTTGCTCGATATTTCTCCGCCAAATGGATTTCTTTCAACGCCTCTTGTGAGTTTATTATTGCATTTTATGACTTTCTGATGCCACCAATGGACTTTTCAGGCGATTTGACATTAGATTATACACTCTTAACTGTTGTAGCAAAAGTTTGCAACAGACCCATTGAGACGATTTTATCTCTTATATTCATGTTATCTCTTAACCGTCCTCTGATCTGCGTTTCATATGGGTATTAATATTGGATATCGATGGAAGCGACTCTGTCACAGGAAGCGACCTTTCTTCACCTCTGGAATTTGCGCAGTGGCAATGGTTGATGATCGAGTGGAGTCTCATCGCCGCACGGTGAGAGGACATGATTTTTTTTTGGTGTCCAAGACCCAGCAAGTTAAAATCATCTAAAATCACGGGGAGAAAAAAAACCGGTGACATTTCCCGCATACTGTGGGCCCTGCCTCAATAGACGATTTTAGTGTGAAGTCAACGGTTAGCCAACAACCACAACAATGCACTCATCGGTCGCAATCGGTTGTGATAAAACTCGCGTAGCGTTCCAAACTATCTCACTCACTCTCCCGTGACCCCCATGTATATCCATCTCTTTCTAGTATCGAAATTCGTACACAGGGCCTTGTTTTACGACATATTATTATCAAAATCGCATTAAAATGCCTCGAGAAATTCATTTCTGCCATAAAATTTTACAAAAAAAGTCTCTATATACGATTTTTGAAAATTTGAGTGAGATGGCAGTACTTAGGGGTCACGTGAGAGCGAGGAGACAAGCTAGCTTTGTTTGGAACGCTCATCGCCGGCAGTCGCCATTACTAAAACCCTCTATTATGGTTAACGCTACCAGACATCTGGTTAACCTTGCCAGAATGTCTGATAACGATAGCTAGATTTGTGAGTTTATTACTGAATTTTAGACTTTCTCAGTGCGGTTTTCGTGATTTTTGATGGTTTTAACATAAGATTGGACCATTCATTTGCTCACAGCAAAAGTTTGCAGGGGCCTCAGCCCCACTCAAGGTAATAATCTCGTATTTGGCCAGCAAATTGTTTGTTTAGCCCACTGCGCGTCGTTGCCGACGAGACTGCTCGTCGTCGCTCGTCGGTCGTCACTCGCTTTACCGGGAACGGGAAACGAACTTAACCGGGGTCGCGCGAGCGCCACACGCCAAACGCCAAACGCCGCACGGGCACGCGCACGTCTCGCTAGCCTTTTAATTAACATATTTTGAAGATGCGCGCAGCTCCGAGCGACGCGCGCGGCGGCATCTGGCAATAATATTTTTGTTTAGTATAATATTCAATGCGACGCGACGCGACGCTGGGCACTTGTTCGTGGACCATACCACTACCAGAGAAAGTTGTGTGTGCTCATCGCACACCACTTAATCGCCATCCAGTATCCACTATACATATATCCAGTGCTGATAGATGTATGTTCGATGTTCGGCGTTCGGTCCACCCCGCTCCGCATCGATGCAACCGCGACCGCCGTCTTTAGCGTCGCTGTCCGTTTGGCCATTTTCGTTTCATCGCTTCTTTGCGCATCTCTTTTTATCGATCCTCGATGTTGTCGTTTCTTTTTTCTTTTTCTTTTTACCCCGAATTGATTTGTCATCGTTTGATTTTTCGATAGCCTTTCTCGCCTTTCTCTATCAGTCCTTTCGGATCGGACTAGGAGAATAATTGGATTCCGAGATACGAAAGACATTAAAAGCATTTCGACGCTACCTGATGCGTTAATGTGAGCTTTCGATAGCTTTCCGGTTCGACGAGGTTGTCACACTTGTGCGCGCTGAGTGAGTCTGACTCACGCTTGCTCGCCGGAAGGAAGAGATGATGCGGTCATCGATGGAGACTAAAAACTCTGGCCCCGCGCGGAGAACATATGATTTTCGAACGAAATATGAAGAAAGTCATAACATCCTAATTTATGATTATTTTAGCTCGGAGCCTTCAGGCTTAATTCTTGTCTTTTTGGATTCAATTCGGCTCTAAATGATATTTGTAGATTTCAAACAATTTAACTCCGGGATTTTAAGGCTGCATGATCACAAAGTTTTCAGTCATCATTCATCGTTATCAGTCATCATTCATCGTTATCAGTCATCATTCCCTATCATTCCATTTTTTGTTTTTAGCACGGGGTCTTATGCACTTTCGAAAAAGTTAACATGCATACGAAATTATATGGAAAAAGCCACTTAATTTACTATCGCATTAGCGACAACATCTTCTCTTTTAGGTATATACTTCACGACTGAAAGGGTTGATTCCAGATTTAAGTTGAAACATTATGCGAGTAACAAGATGTGTTGCAATAAAATGTGAATGAAAGAAAACGAAAACATAAAATGAAAATGATCAATTAATCGGAAGGCCTGTGGCTTGTTAAGTAAGTTTCTTCATTAAATACAATATCAGAAATGACCAATGAGTTTTCTCGCCAATTTCCTCCAAACGAGCTGAAAACAAGAATAAATGATGCAAGCTGAAAGATTGCCCCATCTGAAATTTGGTTTTGAGGATTTGCCCCCTCCCCTTTCTCTAGCTTGGAAAATATTTTGCCCTCGTGTCCTTTTATTTGAACCTATGCACTGTTAAAGTGCACTGAGAAAACAAATTGTTAAAAAATGTAGTAACATAATTATTTTGCTAAATTAACAACTCATATGCTTAATATAGGCAATTCATTTCGATAACTTAACAACTCTTTTTGCCAAACTAGCAAATCATTTTGTAAAAATAACAATTTTTATGTTGAAATAACAAATCAGTAATTAAAATCAGCAATGGGGCAGTTGCAAGGGTCTGAAATGTTGTGTTTTTTATAAAGAAAATGAAAGTCCTTGATGAGCTGAGAACAAAAATGCCTTTGGTTTCTAGTTAAGTCCCATTGTTACGGAAATGAGATTTTGGCCCAAAATACATTGTTTTAAATGGGCATTCCGCGTAGTGACGTCACTACACCCACGCGCGATTTTCTACAACTTTCAACGTGTGTATCTCCAAAACCGGGACACTTACGAAAAAACCAAAGGTACCATTGTTCTCAACTCAACAAGTACTATCATTTTCTTTATAAAAACCACAAAATTTCCGACCCTTGCAACTGTCCCATTGGTTTTTCTGATTTAACAAGCTGAAATGTTTGTTAGATTAACTAATTGGGTTATGTTGCGAACTCGTTTTACTATTTAAAATTGCTAAATTGAAAATGTCTATTTAGCTAAAAGAACACAACTTTGTTGATGATTTAACAACTTTTTTTTTGTAAAATCAACAAATAAATAATTGTTAACTTAACAAAAAAATTTGTTGATTTAGCAACTTTCAATTCTTGTTAAATCAACAAATTTTGAAATGTTGCTTTAACAACTGATTTTTTTAAGTGTGTTTATTATTTGAAGGTGCACGAAGAAACCGGAAGTAAAAGAAAGGTACGAGAGAAATAATCAAATATATTAATGTATTGGGCCTGTAACGTATCGAAACACTAAACTAATAAACAGCATTGATCAATAAACATTGTTCAAAACATCCACAGTTTACACCCAATTAGAAACCCTGAGGCCTCCTTTATCTTTCAAACGGAACAATGATCTCACATTTAAGGATTCGTGGTCTCTGGGAATCCCAAGGGGCCTGCGTTACGTAGCCATAAATAATAGCTTTGCTTTTTAAAAGCGCTCATTAAGTTAGCGAGCGGTTATTGGTCATTCGGTTCCCAGATGATAAGTCCAGAACATGAATGTCCAAAACTTTTTCGTCCAAAACTATATTTTGTCCAAATCATCTTAATGTCCAACGCTCTTGTGTCCATAAGACTATAATGTCCAATTATAGACAAGTCCAAATAGAAAAGTCCAAAACCTATGAATGTGAGCAAAGTAATGTCCAATGTCCAGAAAAATTCTTTTCTTTACTCGTATTATCGCTTCTCTTCATTTTTTCTCCTTTAAATTGATCCAATCCGTATCGACATGTATTCTTAATTGAGGTACAGTAGAGAGATATCGTCGTGCAATTAGTTACAGGCTGAAGCTGAAAATACCACCCGCGGAAGAAAACCCATAGCTTCATATTATTTGAATTTATGCAGGTAAATATTATAGATATTTTAATTCCTTGGACATTACAAATTTGACGCAACGTGTTTGGACATTTTGTTAATCTAACTTGACGTACGTTTATTTGGACATTAACGATTTGGACATTTCATTTTGGACATTCAAGCTTTGGACGTGTAATTTTGGACATTGCCGTTTGGACATTACGGTTTTGGACATAACATCTGTGGATCGATCATTCCTAATGTCACCTTTCACTGGACTTTAAGACATTGACTCTCCAGTTATCTAATGCAAAAGAGCTAACGAAACATCTTATTTTTTGAGAGGCCAGAAATTTTTATAAATTTGTTCTCTTTTCTTTCAAAATGTCTGAGAGCATCATCAATAAATTCAAGAATTTCTGTCCTGAGATGCGAGTTTTTTTGACCAAGGCCACATCCTGACGAACAATTATGTTATAAATTTTGATGATTAAGGCCGGAAGGTTGCGCCTGACGCGTTCATGCGAATAAGATATTTTGCAGACATCAGGAAGCAGATGCGCCGTTCTTTTCATTGCGGTCATTTGTAAATTTCAGTCTGATATCAAAGAATCTGAAACTAATGAGCTTTATTCGGTATGCGGGTAGCTCCAAGCCCAAGACTAGACCCAAGACCCCACAAGGACTTTTCTTTTCATTCAATTATTGTTGGCGTCGCGAGGCGGGTGGGGGGGGCAGTTGAAGTGACGTTAAAAACGGGTTTAATTTCTCGAATCCTTTAACCCTTCGACTGCACTGTGGGTCACGTATGAGGAAAAGTTACCTAAAAGCGCTGTAGAATATGATGCGTTTGAGATATTAAGTCAGTGCTGCATCTTGGGTCATGCAAGGAACAGATACAAAATCAAGATATTCAATCAATCGTTTATGACCAAAGAGTACGCGCCTCACGCTGAGCGCCATCTGAAGAGCCAGAGAACGGCGGGTTTGATCATTTGACATTGAATTTGCTTTCTACTCTGCAGCGCTGGCCCAAGTAAAATGAGGATTTTTTTATCGGTTTTAATCGCAATAAAAAAATTTGCGTCAATTCGATTATTTATTTGACATCACGCACGTTTATTTAATCTTGAACTGCATTTTATAATTACGCCGTACGTTCATAACTAGCGCATATTTATGGTTTAAAAGCACACTTTTGAACGTTTGAAACACTGTTTATTCAATGTGATCGGTCAGTTGTATGGGTTTCAAAAATTTGAACTTGTTCCTTATAACCTTAGGTATACCGGTCGTTTCAAAACTCATCTACCTTTTCGGGAATGGGGGTCATATTTTTGTGGTTAGACTCTTAGCAGATTTATTGGAATCAGCGACGAATTCACTACGATTGAAAGAAGATTGCAGATCGGAGTATTTTCATACATTACGCATACTCATATACTCGCACTGAACTGAACTGGACAAGCTTTGAGTCAACGCAGAAATCATCGGTGAATCGAAAAATGTCTATAAATACGTCCGAAGAGGAAACATATATATGTGTATAAGTACATTGCCCCTCCTATTCGTTGTAATGCCTAAGCCAATTTATAGTTGCAAAACAAATCTAAACTCAACCTAAAAGCTGGGTGTTTTCTCTTAGTCGAAATAAGTCTTCAATAAAAGTGGCGGAAGTAATTTGATAATCGACAAGAAGAAAAGTCTGGAGATGAGCCGCCAAAATTTAATCGGATAGGAAAATGTAACAGCTACTTTGGGATGGGAAGTTGTGATCAGGTACTACTTCTTTGAGGAACAGCCTTCGTTTTAACCGAGAGCGTTACTGGCATGCCATTGTGACGATATAAGAGAGGTCATAGTATGGTGTCTGATATTGAGCGTGATTTGAACCGGATTAAACGAAACTATAGGCAAAACAATTAGACAGTCCAAATTTTGAACCGTCTATGAACCAGTTTATGAGCCCGCAGTTTATGATAAGTTTACACTGTCTCAATTTCCGGTTTAGGTTCTGTTCGGGTTCGGACCATTTTTAACCCTTTAACTGCTACGGACGAGTATACTCGCGGCGGAGAAACCTCTTCTCTTAGAGCTGCGGACGAGTATACTCGCAATCGTGACTGGATTCCTCAAAACTCTTAAAATTTTTTTTTAAAAAAAATAAAAAAATAAAAAAATAAAAAAATTAAAAAAAAATTAAACAAAAAACGTAACAATTCGTAAATTTGCACGGTTTTCCATTCACACCCTGGTAGTACCTGGCTACCTGCATTCCTAACTCAGCAGGCAAAGGGTTAAAACTAAGGTTCACGGCAAAATTGGGCAAATGGGGGGTGGTAATCGATTGCAAGATTACCAAGTAATCGTAATCGTCGTTTTCTCGGAGGGTGATTTTATGGTAATCGGGGCTGATATTTTACCAGCCACCATATTAGTTCCAGAAGAATTGGGTATAATCGAAAAGACCCTGTAAAGTTTACTATTTATCTGGGAAAAAATCATTTTAACTACCTTCCAAAGTACCGATCGAGGTATATCGATTACCGATTACCCAGTAATCGCGTAATCGATTACACTAGCCTATTTGCCCAACTCTGGTTTACAGTTCAGTTCGGTTCGGTTCAAACAAATACAGCGGCTCGGTTCTGTTCCCGGTTTACGGTTCGGTTCGGTCTGGTTTGACTCCCTGTTTTAATATTAAAATCAAATATTTATAGGAGCTTCCGTGATTGTGTGGATATACAGTAAAACATTAGAAGCTGAACCGGGGCGCGCGAGCGGCTAGAGACTGGAGGGGGGCAGGTCTTTTGGGCGAGGAGTGAGTCTTTTGGGCGAAAAAGAGGGGTCTTTTGGGCGAGTGAAAAAGGGCACTTGTGGGCGAGGAACTGGATCTTAGGAGGTCGTTTGGGCGATAGGAAAAAAGGAAATATTTGACCAAATATGTGGAATCGACAACACCGCACGACACATCGAAACCGGGAAATTTGAAAAACCGAAAATGGTGTCGAAGTATTTATATTGTATTAAGTATTTGACTCACCATTTGTCATTTAAAGTTGCTAAATCGCAGCTCCAGGCTGGTCGTCAATTGTTAAAACTGGATCAAGGTTCAAAGTTTTTTGGCTTGAAAATGGTGTCCTAAGTCTTTTAGGTACTTCAGCCTAGATTTGCTATCGCGTTGGCTCGTTGCATAAGTATTCCAGGCTTCTACCGCATAAGTATTTCTATCAACCATGTCCTTTTTGACAATATTCGTGACATTCATGTTCACGGAAGTTATTTTAGTGAAACTTTCTGCTTGAATCTGACGAAGGACTTGAACGACATCGTGAGTGTTCGGATGCGTGTGATAAAACTCCTTATTGTAGTTGCTATGAAACGATTCTGGGCCGTTTGTGGTACGTGGATCTGGTGACGGAGGCCCAGCCATAAATCAGGGGGAAATCGCGCCAAAGTCATGATGTAATTGTCTATCAAGTAGTTTGACCACTCTGTAAGAGTAGCTGAGGGTATGCCTTCGGGAGCGATAGACTTTAAAATCTATGTACCCGCATAATACTTCTTTTGGTGGTAAGAATGGCAATCCGAAGAAATACCTCAACCATGAACCTACTTCTGACCCTTTTCAATATATATGCACGCAAAAGAAATGAATTTGACTGAATGAATCTAAACCAGGATTGACTTAGGTGAAAACGGCAGCAGAGTAACACACATTCAGGGAATTCTGCATAAATAGCGTTATGAGCAGCAGATTCAAAATAGCAAAAAATGAGGGTATTTTAAAATTTTTTTCCAGTCAGGCGAACGCTCAAACTTTGAAGTTCTTGCCACATTAAACTCCGGTAAAGCCTCCGTCCGCCCGTCTGATAAGATTCCGAAGCTCACACCTGCATCTCTGGGCAGGCATAGTTGCCAGATTCACGATATTCCTCTTTCGCCCGCTCGCCCAAAAGACCTCCCTCATTCTCCTCTACATTTATTTTACCCTCGCCCAAAAGGGCTCTCTTTTTAACAATAGCTCGCCCAAAAGGGTTCTCCCCGACTGGAGAGGGGTTCCGCGTAATTCCCACTTACCAGCCGGAGACAATGGGCTACCCGAGATATCCAAAAATCCTCATTTGATCAAACGTGCGGCATACATCACATGGACCTTGTCTTTATTTTCAACGATGCGATGACAAGCGACGCAACTTCGGACTCGTGAGAAACGTAAAATCGTCGAGAATTCGGCATTCAAAAGTTTCATTATGGATGTACGATGAATATTCATAAGCAAATATTTTAATTCAGACAAGTGAAGGATTCCCTCGAGTTTGATTAAATTTATGAAGTATAGGGGGAATCAGAAATATTTTTTGATGTCAAAATTTCTCCGTGATAATATAAAGGTAAAGTTAAATGATTTCATCAGTGTAGTATAAGTTGCTCATGACTCATCAACTATCGCTTTCTCCTTGGTTAAACATATGCGAAAGGAACGATCATTTGGGTTCAATTAAAGACATTTCCCAAAGAAAGAACTCATGAAATAACAGGTGTGCTACACAGCTAAAAACTTTCATTTGCTCATAATGCACAATTTCCGTGAGAGCTCATCCATTTACGATGACTGGTAGAATTTACCATCTACATAGCTGATTTTGGAGTCTGCTAACAAATATGGTAAATTTTACCATCATATGGTAAATGTAACGTACCTTGTGGTAAATTTAGATAACCTATTGGTACATTTCACCACAAGGTACGATGCATTTACCATATGATGGTAAGATTTACCATACTTGAAACCAGACTCCAAAATCCGCTATGCAGTGCAGATGGTTACTTAAATCAGTCTTTTTTTTCCGTGTTGTTTTGCCGAGCCTTTCTTCCGGAAATTCCATCAATTGAAATTGATTCTTTCCATTGGTTTTTATTTGGGAAGACATAGATTTACCAGCCACCCATTACTACCAGAGTTCAGAGTTAGAAAAATTGGTGGGGTAATCAATACCAGCGATTACCGAGTAATCGTAATCGTCCTTTTTTTTTAGAGGAAAATTTTATACGGTGATCAAAGCGGATTTTTTACAAGTCACGTTAGTTGCAGAAGAAATAGATCTAATCAAAATGACTCTAAAGTTTATTTTAAATCTGTGAAGACTATAAGTATACACTTATTTACCATCGAGAGATTTAATGATTACCGATTACCCAGCTATCGAGTGAACCGTGTTTTTCGATGAAAGTGTGTTGCTTTTAATATTGATCAACAGTAGCTAGAGAGTGCAAGACTGTTGGCACGTGCGAATAATTAAAACTTACAGTTTTCTCGTCTCTCCCCGCACAGTCACCACAGTTTTGGAAGGCGAGTTGGAACTTGGTTGCCACCGGCTACTCTTTGAAAATTTGCATTAGCACGCGTGTGTTTGAACGGGTTTTTACGGTGGAAAAATGATTTGATTCATACCCGCGATTAATAATTATATGCACATATTGCGTGCGGAGAGTTGCAAACGAAAATAGGTCAAATTTCCCTCCCAGATTCTTAAAAATAAAAGTTAGCATTTTTCTCCACACGATTGACCTTGAACTAGTTTTCTGACGGTCCTATAGTGGCGATCTCCACTAACGAGACCATTAAAGAGTTTTTTGTTGTTTTTACAACTTTGCGTGCGTGTTAATTTTCTTGTCATTTGCGAAATGGGGACAGCCTGAAACTACGTCTTGGAACGACTAATAAATTGGCAAAATTTCCTGCGGAAGGACCCCCACACCCTCCCCCCAAGCTGGGAGGTGTTTCTTCCAGACCCCCCCCCCCGAGTGGGATTTCCAAGCTTGGCCCCCCTAGAAAAATTGTCTAGCTACTCCCATGTTGATAGAGTAAAATTCACTTACACTTCGGATTTTTTCTTCAATGGGCTTAAAAATAACCCTCTAAAACAGGGGTGTCGGATGAGCGGAGGGGATTAAGTATAGCGTACTATCCCATCCTCCACCCCCCCCCCCAAATGTCCACTGACAAATAATTTTATACAAGAAAATTGCCTGGAAGCATATTTCTTTTGGACCACTTGGTGCCGAGCCGTAGACCCTACTGGAGTCAGGACCCACGTAGAAATGTCCTAGGCCCCCCCCACCTGGTCATTTCCCTATGGACTGATCAGATCCTCTCGTTTTGTCTGATAGTTTAAATGCATACTTATACATGTAAGGAAAAGATTAAAGATACTCAAAACTCATTATCTGGACTTAATGAACAGTTGTGAACCGTCAACTGTATTATTCTTTACTTGTGTTAGTCTATAACCAGATACTAGTCGAAGGACACGTAGAAGCGTTTGCAAATTAATGGATGGATCTTTTGGAGACGAGCTGACCACCTATATTGGTTCATTGGTACGTGCTTTGGAACCTGTATAGATACCAGCATCCGCCTCCACTTTCTTCTCCATTTATGCAAATAAGATGCTTAGGAATGAGAGACCTTAAGTGGTCATGCAACGCAGGTCATATATATGGGGTCAAACATAAAAACGAAAGCTTTTCAAAACTTGCCGATTAAAATAAATGCCCCGACCCGATCATCGCACAGGGTATCAACAAAAATATAGTGTTCTCTTCTCATCGACGAATCAAAGAAGGAATGAAACAGGACAAGATATATTTGTACACTCCGCGCTTTATTTAATTGGCTGAGTTTTGAGGAGAACTTTTAAAGTTTGACCCACTGGCTGCGTTTTGTGTTTGTAGAAGTTATCCTTGGAGATGAGTTCAAAATCTTAAGCAGTCGACAATTCGAGAATGCGTCTTATTTTGAAGGCTGTTCAATGGTCAGGATTGACCAGATATTTTTTTTCCTCAAGTATATTGCTCAACAAAGGTGGGCTTTTTGAAATCGTCCCAGAAATATTGAATCAAAACGATGATGAGTTTTATAAACCAGTAAGTTCAATTAATTGATGTCATGCCCACACTGATGCGCATCGACGCAAGAGTGCAAATCGAATTTACATCTGTATAATCTAATTTTATATCATGACATTAATTTGACTTTCCGGTTTTCAGGACCACAAAATTCAACTGGTCTTTTTTTTCACAGGGCGGGGCCCCCCGATTATTTTTTTATTCAATAAAATGAATCGAACAGTTAATCGACTAATAAAATATCTATAGTATATATAGAAACGTGTTAGAGTTGGGCGTTTTTTCGGAGGGTGATCTTACGGAAATCAGGACTGATTTTTGACAAATGAATAAACGCATTTAGTTGCAGAAGAATTGGATTTAATTGAAATGACCCTCAATACGTTTATTTATTTATATATCGGCGATAATTAGATTTAATTTTCATAAAAAGTTCTGACGATTACTGGTTATAGTCAGTAATTGTGAAATCGATTATACCCCCAATATATAAAAGGTAAAATAATCGGAGATGCATTGTGCACTCCCTCCAATCGATATTTAACACGTGTTTAAATGAACGAAATGCAGCTTTGCCAGTTTGCAGGTGACGCCACTGAATCGAAATATTGGTAGATATGTATATAGGATTTATGCATTTGTGCATTCGTGTTAGAAATAACCAATTTTTGCCTCATTTCTCCATTTTGTTTTAAAATTAAGTAAAATAGGCTAAATAAAACTCGTTATTTTTGCCAAAAGGAGAAAATTGTTCACTATTCGAAGCACTAGCTCGAGAATTGGGCAGGCTGTTGCAAGGGTCTGAATATTTGTGTTTTTACCGAAGGTAGCGTTCTAGAACTCATCCCTTTATTGTCTCGATGCAGAAAAGATTATGAATAGCAGTACTTTTCAATATAAATAGATATACCCCTATCACAGGATAATGCAATCTTTTCTGCAAGGATGCATTAAAGCGATGAATTTTAGAACGCTACCAAACAAGTGAAAGTACTCAATGAGCTGAAAACAAGAATGCCCTTGGTTTCCAACTATAGGTTTTATAGTTCCGCAAATGCAAATCCGGCCAAAAATGCATTGTTTGCTTTGAAAGGAAATTCCACGACGTGACGTCACGACACGCATAATTTTTTTGGACACATGGAATAAATCAAAAGAATCCTTGTTTTCAGCTCATCAAGCACTTTCATTTCCTTTATATAAGAAACGCAAGATTTCTGACCCTAAATTGCAACTGCCCCATTTCAATTCAAACTGACGATTCGAATCTTGAAGTTTTTATTTTTTCCCCAATCTACATGATAATTTGCAAATAATAAGGGCCATTGCGGCAGCACTAAAAACCACGAGATAGGAAAACGGTTGCGCATACCTACATGCACATCGGTCCCAACGTTTTGTCAGAGATTGACATCATGAAACAGAATTTTCCAACGTGAAAGCTATATCTCGGTTAATACTATACATGGATTGCGCGATGTTACTGCACTCATTGTAATTTCCTCGGCATTTCACGCATGAGCATCGACCACTAAAAGTCGGATCCATTGATGAAGCAACAACCGTCGCCCAAAGGTATGTTCGATCAAACCGAAAGGCAAAAATTTCAGTTTCACGAATGATAATGTCTTATAATATAAAACTCGATTTTCGAGTCTGATTTATGGATGGATATACTACAGATACTTGGCTGGAACTTGTTATGCCACCAAAACTGAGACTGGTTATTTAGAAAGAGTGTTGCCGTATTGCATATCCTCTTAAACATTTAGACTGCTCCCGTCAATTAATCTTAAAGAAAATATGGTGGATGGAGTGCGGAGCGGTTTCAAACTTTCATAAGACGCGTTGCTACATTCAGCAATCATAGAAGCGTTATTGCAGCTGCTCTGCAGACCGGGATCCACGGGTACAAGTATTCATATATGTCTCTCTCTCTCTCTCCTCTTATTTGAATGCGTGGGTTAGAAAAAGACGGAGATAGGGAGTAAAGTCACGTGATGGGCACCCTCTGCTATCCTCCTCTATCACTTTTGTTAAAACGGCCGGAGAGAGAGAAAGACAAACTCCTGTATACGCCAGAGCTGCTGTTTTGCGTATAATGGGGCTCTTGCAAAATTTTGCTATAGGGGATTGAAGAGTTGGTTCTTGCATAAAAACCTGTAAAAATGACGATGCGAGTTCACTAAAAAATCATGACATTTATTCTCAGAACCGGGCTTAATGGCGGTTCAACGCAGGTATCATGGGAGATTCTTATCTCATTTGAGACATATCTCTGTGTTGCCTTAGAGAAAGTGACAAATTAGACAGGAATCGGAATCTCTCATGATACCTGCGTTGAACCGCAATTACGATCTTGCAGTAATGTGAGTTTATTACCGAATTTTAAGATTTTCTTAGAGAGATTATCGTGATTGTCGCTGCTTTTTACACCAGATTGAACTATTCATTTGCTCACAGCAATAGTTTGCAAGAGCCCCATCAATCGCATTTTTCAATTCACCGATTATTCTACCGGTTGAGAAAAGATTACACAATTCCGTCATGTAGACTCCCTATATTATATGAAAGAGTCTCGCCATACGAAGTTCCATCTCTGATTGGCTGCTGAAAACAGAAGAAGAAGAGGGGTCTATGAAGCCAGCGGGCCGATCCTTGAAATTCACGACTTTTGGGTAGACTGGATAAGAATGGAAAACGGTGATTGGTGGAGACGAGTCACGTGGTTGTCCAGTCTAATCAAAATACGGAATGGATTAGATAAGTTATCGGGTACTCCAAGACTGCCCGATAAATTATCTAATCCATTCCGTATTTTGATTAGACTGGGCAACCACGTGACTCGTCTTCACCAATCACCGTTTTCCATTCTTGTCCAGTCTACCTAAAAGTCGTGAATTTCAAGGATCGGCCCGCTGATGGAGGCGGCGCGCCTCTTCTTTACATCTTCATGGAATCATCTTCCCAGCCGCAGCCGCCCGGCTTTTAGGAAACTTTCGGCATTTCGGACGGTACTTGCAACAAAGGGTTTTAAAGTGGGAAAAAGAGCTCCAGATAGGTTTCCACTCCTAAAACCATTAAAAATCAGCCTTTAGTTTGTATATCGGGTTATTGCTCAGTACACAAACATAAAATTGATCTTTGGTGGTTTTCGGAGTGTGGACAAATTTCTGTAGCACTTTTTCCTGCTTCATATAGAGAGCAATAATTGAGATACGATTATGGAGGTGAGACGATTCCACGATTGCATCAAAATAACACTGATTTACGAGATAAGATGATCAGTGCAGTAGGTATATATCAATACAATACTAAGCTTCTTCAGGCTTTCGAGATAATTTTCAAGCGCAGAGATGCGCACGGCATGGGCGCCCGCAGCGGGGGGAGGCAAGAGGGGGCACTTGTCCCCCCCTGGAATTCAAAAAAGTCAAAATTTCACGGTAACAAATAAAAGGATTAAAGGAAATGCAATGTTACTCAAAGGATTAATGGTTAACAAACTTCATTATTTGTTTATTTTGTAATTTTAACTCATTTTTTGCAAGGAGTATTAGAATCAAACATTTTCCTTGATATCATTATCGTCTGCTGTCTCTTTATCCATCACACCAAACACGTCAAAATGATTAAGCTATTATTTGATACAACTACCATGGCTCAATAAGTGTACACAATTTGCATGAAAAAAAGAGTTTTTCCTTTTTCTCTGTGGGGGGGGGGGGGAAGTCTACCAGACCTTCTATTGAGGTTCAAAAATTTGTCCCCCCTTGGAAATTTTTCTGCGGGCGCCCATGGCGCACGGCACGGCTTCAGGCCAAGATTGGCAGATTTCGCTGCCTGTTGTGGGGAGCACAGATATATGTTATTGTGTCAAATAAAACGAGAATTTTTTGGAGGATATTCGTTAGTCCAGTTTTAGAATATAGAGGGTGTTGTACTCCCCCTTTCCAGCAAACATAGTCCAGTTCAGCCGCGTAACTTCAAAACCCACGAAAACACTCTGATCTGTAATATTATTTCCAGTGACCGATGGGGGAAAACTATTTGACTTTTTGATGGAATTCTGATATTCACCGATGATTCTATCCGTTGAAAAAATATTACAGAAGATTATTCTTGCACGTTACTATATCATAATACTGAACTGGACTGTGTAATCTATTTTTTCATCAGGTGAGCTCATGTGTGAGTTACAAAAACGAATGAAATATAAGGATAACATTTCAGGAGCCGAAAAAAGGGAGCTGTGCGATAATTTATGAACGTCTGAAGATAAGCTGCGATCCCTTGTAAAAAAAAAAAGTTCCATGAAACTCTGTTCCAGTTTTCCATGTTGACACGGAAACACAGTGATTACAATGTAAGTAAACACGGAAATCGATGCTGTTTTAAAAAGTGGAACAGCGTTCATGGAACTTCTTTACTAGGAATGTGATAAAAACTAAACTCTACCTGCTCGGTCCTGCGATGGAATTTGTACGCTCTAATCCAAGCATGATAATAAATGTAATACGTATTTCATTATAAATGTTATTCAATAATGGTTTTTTTCTCTAGTAAAACTAAACGTAGCAGGGTAAAGAGCGCCTTCGTTCCACAGTATATGTAATAAATATAGTTGCAAAGGAACAAACTAACTAACCATACAGCTGAGTGAAAAATGTTGCTCTTGCAAATTGGCATAGATCGATTTTATTTTCTTATATTCTCTGTAACTAAGTGGAGAGCTGAGCATAAAATACAGTGTCCTTAAGCGGCATTGTTTTTCGGCCAGTGTCGTTTTCTATGCATTTCCTTTTCTTGATATAGTGTATACATATGTGTGCTGAACTCAAAGTATATAGAAATGTCTCGTTGCACTAAAATTTAATTATTGAACTGCGCGGTTCAGTTGAAAAAATACGGTCGGTTTTAGCAGCGAGTTGATGGAAAATAATGAAAACGATAAGTAGGGGCTGTCCCTCCAGAAAAAAATGATACATAGGCAGGTAACCAAATAATAAATAAAAGTTGATTAAAATGGCAAATGATAAAATGAGTGTAGCCAGGAAGTGGTCTGCTGCAAAAGATTTTGAGAAGTCACCATGGCCACTGCGCTGCGTTTCGTCGCACACCTAACTGAAACATTCATTTTTTTGGTCATGAAAACGTCTCAGTTTAGCGTTCATGAAAAGTTTCAGAAACGTAATCGCAGCATAGATGATTAAAAAGTAAGACCGCGTATAAATTGACTCGTATTGAGCAGCATAGTTACCCTTGTGGGCCCAAGGTGGGGAAATGGGGGGGGGGGGGAGAGTTCAAATCGACCCACATTATTTTCTTTTGGCACTAAACTAACTTTTTTTTTCTCCTTTTTTAAACAAAAATTTGATTGGGTCTGCAAGACGTTTAAGGTTCTAAAATAGCCGAACTTGCTGCCAATTTTCACGCCTTTTTGAGAAAAATTGTAGATTCTTCGTGGTTTCTTGTACTTTGATTATAGGTTTTTTAGGCTTATTATAGGCTTTTAGAGGTTGTAAGGATATAAACCGGTTTGATTTATGATTTTTTAAGGAAATATATAAATTCAGGATCACACTCTCATGAATACCTCACAATCCAACAACATGAAACAACATAAAACAACACCATGGCTAACAACATGAAAAAGGAAACAACTACATCAATTTTTTCAATGTTTTACATTGTTTCAGAACTGTCCTTTTTTGTTTTGTTTTTTTGTTTGTGTTTTATTTACTCTTTTCAAAAGAAGAATAGCCACAAATATCCGATAACGTGTCACATGATATGAGTATGACGGATAAAAGATTCTCAAAGCATTCAGTATAGGATGTGTGCTCAATCACTAAGAATACTTCATGTATATACCTGTGTATAAAAAAACCAAAACTCTCCAGTGAAAAACCGTTTGGGGCATTTTCTAAGCCGCCTTCTTTCCCACCCCTGGTCTCATACGTTGGTCAAATACTTTGGGCTCACACGAATTAATGTATTCACTTGCCTGATAGTTATCCTGGCGTTTACCTTCTATCTGTTATCTTGATCTGCACAGAAAAAAAAAGGATGTGCTCCAGACACGATCTATATACACACCAGTACGTAACGTGCTCAGAGCACAAACATTTCAGGTTCAGGACACGACGGGATGCGTTTCAGACGCAAACTCAACCTAAATAGATTGCGCTCAGAACTCGTTCCCGTACTGGTGTGTACATTCGTGTCTAGAACACAGAAAGTTTGTGTCTGGAGCACGAACATTTTTTTCTGTGTGCGCTGCTACAATGGTAGCAAAATGAACGGGGGCCGGGGGGGGGGGGGTGAACGTTGTGGCATGACGGTCGGTACCCGAAAGACGTTGTCTGGTGGGAATAGTATGGGATTATACCTCTCCGTATGTGCTCACTAGACATCTACTAAGGGCGAGCGTGAAGGGTACCGTATTGATGTAACATTATCTGTCCTAAGTGCACGGCAAAAACACAGAAAAACACGTTGGTATCGCTGATAAAGCCTTTGATGAAAAATCAACCCAGCAAAAAACTTCAGTTGAGCCAACCAACTCTTGGGTTCACTCAGCAAAGTATCTATAGTCATCAAGTGTACAAAACTTGTTGTTAAAACTTGCTGTTAAAACTTGTTGTTATATCTCTACTAAAGGCTGTTTTGGCGGGTCTTTTTTCTAACATCTCAGCGCTACCAAAGCAGTAGTGGCTCGCATACGTCAGATTTGGTGATGCAACAAAAACTAAGACCTATATAGGCACCGTGGCCTGGGGGGGGGGGACCTATCAGGGAACCGAGAAATTTCCCGATGGGCTGCTGTCCAATTTAGGTCACTCGGCAGTGACAGGTTTAAAAGGGCAGAAAAAAGAGAAGAGAAATGAGAAATAGAGAGCAAAATCAACTACATCCATCATATAACAGACGAGCTTTATTAAAGCCTGGACCGCATGTGGTCCGATCTAAAAGGAGAATAAAGTGGAGAAGAGCATACACATTATACATTGACCATGGAGTGTCCACGCACGGCTCCAGGTATCCGATCCGAAGATCCGGCAATTCGATCGGGAAATCGTGGCTTATCGTGGGTGGGTGGGTGCGACTTCATTTTTTAAGGTAGACTAAAATGGCACAGACGCGTACGAATAGTCAACTACTTTTCAACTCACAACTAATGCTGTCTTATTCAAAAATTCCACCAGAAACTTCCCGCAATGGCCGGGCTCTTGCAAACTTTTGCTATAGGGGATTGAAGAGTTGATTCTTGCATAACTTGTACAAATGACGACGAAAACACTAAAAAATCACGAAACTCACTCTCAGAATCGAGCTTAATGGCGGTTCGACGCAGGTATAATGGAAGATTCCTATCTAAATTGACATGCATCTCTGTGTTCCCGTTGAGAAAGTGACAAATTAGACAGGAATCTCCCATGATACCTGCGTTGAACCACCATTACGATCTTGTCGTTATAGCAGTTATGTGAGTATATTACTAAATTGTAGACTTTTTTAGTGCGATTTTCGTGATTTTTGTTGGTCTTTACATGAGATTGGACTATTTATTTGCTTGTAGCAAAAGTTCGCAAGAGCCCGATTCGACCGATTTGTCTTACTTTTATGGTGCGCCTTCATTTTTAAAGATAGACTAAAACGAAACAGGTGCGTTGTGCCGGTTCGCGGCACGATCCAAGCGCGTTCGACGAGAAGTGTTAGGAAAACGGCCCGATCAGGTAACCATGGCAACGAGTAAACTGATTGAAGGCGCGGCGGAGACGAAATACCGTGTAAACGTCCTAATTCTTACCTAATCAGTCAGCATCTGGGTTTCCTCTCCGACGGGCCATCGACCAGCGCGATGTCAATTATTGTAAATTGTGTTTTCTGTTTTTAATTTGCCTTTTTTCAGTTTCGGTTTTTATTCTCGTTTATTATACTTTTTCTTATTTAACTCTCGTTTCTTTCCTTTTATTTCTGACCTTGCCAAGTTAGTTTTTAAGGTAATCCCCCAATAATCGCGTTTCGAACTTTCTTGAACATTCTTTGTGGGAAAATGATTATTCCAACGCTGGGTAAGGGTCTAGCCGTTTCAGCGTACAAAAAGTTAACTACTTTCCATGTGATTTACGTTTCCTTTCATTCCCTTTCATTAATCAGGTGAGGCAGTCCCTCACTTGCCTCATATCCGGCGAACCGCCATACTGTATGCCAAAGTGTTTTTCTCTGTTCTTTCTGTATGCATAATTGAGGACATTTCTGGAAGAAGGACCCGTAAAACAACAAGAGCGCTCTTTAGCTGAAAACCTCCATTTTCTCATTAATGCACAATTTTTAGGGAGAGCAGACCCATTCTGTTACGGGATCTTATTCCAGAAAAGTCTTCAATGGGACAGTAGCAAGGGTCTAAAATGTTATGTTTTTTATAAAGAAAATGGAAGTACTTGATGAGCTGAGAACAAAGATACCTTTGGTTTCTAATTAAGTGCCATTGTTCCGGAGATGAGATTTTGGCCCAAAATACATTGTTTTAAATGGAAAATCCGCGTTGTGACGGCACTATACGCACACGATTTTTTTCAACTTTACACGTGTTCATATCCATGACTAGGACACTTATGACAAAACTAAAGGCATCATTGTTCTCAGCTCATGAAGTACTACCATTTGCTTCATAAAAAACACACAATTTCTGACCCTTGCCATTGGCGTAGCTATAGGCCCCGCTGACATCGCCGGGCGGGGGGAGGCGCAAAAATTTTGAGAAGAGGAAGAGGAAGAGCGAAAAGGAGAAAAGGAAAGGAAAATGGAAAAAAAAGGAAAGGTAAAGGAGAAAAGGAAAGAAAAGGGAACAGATTGAGAAGAATAGAAGCTATACTCGTTGAAGAATCGCTCATTTCTTCAGTATTGCTCCGAGCTTTTTCACGGGTCGATATATCATGACAGCCGGACCTCAGTTACGGTGCCTCGAACGCAATTTTTAAGGCATTTGTCGCTTGATCTTTCTTAACACCAATGAGTGATATATTTTTTATGTTTTATCATTGTGAATAAATAAACATAATTTGTCTACATTAATTTACAATAATTTTTAAAGAAAGGAATTTTTCCGACAAAGGCTCCAACTTGTGCGGATTTAAGAGGGGGGGGGCGGAGCTCCACGGAAGCGGTCAATTTTTCCTTCAAAAAGAGGGGCGCAGCATTCGAATCGGCGGGGGAGCGCACGCTCAGCTAGCTACGCTACTGACCCTTGCAGCTGCCCCATTGTTGATATGCGATATTCAGACCAGGGCTGCCGTTTTGCGTATAATCAAAGCTATTTTTCAATTCACCGATGATTCCACCGGTTGAGAAAAGATTACACAGTTCAGTTCAGAGCATGACTGTAATAAACTAAAATACTCGCATCTGTAATCTTTCCTGAACTGGTGGAGTCGTCGACGACTTTAAAAAAAACTTGCGGATATTTTAATTAATCAACGGAGTTTCCACCGATTAAGGAAAGATTACAGATCAGAGTATTTTCGTGCATTGCAGTCATACACTGAACTGAACTGTGTAATCTTTTCTCGAACGGTGGAATCATCGGTGAATAGAAAAATAGCATTGATTATACGCAAAACGGCAGCCCTGAGGGCCGATCATTTACTTCATCGTTAAACCGATCGATAAGACTGTCTATGAGTGATGCTATTGGTCGAAAATTGTAAAACTTGACTGTTGCTATGGTAACCATCGTTATAGTGTCCGTTTTTTAAAGGTTACTCATGAGTAGCCTTTATAAAACGAGACTCTTAACGATGGTTACCATAGCAACAGCCAAGTTTTACAATTTTCGACCAATAGCATCACTCAAAGACAGTCTTATCGATCGGTTTAACGATGAAGAAAATGATCGGCCCTCTGATTCAGACGAAGACAAGTTTCAACCCATTGGGCGAAGCGCAGCATACGAAAGCAAGCATGGGTGCAAACGATGTAATCTCATTAGTCATAAATGAGGTCGCTTAATATTGGGACGCGATATTGATTGCAGCAATGGCACTTCACAAATGTTTTTTTAAATGGGGGTTATGTCGTTACTGCGGCAAACACCTCAATATTGCATACGATTTGCTCATCCTCATCCTCAGAGGCAGTGCGGTTGCTTTAAGAATGCATCGTTTCCTCTTCTTTGCTCTATGGCAATTGGCGCGGCGGACGCTCAAAATTTAAATGCGTAAATTGTGAATCTTGACAATTGGCATTATAATAATGTACGACTTCCTCGCGGGGCTCCTAAGAAATTATTATATTTTTGATCCGAGCTCATATCCCATTATTACGAATTAATATATGTTTCGACTTGACCATGGTGGCTACAACCTCTTATATAACATGTTGTACAGATCTGCCTCTTTTTTAAACTGTTTTTTACTTTCCGCGTGTATATTGACCGAAGCGATTTCCTTCAAATTTAGATAATCTAGTGGGAAGAGTCTCAAAAACAATTATTTGTTTTTAAGCCGAAGGAAATGGGGAAGTATAGAGTTCAAAGAGTTCGCTTTCTAACAAGAATTGATGCATTTTTATCCACCAAAATTTATTGCCTTGCGCTTCTGTGGATCTTTATTCAATTTTTAGTTCCGTATCCCGTTTTGATGACTCGAAAAACTCTAATTTTGATTTTTGTGACTTTTTTCGTTTTTCGCTTGGACTCTTTATTTCACGTGGACTTTCCTTATGGTGTCTAATGGCGACACCAAAGATAAAATTCTGATAAAAGTGTCTGTGAAAGCCGCAAATTGTAGTTTTGAGTACCTACAGGCTGAAAGGGGAGGTAAGTGATATCTCGAGACTACTTCTTCTCCCTTTTCTCTCACGGCGGCGAGGCGGCGAGGCTCACTCTCCCGACTTTACCATTCGATCTACAAATCCAACTTTACCTATAGAATGATGGACGTATAGAGAGTGTAAGAGAGCAGAGCACCCGTGCGATGCCTGTGACGGCTAGTTGAGTTTGTATCAGACGGCATATATAATAATATAATGTACGTAATGGAATCGTTTGACAAAATTGTTTATTGTCTGACAAATTTTCTGTTAGATTAACCGGAATTCCAACCGCCAGGAAGTACGAAACGGAATTTTCGTTACGGGGACCGGGACTCCGGTAAATTAAATCGGACAACCGGAATTCCAGTTACCGCAAAGAGAATTCTGCTTAGAGTTTTCCCGAACAGAATTCCATTTAAATAAAGTGGGCAGTTTTTAAAATGTCTTCGGGGGGGGGGGGGGTGTTTAAATAAAATTGGTGTCCTGAATCTCAACGTCAACATAAGTCTAAATGGCTTGCGATAGACTGATGGACGAATGGAAGGAAAACAAGTGAATGTATACGTTTTACGAACGTTAATCGCAAAAAAAAAGATATCTATAATATAAAACTAAAAAAAAAGTAAGGAAACTCCTTCAATTTTTAGTGTATGCAATAACAGTACCATTATGTAGGAATAGTTAACAAACATGCATCTTTATCAGAGATTACTAAGCTAAAGAGATATGGCAAGTCCTATCCCCGCCATGTTAGAAAACCGTTAATCGACAATCGTAAAAACCGCCTTCAAATAGGCCGTGATACAATACGGCGTACCACCTGGTGGACCATTTTTCGTAAACATTGCTATTACTGCTGTTAGTGGAAATAAATTCTAGGCACACTTTTTTCTGAATTTTTTTTGCTTTCCAAACACGTTGATAAGATGGAAAATGTCAAGGGAAAAATTTAACCACCAAAATAACCACTGAAACTTTAGTCAAAAGTCATTTACTGCCAGCCGAACGCACTTCGGTTACTTTCAGAATTGTTTACAAAAATGGTCCACCAGATCGTATGCCAGTTTGCCTACTTCGTAGGAGTCGATTAACAGTTTTGAGCAGTTCTGCCATATCTCTTTAGCTTAGTTATCTCTGATCTTTATCGCGCTATCATTGCTGTTCCCTGCGCTGGTACTTTTTTGCACTTTTTTTCACTCCGTTTTTGATTCGTTTCTTGGTTTTTTTTTCTTTTATCTGTTTACTTGTCTAAATTTTATGTTAATTTTATGTTTTGTTAATTTGATTTACCTTCAAACGATGAAATCTTTAATCAACGATACAGCAGCTGGCTATCCTGGAGTGAAACTGCCTTCTCTGTCGTCCTCTTACACAAGTTTAAACCACTTAAAAAGTTTGAGCGAATAAAATTCATTCATTTCTAACACTTGCAAGTATAGAAACTTCGGCTATCACAACGGTAGTAATAAGTTTTCGTTTCTTTTTCTATCAAAATCAGACCGATTCACTCAACTTCCTTTAACGGCACAAACTTCTTCGTTATAAATTTTTATTTTCACAATTTTTTCCGAAAGTTTTCACGGCAACCTCTCGAATTCAAGAATCACCTTAAAAAAGCACGTGCACAGAAAAAAAGACACAAAAAGTAATAAAATTAAATTGATAAAAACTAAAAGTGAAGACAAAGCAGTTTTTAAGAAAGAAAATTTGACGAGAAAAACGTGTATCCGAATAGCGGGAATTTTAAACAGAAGTGAATTTTGGTACGAGAAAAGAGGAAAATGGTAACTGCGGAGGGTTCATAGACTGTCTATCTTTTGGGGAGCACTAACCATCGGAGGGGAACAAGACTGGCGGAACATGAAAAGTGGACTGGCGAGGATTTCAACAATGCGATTATAGGTTCATAAAAGAGACGCAAAGTGCACGGTGAAGGAATTAAGCCACGATGCTCGGAGTGTGGCCGTAGATCTCCCACCAACAGTCCGCCTGTGCAAAAAAGCAACTGCTGTAGGATATATTATTGTATGTTTTTTTTAATGAAATGAGTGATGTTTGTGCGTCGAGCGAGGGAGAGGTAATTTGAATAGGAGGGTGAGAGTGGGGGAGGATGAGGTGGGGAGGGGGGGGCAAGTTTTTTGCTTTCACTGCGGACCGGAATTTCCGTCACTAATCCAAAATCTTCCCTGTGTAAAGCAAGCTTCGGAGGCATCCCATATATGCAGTTATAACTGTCCACGGAATTCACGTTTGCGGTATCAGACTTCTTTACGGTTCCGATTATTATTTCAAGTTCCAACTTTAAATGAAGATTTTCGGTTTAATTTTCAAGGGGTCTGAATCAATGTATATTATAAGATGCTGAGTATACCATAGAAAGACAATAAAATCGGCCGCATTAAAAGGGTGACACACATGCACTTTTTTTCCCAAAAAATTCTGGTAAGAAATTTGAAAGAAAAAAAAACTATTTTCTCAAAAACTACGATTTATTTCTTCTTCTCATTACAAAAAATAAAAATCATAGATTCTTCAATTTCAAATCAGCGGGGTCAAAATATGCGTCATAATCCCTGAAAGTTTTTTGAAATATAAAGGTATTACATTCATCAAAAACTTATGAGTTCAGCCCCGCATTTGAGGGAGACGTCTGAAGTTTTAAAATCAAAACTGAATGCGGATTCTATCTAAATTGATTATGCAGTTATTTTCTTGACTTAGTGCACTTTTTCGGAATACAATGTTAATCGGATCAAAATTGAATGATCTACGTGCACTGAGAAAATTTTTCGATTGTTTCAATGAATTTTCCGATAGGATATTCCCGCACTTTGTTTTCCACAGAAATAATCGGAATTCATTCCATAGAGACAATCGGAGTTCGTGTAGATGCAAGCGCGCCGACTATTGCAACTACATAGGTCTTATAATTGAAATAAGGCGTAACACATCTATAAGGTTCTATTCTTATAGTTTTAACAGCCACTTTTTTCTCAGTGTGTATTTAAAATGAAAAAATAAATGTTAAAATCATTAATGGAGGGATACATTATACATGCTGGGTTTTTTGGACCACCCGTCCACTATCTTTTTAGTGCCAACGGCGCGAGGTAGGTACGGAAATTCTGATAAAACTTGTCAATGTATATCGACCCCAAAGAATTCAGCAGAAATATTGCCGACGCAGCAAGACGGCTAATTTAGGCAGGCCCCCTAAAGGAGTCAAATTTCTGTTTCTCGGTAGTTTTTAAGTATGGCACAGGTTTTTTTTTGTGTTAGAAATGGATTGTTCGTACCTAAACATAAGCATTTTTTGTTTAGTGCATTTTTTTCTCGAGTTTTGGGGACCGTTTTGAAAAAAAAAAAAAATTAGGAGCGGCCATTTTGAATCGCTCGCTAAGACCCTTAAAATCGTTGAATATAAAAAAAATTAAACATTCTTTTACTCTAGCTGTATCAGTTATCGCGGGTTCTCTTCATTTAAGTTACGTTTTTCAATCGATTTTTTTTCTTGTGAGGAGTTACGCGTATTCTGCATGGAATCGATGTTTACATGGATTTAAATAGCAAAACCCTGATAAAACTGAGCACCAAGCGCGCCTAAAATTGTTCCGATTGTCACCTAAATTAGGTGACAATTGGAACAATGTTAGGTGCTCTTTGGAGCTCAGTTTTACCAAGGAAGGGCACAGTTGCCATGGCAAGAGCCAGTAGCGCACCGAGAGTTTCTTCATCTCTCTCTTTTCTCCATTAAGAAACGTATGTTAGACAAGGATGGACAAGGGGATAAAACCCCCTCCTTCTGTCCTTTTCCTACTCACACATTCAAATGGGAAATGAGAGAGATGGAAGATATCCTGGTTGCGCCAGTGGCAAGAGCCGCTTCTGGTACGGATCCTGTTCAGATCTAAATTTATTTTTTAGCACCTGTTCAGAAAGAAACCATCGTGTATAGTGAGGAGAGGGAGGAGAAGAAGAATAATAATAATAAGAATTACATGATTTTGTAAAAATTTTCGAATGTTGAGATTCATCCATTTTTGACCCCATATGCCCTAACTATGTCTTCAGAGTGCAAAGTGTAAAATTATGTAAAGCATGCACTTACTGGCAGCCCTCACGATATAGATATAAAAATCGTGACCAAATTACGTTGTGTTGAGGGATATGGAGGTCGCGAAAACAAAAGCCATAAATCATGGAGGGAGGTCAAACAGGTCATGCTATTAAATGGCAGTTGCGTTCTTTTTACAGATCAGTTTTCACTAATTTAACGAATATACATACTGAAATACTATACGTAAAAAGCAAAGCGCCGACAGCGTATAGTAGATGACAATGACAGCTTTTCACAGATGACATTTCAGTTTCTCATTGAAATATTTTCAATGGCACACACTGAAACAGCGTACGTAGGTATACTGTTTTTCAATCATTCAGACTGAGCTACTTTTTAAAAGCAAATTCAAGTAATTTATGCAAAACGGGATCATAAAACAATAGGTGCGTTTTTTATTAGAATTCCGCACTTTCAGAGCATTTAGGAATCCAGTTACAAGCATACCTGTAATAATGAGCCAATTTTGAAAAAGAAGAAAAAACTGATTAATTGTAAGTGGAACGCAGCCGATGTGGGAGTCCTTAAGAAACAAGTATTTTCTACCATCAACATTCTTTTATTCAACTTTTTCCGGAACAGCGGTGCGAATCTCTATAGAGGAAGCACGCAAAATAAATTACCAATTAAGAAGCTAACTAGCTGACTAACAATAAGTAAAATGAGTTGAATAATTTTTCAATTCAGGTGCTAGTCATGCGAAAGTTTAGAGGAGCTTCAGATTTTAATAAAAACGTAAAAGGATAATCTTATTGTT
Source organism: Trialeurodes vaporariorum (assembly GCA_011764245.1). NCBI lineage: Eukaryota > Metazoa > Arthropoda > Insecta > Hemiptera > Aleyrodidae > Trialeurodes > Trialeurodes vaporariorum. The sequence goes on from VMOF01000001.1 coordinate 3,178,981, forward strand.
TTTAAATCTACATACTCTCAAGTCAAACACTCGAAAAGAAAAGGAAAAAAGGTTGATTCTCGAGTATCTTAATGAAACTGATGAACTGCACATTTTGCGCTTCCTTTTGATTGGTTGAAGGTATACTTAGTTTCGAGTCATCGATCGCCGATAGGCAGGAAGGCATTGTTCTATGTTCATGGTCATTGGTGGCTTTTTGATAGTGGGACAGTTTCTGCGAGGGCCCGAATTTTGGTGTCTTTTCGTGAGCAAACGGAAGTACTCAGTGAGCTGAAAATAAGGATGCCTTTGGTTTGGAAGTAGGTTTCATAATAAACCTATATAGAAGCAGCTCTGGAAAAAAAATGCTTTGTTTTAAATGGTAATATACCGCGTTGTGACGGATGACGTCACAACACACACGGTTTTTGGCAATTTTACACGATCATATCTCCGAAACCAGGACACTTGGAAAAAAAACCAGAGGCATTTTTTTTTTCAGCTCATCAAGTCATCAAGTACTTTCATAATCTTCATAAAATATATCACATTTCAGACCCTTGCATTTTTCCCATTGATGATAGTTTTTCTTTAATTGAGTAACTAAGTAATATTAGAGGAGCGTTGCGAGAAGCAACTATGGGATATTTTCTGTTGAAAAAGGACTGACTCGAGGCTACTGGGGGGGGGGGGGGGGGGTGGGTGATCCCGCTCCCACCTGGATCCACCATGTGGGGTCAGGGTACGATACGCAAAACACCTGTGTTAAATGGTAATGGTACCTTGTGCATTGCGCGAACCCGATCCTATACTTTTACAGTAAAACTAGTACCTATGTTCGCTTCCGCTTGTAAGTACGTACATCACGGTCGGTTCCGGATCTTTCGGGAGCAAAAGTTCAAACAGAGGCTCGGACAAAAACACTTGGCGTTTTCTATACTTTCACTTACAACTTTAAAGGCGGATCGGACGGTTTTATTCCTCCCCCTATCATTGGTTTGCGATCGACGATGCCATGGAACTGAAAACTTTTTGTGTCGTCATTTTTATTGAACAATGAATACGCCTGCCTGGTTTATGGCGCGTATATAGTTTTTGAAACGCATCTGTAAAAATCGTTGTTTCTGATGATGCATTGAACGTATTTTTTTTTTTTTCTGTCTCTCGCTCGATCGGCCCAATGAGTCAGTTTGCAAACTTTTGCCCTAGCGGAATTCGGGTCCATGATAGTAATGTGAAATCATTTGGAGATGACGTTGGTAGCATCATCAAGTTCTAAAATGTACCCAAGGTATATGGAAGAACAGGTATGGACAGGAGGCGGAGCCTATCTCAGTAGGTGACGGCTACGTCACAGATGTTCTAGACGGTCGCGATAATCGCCTACCGTTTCAAACTATCTCATCACTCTCCCGTGATCCCCAACTCTCGCCACTGCAGTAGGTGACGGCTACGTCATCGCCAAAGCAAGTGTGTCGTCATCATTGGCGGGAAGACTCGAAAGCCCCTTAAACCCCGCCTCCTGTCCATACCTGTTCTTCCATATACCTTGAAATGTACCAAAGCTACCGTTATGAGTGTTTTAATGGTATATTTCAATGGGGCTAATGCACACTTTTGCTATAAGCGATTTAATAGTCGATTATGGCGTAAAAACCTCAAAAAATAACGATGGCGGCACTAAAAACTTCCAAAATCCACTCCTAAACCAATAAACGCAGTTATTTGCGCGAGCGTATGTGGCCGAAGGCACTAACAATGGGGGATTCCTATCTTAATCGTCACTCTTTCTATGCTGACAAGGATGATTCACAGAGTAATTAGTCATCAGAGTGATGGTCCACATCCGATGAATGGTGCCGCAACACCTAGTGACACCGGTGTCAAATGAAAGTAGTCTCTTATTGGTCACTTCTTGATGGAGTTTCAGAATTGTTAGATGGGAATCTCCCATTGTTAGTGCCTTCGGCCACCATTACGCTCCCGCAAATAACTGCGTTTATTGAGTTTAGGAGTGGATTTTGGAAGTTTTTAGTGCCACCATCGTTATTTTTTGAGGTTTTTACGCCATAATCGACTATTAAATCGCTTATAGCAAAAGTGTGCAATAGCCCCATTCATCAATGATTCCACCGTTGACTTGAAGATTACACACAGCGTAGCTTAGTACATGGTTGCTATGCATCAAAATACTGTAGTCATGGATACTGGTAAGAAGGAGTGGAAGGAGAAAGCAAACGGGGGTAGTTGCCCCTTCCCCCTGGAAATTGGAAATACCGATTTTCACACCAATTTACCCAGAAAGGAGCTGCAATCAAAAGTCAAAATATTTGAAAATTGAGAATTCACTCCGCCCTAAAATTTGATATTAAGGTTTTGCGCCCCCCCCCCCCGGAAAAATTTTCTGCTGTCGTCAATGCTCTAATCTGTAATCATTACTCATCCGTTAGAGTCGTCACTGATTTTTAAAAAAAAAAAAAAAAAAATACCGGTACGAGGTGTGTCCCAAAAGTTCCAGGACTTTTGTTGTATCTCGTAAACTAATCGTCAGAATGACGCATTCTTGGGCTTATCTGATACCTGATAAGCTGCCAAATCACCCTGTTTTCATAGAATGTCGTTTCTTAGAACGGCATAGATTTTGCATGACCTCAAAGAGGGCAAAGTCAAAAGTGGTTTGCGATTTTTTATTTGTGGTTTTGGATTTTTCCTTTTTTTCATTTTTTGCTCATCCGACAAAACCCGTGGGACGATTTTCGCTGGGGCTCAATGCATATCTATTTGCAATTGTTCCACTAGAATTCTATTTACAGAATTCTTAGAAATATTACATTCGTCTGCGAGTTCGCGAACAGTTAAGCGGCCATCGACAACGATTTTTTCGCGCACTTCTTCCAAATCACAAATGTCAGTTGCGGTTAACGGTCGACCTGCACGCTCGTCATCTTCAATAGACTCACGACCGTTTTTAAATCGCAAAAACCACTCATTGCATCTACTCCGACTCATGCAACATTCACTTTAAACTTTTTGTAAAGATTTAAAAGTTTCGGTAAAAGTCATACCGAGCTTAAAACAAAACTTAATAGTACATCTTTGTTCTAAAAATGACTCCATGATACAAATCGCAGACCGCACTTGAGACGATCTCAATCACTCAATCATACAATGAGCACTGATTGAGATAATCAAAATCGGTCAATGTAGGGTGATTTTGCAGCTTATCAGCTATCAGATAAGCCCAAGAGCGCGTCATTCTGACGATTAGTTTACGAGATACAACAAAAGTCCTGGAACTTTTGGGACACACCTCGTATTTCAATAATTTAACGGCGATTCCACCGATTGAGAAAAGATTACAGTGATACTAGTGTCCTCGTGTATCACAGTCATAAACTGAACTGAACTGTGTAATATTGAACTGTGTGTCAGTCGCCGGAAAAATCATTGGTAGATTGAAAAATGCCACTAACCATTTCAAACCTGAAAATACTGTTTGCTCAGGAAGGAATTTTTGACCATCATAGCTGATTTAGATATATAGTGAGAGAGAAACGATAAATGTATCATATTTTTTTTTCTCCACAAGATTCAATGTTATTCAGACATTGAAATGTAAACGAGGTATGAAAGGGTTAAACATGCACAGAAACGACTATAATCTGAAATTCATCTCACAAACTCTATTGATGTGTTTAAACAAAAGTTCCAAAATGGCTGTAATATAGGTATAGCAAGTTTAGCCATTTAGTTGGGGGAAAGTCCTATCTAAACTGTCTATTTCCACGTGATGAATTACATTAACTTGCTATGCAGAGCGTTACTGCAGATTAGCTAGAGGAGACTTCCCGATTGTAGCACGCTGTGTCACAGCCAGCTAGGAATTTTGTTTAAACCCATGCACTATAAGTTTGTAAGTAAATTTTGACATTTTTTGAGGCCGCACTAAAATTATTTTCGCGTTACTTCAAACATCTGCAGGACTGGCCTTTATCCTAGGTGCAGCAAAAGCTTGCGCCAGTCTCATTGATATAGTATATGATGTGATTTCATATAAGTAAACGCTCACCTTTAAAATGTCATTTTAAGAAACCTTCAAGCCAAAAATGGCTTTTATATAGAAAGCTCTGAATCAAGTACCCCATCTACATGCAAGAGGGATTCATCTTCCTTAAAGTCGTCGCACTATGGTCTGAGATGGTCAAAAAATGGCGGAAAATCATCAAGTCAATTTTCCATCAATTTATCATTTTTAAATTTGTAAGACCAATTTTATAATCTCAGAAAACCCTTTTAATGAACCATTTAACTGTGTAATAGTCTCTGGAAAGTTTAAAATTAAGTTTAAAAGGTGTTTAAGGTGATTATTGATGACTTTTTTTTCGCCGATTTTTGGCCATTTTTTTTTCGACCTCAGACCAGAGTGCGTCGGCCTGACCTTGACCGAAGCCTCCCTATTCAAGCTTCCTCCCTCTTTCAACTGACTTTTGTGTGCCGACTAAACTTTGCCAATGAATACTTTACTATAGAATAGAATGATGGCTTTATTTAGTGCGGTGAATTATTGATGTTAATCTAATTAATTAAATAAAACTAAGACAAATATACAATCCAATTAAATTCAATGTCACTGGGTCACTTTTCTCACTTTTTTTTGGACTGAGCTTCACACTGACCTTCCCGCACATTATTTAAGATTTCCGGAATTAATTTTAAACAGGTTTTCATATGCTTCAACTCATACTTTGATACAATGACTTGAAGAATTAGTTGATGAGTTATACCATAATTGATTCATACACTTTGAAAACTCTTCTTCGACTTACTTTATTACTTATTGCATATACATATAAGTGTATTCGGGGAGTCCTCGGAGGGTTGGGACACCGAGAGGGTCGGGACATTTAAATTTCCTCAGTTTGACACTGCAGGTTCGCGTGTGGTAATTTTTCGGCTCTTGGACAAAAGCGTAGGGTTAAAACCTCGGGTGATTCGATCATTTATCCTGGCTCGTAGAAGGCAAAAAGAGTCTGTGTGAGTCGACTCCTGAAGGTAAGCTACCCGCAATACTCATCTCAAATCTAAATACAAAGAGAAGCATTGCAGGTGGTCTATCTGAGCCAAAATCTAAGGAGTCGTCTGACATTCTTTTCGTCCCCAAATTTACTACGTTGTAGAGGTAGTTTCAGAAGTGTAGGCGGACCTTGACCGATAATCTTTGGAATTTGTCAACATTATTTCTGATGTTACTCGATGAAAATGAATGAAAATGAAATTGAGTGTTCACTTTTCATCGAGGAACACTTTAAACGCAAAAGAATAAAGTCAGAGGCAAGTTCGGTTTTATTTTAAAGGAATTAAATTTGAAAATGTGCCAAAGATTATGGTTTAGGTCCGCCTACACTTCTGAAACGAGCTCTAGTAAAGTGTGACGCTGTCGGTTTCAGAAACAACAACCAAAGGATACTTTCACACCTTTTATGGTCAAAGTATAAACACATTTTTAATGAGCCGCCTTCATTAATGAGGAGGGAAATTGAAATTGAATATACCCACATTATATTTGCTTAAGACTGAAAGAATTTTAGTCTTTAAATTTTTTTTTTTTCAGTCGAAAAGGAATTTCCGCGCCTCATCGTCTTGTCAGACTTGATGACTAAAATCTGCGTCGCGGGTTTTACGAGAGATCCGTGAAGTTGTTGAACTCTCATATCAGACGTAGTGAATTTTCCCCCCGAAGAAGATCCGTTTAAATTCCATATGCAGTGAATTTAATATTATGCTGTGCAATTTTCCGTCCTTTCTTTCCTGCGGAGTTGCCTTATTTTGACTTATTGCGTATAAATTTGATAAAACTCTCAATTCAACGGCGCACAGCGCACTATGGTCTGAGATCCTCAAAAAGTGGCCGAAAATCATAAAGTAAATTTCTAATCAATTTATCATTTAAAAACTTTCAATACCACTCTTAATCACAGAGAACATTTTAAATAAGTAATTTCAACCCAGGAGTGTCACTGTAGAGTTGTAAATTAAGTTCAAAAGGGTCGAAAACGATGATTTTTGATAAACTTTTTCCACTGATTTTTGGCCACCTTTTTTCGATCTCAAACCATAGTGCAGCGGAGCGAGTCAATTGGAAGGGTCGGACATGGAGTATATTACTAAAAATGAAAAATTGGATGTTATTGAACAAAACGAAAAACAAAACTATTTTGATTGATGCAACCGCTTCCAAACTTTTACGTTGCGTATTAACAAAGATATACGTATTTAAAGTCACCACGCCCTGTCAGGTATCTTCCATTGACTCGCGTCACTGTGCGGTGATTCAACTCGTGGACAAAAGAAAGTAAAGATTATATACTGAAACTATTTTCACGTCAGTTTCAGGACAGTTTGTCCAACCAATCTGTAACTGAAATTTCCGAGATGTAATCGACCTCTTGCAATTTTCGTCCATCTTAATACGAGGGTGAATTTTAAAGTAAGTTTACCTATTTTTTTTCTCTCAGAAACTATCAATGCTAGAAAAAAAAACAAACCCAGCGTTGAAACATGCGTACTTTCAGCTTTCTAACGAGCTTTAGTTTTTCAAATTTGGCCAACGCATTACGGAGATATCGTGGGTTTTCCCCACCCGTATCTCCTTCAAACGTGCCCACCTTTTCACGCGCTATAGAAAACTGCGAATTTTGGCAGGCGATGTGTTTATCTCCGGATCAAACATCTTAATAACACCTGAATACATGTTGTTTACTTAATAGACTACTCTTCTACTGATAAAATGATCCAATTTGTATCGATCTTCAAAATTTTGGTCAGTATTGAAAGTGCAATCATCATGAATTAACAGCTTGCGTCAAAACCTGGTTCATGAGTACGGGGAAAGAATTTTACGACGGCTGTATACAGAAATTGTTGCACCGCTAGAAAAATTCAAGAGTCTAGTGGGTGACTATGTCAAAAAATGAGGTGAGATGCCTCACAACAATGTTATATATATTGTTTCAATAAAATAATAGCTCTCTATTTTACTTATTCAAAGTCTTAAACTCATGTTTTCTGTGAGGCTCCGCAGCGCGTAAAAATGTGGGCACGTTTGAAGGAGAGACGGGTGTGGAAAATCCACGATATCTCCGCAACGCATAAGCCAAATTTGAAAAACTGTAGCTCGTTAAAAAGCTGAGAGTACGTATGTTCCAACTCTGGGTTTGTTTTTTTTCTAACATTAATAGGTTCTGAGAAAAAAAAATAGGTAAAACTTACTTTAAAATCCACCCTCGTATTTTTCCTAGAAGCTTGTAAAAACATCAAACAAGTTATTCAAAAAATAGTATACATATAAGACTACCAAAGTGTAAAGTTAAAATTGAACCTTCACTATTTTTTGTCTTAATTTTTCTTTGAGTTCTTAAAATCAATAAGTATTGGTTAAACGGAAACATAGGAATAGATCTGTGCGTTCTATCGAAGGCATGGTCGGTCTCATCTAGTGCCCGGGGTGAGATACGTTTCCCGTCCATTAATGAACAAAAGGGAAAGTGGGGAAACCCGTTTGGGGGGGGAGGAGGATAAATTGGACGAACCTCATAAAATCATTATTATAACTGTGCCTGGAAATTAGAATGGGACATTTATAAATTTTTGAGATAGATTATGAAAATAGGCATTAGAATTGGACCTAAAGACCACCGATTGTTCCCAAACTTTCGGACAAGAAATTTATGTTGGTGTATTCTACGTAAAAACAAAACCAAATTTGATAGAATTACCTTGGACAAAAAAAATTGTCCGACTGTCCTACAATCTTTCACGGGATAAAGTAATACTGCACTGATTGTGAGAAGGAAAAAAAAAAAAAACATTGTTAGGTACATCAACAGGAAAAGTCCGGTTGTTGGAAAAGTTATGGACGTTATCGTTACGAAGAAGATTCTTGAAATCACCGGACGTTTTGCTAAATTACCGGGACGTCCTGTGATTTCAAGAATCTTTATCCTTATATCATATAACGTCCATTCATGTGGGCAAGAACCGAATTTTTCTGCTGATTTAATAAATATGTTTAGTCTTTCTATTTTCAGTGTGCTTGGATGAACTATTCAATCTCTTTGCCCCACTGGCAGAATCACTATTAAATTTTGATATTCCATGAAATTAATTCGCAAAATGGCAACCCTGCTTTTGAATGTGCAGTGGGGGCGTGTCTGCGATGAACTTACTGTTGAAAACTTGAATTGTTCTTTGGCTAGAGGCAGCGGTGCCGGCTTCACGCGACTGCTGTGAATCAAGCAGGCTTTGTATGTATAATTAGTTCGAATGGAAAATTTGTGGATTTTCCTTTCAGGTGTGGTAACTCTGGTTTATGGTTTAAAAGAAGAGGAAGGGGGACTAAGTGCCTTGATCAAATTCTTTCGAGGCTTACATAACTTGTACCAATAAAAATTAGATGCAGTGCGATCCATCCGTGTAGGTATTAGCTTTCTTCCTAACCAAGATCATGACAGCAATGTTGCCAGATTGGGATGAAAAAGCCGTACGCTTTACATTGATTTAAATGGGGACGTTACGGCTTTATATCCTCGATCTGGGAACACTGCATGACAGCGGTGCTGCCAAATTTGGCCAAAAATAAACACATTTTAAAGAAAGTCTTATGGAAAATGAGTATATTTATCACCAATTCTAGCAGCACTGCATGGTACGCTTGATCGCTTTGGATAGATTAGTTCTGAGAACCTTGCGATATCCGACAGAACTGCCGTTTTGAATATATTTAATGACATTTTTGAATACGCCGATGATTCCGCCGGTTAAGAAAATACAACATAATTCAGTTCATTTTTAGACTGTAGTGCTCGAAAATGCTCTGATCTGTAATCTTTTCTCAATCGGTGGAATCACCGATAAACTATTAAAATATCAGCAAGTTTTTTTTAAAGTCTGTGATGACTCCACCGGCTGAGAAAAGATTACAGATCAAAGTATTTTCGTGCAGTACAGTCATATACACTGAACTGAACTGTGTAATCTTTTCTCAACCGGTGAAATCATCGATGAATTGGAAAATGTCGTTAATTATACGCAAAACGACAGCTCTGACATCCGATATCTGGATAATTTTACGACATTAGATTAGGTACTGCGTTGCAATGACATAAATTCAAGTATCAGTAACCTGCAAAGAATGCGTAAAATGTTTATAGAGGGTGCTGAGAGAATGGGTCGAAGGTTCATGGGATTTCTCATTTTTTAATATTTAAAATTAAGAATGGAAAACCCCAAGTTCCATATCACACGATTGAAGCGCTGCATAATTTGTGACGCAAGTCGGTTTGCCGACTTATCCACCGTATTTTGACGCAAATATGTACTTGTACATGTGGACCTCCACATTCTATAGACGACCAAATGGGTGCCTCAATGCAGACGTTTGACGTAAAAAACCTCAACAATTAGAAAAACTTTGCGTATCTTGATGAGGAATAAAGAGTAAGGATTGATGATGATTGCGATGAACCCCGACAGAATTGATGATAATTGCGATGAACCCCGACAACATTGATGATGATTGCACGAACCCCGACAACATTGATGATGATTGCGATGAGCCCCGACAACATTGACGATGATTGCGATGAGCCCCGACAACATTGATGATGATTGCGATGAACCCCGACAACATTGATGATGATTACGATGAACCCCGACAACATTGACGATGATTGCGATGAGCCCCGACAACATTGATGATGATTGCGATGAACCCCGACAACATTGATGATGATTGCGGCCCACAAACCTTTGGGAGTTATAGTTTGAGATCCCTTAGCAATGCTCAAGAAGACCCCAAATAATTCACCTTAGATGCTTAATAGTTTCTTTTTTTAAAACTTATTTTGAGTATTTAGGTTCATCAACTGGAATGCTCTGATATTGTAAGACCATTTTTTCCAGCATATATCACCTAGTTTTAAACATGTATGTTAGGCTATTTAAAAAAAAAAAAAAAAAAAAAAAAAAAAAAAAAAAAAAAAAAAAAAAAAACGATTCCAAGAAAATGAAACAAAGTGGAAAAATATTTTTTTGTGTATTGTTTTTTTTCTCTCCGTCATTCGCCATTAAAATATGAAGGATTGGACCAATGATCCTAAGAAGATATAACATTTCCAAAAAAGCCCCCCCCCCTCCTTTTTTTTGTTTTTTTGTGTGCAAAAAGCCGCATAATACAATATTGTTGTCCATAAAACCTGAAACTTGTGGATAGGCTTCGGGAGTACTTGTTCATAATTTCGAATCCGCTTTCTTTACGATCGACGGAACGTCAAAATAAGATCGATGGAATGAAATCCTTGAGGTTTGGAGTAGGTGACTGTTTGGCCTTTCCTTCACACGAAATCAAACTTTGATCGTGTTGGTTGATTAAAACATTATAGTTTCTGTTCTTCCCTCCCTCGCCCGAAAAAACAAAAGGATTAAATATCCGTCTGACAATTTTCCATGGGGAACAACATTGAAAAAATAATTTAAATGAGCTGATTCGACTCCCTCTCCATTCCTTTCTCTCTATACTCGTAGTGAATTTTTCACACGTTACTCAGCATCTGTACTTATCAGCTCTAAATTAAAACGCTTATCAATGAATGACATCTTAAAATCACATGTATTTAAATTTCGTAAGTTCACAATGTGCCAGTATCAAACTTACCGGCTTTGACAAAGCCGAGAGTTTTACTCGGGATCATTTATGAAAATTACTCTTCTAATAAACACTCTTCAACTGTTTGCTTTTTCATTAAATATTCAAAAATGCATGAATATGTGGTGGTATTGGTTTCCATTCTTGCGAATGTAAGTTTTTGATAATCTTATTAACATTTCTCGACTGCTATATTTCAATCATTGAACCTGAAGGTGAATAAGGAAAAAAAATCTGAAAGAAAATTGTCGCCTCATTTGATTATAGAGAGGAAATGTATGCTTCGTATTTTGTTTGGTTATGAACAATATTTATTTCTGCTTGAAGACACCTCTTTTATTTTCCAAGCTCCCTTATATTTTTGATAGGTACATACAGTTGGGTGCATGTGTCTCACCTGCTTTTTACGTTCCTTGTGTGTGTAAAGTATAATCAAAAGTGATACATATCGTCGATGGTTGTCAAAGTTATGCATCAGACCTTTAAGCTTTGATAAGTTTCAAGTTGAATTGCTTGGCGAAAAAAGCTCAAAAGCAGCATTCATGTGCTACAATTGTACCGTCACTGGTGAAAATAAGATTTTCAAACGGCTCCCATAGGGGTAGGATAACAGAAATGCTTCTCTCAATAAATTGAATTATTGAAGCCAAAATATTAAGAATCACCTCATTCACCTGCCATTTTTCTATCCCCAACAATATCGACCAGATGCACCGACTTATTTCAAATTTTCTACAAATGCTGCTCCCCTTTGTATGATAGTAATAAGTTGGGTTGAACTTACTTATTTTTCTTTTTTAGAATTTGTTGGGGCTCAATGGTGAAACTCTGGGACCAAAAAAAGTTGATGAAGAAACAGATTTCAAGAAATTGGTTCAGAGAGGCACACCTATGGTGGACAAAAGTCTTCTGATAAAAGAATTTATGGATGATCCAAAGAATACCATCGTGGTAGCCAGACCTCGAGGTTTCGGTAAATCGATAAACTTATCGATGATGAAGCATTTTCTAACGGTAAATGGTACATCCGAAAGTTTATTTAACAATTTAGCAATAGCCCGTGATGTTGATTTTTGTAAAATGCATCAGAATAAACACCCGGTCATTCACTTGAACTTTGCCAGTTTGAGGGGAGAAACACTTGATGAATGCAAGAGACAACTCACCATTTCTATTAATAATTTATACCTCCAACATCATTACCTGGGCCAAAGTTCTCGCTTATCTGAGGCCGAAAGAAAAAATTTCACTGCCAGTTATTCAGGATCAGTTGCCGACACTCATGTCCCACTCTTGATTTCAAAATTGATGAGATTAATGAGAATTCACTATGGACAAAAAATCATAGTTTTATTGGAAGATTATGACATCCCTATTTGGTCTGCATATTCGAAGTATTTTCAAATGGACATGTATGATCTACTAAGAGGGGTGATAGAAAACATTTTTAATGATGAATCTTTACTAAAGGGTATGATATTGGGTGTTACGTCAGAGGGTAAAAATATATTCTCAGGGTTGAAAAATAAAGGTATTTATACAGTCCGCCATGATAAGTATTCAGAATATTTCGGCTTTTTGGAGACTGAAGTGAAACAGCTGACAACGGATTACAAAATTTCAAAACTCAATATCCTCAAGGAATTGAAAGATCACTACGGTGGTTATAAGATAGGGAACAAAACAATTGTTTATAATTCTTGGTCTTTGACTAGCTGTTTGAAAGACGGAGCTAAGCTGGGGAATAACTGGTTAAAAAGTTTCGATAGCCCAGAAGTTCTAAATCCAATTATCATGACCTACGGCGTTGTACCACCTCTGAAAGTTGAGATGTTATTGCTGGGAGTAGACATTAGAATAGTATTCGAGCCGGACTACTCAGTACACGAGGAATTATTTACGAATGAAGATAAGTTTTGGACGTTCTTAGTACAACTAGGGTTCTTCACAATCATTCACCAAGAGAAAAATAACAGATCAGAAATCTTGTGCGATCTGCGTATCCCGAATAGAGAAATTAGATCTGCCATGGTTTTTGCCATAAAGGGTTACGAAACTAAGTACAAAGTAGCACGTTACAAAGAGTTTCTCGATTGTTTCAAACGTAACGACTCGTCAAAGGCTCAAATTATTTTGGACTCGTATGTAAAGAATTCGGCACTTTTCTTCTTTGACCATCGTTTAGACAGAGTCGCATCATTATTTAAAGGACTTGAGTCGGTTTACGGTCCGTCAGGAACCATCACAGATAAAGATGACTATTATTTGTTGGAACTGAATCCAGGGAAGCCTGAACCCTTTTTGCTTTTATTGATCAGAGCCGAATCTTTTGATGACATAAAGCCCGCTGCTAGCCTCATAAAATCTTTGGAGAAAAATGAAATAATCCACTTCAAACTATTCGTCCACTTTCCACCAGACAAGGAAATTTTCGACCAACTCAAACACCCGCAGAAAGAGCCTTAAGGCACCAAGTTTCGACAGTTCTTCACATTTTCAATTCGAGTAACAACTCGATCTAGACTTTGATTTAGAAATCAAATAACCCGTTTCCAGTTCTTATAGTTTGTCTAAACTTGAATACTTTTTCTCTTAATTACATGCGTGAATACCTATCGCTCGTGCATCTAATTTTGTTCACACGGCATCAAAACATTATAATTTATGAGACAGCATTGAAATGCCTTCAATTGCTGGTATAGGCAACAACACAAACCTCCGAGTGCATTTTTTTCAAAGAGGGCCTTCAATAGCTGGTGTAGGCAACAACGCGCGCAAAAAGTAAATCTAAAATCTGCTCAACTCTGCCTATTAGGAATAGTGAACAAAAATAGTCGTTGGTGGGTGGTAAAGGTAAAATTAAATTAGGAAGTACCCTAATAGTTTATTGTCATCATTGTTTCTCGGTGACATGTTTGTATAACTTAGCCGCGAAGATATACTTTTTATGCACAAATATTGAGGTACTTACATATACCTTAGCATTCCTGTGAATACATTATTTAATTAGATCTGTCTTTTGAAATTTATTAAATAGGTCTTATCTAATTTTTTACGACTGTATTTCAAATTCGTCCTGATTATTAATAGTTTCGAAGTCGCGGGAGTCGACCGATTGCATAGTAGTAATGATCTTATTGAACTCTTTATAACTGAATTTTAAAATCCTCAAAGTATTGGTACCTCAAAAAACTCTCGACCGATCTTGCAGAGTTGACACAAATCACGATTTGATATCGATCGCAAATATAATCAAAAACTTATTACAAAAAGCTTTCTTCAAAAAATCGAAAACAAACCCTTAGTTCGGAAACTCAAAGTTTCTGAGTTCAAAGATGGTAAAGTTTTCACCAAAAAATCAAACATTTCTTCGAGTTTGCAATAGTTTTGACAAATTAGACATAATTTTGGAAAAAGTTTATGAATATGCGTTTAAATACTACTTGGTAGCTTTTTTATGTTGATGTGATGATAAAATTACTCTATATACTTTTAACTAGCGTTTCTGAAAAACAATTTTTCATTAATATTAAAAGCTCTTTTGAAGAATAAGGTATAGATAAATGTATAAAAGAAGAGTTACACAAAACGAGCAACATTAATATCTCATATGTTCTCGTTTAATGCATTTTTACATCGATATGGAATAAGACTTGGTGTCGTGTCTTGTGGCATGCGTTTTGACAAATTGAAGGCACTTTTTATGATATTTCCAATATGATTATGACAAGACTCATCTCAAGAGCAAAGCATAACACATTGATAAGTTAGTTGCTCATGCTGCTCGATGTTTTTGTTTTTGATTCATTTTATTTAACGAATAACGGTCACCCCCCCCCCCTTTCAAAGACCTTCTGAGTCGGCGCTAAAATAATTTTATTGTAACGTCAAAATTGAAGAACTGCAGAAAATATGTATAATTTTCTACCATCAAATACCTTCAGCATCGGCTCTCACTGATACTGATAGAATTTTGTTTAAAGAACTCCAGATACTAGAAAGCGAGAAACGGCAAACGGTCAAGCACATTTCACTTTGATGATTGAGTAAAGTGCTTCACCAATAATCTCTGATCAACTTTAAATCTGAATTTCAAGCGAATTGAGGTTTCGTTTACATTAATCCATTTCAATCATTAGCAATCCATTAAATTTACATCAACAGAACCTGCAATTGTAGGAGAATAATAGAAATTTTGGAAAGAGCCTATGATGCCAGGATGAGTCCGGCAGATAGAAAAACGAAAAACTGCCTAAGAGCAAACAATTTTAAAATTTAAATTTAAACACAACAGTTCCGTCGTCCATCAAAATTCGAATTGAAAGACTTAGACAATTATTCTTGTTGTCTTGAAACTTGATTTTGATTTCTTAGGCTCATTCTGAAAGAGGCCTTTATTCTTTATTTTAAGAGAATTTATCAATAAACGCCTTCAATTAATGGTATGGGCAAAAAGACACCATCAAGTAGTATTATATGTAATCATCCGGTTTATTCAAAAGAGCGTGTGGAAATTTCACTCATTTGCTTGGTATGGAAAAGGGTTGAATCATCGGGACCACAAATCCACGTTTATACGACCAAAGCTTCCTTCAACATTACGTCAAAATGGCCTCATCTAATATTATAACTGCGTCACCAAAAGTAAACTATGACATTCTACACTGCACCAAGATTTCCAAGCCACTATAGTGGGGCTTATCTTTAATTCGTTTTTTAATTTTTATTTTTGTACGTAAACTGAAGGTTTTTTTGAAGATATGTTGAGTGCATTGATTATGGTGCGCATTGATCTAGCTTGCAAATTGTACCAAAACACCCGAGATCCTTTTCACTTATATATTCTACCCTAGTAAGCGAAGCCAATTGCGCGTTTTGATAGAAACATATTTTTTTCACGACATCCTCAAAAAAGTTGAGATTTTTTTTTTTTTTTTATGCAAGTAGGCAGAAATATAGATGCACGGAAGGTCCATAAACACCGAGTCAGTCCTGTAGCGCAACCATCTTTGCATCTTTGTACTCTGTTCCATCTACGACGTAAAGACGAAGTGGCCCAAAACACTAATTTAGAGGTCCCGTTTTCGAATCCCGGCCGAGGTGACGGTGACAAGGCTGGACGGTCTCAAATCTAGCCATCTCGGAATGGCATGGATTAGCAACCGCAGTATCTTTTTTATCTTACATTCTTCTTTTCTCCACCATTTCATCTGTTGTGCCCCTACTTTGGCGAAAGAAGACTCTTAGACTTACACATAAAAAAATAAAATTAAAAATAAAACAAAACAAAAATAAAGATTCATAAAGAATCTACTTAAAATGCCCAAATACTTCTCCACAGAGTTGCCAGTCACATTGCGGGTAGAATCCCTGGTAAAAGTTTTCCATGGGTGACCAATGAAATTACATTGGTGACCAATGAAAAATTCATTGGTCACTGGAGAATTGGAACCGTTTTATTGGTCACCAATGAAAAGCTTTTACCAGGGATGGTCCACTTGAGGCTATATTATAGGGCCAGCAGACGGGGGACTGTCCACACTCCCCTGCAGCTGTATTCTATATTATCATCAGAATAGTCCGTGTATGGACTAATGCGAGTGAAGTGTGTGTGATTCACTGAAAGTGTGGTTGATTATAATTATGGTTATTTTGGAGCAAACTATTTTAAGCTGGCCTATGATTCAATCAATATCGGAAAAATGTGTACATTTAACTAAGTTGATAAGAAGAGAGATGTCATGTATTACTTGCAATTTGAGTGATCCAGAAATGCTGCTCATAACTCCATACATACTATTTTTCCAAGTAAGTAAGTATTTTTGAAAAAGAGATTAAAATACCAAATTTTTCTCAATAATTTAAACATTTTTACCGTTGACATTTCATCTGAAAAGTTGGTGGCTTGCTAAAGAAAATGATATCTTTCGACTTGATTAGCAAGTTTTTATTTTCTTTCAGAGCTCAGGATACGATGGTGCAACTAATAAGGGCACTCGACAAATTTATAAAGGATACGATTTTATGCAGTTCCATGTAACAAGCACACCGATTGTGGACAAAAGCCATCTCATAAAAGCATTAATGGAGGATCCAACAAAGACTATTCTTGTGGCTAGACCGCGAGGTTTTGGTAAAGCGACAAATCTGTCGATGCTGAAAAATTTCTTGGAGATAAACGGTACATCAGAGGACTTGTTTCGAAATTTATCTATAGCCCGAGAAGTTGACTTTTGTAAAAGACATCAAAATAAACATCCAATCATACACCTTAGCTTCAGAGGTATGTCAGGCCAGACATTTGACGAATGTAAAAGACAGTTGACGGTACAGATCAATAACGTTTTCCTTCAACACATGTACCTACAAAAAAGTGAGCATCTGACAGAAGCTGAAACTAAAGATTACATATCGACGTATACAGGATCCGTGACGAATACTACGCTCCCTGAAACAATCCCAAAGCTTATAAGGCTGATGAGCAAACATTATATGAAGAAAGTTGTTGTTTTGTTAGAACATTACGACTCCCCAATCGCTAGTGCGCACTCACATCAATTCCCCAATGAAATGTTCAGTTTTATGCAAGCATTGATGGAAGGGATTTTCCACGCTCCCGATTTGGAAAAAGGGATCGTCTTCGGTATCTTCACAGCCGGAGAAAATTTATTCAATGGGGTGAAAGATATGAAAATGTATACAGTTTGTCATTCAGAATACGCTGAATATTTTGGTTTCTTAGAGAGTGAAGTAAAGGGATTGATGAAGGAATACAATATAGATTCGGAGGCAACGTTTGCAGATATAAAAGATTATTACAATGGATACAGCATAGGAAACAGAACTGTTTACAGCCCTTGGTCTATAATTAACTGTCTTATAAATGGTGGTAAAGTCGGCAACTATTGGATGAGTGACATGGGTGGTGGAGCGCTTCTCAGTCGTATGTTGAAGGATGGAGTGATGTCACCTGCGGTCGTGGAAATGTTTCTGACAGGAGTGGAGATGGGGTTCGGACCAGACGTTTTGACGCAAGCGAAGTTGAGTGATGAAGATTTATACTGGGCGTACCTGGTGCAAATGGGGTTTTTGACCGTCAAACCTCCAGGAAATGGAAGAACTTGTTCCGAAATAAGAATCCCAAACAAAGAGATCAGCTCTACGATATTGGAGTCGATACGCAAATTGGAGTTAGAAAATGCGACTGCAACGCATTCGACTACTGCAAAGCATTCGACTGCAACGTATTCGACGCAAGTGCACAAAGAATGAGCATGCGTTTCAGAGGTGCTCAGTGGAAATGTCTTGTTTCAAGTGTTCGATGTAAAAAATGTCCAACAGGAAATGCCCATTGCAAAAATTTCCGCTCTAAAATGGCCAATGCACAATTGTTCCATGGTACATAAATGTCCATAAAGAAGATTGTCCAATAGTAGATTTTGTCCGTGAATCTGAAAACCTCAGGGTGTTTAATGTGCCGAAGGAGGCGGCTAAAATTAGAAATGACAAAGAAGTTCAAAACAGGAAATGAACATAGGTTTTCACTAAGCTGCCTTTAGAAAAAAGCTGCACGGATGTGGCCCTGTACATCTGACAACATCGATTACAAACGTTTTTGCCATCATGTTCAAAACAGCAGAGAATGACTTCGTATTTTATGCTTAATTTATAACTTGCGGTAAATATTATAATTTGAGGACCTTTTTTTTGCGCACTTACTTAGTATATGACTGGGCATTACTTTAAGATGCATTTTATGGACAAATCCTACATTGGATATTTCTTTACGATGGACAAATTGTTAATTGAACATTTTTAAGTAGGACATTTTCACCAGTCACCGTTTCAGAAGTGTGTAGGCACACCTAAACCGATAATCTTTGGAATTTCCCAACTTTATCTCTCATATTAAAACATAAAAATGAATGAAAATAAATTTGAGCGTTGGATTTTCATTGAGGGAAGCTTTAAAATCTAAAAGTCAAAGCTGCAGGCAAGTTTTGTTTTGATTTGAAGGAATGGAAATTGAAAATTTGCCAAAGATTATCGTTGAGCTGCAAGTACACTTCTGAATCGAACTCTAGTTAAATACGTTGAAGCGCGTGGACTGATCAAAAGGGGTCGACTGTGAGATAATCGTTCCCAATGTCAATAAGAATGGTGAATTGGCGATCGAGCGAGCAATATAATTGGCGAAGTTGCATTTTGTCTATTTGAACCCAGGAAAAATGTTGAACTTTTTGGTGCGCGGTAAACTCTTTCGAATTCTATCTTTTGCAAAGGTTCGATGGGCAAGATGTAACGCTATCAAATATTGCACGCTTATTGTTAGTCGACGCCACTAATAATCACCGCGCCTACTCCTGGTGTTACAGAATTATGAATCACCCTAAAACACAATGTTTTGTTACGGTGATGCAGCATTGATGATGGAACCTGGTAACGTGTACGACGCACGTTGCAGTTTGCCCTATTTCCCCAGTTTGCCCATTCGTGGGAGAGCCTTGTGCAGCCCCATTATTTTGAACTTTTTCGTTGCGTTAAAGTTTAAATTGACTAATTGCAACGTTGCCAGATTGCACGACGCGATGCCACTTTATTCCAATCAAAATGTGAACTAAAAAAAAAAAAAAAAAAAAAAAAAAATTAAATAAGAATAATTTAATAAGTTTATGTTGAATTGGGCATCATAAATTCTGGCTTTACTTTTGAGTGTTTCAGCTTGAAACTTTCTGGGTATCTTCCTGAAGTATCAGGTAAACTGCATAAATATTAAAAAAAAAACGCAAAACAGACAGAAAAGACAAACGAACAAACAAAGTAAAGGGAAAAATTGTAATGTTAAAGAGGTTTGATTTTGTTTATGTTCACTGGATCTCGACTCAAACGTAGAAGCCCGGTCCGGTCACCAGTAATCTTTGGTACTCCTAGAATGATGGTCTCTCCCCTGCCCTTTTGGAATACATAAGTTCGCAGTCTCCACCAATGAACAGCAAGGATAACCAACTTAAAAATGGCGTCGAGGACCGTCCGTTTCGTACTCTATTTGACCTCAGGGGATCAATCTAGAAACGGACCCCGACACTGAAACAAATAATTTTTTTCGGACACTAAGTCTTTAGTTTTTGATTCAGAAAAGTTTCAGTATTTGTATTTTCACATGAATGTGACTCAAATGTTTAAGCTTTATAATTAATACTTTTACTAGTTTTTTTTTTAGTTTTTGTTAAGTTTTAGAAAAATATACGATCATAAAATACACGATGACTCTAGGTTGTAAGAGAATAAACCTTTGGTTATTTAATCAATTCATAAATTGCGGATACACTATAGCTTGCGCTGTGCAGTGTGCACTATCTAAGACACTAGTACTAGCACAGGTTACTACAATCAGAACGGAAACTTAAATTCATTTTGAAATATTTTTTCTTCAGGTACGTTCGCCCAGAGGCGTCATTTCAGGTCTTGTCGGGGGGGGGGGGGGGGGGGGGGATCTGATTTTTTTTTTTTTTTTGCTTCTCATGCATTTGGTCCCTGAAACTCTGACATTTGCGGTCTTTGATTGACCCTAATGGTCACAATCACTTACCATCTGGTCAATTTTTTTTTAAAAATACATTTTGTTCCCAATTTTTCAAGAAATTTAAAGATTTTTAACCTGTATCCACTAAATTTGACAACCTCTTTTTTTTGTCTTTTGTTTTGTTTTGTTTTGTTTTTGCTCCTTGAATTTTCCGCGTGAGTCCAAACTGGTTGTGCAAAAAAACAGCCCCCCCCCCCCCCAAATGACGCTACTGGGTCCGCCTTGTTGGAAAGTGAGGTTTCCGGCAATCTTCGGCAACCTGCAGGCCGCAGAGTTGTGATTGGTTGCGCATCAACCTGATGAAACAACTAAAAATATAACCTCGAAAAGCACGTCCGTCATCTTCAGAACTGAGCAGGCATGGTTGCTAGTTGGTACTGGTAAATTCCAAATCTTCTTTCCGTCGAATCTTATGGGGTTTCCGTTCTGATCATAGTATTTAGTGGTGCTATAGCAGGGACAAATATACCTGACCAAAGTATGCAATAAGCACTAAGCAACTCACGAGATACCATTCAGCACATATATTAATTGGAGCGTTGAATATTGCATACCCTGGCTAGGTGTCATTATTTGTCAGCGCTTTTTTATAGTACCATACGTTATTTACATAACCGACGTATCATCAGTGAC
The DNA here is from genome assembly GCA_011764245.1 of Trialeurodes vaporariorum. Classification (NCBI taxonomy): domain Eukaryota; kingdom Metazoa; phylum Arthropoda; class Insecta; order Hemiptera; family Aleyrodidae; genus Trialeurodes; species Trialeurodes vaporariorum. The sequence continues at coordinate 3,199,878 of VMOF01000001.1, forward strand.
CAAATAATGTTGCGGCTTGACAGTTCCCGAAAGGCGTTGCATGAATGGCGCGTACCTACTTTTAGTCCTTTAACGACCAGGATCAGGTTACATGCGAAAAAAGGGCAACTATAACTTACTCCTTGAAAAGTAGTTAAATATTCGTACTCTGCTGTGTTGATTTTGCTTATATAGGTATTTGTAGGCACTAGACAGGACATTAATTTACAAATGTTAGCACTTTGAAATGGATTTTGCTGTCAATGAGAGATCGAGCTACGAAAACGAATAACTCGGGCTTGGTATTGAAAGGGTTAAGTGAGTTTTAATTTGTGGCGCAGCGTGCAATTTGGCAACGTCGTACTTTATCAATTTACACGCAAGTAAATGGATTGAATGTAAAGGTGTTCACCGAACACCCAATACTTCGATATTTTTTATCGGTTTCAATGGACGACCTCCAACGTTGCTTGCCAAATGCTACGTTGCTACGCCTCTGGTTTTAAACCCGTAAGCCAGCCATCTACGGAAGGAGCCGTTAAGCCGTAACATTAGATTTGGTCCCATCCCAGGTTATACAAATTGGCCACCTGTACTTTTTGGTTCAACGGAATCACTATCTAAATAATCAATCCCAACTTTGGAATATGGTACAGAGCGCAAGAAATATGCGTTTTTCAGATCAAAACTCAGCAACTGAAAAAAATCCCTTTAAAGAATTGATTAAATAATTTTAACACTCTATATCAAGACGCTTGCTTTGTCTTTTCCAGTTAAAAAGAGTGGGTGAAGATGGTTTTAACGTGTTAATTTGCGACTGCATTTTTTTTTTATTTTTTTCAACCTCATAATAGGCTATTTCTGATCACTGTGAAGTTTTTTGAGCCTTATATGTTATACCTATCTATTCATGCAATCCAACAAATCAATTCAAAGGCGTATGACCAAGAGGCATAGTCAAGCTACCCTTCTAGGTGTTGATGCGTCGATTGTTTCACCCTAAAATTTCTCTCCGGAAATATTCCTTGTATTTGTACTTACACGTATTTAACCCTCAAACTCCCACGTTATGAAGAAAAATCTTCACTAATAATGCTCGCTTTAATTGAGTGGGTAGATAAATATTCCTACTTTGCGGTGTTATTTTTGCCTATACCGTCTAATTGAAGGCGGTCGTTGAAACATAATTTTGCAAATGTCAACAATTTGGAGCAGCTTCTCTGTTCAATTAAAAATTTAAATGTTTTAAGTCTGATCTATTGTAACGTAAACGAGTACCTATACTGTAGTATACGGCATGAGTCTAAGAAAACGGCAACGGATCCATAGATCGTTCAGAGAATCAAAATGGGCTAGTATAAAAAAAAATATGTCATTTGGGACCAGGAATAAATTAAAAGGATACCAAGGAGAGATAACAGGAAAATATGTTTTTATATTTTGAGATAAAAAAAAGTATCTACTAACACAATTTTCTTAAAAAATATGAGTTCACATTAAATAAATAAAATTATCTTACAATAATAAAATAATTTAGTTTAAAACTAGCATAAATAAATTGTTACTTCATAAATATGTACCTTATCAAACAATAAATGTAATACATTTCTGATTTTGCCGTCATGCGTGTTTTTTTTCGGTTCTTTGGTACAACAGGCCCCTAATTCTCTTGAAGTTATTTTATTTTTTTTATTTTTGACGGTCAAAAGTTAAAAGTAGGTTAGAACAGATAAACACGCGGTATTCCATATCGAGCCTTCAATTCTTCACCTTTCGAAACCTCTTAATTATTGGCATAGCGTGCAATTTGGCATCATTAAATATAGTCCATTTAAATCCATGAAATAGATCGATACATTGAGTGTTCAGTGAAAAATTTCAAATTCAACCTCGTACATGGGTTTAACTGAAAGAAATTCAACGATGCCAAACTGCACGCTATGAGCATCAGCACTTCATCCGAGTCGCTAATGGACCGATGAGAATGTCTGGAGCAAAATAGGACCCCATTAAAAAAAAATAAAAAAATGGGATTTTTTTTAAATTTGGCTGGAAGTGTTGGGCGGGCATTGACTATTGATGTTTAATTGCTGGAACTATTTAATTCATTTTTCCTTTAAATTTGTTTAAAGCCTTCTTAACTTTAATTTTTCCGAAGTATACTCCTCAACAGCCCAAGGTTATTACAGTCCTATAATCTTCATATAGATTGGGGTGAAAAATCCCAGTTGAAGTGAACACGATTTTTTAAAGTGGAAATGATCAGCGAGGCAGTGGCGTATTTAAGGAGGAGTAGGTGGGATAAATCTCCTCCCTGTACCAAACCAATAGAAAATAAATAATAAAATAAACACTTAAATAAATGTTTTCTTATGAAAAAGAAAAACAGCACTCTGACGAAGCAGTTTTTGTTTTTGTTTTTTCTTTTTACTTATTGTAAAAAAAAAAAAACAAAACAAAGCGCATTTCAGTGAAGGGGTAGTGGAGGGTGGGGATTATCCCCTTTAAGAACCAAATCCTGCCCACGCCATTGCTACAAGGTAATTATGAACTATATCTCTACTCAAAATTAGTACCCATATAACAAAGAATACTACAACGAGAACGGAAACTCCCTCCTTTTGAGAAAATGGAAATAAGATGTAGAATTTACCAGAAAAAATGGCAACCGTCCCGGCTCACTTCTCAAAATGGCAGAGTGCTTTTTAAGGTTATATTTACAACCAGGGTTGACGCACACAATCACAACCCGGCCCATTGCCGAAGATTGCCAGAAATGCTCACATACCAACATGGCGGACCAGAAGATGTGCCCGAAGTAAAAAATATTTCAAAGTGAATTTAAGTTTCCGTTCTGATTATAGTATAGTTTGTGCCAATGTATTGCGAGAAAAAAAATAGGAGCAGACTGATATTCAGCCACAAAAAGATAACAATCTAGCACGGTGTACATTGCATTCATTAGGTTGATTTCAAAAGCACATTGTAAGTGACCGATTAACATGCAATAATTGCAGGAAATCAATGGCAACTTTGGTTTCACGCGGAATCGTTCGCGGATAGGTTGATCTTAAAAATCAGCCTTTAATGTTCGACAGCTTCTGGTTTTGGACACTAGTAAACGGTGGATCAAAGCGGAGCAGACGTGATCTGCGATCTCAGGTGCAGCGGCGGCTCGTGCGATTTGGCAACAGTGTTTTCATCCCATTTAAATACATGGAAAACAATCGAAACTCGAGGAGGCTGCCAGCCTCCGCTTGAATCGATTTTTTACCGAAGTTTAAGTGGGAAAGATGCATGGTTGCCAAATCTCACGGGCCGCTACTGCTCAGGTGTCCATGGAAAGAGGCAAATGCTCAATACATGAGCAAGCGTCGAGCGCGACCTTCACTCGAATGTTCACATGGGAGACTTTTATTCACGCCCATCCGGACTAAATGCAAGATTAGGGACACCCGTCTTTGGCTCTGACTTTATTTTCCTGCGAAAAAAAAATCACACAAAATATTTGCTACAAAATTGATGATTTGATCCTAGAAATCAAAATTATTTGACAAGCAACAGCCCATGTATAGAATTTTTCAATCTAATATGTTGCAATGCCGGATCTGTTGCAAACTTTTGCTAGAACGATGAAGAGTGTTTAATCTAATGTGAAATCGCCTGAAAAGTCCATTGGTGGCATAAAAAAGTCATAAAATGCAATAATAAACTCACAAGAGGCGTTTGTTTAATGAAATCCAAAATGGCGGATAAATATCGAAAAATTTGAATGCATGCACCGTGAACATCCAAGGATGGCCAACTTTGACAACCTCACTAGAGAGTGGAGGTAGAGGCTATGTGTTTGTTTACGTTGTGATTGGTTGTGATCGATATTGTGAGGTTGGCTATATCCTTGGATGTTCACGGTGCATGCATACAGATTGCTCGATATTTATCCGCCATCTTAGATTTCATTAAACGCTTCTTGTGAGTTTATTATTGCATTTTATGACTTTCTGATGCCACCAAACGGACTTTTCAAGCAATTTTACATTAGATTAAACACTCTTGATCGTTGTAGCAAAAGTTTGCGACAGACCCATTCATGCCAAAAGTTGCAATAAAGTGACAATTTTTCCACAAAATATCGACAATTCTCCACCTTAAAGTTGCAATAAGGTTGCAACTTTTGACACATAGACACAAAGGCATTGGTGGAAGTGACACCGAGAAAAAGTAGGGCAGAAAAAAAACCCAGCTCAGAAAAGTTTCAATTTTTGTGTCATTTTGTTACAACATTTATGCCATATGTTTGCAAATTTATGGTCAAATGATAAAATTGCCAAAATTTGACGACAATTTTGTGATAAATTGCAATACATGCTGCATGGGAGTGGGTCGATCAATAATATCGGCCATGACTAGCAGCGTCCTGCAAAGGTGGATCCAGCAATCTGGCAACTGTGGTTTCTTCCCATTTGAATGTATGAAAAACAGTCGATTGGTAAAAAGGCTGGTCTTCTAAAGAATCGATGGTTTCTTTTACGTTCAAACGGAAATAATGCATGGTCGCCAAATTATTAGATTTGCTCATGGCGGCCTGATCGTTCACTTTTATGTTAAACCAATTGTTGAGACTGTTCATGAGTGATACTATTGGTCTATATGTATAATTGTAAGGCGTGATTGTTGATGTAGCAACCATAGTTAAACTGTCCATTTTTTTTTTTAACCACACGGAAATAAAGACTGGTACAATTTACCATCTGCAGCTGATTTTGGCGTCTGCTAGCAAGTCATTTTACTCATTATGTAAACGCTGGGATCATACACCCATACAGCAAAGGTGTCTGATTTGCTCCCTCGGTTTGAATGGTCAATGATTACTGACGACAAAATCTTAGCTCTGACTGAAAGGCTAAAAAGTTTTGGGGCTTACTGATTGCTCATCATAGGACCGATTGGATCAATCAGTATTGGAAAGCCTCTCTGGTAAAATTCGAAGAAACTTGATTTCCGCACAGACGTATTTTTTTTTTACTCTTAATGGCAAAATATTGAATAAGTATTTATGTAAATAAAGTCAAAGAAAGGTAGGAAGGAAACAAAAATTAAAATAATATACAGCTCCATGCGTACGTACTTTCCAAAATTTTCACCATCCTCTATTGTTTGTGGGAGTTCTGCACCTTTCGTTTCTGGTAGGGGAAGACAGCAAAGGGCTGATACTATTGGTAAGAGTCCAAAGATTATCGGAGGTAAATGGATATTGACGGCTCCCTGAAAGTTAGATAGAGATAAAACAAAAACAACAGTAATTTATCTATTATATCTACAACTAGTAGATCCTATAAAACCCGTCAGAATAATTTAAATTCTCAACAGTTTTGGATACTTAGAACAGTTTAACGATGTTTAAAACATGGAAAGTTTCCATCGTCGGTTTTCCTCCACGTTGATGTTTGCCGTGTAAACAGATCGATGTTCCGAAAGTTTTACTTAAATTTCCATCGATTCTGTGATTGAGGTTAGTCAAAATTTTTCATTCATCGAATGGATTCCGAAAGAGAAAGGAAAAAGAGATGAATGGAATAACTGGGGTTAGAGTTCGTTTCAGAAGTATATGCGGACCCCGAATAATAATCTTTGGGATTTTTACGACGTTATTGAAAAAAAAAAACGGCATTGGAAATTAATGAAAATTAAGAGCTTTGGATTGTCATTATAAAATCAAAAAGTCAAAGTAGGAGAGCAAAAACAATATACAATGGAGACCACGCCACTGGCGCAACCAGGATCTCTTCCATCTCTCTCAATTCCCATTTGAATGTATAAGTAGGAAAAGGACAGAAAGAGGGGGTTTTATCCCGTTGTCCATCCTTGTCTAACATACGATTTTTAATGGAGAAAAGATTGGAGAGATGAAGTAACTCTCGGTGCGCTACTGGACCACGCACTAATCGTGCGCGCGGTGGCTGATTCTTTTTTCGGAGCTCAAAAGGAATTAACATAGGGAGCATGAAGGAGCACCATCCAACACGGACCATACGTTAACGTCGTTAACTGATGCAATTTCGGTGCTTCGGTTTTCATTATGCAAAAATTTCAACGACTTTTCTCATCAGTCAACGTAGGTCCAGGTTTGCAGTGTTCTGTTGAGACCCCGAAAAAAAAAATGTTGCCACCACGCGCAAACATGGGCAAGAGTGCGTGGTCTCTATTATATATTGTCACTGAGTACAGGAGGCAAGTTTTGTTTTGATTTGAAGGAATGACTATTGAAAATTTGCCAAAGATTATCGACGAGCTACGCGTTCACCTCTGCAACCAACTTTACCAGAGGGCCGATCATTTACTTCATCGTTAAACTGATCGATAAGACTGTCTATGAGTGATGCTATTGGTCGAAAATTATAAAACTTGGCTGTTGCTATGGTAACCATTGTTATAGTGTCCGTTTTTTAAAGGTTACTCATGAGTAGCCTTTATAAAACGAGACTCTTAACGATGGTTACCATATAGCAACAGCCAAGTTTTACAATTTTCGACCTATAGCATCACTCATAGACAGTCTTATCGATCGGTTTAACGATGAAGAAAATGATCGGCCCTCAGGGTGGTGGTGGTATATACCTAAAGACAATCGAGAAGACTGCATTGAGCATTTAATACGAATAAAATACTGGTCTGTGCCTATTAAAAAATTTGGACTTGAAATTACCAATGATAAGACGAATGGGGCAGCCATTGAACCAAGCCTACTGAACATGGAGCTAGTTCCAACACCAACGTTTCTGACAACAGTTGGAAAAAGTTCACCGGTAAGAAGATAAATTGTTGGAAAGGCCACGGAGACGCCTATAATTCCGATGTAAGCTAAAACAATTTTCGCTATGGATGGCGATTCTGGATCTGAAAAAAAGAAGCAAATTTAAATTTTAACTCTTGTAATATTATTGTAATATTATAGAAGTACATTCTTCGTACTGCATACATCAGGATGACCGAGTAAGATTGGAAATTAGAAAGCTTCTAGTTAAATAATAAGCAAATTTTCGCGACGAATAAATTCAACGAAATCACACAAAATCATTGCCAACCTAAGCATGGCAACAGTATAGATGACACGATGAAACTGGATCGTGTTTTTTCGAACTTTTTCGGTGTTTTCGGATTCGGAGGATCGATGGCATCAATTCGATTTTGAGTTCAAGACCGGAGGTGAATTCAAAATTGAATTGATGCCATCGATGCCCCCCGAAAACACCTAAAAACACAATCGAGTTTTCTCGAATCCGTACGTAGGTTAGGTTGGTATTGTTAATCATATTCGATCGGGAAAATTCGCTTACCATAATCCAGAGACAAATAGAGACGGAGCACTAGCGGCTGCAGCAGAGGCACGCTAAATTCTCGCGGATTCAACAAAACAACAGTCAACGTCGCAGGGTGTTGAATGTTGAGCACCCGCCTCCTCTACACCTCCCAGTCTATCCACCCTGTACAGTGGCGTACGCAGAGGGGGGGGGCTAAGGGGGCTGAATCCCCCCCAGACCTTCGATTTTTGGGGGTGGAGGGGAAGGGGGAATCATTTTCAGTCAAACGCTTGTCAGTGTATGAGCCTCTCCCAAGAAAAATCCTGCGTACGCAACTGCCCCTGTATCACTGTTCAACACCATGAGACATCAAAGTGTGTTGACTGTTGTTTTACACGTTATTTTGTTTAATCCCCGAAAATCATGTGCCTCAAATCTTCCCTAAGCATTTTAGCGTAGTACTCCGTCTCTATTTGTCTCTGCTAAAATCCATTGATGCGGATGAAATCCTTCATACAGGTACCTATACACTCTACAGTCGGGGAAAAAATAATTTCTGAGGACTCCTAATTTTTTGGATGTGGTATATCGGTAAATGCCCAAATGCGCAAAATACTCTTTTGCACATATGGGTATGTTCTGGGTAAGGAAAATTTGCGTAAATGGGTGCATTTTACTGAGAACACTTTCAGTCACAATGCTATTAAAAAATAATGTTTGATTTGGCAACCATGCTAACTCCAGTGAGTAAATGTGGAATGCAAAATCGGAGAATTTTAGTTTCATGGGCCCAATAAATGTACGGTGCACACGGTCCTCGGCCCCAAGTCCGCCCTAAGTACTTCAACAAGCATCGGCCACCAGCCAACGGACCGCATCGGACCGTTTTAAAATGGCGAAACCACAAAACTAACCTCAAAATAGCACTTAAGGTGGGTTAGAGAGGCTCTAGACTTGCCCCAAGTAACGTAAAGTTGGGAGCGCACCCAACATTCCGATGTGCCGTTAAAGAAATGTGAGGTTAGAATCGCCATTTTTAGGTACGACCTAAAGCCCGTTTGTACCGTACATTTATTGGGCCATGGACACTTTAGAAAAAAAATTGCTTCATATCTCATCCAAACATTCACTCCTTTATCGCTGTTCTGCAAGCAGAAACTTATATCAAGCTAAAGTCTGCTTTTAACTCATATATGCCCAACTTTATTTGAACATGTTGGGTGTTTTCTGGTGTTTTTCTCAAAAAACACCACAGAGTTAAAAAAAAAAAAAAATTAAATTTAAAAATGGTGAAATTTTCTGATCCAGCTAAATTATAGGTGCTGAAAGATCACAACATTGAGTTTTGAGTAAAATTGGCCTAAATTTACTGTAATTTGGTCCAAAAAAAACCATTATATGTGCGTCGTTAACGACCCAATGGGCATATATGGGTCAAACCGCCAAAATCAAATTCCAAGGAAGAGAGCAAAAAGCAACTACTTTCTTCGCACTCTCAGCTGCCAAGCAATCAACTCTCGCTCGAAAGTTATCTGAAAGAAGTGGGTCGCAAATATACAGCGTTGCATTAGGTAAGAATTAGCATTTTTTTATCTTTGCGGTTTTGGGTCACATCTTTTTACATTAGCATTTGCGCTTTTAGGCATATTTCTCGAGATCCTTTTTGCGCTTTTGGGTTCTAGTTTTGGATTTTTGCGCTTAAGGGTGCTGTCCGGTATATCCTAGACTACAAGGCGGGGGAGGGAGGGAAATGGCAGGGGCGTGCGAAAAGGGGAGGGGCCATGAGGCAGGAGGAAACGAACGCACTCACTGAGTCAGTTGCGAAGAACCGAGGATGCGGCAAAAAGAAAGACGAACGTGACTTCGGTCTGAGAGTCTGAGGGCAGTGGCCTTCGCCTTTGGGTTATACCTCTGGGTTATACTTAGAATCCTTCTCTGTGTCAAGGTCATCACTCTTTACTGCTCGTCCTCTAACCCCTCCTCCCACCATCCAGACTCATTCCTCTATCACCCTCCGCATCATTCTCGTCGTTCGGCGCGTTATAAAATTTATTGGCGAAGCGCGCCCGCGCCTGCCAAACGCAGAAGAATAATTTTTACATTTCCGGACACTTAACGATAATAGGTCTCTGTTGCATACTTTTGCTTCAACGTTACGGAGGTTGCTTCTGGTGTAAAATCGCGCGAAAATCACATTGAGAGCATTAAAAAGTCTCGAAATTTACTCATAAACCCTCTAAAGACGTTTTAACCCTTTACTGCATGATTTTTTTTTTATTTTCAATGAAATAATTTTTTTTTTTTTGTTTCAGTACAATTTTAATCCTTGAGACAGGGAAAGATAGTGAAAAAATTCTTTCCATTATATTTCAATGGTAAAGAGCCGGAATATTAATTGTTCCAAATATGGCCTTACCCGCATTTAGGTATCCATGCAACTGAAAATAAAGTTTTCAGGCTAAAAAAAAAAAAAAAAAAAAAAAAAAAAAAAAAGTAGTAAAAATAAGTTAGTAAGTTTTAATAGTTGTTTTTTTTTGTATATGGTACCCCTGCGTTACTCCCAAACATAACAATGAAAATCGGAAAATCTCCATCAGATTTTCAGTGAGCTATTTTCAACCACTCTGCACGTTCTCTATCCTGTGCTGCGCGCTCTAGGACAAAATCGACAATTCTTACTCGTTTAATATCTGTTCCACATGAGACCCACCATGCAGCGACAGTACAACTCAAGTCCCCTACTTTCAGATAAGGCTTCAAAGTAATTGTTCCAGATCTGGGCTCATCTGCAGTTAAGGGTTAAGGAAAACTTTGTCAGATGACAGTCGCGAACGGGCAAATCAACCCTGATGCACCACGAGCTCCAAAAGTTGGCCGATGACTGCAATTTATATTGATGCTTAGAGTGTGAACAAACGACTCACTTCCTCATATTATCTACATTTTGTGTCATTCTGCGTGTTTTTTTTCCGGTAAAGTTTACTTCCTTGTTCTTGTTTATGATTATTACGGTTTTTATCACAAGGAAGGTTCGTCGAATATGGAAACACCGGACAGTTAAGTGCTTACTTTATCGAAAGCCTTCGCCTTTGCTGCTCGCGCCTTGCATCCATGCAGGGTTCGACCGCCATCTTAGGCTTTTCTTAAAACGTATTTTATGGGGATTGTGAGTAAATTTTAAGAATTTTTGAAGCTTTCAATGTGATTTTCACGTGATATTTTACACCAGTATCAACCCTCCAGAACGCTGTAGCAAAAGTATGCAACAGACCCATTGGATATAGTCTTTACCAATGGTGTAGCCAAAGGCGAGAAGGGGGAGGCCCTGGTGTGTCTGGACCCTTCATTTGACACCAACATTTTCGCTTAAAGAAAGGCAATCTCTCGGGTTTTCTAGGCAAAATTTGACAAAATTTGGACTTTGAACACCCCCCCCCCTTGAGTGCTTCCAGACCCCATCGAAAAATGTCTGGTTATATGCTACTTGCCCTTACCAATAGGTTCTCACTAGAGTCCCTATATATGAAAGAGTCAAGACACGTGAACAGAAATGAAGAAGAAGAAGGTGTCTGAGGAGCCTGGAGGCGCGCCTCTTGTTTACATTTTTATCCAAAGATCTTCCCGCCAAAGATTACTTATACATGTATCGTGTGCAAGTAATCTTTGTTAGGTCAACCTAACCTCCAATACCCGTTGGCTTCACTACCTGTTTTAAAAGTAATGCGTGAATTTTATTCTGTTCTGAACACATTTTCATCAATTTCTAATTCAAATTTCATTAGTACAAGGTGAAAATGCCGAAAGTGTGCTGGGCAGCAGTGAAGGTGGTTCCATGAAGGTATGTAAACAAGAGGCGCGCCTCCAGGCTTCATAGACCCCTTCTTCTTCTTCACTTTTCAGCAGCCAATCAGAGATGGAACCTCGCCCTGCTAGAAATTTTCCTTGACATCTGGCAAGGAAATATTTCCTTGACTTTTTTCCATGACTTTCGTGGCAAGGAAAAATGGCCGGGAAATTTTTCCTTGCCAGTCATGGAAATATTTCCTTGCCAGTCATGGAAATATTTCCTTGCCAGTCATGGAAATATTTCCTTGCTGGGCGAGGAAATTTTTCCTTGCCAAGCAAGGAAATTTTTCCTTTTCCTTGCCCGGCATGGAAAAATTTCCTTGCCTCGCGCGGAATGAAAATAATTCCTTGCCCTTGCTTGGGCATGGAAAAATGTCCTTTTCCTTGCTTGGCTTGGAATGCTTTCCATATCTGGTTCAGAAAGGTTTCATGGATGCATGTGCCTGATTCAGAAATGTTTCCTGAACCTACCCATACACTTGTTGAACCCAGATTCCCAAATGCATCTTCTGCACAGTAAACATTGAAAACTAACAGCGTACCAACTATTTTAGAACAAGCTCTACTCTTCTGATGGCAGGAAAAGATAGACATGAAACTAAATCAAATTAAATTCAATTATATTGTAAAAGAAAAAAAACTGTAACAGTACATCCCTGGTAAAAATGAAGGTAGTACAACGTTGTATCAACGTTTGAGGTTGTACTAACCTTGTACTCGTAATTGGAACCCAACGTTAGTACAGGTTAGTACAGGTTGTTGTAGCGACGTTGTTATATAGGTCTGCTCTGTATCAACATTGTTAGGTCTGCTCTGTACCAACGTTGATAGGTCTACTCTGAACCAACGTTAGTAAGCAGATGTTACTATGAAATTTGAAACAACTTTGGTACAGATTTGCAATAATGTTTGTAGATGCAAGGGAGCCAACGTTATTACAGATTTTCTACAAACGTTGGTAGCACTAGATCTAGCTCTAACATTACTTTCCTCATTCTCATAGCTCTTGCAGAACAAATACAAATAAAGAGAAGAGAAATTATAAACTGTAATGAAGGGGTTTAAGAGTATGCTTGCATGCATGAAGACAATGTAATACTGTAAAAAGTACTCACCATATTTGACGGTTATCCATTTATTTGAAAGTTTTCAAACCGCACAGCACTGATTCACCAAAAAAATTTCAACCGTATAGCCTCACAGCTATTTGATGACTTATTTACAAGATGATTTATCACTAGAGCTTTTTAATGCTTGAAATTAACTCACTAACCAAAAACAAATTAAACTGAAATCTCATATTTCCAATTTTAAAGCAACGCAAAGCCAAACTGTTTAATAAAGATTTTCAGTGACTCTCCGAAGATTAATGCCACATACACTTTCAAGAGCAAAAAAAGAAATAAATTAAAATTATTCACAGCTATGAGCAAGTTGTCGACAGGAATTCTGATGAATCCATTTTGTAGAGATCATACAAACTGAGGTACCAAGCATTCCTTCCATGCGACTCTTGTGCCTTTAGACAAGCTTTCCTCCGTGAGATGATTCAATGTTTCTGCCACTGTCCCTACAGCATAAAACTGGACTTCCATCAGCTTAACATGTTTCAGGGATGTAGCAGAGAACGATACAAAACAGTGTGAAGTCACGTAATTCAAGACAGAAACCAGAGTTCCTGAAAATGTAAATCAAAACTGCAAGTCAGAGTTGTAAGAAATCATTCTGTTTCATAATTATTAGAGCAGACACATGCAGAGAGTTAGGTGCTGACTCGTAGAATAGCATACATTCAAAATGCATCAAAACACATCGGTGAGCAGTTGGTTAGCAACCAGATAAACTCTTTTGCAACTGCTCACTGATTAGTCAGAAGCGGATCCAGCGGTCTGGCAACAGTGTATTATTCCCATTTGAATGCATGAGAAACAATCGATTTGTAGAAGGGCCGTAGCACCTTCAAGAATCGATTGTTTCTCATAAGTTCAAATGGGATGAATTCATGGTTGCCAAATTGCTGGCTCCGCCCATGTGATTAGTTTTGATACATTTTCAGTACCTCAACTGACTTATCAGGATACTCAGAAAGCATCTGCTCTAGCCACCAACCTTATGGAAAAATTCTCTTTGGAAACATGAAACAAGGGAGAGTGAAGACCTGCAAGATCTACAGACAAGTAGACATATGTAATGGCTTGGATAAGGACTAATTAGCTTGAATTCTTCATGTTCTTCCTTTTTCTTTTAAATTTATTTGCTATTACACCCTGTATGTTCGGAACAGTCCCATGATCACAGAATAATACAATCAGACTGGAAACTCCCATATCGTTTGGTAACTTCTCAAGATGGCAGACGTTTCTCACTGTCTTTTTCACTGCTTGAATTAGGGATTGTTTGGAACGTCTAATCAGAAAATAATACTTCAAAAATGTTCAAAATGAACCTAAGTTGACCTAAGTTGGCAATAACTGTGATTGTAGTATTTTGAGCTATGCTCACTGAACATACAGCTTGTTTCAGAAGTGGGGGTGGAGCTCAAATGATGATTATTGGCAGGTTTTCAATTTTCATTCCTTCAAGTCAAAACAAAACTTGCCTGAGACTTGAAAATTGCTAGAGCAGGGGGGTGATTACAGAGGATCGTTATCGTTTTCGAGTGCAGCAGTTACTCGCGCTGTAGGAGGCTATCGTCTTATTTCTTCTTCTTCAACACTGTTCTACTCGATAACGATAACGATCCTCCGTGATCACCCCCCAGGACTCTTTTGAGTATCGAGTGCTGACGAGTAGTGGTGCGTGCTACTGAACTGCATCAAAACGCATCGGTCAGAGGTTGGTTTGCGCAGTTTTGACTCATTGCTAGTCAACCACTCACCACTGCACTTTGATGCAATTTGGTAGCATGCACAGCTACTTGTCAGAACCTAATACTCAAAAAGGTCCTGCTCTAATTTCAGCATCCAATTAATTTCATTCTATTCTTACGTACAATCTGAGAAATAATGATAGCAAAATTCTAAACATAATCAGCCGAGCTCTGCTTCGTCTTCTGAGACGAGCTGTACCGATCAGTGCAAGCCCCACCCATCTGCATGTGCCAAGACTGGCTTCACTTTTCTTTCACTTCATGAAACAGCTGTGGCCAGTCGTCTTCTGTAATGTCTTAGGTTTCTACAGCCGCTTGAGGGAGATAATGAGTTCTTGGCAGTTACAGACCTTGTTTGGGCGAATTGCTCTAAGGAAAGGCTCTGGTAATGTTACTGACAATGTAAGCGAGAAACAAAAAAAACCATTTACTGCAGCTAAAATTGTCAGGAATATCAAGAGGAGACTTTCCAAAAGCAACTAAATATTTGGCTCAAGAAACTAAAAATCTGAGAACTACTCACCATCTCCCATAAGCAGCTGTAGAAACGTTGTACCCTAACCTCAAACCTGCCACTTTCCGGTATGAGGTCCTTACTGTTTTCTTACTGAGAGATCGTGCAAACTCCTTACATACAGCCATGTTTAGGTCTTCATCTTAAATGGTAGGCCAATTTTACTATTAATTGAACAGGATGGGACGGGTAACTCTTGATTACTCTCGATTGGTCAAAACTGACCAATATAAGAGAAGAGACTACTTAGAGTTGTTCGCTTATTCCGTTCCGACAAAACGCACAGACCATGCTGGCTCATCACAGTGAAAAAGTCTGTTATGCAGCATGATTCATGCGCCAATGCGTTTCAATGAGACAAAATATCCTGTAAGAATGTTACTGGGCCCTAACAGAAAGAATAATCTAGGTCCCAAGTTAACAGGGGCAGCTCATTCTAAATTATGAACAAGAATTATCAGCAAGGAGTTAGGTGGATGAGATTTCAAACAAACGCTGTTTTTAAACATTAGAGCTAGACTAACAGTGGAGTCATCCTTCTGCGAGCACCTTGAATAACACAGTGAAGAAATTACAAAGAACAGCATGGGACTGTGAATAACGGCCACCTCTATTTGCTCAGAATCGAATATCTACCAAGTGCGACAAGTAATTAATTACTCACCCCGGTTTCAAATCTTGAAGGTGAGGAGATCCAACCAGGAGACTTTGAGAATAATTTGATGAAACTTACTTCGAGAATAAATGAATTACGAGGGAGACTTTCAGAGTGTGTCGATCATGCGTCCTTTTTGAGAATGTAATGGCGGCTGGGATTTCACGAATCACGATTCATGAGTGAAGATGCTATAGGGTGCTTAACAAGTCTGAGGCCCCCGGTGACTTTTGAACGGTGTCAAATTATTATTATTCTTTGGATGGATCGACCACAGAGTATTCGTACCCCGAAAATTTCAACTGTGATTAAAATTACATCGAAATGATATCAAACCAACTGCAAAATTCAATTGATCGATCCGCATCCCAAAGTCCCTGCAAGGAGAGGAGTCTCGGACTCATGGAGCATCCTATATCTGTGATAAACAAACATTAGCAAACTACCGCTAAAATGTCCACAAAAAATCGTAATTTCTTTTCCATCGGAAGCATTCTTTTTTAATTTTTGTTCTTTTCAAGTTTCAATCGAATAAATGTAATCCATGTACACGTATGCTATTCTGTATAAGAGCCAGGTTTTACTCTGGGATGATTTCGACCCACCAAGGATGCACAATGCACATTGCACAGCTCAGCAGGTATCTTAACCATCTCATTCATTAAAAATTTGTCATCATGCATTTGTTCCAAAATGTCTCTGAACTCTTTAAGAACATTAGTGCTGTGCTCATTTCCCGCTTGAATTCTATTAATCTCTGTCCGTGAAACGGACTACCTACTCTCAAGCAGTCTTCCGAGACTCCTTCTTGTTGGCAAATCTCAACTTAACCTTAGTTTCAAGACTGATACAGATTACAGAGCAGAACAACTTAATCTTACTGTCTAGAGAGAGCTCTAAAATCAGCAGTCAGTCTGCCAATTTTTACAGTGGTGTATGTGTGAAGGGAGACTCACACTGATACAAATCAGTGACGTAACAAGAGAAGTGGAGGCCTGCAAGTAAACTATTCCCGAGGGCCAGAGAGGTAACTTTTTCGAAGCTTGGGCCAACAAGCACTGCGCTTACCTTGCTGTCCTGTTTGTTACACCACTGATAGGTATATTCAAAGATGGTGGGATCATCCAGAGCTTATTATCTATGAAAAAAAAAAAACTAATTCCCAAGAAAGGAATAATAATCTGACAAATGAGCCCTTATTTGGGCCTTCATAAGAGAATCCTTTTCAACAGATGCCACGGGCTTTCGCATTCCCTGCCAGACTCTTGACTCTTGTTTCATGTTTCCAAAGAGAATTTTTCCATGTTGTTTGGTAGCTTATAATTATGAAATAGAATGATTTCTTACAACTCTGACTCGATCTTGATTTACATTTACAGGAACTCCGGTTTCTGTCAAGACTGTGGTACCTTGCCCTGTTTAGTATCGTTCTCTGCTACGTCCCTGAAACATATTAAGCTGATGGAAGTACAGTTTAGTGCTGTAGGGACAGTCGTAGAAACATTGAATCATCTCACATCGGATAGTTTGTTCAAAGGCACAGGAGTCATGAAAGAAATGCCAGGTGCGTTAGTTCGAAAGATTTCTACCAAATCAAAACCAGGATTGATTAGAATTCCTTTTGGGTGATTCGACAACTTGCTCAGTGTACTTAATAATTGTGATTCGTTCGTTTTCAACTCTTGAAAATTTGTGCGGCATACTTACCTATCTCTGAAGAATAACCAGAAATCTTATAAAATCCGGGCTTTGCATTGATCTACAATTAAAAACAGAGCTTGAGTTAAATTTTTGTTTCTCAATTTTCAACGCATTTCGGTTGGTGAATCAGAGGCGGCCTGTACGATTTGGCAATCATGCAATTTTTCCATTTGAAATTAGGTAAAACAATTGATTCGTGAGGAGGCTGACTGCTTCCTCAAGAATCGATTATTGTTTTATCTAAGTTTAAATAAGATGAAAGCAATGTTACTAAATTGCATGAGCAGCCACTGTGGTGAATTGATTTTAAATACTTGAAAGTTTCTCTTATTGTAAGTGACGTATATTGTCTTATGAAAATGGCTATGAGGTCACAGTTCGTTTGATTTGTGAATCGGTGCTGTTCGGCTTTAAAACTTTCAATTGATTGGATAACCTTCAAACGTGGTGAGTGCTTTTTACAGTCTTACATTTTTTTCTTTTATGCATGCGAGCTTACTTTTAAACTCTTTCATCAAAGTTGTTAATTTCTCTTCTCTTTACGGCATATACCTCTAAACTGTAAGGTGAGTGCATGACTATTTTTTCCAGTCAAGGGGATTAAAGTTGCAGCAATTTTGCTATGATGTATGATTTTATCTGGTCATGAGAGATTAGTTTGTGAATTCAGCTTTCAAAATGGTTGTAGTTTTACTATTTTCTGCAACTTTACAACTCCAAAAGTAAAATCCTCAAAAGTAGTTAAGACGCCATCTCCAGTTATTCATCAAGAGTTGTCGAAGTCATATAGGTGCTATTTGACTCCTTGACCAAGAGTCGTCAAAGTTGTTAAGTTACAATACGACTCATGTTCAATATTTCAAGAAAATCGCTGTATGACTTATGGTTCAAAGTCGTCAAAGTTGCAGAGTTGCCATACAACTTACGGTCATCAAAGTCGTAAAGTTGCTGTGGGACCCTGCTTTAAGAGGCGTCAAAGTTGCAGAGACGCTGTGCAACTTGATGGCAATCTTTATACAACTCCATACGACCATTAACGACTGTCGTGCGACTAATTTAGTTGTTAATGATCGTCACTTTTACCAGGAAATTAATTACCGATGGAAGTAAAAAAAATAATCCTTGGATACCTACAGATGAAGAATTAAAGCATAATACGAGAAAAAAGATAGAAAATGAAATAAAGCTTAACAACATTCTTATTTCAGTGACAGACAATTTTTTTTGCTATAAAACCTTTAAAATGTTATAGTATTCCTAAACACTTAAAATTGACTCGAGAAATGTTCATCTAACATCATACCGACAGATTTACTTGCTTTAATTTGCATAATAGCATGGCTAATATGAGATCGATTTGAAAATATATCGATGTCGTTGTAGGATCATACCGACTTATCGACCTTATTCAGGTATGAAACTGACTGACTTACCGACATTACAACGACAAAAGCATGCTTACTTGCATACCGACCTTCATGGCAAGTATAAGATCGGTTAAAAGTTATATCGGTGCCAGTATGATGTTGGTGTTTTGTCGATATGATGTCGGTGGTATGTCGATATGATGTCGGTTTATTGTCGATATGGGTCGATTTAAAATCGGTTTGTCGGTTCAGTGTCGATATGCATCGGTTAAATGTTAAAAAACAAGTCTAAAACCAGAAAAAAATTGGTATTCCAAAGGTGATAATCTCAGTTTCCTAGTCCCACTCTAAAAATTTTCAGGAGAGTAAACTTAATTTGCAATTCCCCATTTGAAATTTTCTTTCAAGTCCCTATAGAGACTTGGGAGAGAGATATATGTGAACATTTTTGCAAGTCCTAATTTTGAAAAAAAAAAATTCCAAGTCAAACTCGAAAAATTTACGAAGTCTTAATGTGAAAAATTTTGCGTGAATCGAGTTTGTGTGAAATTTCTAGATTTTTTTTTCAAAAATAAGTCGAAGAAAGGCGGCGAAAAATTTTCTAAGTCCAAAATGTTAGTACAGATGAGTGAAACATTCCACTGTCTGTATCGACTGCTCATTCAAGTATTTCCTCGGAAGGCTCAATGGACATGGAATTATTTCCTGGCTGAATACAAGGAAGTATTTCCTTTTCCTTATTGCTCTCAAATGAATTATAAACATTCCCTTGGAGGTTTCCATGGTCATAGAAAAACTTCCTTGAACAAGGCAAGGAAATGGAAATATTTCCTTGGAAGTTTCCATGGTCATGGAAAAAATTCCTTGAACGAAGCAAGGAAACATTTCCATTTCCTTGAAGTTTTCCATGAGCATGGAAAAAATTCCTTGAACGAAGCAAGGAAACATTTCCATTTCCTTGAAGTTTTCCATGAGCATGGAAATATTTCCTTGCCAAGAGCAAGGAAATGGAAAAAATTCCTTGAAAGTTTCCATAGTCATGGAAAAATTTCCTTGAACGAAGCAAGGAAACATTTCCACTTCCTTGAAGTTTTCCATGAGCATGGAATTTTTTCCTTGCCAAAAGCAAGGAAATGGAAATATTTCCTTGCCGAAAGCAAGGAAATGGAAATATTTCCTTGCCGAAAGCAAGGAAATGGAAATATTTCCTTGCCAAAAGCAAGGAAATGTAACATTTCCTTGCCAAAAAGCAAGGAAAATTTCTAGCAGGGCGTATGGCGAGACTCTTATATAGGGACTCTATAGTTCTCACTGAATAAAAGAAAAGCGGATATCCGCTGTAAGATCGAGGGAAGCTTGTAACATATTTGGCCTCAGCTTTGTTTTAATGCCGTATTCAAATTATTCTTGTTGATTCTTATACACACAATAAATAAGAGAGCGAAAGAGAGAATAAAGAGACTCTGTCTACACCTCCGAAGTTACGCCATCACCATTACGTTTCAATTTGTTGTTTCACTTTTGTTTATCCTTAACAAAAGACTTCTCTTTTTTGGAGTTTCGTCCAACTTCATTGATTCTTGTCGATGGACAATGATTCACAGCAATCAGACTTGCTTTCAATGGAGACTTGAAAGCAAGAAATCGATGACCAATGCTTGACCGACTTCGAGCTTCCAACCTCCAAACGGGCTGTGTAATCTATTGTACCTCAATTTAGTATTGTTTAGATTTTCAGCAAGCGTTCAAAATTTTTGGGACAATGGTGTGTCGCTGCTAGCCGTTGGAACGGATCTGTTTTCATAATTTGGTTACGGTTAGCTGCATGAGGAAGCTATGATTTCATTCTCTAGAGGGAAGCATTCACCGGTTGATGTTTTGCTAAAATTTAATGGATTTTTCCATTAATCCTTTGAAGGAAGACTCCACTGGTGAATATGAAAATTAGTTGGCTTATTAGACGGTCCCAAGAGGGCGGGGGTCCAAATTGACCCCAGGATAATTAAAGAAATGTGTTCAAGATAATATACATATAAACACATTTTTTGAAACGGTATATGTTTTTATGAGGAAACAAAGAATGCACTGTAGAATTTTCTATGGTGTGCCTCAAGGTGAACTTACCGGCGCTCGTTTAAATGGATCCAGCCCAAGGCTCAAAACATCGAATAATTTCTTTAAGTCTAAGTCTTTAGGTTTAAGTCTTTAGTCACCAAATAAGTCTACTATAATCTTTGCGCTCACAGCACAGTAGGAAAAATCTTGTTATACCTTCTTATCTCAAACACTACTTATTTTCGACAAAAATTGGCAGAAAAAAATAATTGCTTGCATTTCGCAGTAAAGGATCGAGCACGGATCCGTATATCAGAGCAGAATTTATTTTCAGAAAAAACCTTGATTGAAATACGTGGCCCGTATAACGATACGTGACCCCTAATAAATAGTCGGCCAATTCTAAGCAGGCCTGATACTCACCATGTAAACATGGTATTATTACCAGGGATTTATTTGGGTACTTATTTGAAGCTGGCTTTCTTTCAAACCGCTTTCGAATTTTCATGTTTATTGGCCGAAGCAATTTTTCTCAAATTCGACAAGGATCTTTCTTGAGTTGTTTCAAGGGGATTCCAAAAAAAGATGTGTCGAAAAAGTTGTCGGTGAGCGCCGCAAATTTAAGTTTGAAGTATGGGCCAAAGGATGAGAAAGACGCTCTCTCGGCAACAGACTGCCTATCTTTCCCATCAAGCAGCGCGAACGTGATGTTCCGCAGCTATGTTAGAGCTCGTTTCAGAAGTGTAAGCGTACCTTAACCGTAATCTTTGGCGAATTTTCAACTTCAATTCCTTCGAATCAAAACCGAACTTGCCTCTAACTTTATTCTTTCGCGTTTAAAGTGATCCTCGTTGAAAAGTGAGCGTTCAATTTCATCTTCATTCATTTTCATCGAGTGAAATCAGAAATAGTGTTGAAAAATTCCAAAGATTATCAGTCTAGGTGTGCCGACACTTTTGAAACTACCTCTACAGAGACTCTATTTTTCAGCTGTCCGAACCCAACGTACAAGTATACTCCTAGGATGCTTGACTTATAACGTAGGGGTGCCTGAAACGGCTTGTTTATTCTATGGCAAGGAATGTACTGCACATATCGCGTCTCACTGTCAGTAAGATAAAAAAAAATTCTGCTTCCGAGTTCAAAAGTTTCAAAACATGAGTTTAGTGAGCGAGAAAGTCCTTACCATTAGGTACCAAAGTGATAAGAATGCACGAGACACCGAGGGTCATTAAAGAGGCGATGGCGGTTTTCTTCCTGCCGAGCTTATCCAGGAAGAACATACAAAATAGACCTCCAGGAATTTCTAGGGCACCTGAAATTTTAAAGCATTAAACTAACCTGTCTCAGGCAGAGCAGACAAAGATAGGAGAGCAACCCCTTGAGCAAGATGAGAGTAAATCATGGTCCGTTTCCGCCCAATACCATTCATAAAAAAATAACTGGATAAGATACCGATTGGACCCGTTATCCCTGTAAACCGAGTAAGGAGAGATACATGCAAAGACTGACACAAGACGATGGACACAAGACATGAGACAAGAGACAAAATACAAACTGAACAAACACAAGACATAGGGAGAAAAAAAACCACATGCAACCGGCGCACTATGGTCTGAGATCGAAAAAAATTGGCCAAAAATCAATCAGTAAATTTTTTATCGATTTATGATTTATAACCTTCCAAGACAAATTTTAACTACGGAAAACACTTTGACCAAGTAATTTGAACCAGAAACTGGAATTGTAAAGTTTTAAATTAAGTTTATAAAGTCAAAAACGATGAATTTTGATGCCTTTTTTTTCACTGAATTTTGGCCACTTTTATTTCGAACTCAGACTATAGTGCGGCGTATTAAGAATTATAACGATTTTATTTCGAGCAACAGTTTCGAATGTGATTTATTGTTGCACAAATACAAGTTAATGGATAACTTAAATTTGGACGTTTCACATAAAAAAAAACATGGCATATTGGATGTGAGGAAAAAAAAAGGAACAGTAGCAAGTTTTCATAAAATTAAAAGAAAATCCACTCCTGAAACTTTGTAGAGGAAGGTACTTTGACATGTCCTCAAATCTTTATCAACTTCTAAAATTCTTAGGAGTATAAGAAATAGAAATTAAATAAAAAGAGCAGCGGCGGCTCGTGCAATGTGGCAACAATGGATTTCCTCCATTTAAAACTGTGTAAAATAATCGATTACTTGGTGAGGCGTAGCGCCTCACCTAGTATCGATCTTTTTGCATACGTTTAAATGGCAAAAGTGCACGGTTGCCAGATTGCATGAGCCGCCACTGAAAAAGAGTGAACTGCTTGATCAAGAAATAATGATAATGCGGTCAGATACGATGACATTTTTCATTAAAAACTAAGACTTCAAATGATTCTCGACCAATCATATGATTGATGGCTCATGAAAGCTAATAGAAATATTCATGAACAATTATTGCTAAAATACGAGCTTTAGAACATTGATTGCATGGTGACCAAAGTGGCGCTATTTTTCGTATTTAAATCTGTGATAGTTTCACCTGGAATCGGTGGCGGCTCGAGCAATTTGGCAACAGTTTTTTTTCTTCTATTTGATTCCAAATAAAAATATCGACTTTATAGTACTTCATATACATTCGATTGTTGTACATATATTCAAATGGAGGAAAAACATTGTTGCCAAAAAAGCACAAGTCCACATCGCCTGGAATCATTTAAGTTTCAAATGGAATCAACAAAAAGCATTAACATCGTAAGCATTAACATTATCATCATTATATAAGCATCATCGTAAAATGAAAAAAGTTAAATAAACGTTGAAATCTGAGGTCGCTGACTTGATACATCACTCGAACGTTCTTGAACCATCTCCAAGTTGAGTTGAACTTTAGAGGTTTATATAAAGGTGAAACGTGATATTATATGAATGTTCTTCTCATGCTAATTTTTCGAGCCACCGCACAAGGGGCTGATACTTGCAATGCAGCGGCCAAAAATAAAGAGAATAATGTTACCTTAAATCCTTTTGGGTGGCTTTAAAATTTGAATGGATTTTAAAATTAATTTTGAAGCCAAACTGATTTCACACTCTTTGTGCACATTTGCCGGGCTATAATTATGGACTAGAAGTGATTCAAATGAGTAAAATTTAGTCCTAGAAGCTTTTCAACGACAAAAAGCAATTTTAATTTTCCGAGTTTTGACCGCCAAATCGGTAATTTCTGTCCACTGCCCGCCGCGCTTCAATTAAAGGCTACAACTAGACCAGAGGCGTTTCCAGAAATCGGACTTCCTCTTTCTTTGACCAATACAAACAAATATGTTAGAAAAGGATGGAGGGTATGGCTATTACGTGACTTTTAGCCCATATCTCGGTCCTTCTCTATCGAACGCGTTCAAATGGGCAAGGAAAGAGAAAGAAAAGTTCCTGGTTACGTCGCCGCTTGGTGGTACATCGTAGCATCTCCTGTCACTGCTCTCAATAGTGATTGTAAATAATATTGTAGTTCTCATTTGTAATAAAAAAATAAATTCTGTTCTTCGCGACCCAAATTGAGTAGAACTGATCATATTTATGAAGCAATTTTTGAAAAAGTTATCATGGCCATTGCGGCATAACAATGTTGAGTCCAGCAGAAAAAAAAACTATAAATAGAAAAACCTAACCTCGAAATCAAACCACCTTTCACCCTCCTGGTTGCGCTTACCGTCAATGAAAGTAGAATAATTATAGGACGGTGCTGGAGATGATTAACCCAAATTTTTCGCTTCTACCTTCATGCTCCAAGACTCAAGAGAATAATTATATCAAATATTTATTATGGAATGATAAAGTTTGCATGCAATCTACAAAGATACCATTGATGCTGATAACAACAATATTGATGTTGATAACATGCTGAGATCTACATTGCACCTCTTTATTTTCTAGATAAGGAGCAAAGAAGTATAGTTCTTTCCACTGATTTTGAGCAGCAGCGAGAAAATGCTTGCAAAATAATAATAATTAAAATAAACTGCAGATGGAATAGTAAAACAGAGATTTGTTTGTTTTTTTTTTTCTTTTCAATTTACCCTTATTTCTACCCACACATGACAAATCCCATAAGAATGAAACAAAATAACAATGATGACAATGAAGTAAGGACCAGTCCCATTAGGTGTCATTGATTTGCCCCCACCCCCTAAATTACAGCTTTGCAATGACTTTGTCTTGAAGTATAATATTCCTTCAGATGCATACTTACAACATATTTACAACAGGAATCATTGCAAAGTTGTGGTCGTGTCGAAATTACCATTTTCACAGTGAAAGATAGTGCTTTTTTACAGCAAAATTACTAAAACTACCCCATATTCATGCACTAATAAAGTCATGATCATGCAAAAAAGATGCTAAACCTCCAATTACACCTCTATCACCACTAAAAATGACTACGATTGGAATAACATTGCGTAGATAAAAACCAAAGCACTTATAATCTACACTATAAAATCATCTACAGTCCTATCACTTTTTTCCGAATTTTAGTTTTGTGACCTAAAGAAGGGGGTGAAAATAGTCCTTGATGGGACATACGCTTAGAAACAAAACTAGACAAGATCTATAATTATCATTGGACAGTGACAGCAATTTTTATTTGCATTTCTGGGCGTCTCTCTTCTTCATATACGCTTGTTAAAGTCTCCACGAATCGCTGTCCTGAAAGACAAATGGCTCGTTTTCAGTAGCGTGGCGTGCAATTTGGCAGCGCTGCAGTTCGCCCATTCAAACCCTTGAAAAATATCGAACTATCGGGTGTGTGATGAACACCTTCGTATTCGACCATTTACATGGATTTAAATGATCACAAAACAACGTTGCCAAAATTCAATTTACGTCACTGTTCGCGTTCGTTGAAAGAGCGTGTACGGAAATTTCTGATTCTGTAGTTGCAAGGGTCTGAATTTCGGTGCTTCTCAGTTATAAAAGATAAATACTCCGTGAGCTAAGAACAATGATGCCTTTGCTTCATTACTGTAGGTTATATAGTTACAGAGGTGCAATTTTGACCAAAAATACAGTATTTTAAATTGAAATTTCACGTCGCGACATCACAACGCACGCGATTATTTGCAATATTTACAAAGTTGCGTGTGCGTATCTCCGAAACTGAGACACTTCAGAAAAAACCAAAGACACCTGTGATTTTATTTCATCAAGTACTTTCATTTGCATTATTAAAAAAAAAAAAAAAAAAAAAAAAAAGTTCAGATCTTTGCAGCAGCCCCATTTATTTTCGAAAAAAATTGGCACAGTATTTCAGTAGTTTTGGTTAAAGGTGAGATCGTTTTTAGCTTTTTACTAGCTGGACAATAAGTCGTTAACTCAAGTAAGCGCTATTGACTATTTTTGAAAGTTATGTAACTGATTTAATGCTTCTATGTCGTCTAAAAACTATAATAGCTGACTGACCTGAGAGTGCGACATTTAAGAAAATATTGCCTCCTATTTCTCCCATGTACTGTGCAAGACCGTAAAAAACGAGTCCACACGTAGTCCAATTCACGAAGAGAGCGAGACTCTTTATCCTCATGTTTGGAGTTCGGAACAAGTCGAACAAATTTGCCTCCCTCTTGTTCGTTTCACTTTCACTGAATGTACGGGCTTTCTGTTGAGATCACAAAATAATTAGAATGACAATTTTCAATGTGGAAAGGGAAAATATTTCAAGCAGAAAAAACAATTGTGCTGTGGTTTGTTTGAAAAAAATATTATCACATAAAGTTAAAGAAACATTTATGAAGAAAAAGACAAGAAATATTTGCACTTTCTCGCAGACATTTTAGGCAGCATTGGATGAGGTCAGCATATGTCAGGTAATTTTTTTTTCTGCATTATAACTGCCCCCCCACTCTGATTTCCCCCATTTTTTCTGGTTGTTCCTTGACTTTTCCCTTTCTATAGTGAGACTGTAATAAGTTTTTCTAAAAAAAACTCGTAAAGAATTATGAACTTTAAACTTCGAACTCCGCCTTAAAAAGTGAATTTTGAGAACTTCCTTTTCATTATTTTACTGCAGCTTGACAAACGCAATGGCCTTTTTCTTGTTGGGTATCAAACGCAAACACCCATTTTTGTACCAGCTTATTTTAACAAATTTCAAGAAGTATATATGTATACTCAAAATTCTTAAAAAAGTGCGTTCGATTCATTCCCAAAAATCGATGCTTATTCTATTAGTTCTCTTGACCGGGGTTTTTTTTTCTACATCCAGCAGAACGGGAGAGAAGGAGAATAAAACTTAAAGTCTCATCAGAACACTAAAGATATACTGTAATAAGCACCATAGAAAACTAATTTTCACACGCTCACATTAAGTACCACCGTAGATTTTATTTTGAGAAATACATAAAGCACGGCATTTTTTATGGTGGAGGCTCATTTTATCTTGAACTTGCTTTCTCATCCGAATATTTATTGCACGTGAAATTTCAGGCTTTTATTGGCCTTCTCTTTTTATTCAATGTACACGTATATTATTGATTTATATTATTTGAGTTAAATATGTACACTCAATCACACTTAAAAAGATAAATAATTTTTTTCTGAGGGAAATAATATGTACCTGAGAAGCTGAAACAGTTTGTTGATAGTCTTCTGGAAGCTCTTTTTTATTTCTTTTGGCAGCTTTATTGAGAATTTTGATAGCCTCTTTCTGTTTGTTCTTGGCCAGAAGCCATCGTGGACTTTCGGGAACACAACTGAAAATAAAATACAACGCGCAATACGTATGCTCTTTAATATACATATAGAAAATTGAACTTTCTACGAAAGATTAAGGAGCAAATATTTAAAAGTTTTTTTTTTTTTTTTTTTTTTTTTTTTTTTTTTTGCGTAATTGCTTTCAATTGACAGCACCTCTCTCTACAAATAATTGATGACAGAAAATTTTCTGGTGGGTGGGGGGAGGGGCAAAACCTCTAAAACTAAAATGGGGGACCTTCAATTTTCGTTACTTTCCCATTGTTTTGAGCTCGTTTTTGGGAAAATTGGCTTGAAAATCGGTATTTTCGATATTCGGTATTTTCGGGGGGGGGGGGGGAGGACTGCTCACTCCCCCCCATATCCTCCTTCCAGGAACCCATGATGTCTCTCAGTCTCTAACCAGATACATAATTCCAAAAAGGGGAAAAACCAACCGGGGGGGGAGGCAAAACGTCAAGTTTCAACCCTGTCGAGATCCACTTTCAGTCTGTTGAATAGATCGGTTTGTTCTTTATCCCATTTTTTCTGAGAGTCACGGGGGATGCGGGATGCCCTACCTTGCTCCCCTTCCCTCCCTGAATACGACCATGCTCCCACTTCAATTAAGGGATTTTTTTATAGATACGTCTTCAACTCTGACAATGAGTTTTAGCAAGATTAGTTGAATGGGTCTGTTGCAAACTTTTGCTACAACGATTAAGAGAGTTTAATTTTATGTAAAATCGCCTGAAAATTCCATTGGTGGCATCAGAAAGTCATAAAATGCAATAATAAACTCACAAGAGGCGTTTAATGAAATCCAAGATGGTGGAGAAATATTGAGCAATTTGTATGTATGCACAACGAACATCCAAGGATAGCCAACCTCACAATATCGATCACAACCAATCACAACGTAAACAAACACATAACCTCTACCTCCACTGAGGTTGTCAAAGTTGGCCATCCTTGGATGTTCGTGGTGCATGCATACAAATTGCTCGATATTTCTCCGCCATCTTGGATGTAACTAAACGCCTCTTGTGAGTTTATTATAGCATTTTATGACTTTATGATGCCACTAATGGACTTTTCAGGCGATTTTATATTGGAATAAACACTTTTTATCGCTGCAGCAAAAGTTTGCAACAGACCCATTAAGTGCCTTGATATAGGCAAAATGCATACACGACCGCCGATCAGAAACAGGTCAAAAGCTCTCCAGAGCTGAATTGAATAGGACGCTTTCCAATTAAATTATAAGGTTATAAGAAACTACCTTCCGAAATTGATTAATTCAAGCGCCCTCGGTCGCTGATGCGTCGGCATAAATACATACCACCAGGCAAGAGGGTTTGACGGTTTAAGTTCCTTTCTGACTTTATATGAGAGTAAAATCCAAAAAAAAATGGTATGTGAATGGTTTAAATACAGCTTACTCACCAAAAGTATCCGAGGAGTAACACCGTTGGGAGTGAGATTGCCAGTTGGAACATTCGCCAATCACGGGTGTAATACGCAAAGACAGGGAGGGTCATGTGACCTATATTGAATGGGATATGATACAGGGTGCTCACGATTGTCCTCCATCTTCCGCCTACAATTTCCATACCTGAGACACACAGTTAAATACAGATTTAATTGTTGAGATGATAAATGTAATTAGTTTGACAAAAAGTGTTAATAAGTTTATTTATTTAGTTTTAATGTTACTCCTTCCCCCTTCCTCAAACAGAGTCATCTTAGTAACTATGCAGACTTTAAGTCTTTTTTTAACGGCCCGAATTTCGTTGGAATGAACTGAAATCACTCTCAAAGGCGTGCGTGCGAAACTTTAACGTTTTACTTACTTTTAAATGACTTATTAATTCGTGATTCTACGTACTATCCGCCATAGTTTACTTACGTATGATTTGGAGTGAATTTGCAGTGAAGCCAATTATAACCTACAAGGTTATGTTGGATTAGGTAAGTTAGGTTACCCTTCCCACATTGCATTACAAACCTAACCTATTAACCTATCCTTAGCTAACCTAATGTCAAAATGTTACGTAATTTCCAGTGGTAAAATCGCACCCCGCGGTATGCCTTTAATGAGTGATTTAATTGTATTTATTCCAACAAAATTCTTAAAGTTTTAAGGAAATCCCAACGTCATCGGCATAGTTTTTTCATCACCTCAACTCAGTTTTGCCACTCCAAAAAAAAAAAAAAAAAAAATCGGAATATTTCACGTTTGCATCTATAAGCAAATTTTAGCGATCGAATATCATTCACCGTCGTATGATATCCGATGGATTTGCATTTTATTTTGATGATATTCGATTGTTTCGTTGGTCTCACCGGAGACCGTTTGAATTCCAACAATTGGAAATTTCGAATTCACCTCCGGAGGTAGATTCGATTTTCGAATTGTTGCAACCGGTTTCAGAAATCTCATCTTCTATCCTTTTGGACTCCTTTCGCCACGATAATTTCGGAAATGACGAACTTTCCGAATAAAGTTTACTGTACAGACCATGCGTAGAAGTCATTTTCCTATGAGACAAACATAATTTTAGCTTCGGAAATGCTAGTTTTTTGTGTTAAAAATGGCCATGTTATTCAGAGCTGATTTAGAGGTTATATTATGGAATAATACTATCGCAGTTTTCATTTTCACGAGAATATCATTCAGAAGTTCATTCTCAACTCTCATTGGCTAGATTTTTCATCGATCAGCGGCATCAGTTAACAATCATCAATTCTTGAAGTGAATGATATTCGATCTCTAAAATTTGCTTTATAAAGTCTAAAATGCCAAGTAGAATTCCTATGGGGCCCCTCAGCTTGAGAATACGGCGCTATAGATGAAAGTTTGCCACTGCTCACAATTATATTAACGATGCAAAATAAACATTGCGCAATCGGAAATCAAACGCCACTCAACGTACGCTAACGTTCAAAGAAGATATTTACCGCAAACAATGAAAACACTTACAAAGGACAAAACTTGTTGTCATGGTTCCTCCGACTGCTAGAGCTGTGATGAATCTTAAAGGAACGAACAGCTCGTACCAAGGCGCAAAAGCTGTCCCGATCCCAGCCACGACTTGGAGAACTATACCCCACATCAATGGACCTTTCCGCCCCAGCCTATATCAAAGAAACAAAAGGAAAATCAATCGAAGCCATTCGACTTGTGCGGTAAGGGCTTATAAATTATCAGGTTCGCTATTCAAAATAAATCTTAATTCTCTGATCATGCTGATTTCATTATGTAAAGATCACACCAGCATACCTGTAGTATGGTTATCGGATCTCATTGTCAATGTCGAGGAAAATAAACAAAACAATGATGAGGTCTAGGCGATGGAAAGATTTTTATCTCTATTCCGTTCAACAGTACCCTTGGATCATACAAAATGACAAGTACTATAGCTATATTGCAAGTGTTTAAGTCGCAACAATTGATTGCGCCATCAAGTTCAAGTATTTTCAAACGTTAAATTATAGTTTAAATAATTAATTTCATGATAACGCAACTTGGTAAACCACACGCTAAAATGGACGGTGTGGTTTGAGTAGTTTGTTAATTTTAGTGGCGGCGCGTGCCATCTGGCAACATTGGCTCTCGTCCAGTTAAAGCCATGAAAAAGGTCGGAATATGGCAGTGCACTCTCTCAAATCGATATTTTACATGAGTTTAAATGGAAACGATGAAATGTTGTTAGATTGCAACCGCCGGCGCCGCCGCGCCGGCCGTGGGCTTAATTATTTCCATCTCTACCTCACATATGCATGGGAAAAAATGACTGATGTTTGCAATGATTGTGGTTTATTTTGGCTCCAACCACGGTTAACTTCTCGATGGTTCGGTAAAATTCACTCGATATTTTAATGACGTTAATCAGCAGTGCATGGAGTAGCGTGCATTAGCAGTGGCGTAGCGTGCATACTCAAAATTGCATTTTGTCCATTTGGACCATAAAAAAAAAAATTGAATACGAGGATGCTCACCAAACACCCGATAGTTCGATCTTTTATTGGTTTTCGGTGGACATTTTAATAAATTCAACGTTGCTAAATCTCACGATACATCACTACTAATCAGATGTCGAGAGAAGTTCACCATACCTTTGCGATCGGGGCCAAAATCAACCATACAATAAAGAATGGTACAAGGAACAACGGATGGAAAAGGAAAAAGAAAGAAACTCCGGTTTGAAGGGATTTTTACTTGATCTATCATACATCTTAAGAAAACATCCCTTAAAACTGGATTTTTTTTTTTTTTTTTTTTTTTTTTTTTTTTTTTTTATAATAATTCAAGACTATTTACATTAGAATGCATGTGCAAAAGAAATGCAGCAATCGAGAGTAAAGTTGTGTGATAGCCTCTTCCTCTTTCCTTTCCAAACACATGAATTTAAAGTTGCGAAGAAGAAGAACTCCCGACATTAACAACAACGCCCTAAATCCTAGCTACACCTCTGTCCGTTCACTTTTTTTTATCATCACGGTCTGCCAAGAGGTATTTTATTTTCGCATAGAACGTAAAAGAACGTAAAAAAAAATTGTTTTTCAGAGTCTTCAAAGAGATTATTCTGTCCAAAATTTAAAAAAGCAACGTTTCACTGTGCGGCGATTTGGGTTAACAATAATTGCGGTCATCGGAATGATTTAATTCCTTCTCGTCACTTGTAATTTCTGCTCCTCAACGCAGCGGAGCTCGAACTCAAACAATGTTGAATGTTCGAATCGCCAATTGCAGAGCTTCTTAATCATTAATAGCCCGAGGTCAAGATTAGTTAAACGGTTCTTAAACGGTGTGGATATGCGTTTGCATATTCTTATCATGTTGGCGTGGGATACAGTTGACAGTGTTTGCGCTGTAATTACAGCCCCATGCGCGGCAAATCAAAACAATATATTATTAACATTGGAGGTGGGGGTTGTAAGTAGCCGAGTGTCGGCGCATGCGATTTTGGCAACGTTGCATTCAGACCATTTAAAGTCATGAAAAAGGTCGAAATATTGGGGGTACACATTGCACTCCCTCTAGTCGATATTTTACGAAGATTCGAGGGGGTGCCATATGCGATATTGCCAGATTTCACCAGCCGCTGTTTAACCCTTTCCACTCTCGAGACGATTCATTTTTCTTTTAGTTGCTTTGATATTTTTTAAATTTTTTTTTTTAAATTATTTATTCATTTTTTATTTTATTTTATTTAAAATTTTGATTTTAATTTAATTTTTTTTATCTTATTGTAGTTTGTTATTTTATTTTAACTGCTACCTAATTTTTCCATTTTATTTATTTATTTATTTTTTCATAATTTTTTTTTATTATTATTTTATTTTACTTTTATTTCCTTTGTTTTAAATTAATTTCTTTTATTTTATTTTAAATAATTTTATTTTTTTACGTTGTTTTCATTTGTTTTATTTTATTTTAAGTTCCCCCCCCAATTTTTTTTCTTCTTTCCTGTGCTGCCTTTTTTTGGATGGATTTGAAATTAGAGTGGAACTCAACTATTTTTTTTTTTCCGACATCGGAGTGGAAAAGGTTAAGTAGCCTCAATTCCTTAGTGGACCTGCACTCTGCAGCCAAACCAATTTCGTATTATAGACCTTTTAATACTAGAGGGATTGATGGCAAAAAAAAATCAAAGATTATTGTTTTTATTTGAGGCTAAAAAAATACAGCTGCCTATTCAATCTGGTAAAATGTATTTCCCGAAGAGGCTGGTTGAGTTTGAGCTCATATGTTTTTTCAGTATCTAGATTCTGACTGTGACAAAGCGACAAGTAGCGATGCCTGCGCTTCCGAATTGCATCAACACGAATCGCGGTCAATCAGTAAACGTTCCATTTCCATTATAATTATTAATTACACTCGAATCGTTTCTCTCCGTTTCGCTAAAATTAATTGATCATAATGAACAGCGTCAGCGTGTTGCGTTGACTTGGAATGAAGGCGTCAAACACGTAATCTGCAATGGGGCTATTGCACACTTTTGCCATAAGCGATTTAATAGTCGATTGAGGCGTAAAAACCTCAAAAAATAACGATGGCGGCACTAAAAACTTTCAAAATCCACTCCTGAACTCAATAAACGCAGTTATTTGCGCGAGCGTAATGGTGGCCGAAGGCACTAACAATGGGAGATTCCTATCTTAATTTCGTCACTCTTTCTATGTTGACAAGGATGATTCACAGAGTAATTAGTCATCAGAGTGATGATCCACATCCGATGAATGGTGCCGCAACACCTAGTGTCACCGGTGTCAAATGAAAGTAGTCTCTTATTGGTCACTTCTTGATGGAGTTTCAGAATTGTTAGATGGGGAATCTCCCATTGTTAGTGCCTTCGGCCACCATTACGCTCGCGTAAATAACTGCGTTTATTGAGTTTAGGAGTGGATTTTGGAAGTTTTTAGTGCCGCCATCGTTATTTTTTGAGGTTTTCACGCCATAATCGACTTTTAAATCGCTTATAGAAAAAGTGTGCAATAGCCCCATTGAGTGTTGATTGTTGCTCACCGACGACCACAGCAGCCGTATAAAAGTTAATATTGCATAAACTGTGTGTTGAAGGAGCTGTAGCGAGCATATATAGGTATGTAGTAGCACTTAAGTTGAGAGCTACTTTTGTTGTTTTTATTTTCTCTTTTGCGTCAGCCCCTATTCTTTCTTAGCTTTTAAATCGCGACTCAAATACACTACCATGTAAACTTGAATTCTCTATTACACAGCTAAATTTCGAACGCATCGAAGTTTGGCTGACGATGACGCTTCCTAAAAAATCATTTCTCTTTCACCTGCTCTACAGTTGGAGAGTAATTATGTTCAATGGGTCTGTTGCAAACTCGTGCTACAGCGCTATAGAGTGCACAATCTCATGTAAAATCGTGTGAAAAGTCCATTGGTGGCATCAGAAAGTCATGAAATGCAATAATAAACTCACAAGAGACGTTTAATGAAATCCAAGATGGCAGTAAAATATCGAGCAATCTGTATGCATGCACCTTTAACATCCAAAGATTGCCAACGTAGACAACCTCACAGCTTCAGAGGTTATGTGTTTATTTACGTTGTGATTGGGTGTGATCGATATTGTGAGGTTGCGGCTATCCATGGATGTTCGTGGTGCATGCATACAGGTTGCTCGATATTTTACCGCCATCTTGGATTTCATTAAACGTCTCTTGTGAGTTTATTATTGCATTTCATGACTTTCTGATGCCACCAATGGACTTTTCGGGTGATTTTACATAAGATGAAACACTCTTTATCGTTGTAACGAAAGTTTGCAACAGACCCATTGGACCACTTATTTTCTTCATCCTTATACTTCCTAGTTGATTCCACGGACGAAGCGAGCTATTTAGCAACTCAGCATTTTGTCCATTTGAACTCACACAAAATGTTGAATTTGTATGTCAAAAAAACTAAAGCCTTTTGCTGGGTCATTTTCTATACCAAAGGTTTTGTCAGCGCTACTAGTAGGGATTGTTTTTTTTCTTTTCTTTTCTATTTACTGTTTACTATTCAATAGAACTTGGTACACTTTGCATAAACCAAAAAAACCATCGTCGCGTCGGGTTCACGGATTTCCAATAAATCACACGTAAAACCGTCAGGCTTCTGTAGTCTGATCAACGATTCTATCTTCAAGATACAAGTAGCACTTTGTCAGAACATTGACCTTTTTCTTTTCTGCATAACTGATGATTGGCCTTTCCTAGCAGTCAAAGTTTGTCCGAGACTCTCACACTAGGTAATTTTATCGTATGATGTACAGTCATGTTATTACGCTCTAGCCCTCGAAGTGGACAAATTTATGAATGTTTAAACACGAGAGGTATTTCTTTGAGGCTAGCAAATGCAATTGCGAGTGATACGAAGACGCATTTTCATGAGAGTGGATGGATAGTTATGGGAACCGAATGTCAGGTGGTCATACGTGTTGCCAGTTCGATGTAAGTCAAGACTCATAACCAGTTCAAACTCGTTTAGACGATAATTAATTGCTGAAATCTCGTAAAATTCAACAGACGAAAATACAACATGGCTACTGTCTATACTTGGCCACGATTTTAACTTTTATAGGGTCGATCTACTTTAAAGTTGTCAAGTTCCGGAGAGAGAGACTTATCGTGTTTTATATTGGACTGAACGTGAGGAAGTCGGTGAATTTTCACCATGACGCACATCTTGGATTTTAGTCTCATTCAAATTCCACCTTTACCTATACGTAGAGACGTTGCAGTTTATTTTACATCTCGTAAAAATTCAACTTTATGTTCCTCTCAGAGAAGTGTCACTAGGTGATAAATACTTGAAGTGACGATAACGTCCCTTATATATGATAGCGCAGGTGAACACTTTATGAGGCCGCGATTTTAGACGATTTTATCCATTCAGCGCTCACAGAAATTTTACATGAAATTTTATGGATGACTACTGAGAATGATTGTGAACTACGTAGACTTAGAATAAGATCAACGCCCTCTTATGTTGGGCTGAATTTGGAGTAGAAAATTGTTTAATTCAAACCGAGAGTAATTTAATTTTGAAGCCGAGGCAAGAACATTCGTTTGTTTCTTATACTTTTTATCCCCAAAGAAGATTAATAATAAGATTTGGTGCCAAGGTATTTGCTATCGAATTCATTACCATAGTGTTATTGCTAGCTTATAAGAACAAAAAAACAGTTCTTCACATCATCAATGATTTTTTTTTTTTTTTTTTTTTTTTTTTTTTTCTCCGGAAGATAAAGATTAGTCCATTATCACGAGAAGGTCCGAGAAATTTCAGCTGAGAACCAGACTTTCCTTTACTAAAAACAAAATGTTGAATTTAAAAAAAAAAAAAAAAAAAAAAAAAAAAAAAAAAAAAAAAAAAATGGAAAATGGGACAAAATACACTCAAAGTAAAATGAAAAGATCAAGGTCTTGACCTAATTTTTGGCTCAGACGATCGATTTTACTAAAGCAAGCTATTTCCTTATATTTTGTGGAGTCTGCGTTTTGTCCTTCTTTCTCTCAGCCCTTCCTTCTCTCAGCCCCCCTTCTTCTTAAATTATGACCTTTCATATTTATTGAGGTAGCACAGTGAATCAGCAAAATTAGAAGTAAGCCATTTAAATACTAATCTTTTTTCACCAACCCCCCCCCCCCCACCCCCACATTGAAAAAAAATCACACAAAAATGAGATTTATACATCATGAAAGCCCGTTTTTCAATTTTTGCAACCTAGCAACAGATGTGAATTTCAACACGTGATTAAAGAGGTGACCAGCGCTGATATAATATATTTTATCGTAAAATTAGATTCGTGATCTATCGCGCGCTCTATGATATGAAAAATGGCGCACGAGAAAAAAAAAGTTCAGTTACTATATGAAACACCGACTTTTTCGGTTGCAGTATAACCGAAGTTTTGGGTTGTTGGGTATAAGGACAGCATTCAAGTAACAGCATATTGGTCATACTTACCTATCTTCGGTACTCCTATCTGAATTTCGGTACTTACAACCTAAAACTTCAATTACTGCAACTAAAAACTTCGACGTTCCACAAATATGAACCGAAGTTTGATTTTGAAAACAGATTTTTGTTTTCTCCGTGAGGCATTGTAATCTTATCGTTCCAGGGGCTTTATTCCTACAATGGTGGGAAGACCCAAATTGAGGACATCGGAAAAATTAAACCTCATTAAAAAGAACAGCTGCCCGATTTGAGATCAAAGAATAAAGCACAGCCTTACTATGACCTGCGGTGTGGAAGTAGAACCTTGCATTCGACCCAGCCGCGGATTAACCTTGAATCAAAATCGAGACAAAATATTTTGGGGACACAAAGACGCTAGTACTCGAAGTAAAATGGCATGATACAAATAATCTATTTGTTCAGTCTCCAAGAGCGCAAAGGAAAATTCTGTATTTCTCTCCTTCCTTCTCATAAAGGTAAAGGAAAGGTAAGGACAAGGAAAGGTAAAGGAATAAAACCCCCTCCTCTCATCCATTTTCAATATTAATATATTTATAGGTAAAATTTGAGGTATAGGGGGTATTGGATCTCGATTATTTTCCCCTCCTTTGGGATAGGGTTCCCGATTCATGAATCGATTCTTTTCCTTCGATTCTTGGATCGAATCAATTCTTGGATCGAATCGATTCTTGGATCGAATCGACTCTTGGATCGCATCAATTCTTTAGGCACAGAATCAAAATCGGAATTTTTTACTTGATTTTTCTTATTTATTTTTTCCTAATAAATCTGAATTGCTTTCAGATTCACGCCTAAAAATTACCCAACATCCCAATTGAATTTGAAAAACCGAGTTCAAGTGAAGAGAAATTGAATTTTGTGAAAGAGAATCGGCCGAAATCGACTGAAATAAACAAATGAGATCGAATCGTCATGTGACCATTCTGGTGAATCGGCGGGAGTATGGATCGGACCCGATTCGGGGAAGATCATCAGGTGACGGTTCAATCAATCATTCATAAAAAAAAAACGAATCGGAAGAATCGATTTTCTCAAGAATTGATTCTTCAGAGCCGATTTTGGAATCGGATCGATTCTTTTGTCGTGAATCGGGACCCGTATGCTTTGGGCTCAGTTTGAGCCACGATGGAAACGTCGCCCTCCGCACCATTCATATCAAAGAGGAAATGAGGAAATGAAAAATTCGAAAACTGGCGGCAAGAACGGAACAATAGAAAGAGGAAGAAGAGAAGGAGGAGGAAAGAAGAAGAAAAATGTAAGGGACCAAGTCCCGGGGCATTTTATCATGTACGGAACTTCGTCGGCAAACTCGAATTTTCACGGTTAGGCTATAGAACCGCGTGATTTAAACGGTTGATTTTTTAAAAAACGATTTGTTTTATTCCGAAGTGATTGTGTTACGATGGGTATTATATGGTGTCTCAGCCTGTTTGTACAAATGTATCGCCACGGTTCGTTTCAAGCCCGACATTGGAAAAGTGCAGTGGAAGCACGTGTAATCTGGAAACTTTGCATTTAGTCCATTTAAATTCATGCAAAAAGTCGATATATACAGAAAACACAGTGCACTCCTTTGAATCGAGGTTTCGTGTTATTCTTATGGGTGGTGTCTTTCCAATGGTTCTATTCCGATAGAAACCCTTCCATCCGTGCAGATCGATGACTGTTTCTTTCGGAATGGAACCTATATTAATGACATCAGCCATAAAAATAACACGCCCTCGATAGCGAATCGATACGATTACGATGCGATCCTTCATAATCAGCCTGTAGGTTGCACGCGCCGCCACTGGAAAAATGTGCTTGAATGTTTTCAAACAATTGCTTTCATGACGTGTACGCCTTGGGAAGATTCTCGAGAAGCTCGAGTGTGGGTAGTTATTCGCAAAATAAACGTATACATACAATGAGGTCAAATCTATCGATTTTCGAGAGCTGCCGATCGATTGGACTGAACATCCGATCGGCGATATAAGTGGTAGTTTTCACTTTAGTTTTTCACGTACAGCTTCCCGACAGCTTATCCTCGCGAAGCTCTATGATAGCGATTTATAAAATATTCAACCATATTTTTTTCGAAATTAGTTTTTGGATATCATATCAACGTTGCGGTCACACAAATCTCGGCTGATTGCTCGCGATTCAAAGTCTGTCCGCTATAGATATCACCAGTTGCCATTTCCGGAAAAAAGGGCCCGCAAAACATAAGGTGTGTTCTCCAGGCAAACTTCTCTATTCATTCACATGGCCGATTTCTTAGAATGAGCGCTACAATTGTTATCTGGGCCCTTTTTTCGGAAATGGCCTCAATTGTCATTCATCGTGTCATCTTCGCGATGGATTTTGTCCGCAGATCAAAACAAATTCATCGTTAAAAATCGCCGCGAGATGTTCCGCGCAATCAAAGTAGCGGCGCACAATAGTCTGAGGTCATAAAAAAAAAAAAAAAAAAAAAAAAAAAAAAAATCGTCAAAAATCAGAAGGTTTTCACATCAATTTTCATCATTAATAAACTTTCAAGATCGCCATTTCAATCACAGAGGGGACACTTTCAATGAGAGATTTAAATCTAGTGATATGACTAAGGTAAGTGACCCAAAGGTGGCCATACCTATGCTTGGGGCCAATATGCACGTATAAGTCATGAGATATAAAAAAAAAACTAAATATGTCAATTTACTATTAAGACAGTTGGCTATCATATGTTAGTTTCATTTTTTTTACATTTGCCTGTTTTTTGAGGTTTTTTTGCGTTTGAAAAAAAGAAGGGTTTTGACATCGCGCAAAACATGCATCTAAGGTGGCCACCCCTAATATTTTTGCTGCACCTAAAGATAAACACCCCCTTTTAAATCTCATTAATAAGTATTTAAATGCTATTTTAAAGTTCAAAAAAGGAATCTAGACCCTAGTTACAACAGACATAATAATGATTATGATGAATTGAAAGTCAAAGGTGGAATCAAGTGAAGGGCTTAGCTTTTACGACTGTTTACTTCTATGAAAATTAGCTGGAGACCTGCGAAAATGGACGTTTCACTGTTCCGCGCCGACATAGAATAAAGATTACTTCGTAATAGAAGCGTCACTTCCATAAGGCTTTGTATAAACTCCTTTCGTTGACCTTGAAATAAGCCAGCCACCGCGCAATTCAAAATAAGCCAGCCACCGCGCGATTCAAAATAAGCCAGCCACTTGCAATTCAAAATAAGCCGGCCAACCTAGAGTCCCTGTGCATGAATATTTAATGAACTAAATATTTAGTATATTATATTTGGTATATTTAGTATTTAATATCCCCTATATATTTAATATACAGGGACTTTAAGCCACCCAACGACCGATTTAAAATAAGCCAGCCACGGCGCGATTCAAAATAAACCAGCCACCGCGCAATTTAAAAAAAGCCAGCCACCCTAGAGTCCTTGTATAAGTGTGTATGAGTACGTAATCTTTTATATTTAATAATTTATTTAATTTTTAATATCCCCTGGGACCAAATAATGTTGGGTCCTGAGTGTAACTTACGCACGGTCACATGACCGTGCGTAAGCTCTCTGATTCGGCAAAACCGCACGCAAGATGCACGCAATTCAATGCTCGGGACCTAACATTATTTGGTCCCTGCATATTTATTAATACACAGGGACTCTAAAGCTGGGCCCACACTATACCGTCTCCGTCACCGTCTCCGTCACCGTCCCGGGACGGTGACGGAGACGGAGACGGTGGTGCAGCGCACACTATACCGTCCGCGCTTTTTCTGCCCGCCGCCGCGCCGCGCCAAAGAAGTTCTTGCTCTTCAGTTTTCAGTGTCTTCCTTGCGGTTGTCTGAGGAATAATTATTTTGGTTTTAATTTTAACATGAGTGAATCAAGCAGTAATGAAGAAATGTTAGTTCTTGCTGCCCTCCTGGAGAAGGAGGAGGAGGACGAAGGGGTAGATTGACGGTCCTGGGTGCACCCCAGGGGTGCCCAACCCCCCTAGGTACCGTACGAGCTACCCCCCTAATCATGAGGATTGACCCCCCCCCACTGGAAGGTTCGAGGTGAATCCCCCGGAGAATGGGGGGACGGGGGTCCTCCCCCGGCAAA
The DNA here is from genome assembly GCA_011764245.1 of Trialeurodes vaporariorum. NCBI lineage: Eukaryota > Metazoa > Arthropoda > Insecta > Hemiptera > Aleyrodidae > Trialeurodes > Trialeurodes vaporariorum. Next base: position 3,240,483 of record VMOF01000001.1, read on the forward strand.
TTTTTGAAAATTTAATCATCTACAATACGTTTTGGAGCATATTTAAGTGGAGATGGGGTATTAGGAGCATGGGGTACCCTGAGAGAGAAGGGGGGCTCGTGGGACCTTTCCCGGAAATTTTTTGAGATTTTGACCTTTTAGAAAACCACTTTGGAGTCTCCAAAAAATGAATGTCTCACTGTGAACCCATGGAAATTTGTTGAAAATTTGACCTTTCAGAATTCGTTTTTGGGGCTTTTTACGTCGGAGGGGGGAAGTACGCATTTCCGAAAAAAATTGATGGGGGGAGGGGTTGATAGAGAGAGGAAGAGGTTTTGAGGGGCGTGTAAGTTTTAGATGAGAAATGGATTGGGGGAGGTATAGTTCAGGTTGAGGAAAAAGTTTTGGGAGGGGGGAATGTGGATAGAAAAGGTGGTCTTGGGGGGGTGTTTATTGGGAATGAGGATTTTAGGGGGGGGGAGAGTATAGATGGTGGAAAATGAGATAGAAACTGAGAATTTGTGAAGCTAGTTATTAGAAAACGTCCATCAGTATTTATTTATAAATAAATACTGATTTTCTCAAAATAGGAAAAAAAATTCACCCCCCCCCCCCCACAATTTCGAAGTATATGAGTTGATCGTATGATTTTTATTACGTGGGCACCCCTGGTCCACCCCATCCTAACGAGAAGAGAAAATCATGGCAAATTTCACGTTCTGTTTCCCGAACTTCGACAAGACGGGCAGAAATTCTATGAATATTTTAGAATGTCGTCGGAAAAGTTTGATGAGCTGGCTGATCTTGTGAGTCTTGTGAGTCGGGACATTGAAAAAAAAAAACATACAACATTTCGGAATGCCATTTCTCCAAAAGAACGGCTCGCTGTTACTTTGAAGTAAGTAAATAATGGATATAAATATGTAAAATAAATATTTTGAGCAATAAACACTAGATCTTTACACCCGAAAGTCACTGTAAACACTGAGGAGACGGTTCCGTCTTCCGTCACGGGTTGCTATTTTTTCAACGACACCGTCACCGTCACCGTCCCGTCCGTCCGCGCGACGGGACGGAACCGTGTAGTGTGCGCTTCTTCATTTGTTTCAGTGGCGCGCAAGGCTTCCGTCTCCGTCACCGTCCCGGGACGGTGACGGAGACGGTGGACGGAGACGGTATAGTGTGGGCCCAGCTTAAGCCAGCCGACGACCGATTTAAAATAAGCCAGCCTCCACACGATTTCAAATAAGCCAGCCACCGCGAAATTCAAAATAAGCCAATCGCAGCGCTGATGGGTGGTGGATGATGTTGTTGTTGAATGAAAAGGTTACAGAATTTGAAACATCCTTCCCAACATAATCTTTTCGAGATCGTTCAAGGTCAACGAGTTCTGATAGAAGATTCGGCGACAGTGTCGCTTCTATTACATCTTTATTCTATGGCGCCGACTGAATCCCCCAATGCTCTTGATTTTTGGAGTGGGAGAAGCGATAGCATCCTGCTACTCAGCACTAACGCCATCTATCGTCAATTCGTGTAATTAACTGAAATAAGCTGGGGTGGGCCACCTTAAGAGGCGGGCCACCTTTGGGTCACACACCTTAGAAAGTTTTAAGTTAGGTCTGAAAGAGTGAAAGGTCAAAAAAATGATTTTAAATTATACTTCTTTTCAACGATAATTTAGTCTACATTTATTTTCAATCTCAGACCAGAGTTGGGCAAATGGGACTCGAGTATACTTGTATACAAGGATGATAAACTGCCGAGTACTTTCAGTAGGTATTCCATCTATGACTTTCCGAGTACATTTTGTACTCGACATTCGGAAAGTTTTCAAACCGTCATGAAAGAGTGATCTGGAGCTGATTTTTTCAAAAATCAAGGGTCACCTTGTTTAGTCAAACTACACCCAAAGTTACCGAAAAATAATATTGGATCTATGAAAATGAGCGTGGATTACGTTTAAGTTAGAGTTTGAAAAACTGTCCTCTTCCCGATCGAGCAGTGTTGGGAAAAATCATTTTTTGAATAACCTTACCTCAAATTATTCACATTATGTTTAATTCTTGTTAGTAGATCGAAGTTTTAACACTACCGCAGCATAATTATCTGTCATTAGATGAATGACTATATAATAGTGTTAAAAGTTTAATTTATTAATAAGAATAACATGAAAATAAATGTGAATGATTTTAGTTAATTATTCATTATTCAAAAAAAGAGTTTTGCCCAACACTGTAAAATCGAGTAAAGTAAATCAAGTAAAATCTGTCAGATCGAGTACTATATAGTAGTACTCGTCAGTTCAACCTGCTGGTATAGGTACTCGATTCTCACTCTGTCTGAGACCATAGTGCGGCGTCTATCTGTGAACGCGTACGTAACCGGATGAAATGAAAAGTTGTTTGTTTTCCTCACGGGATGGATCTAGGGCCTCCTTCCTTTAGCTCCTTTCAATCAACCATTTCGATTATCAATTGTCCGGGAAAATTCAACTTTAACAAGTTTGAAGCACCAGAGATACAACAAGAGCGGCGACGCTTCCATCAAGTGTCAACACAAAGCGCGCCCGGTCAATGATGTGAACTTATTCGAGCGCGCGTCTGGACAATGGTCACGGCGTTGCCACATTTAAAATGAATAATCCTTCGATTGGATCATAATTAAATTTAGTCTCCCTCCCTGTCAAATCTGGCATCGCGGAATGGCCATCGCCTTGAGTATAGGTATAGTCCTCGTTCAAGTTTGAGCAAGATCATTGAATGGACGTGACTGTAACGAGTCCGAGCCGAATAATAAGAATGGGTGATCTTTGCAATTTTTGGTTGGATATGAAAATAAATTCTTTTAAATGAAAATGACTGATACTACACTGGAAAAAGAAAAAAAAACAGAGAAAGCGAAACTACCAGAAGTACAACGATATATGAACCAAGATAAGGGATGGTACTTTTCCAAGAAGTTCTAATGTTTGTGGCATAGTACTTGAAATTGTTTAGGAAATTCTGGTTCTGTGATCATATTCTGAAAGAAACACTAGACTATTCTGGTAGGTGAATGTACTAGACTCGGTTCCCAGATGATAAGTCCACAGCCTTTATGTCCAAAACTTTTTCGTCCAAAATTATATTTGTCTAGTTATATTTTCGTCCAATGTCATTTCGTCCAAACGTTCTAATGAACTACAATGTCCGCGAATAAAAAGGTCATGTCCAAAAAAATGTCCAAAGATTCATATATAATGGACAGAAGTATTCCGGTAAAATTTTTGTATTCCTGTCTTCTATAGAAAGCTTAAAATAAATCTTCCTGTAAAATCCATCATAGATGATTTGAAAAAAGTGCACGGAAAAAAAACTACGGTGAAAATAACCATACGGATACCTGATTTTGGCACCTGCTAGATGTTATGGTAATGTTAACCAGAAGTATACTATGTTTTGACTAGGTACTAGGTGATGTTACCTGATTGCATGTCAAATTTACTCAAAGTATCGGTAAATGTACCATACTTCTGGTCAAGTTTACCATAACATCTAGCAGGTGCCAAAATCAGATATCCGTATGGTTATTTTCACTAATCTTTTTTTTCCGTGTGCCTACCTAAAAAATATGATACATTTGCATACTGATCGCTTGCAAAACTCATTTGCCCCTTAACTTTCCAAATTTTTGGACTTCATTTTATGGACTTATAATCTCTCGACATTTTAATATTGGCCTTTTCTTCTTTTGGACGTTTCCTCTTTGGACCTAATTTTTTGGACTTACTTTAATGTTTTAGACATTAATTTTTGGACTTAAAAGTTTTGGACATAAAAATTTGGACGTATCATCTGTGTATCCCAGACTCTCCGTGGCTCACATATGTATGCCTGTGCTTTTGGTAATATTACAATCAGTGTTCATTTGATAAGGATCGCTAACAGATCGCTAACTGGGATTAAATGATATAAATCGAGCAAACAATTTTGCCCGTCTCACTATGGCTCGATTTATTATTTGATTTTCAGTCTCAGAAAAAAAAAAAAAAAAAAAAAAAATTAAATCCATCAAAATCAAAATCCGTGTAAGATGCCGATGGCTAGCAGATTCAAATCTCACACTAACTGCAGCATAATAAGGCACCATCTTAAACAGACAAAATGCACCGATGCCAGATTGCACGCTACCACTACGCCGCGCCACGCGCCGCGCCGCTGTGTTGTACATAGTTGTCTGAACCGTTTGATACATCGGTTTATTAAAAACAGTTCATTCGCGGAAATTTAATTACCCTCACACTCACCCCACAGGTGGCAAAAATTATCTGCATATCTTTCTTGTCTTGAGTTTTGTCACAGCGGAACACTTTTGAATGTAGGTACAATGAATAAATTGAATTCATACCAAAGCTCTATCAGATCTTTACTTTCGCTTTCGCAAACACCAAAAGATCTTCCCTATGAATTGTGTTTTATAAGAGACACGATGAGACACGCTTTATTCAAATTTGACGACCTCTAATTAACAACGAGACGGAACAATTAGCCATGGCTGATGGTGTGGATCGAGAATTCCCAATTGACGAATGAAGAATCCGCAAGGTGGTGCGATTAATATTCAGCGCAGGAATACGATTCGTGCGACATTGTGACCTATAGGACCTAGGTATTGGACTGATGTAAGATGGCACAATGAAAATGCTCACTTCGATAAATTGCTTGGTTCGAAACACAATTATAGGATGTTGATAGTATCTTGTTTATAGGTCAGTTGCACTGTCAACAGAATCGACTTTTGACGCTTGATTCTTATAGATTATGCCGAGAAAATAACAATGAGTTTTGTTCCATCGAAATCCGTTCAGAAATAAGCGAGATATATCCATTTGAAAATGACGACATTATTGCGTCATTTCGTCGATTTCAGCCATTGTCCGCTACCCGTGTATCTTTCCACCAAGCGCGCAGTGATGCAAAAATGAGTCATTTTAAAAAGAACAACGATTGCCAAAGAAATTTCAAACTATTTAACTTTAAAATCCGTCAATTTTCAGTGAATTGAGGATAAACAATAATAAAACACACGCTGATAACACTACAGCCACGGACACAGCAACAACTACGAACATAAACAATGAAATGAAATACGGCGGCGAGCTTTCGTTAGCAAAGTGGTTGGCAGCACTGCACAGGTCGGCGTAGCTGTAGTGCAAACATACGAGTCGGTCCAAACTTGACGACGAAATGACGCAATAATGTCGTCATTTTCAAATGGATATATCTCGCTTAGTTCTGAACGGATTTCAATGGAACAAAACTCATTGTTATTTTCTCGGAATAATCTATATAAATCAAGCATCGAAAGTCGATTCTGTTGACAGTGCAACTGACCTAGTCTCAATGTTTCAAGACTTCATTTTGGTTACATATACATACGTATATAGGACCGCTCTAAATTAAGTAATAAGCAGCTTAGTCATCAAAAAGTAGCTGCCGTTTTGTGAAAATATTTGAAGGAGTGAGTTCCTCAATTCTCCGTTGTTTCTACCATAGTTGGCCGAAAAATTGCGCAATTCAGTTCAGTGCATGATTGTAATGCACGGAAAATCTCCGATCTGTAATATTTTCGCAACCAGTGAAGTCGTCACTGACTTTAAAAAAATGTTCAAATATTTTGATAGTGGGGCCACAGCCACACGAACTCTGTTTTGCCACACTTTTTGCAAAAAGGTCAACTTCAAACCCCCCTTCAGCACCCTTCAAACCTCTTCTCAGATAGATATAGACTCAATCCAACCTCTCCTCAGATAGATAAACTCAACCCAACCTCTCCTCAGATAGCCTACCTAAGCTAATAATCTAACAAATGTGCTCGATGAAATTTTAACTAAAAAATCAGCACGATCGATATTTTGGATCAAAAGAAACGCAGTTGAAAAAATTTCAAGCTAAAATGACGAGAATCTCGTAAAATGAACCCTAAAGTCGTGCTTTTATGCAAAAATGCCACCCCCCCCCCCAAAAAAAAAAAAAAAAAAAATAAAAATAAAAAATATTTGCAACAAAATGTTTTGCCACAATGTGCCGCAAATTTTCCCTTTTTGCCACACATATATCACGCGATTTCGAGATCGCCAGATCGGAAATACTCTGCAGGTCTGTGGTAAAACAATTCGCCATAAGATGACCAATGTCTCCATCAAGAACTTTTGAGCTTGATGGATGATGAATCGTTTAGGTATGTTCCTAAAGCTCACGCTCATACGCGCGATTCATTACTCAGCGGGCGAGAAAGGTGATGTTTCTAACATACTAATAATAGTATCCTCTCAATTCACTCACCTGTCGGCTGCGACACCAAACAAGAAGTTCCCAAGAAGGACGCCAAACATGAAGGTCGATTGAGCTACATTGGACAGTTGACTCCGATCGCATACCAAATCCCACTGTCAAACACAAATAGAAAGAGAAAAAAAAAAAAAAAAAACATCGCACAAAAATGTTAATGTCCGGCTCATTTGTTTATGTGTACTTAAGGAGAGTGAGTAATTCACAGACAGCTTAGCGATTGCCCGCATCGCAAGCGTGACTCTGGGAATATTAAAAGGTGAATGCGAAGGCAGAGGTTGAAATTTTATGACGGTAAATCATTCAATTAATTGGAGTTTTGTGGCGCATCAAAGGGGGTGCCAAATTTCCCGAGAGAAAATTCCACACTTTATTCGCGCGCTTGAAACATTTACCGTTGATTACAGACTTTTTAGGTCATTAATAGATCAGATATCAGGCTCTGATTATACGCACAAAAGCGGGGTTTCTCTCTTTCTCTCTCTCTTTTTAATTCAACGTTGCACATTGATCAAAAGTACTGGCTCATCTTGTACTTTGACAATAATGTTTCCCTCCATTTGAATTTATATGTAAGTATATTAATCGTATGTGTCTATATTATGCGATCCGAAACTGGATCATGAACAATTAATGAAAAAATATCTAAGCAAAAAAAAAAAAAAAAAAAAAAAAAAATGTCAACACTGAGCCATTATTTTAAAAGGGGACATTTTCAAAAAAAAAAAAAGTATATTCTAACTGAAAAAAAAATTATTCCCTCCATTGAGTTATATCTTCAATTTTATGAAACTAAGTTGTTTCACTCAATTTTTCATTTTTTCGCTAGTTTTTCAGCTTTTTTTGGTGCAGTGTTTGCTCTAGTGATTTTAGAGTCAAGTTGACATTACTGTTTTGTACTAATTATTGCATCATCCAAACTTCAAACACATAGTAGGAGTGAGGTTAGATCATTAATAACATCTTCCTTTAACAGCTAAGAAAATAGGTAAGTTTTAAACTATATTTTAATAATTATTCCAACTTGCTTCTAAATGTAACGTCCGTAACAGGAAAGTAACAAAAATCAGTGTATTTTCCTTTTGAGTAGGTATATTAAATTAATTTTTGGTGAAAGAAACATTCATGATGTTTATGTCATGCCAGGTGGATCACTTTTTTCACAATTATCTTAGGGACCATTTTATTACACATTACATTTTGTAACGTCCGTAACGTTACGGACGTTACATTCATTACCTTGTACCTAATTTTATCAGTTACGGACGTTATAACCATTGTTTTACTTATTATTTCATAACTGAAATGCAACTGTGCGCCTTCAAGAGGCAAAGGTTAGGTTAGGTTAGGTTTATTACATTATTATCACATTTTTTGTCAATGATTTTGCATTTTTACTTGCATCTCAAACAAAACATTTAGTTTGACAGGTATTTATTTTGATTTCAGATTATTATGACTGGTAGGTACTTCTGGAAGAGAAATTTTATCATCTGGGATGCTCCTCAGAAGTGTAATTTAAGTAAAAATTCAATTGCCACTTCAAGATTCTCAAATTGTGTTATTATTTTATGTTTATTTTTATACAGGGTTTATTGGGGCCGTTACTTTACGAGGGTGGATTTTAAAGTAAGTTTACCTATTTTTTTTTTTCTCAGAAAATATCAATGCTAGAAAAAAAAAACAAAACCAATGTTGAAACGTACGTACTTTCAGCTTTCTAACGAGCTTTAGTTTTTCAAATTTTTGCCAATGCGTTGCGGAGATATCGTGGATTTTCCCCATCCGTCTTTCCCTCAAATGTGCCCACCTTTTCACGCGCTACAGAAGACTGCGAGTTTCGGCAGGCGATGCGCTTATCTCCGGATCAGACATCTCAATAATATCTGAGTGCATGTTGTTTACTGAATAGACTACTCTACTACTGAGTAAATGATCCAATCTGTTTCGATCTTCAAACTTTCGGTCAGTAAGGAAAGAGCAACCATCATGAATTGAAGCTGGATTAACAGCTTGCGTCAACACCTGGTTCAGGAGTATGTGGAAAGAGTTTTACGATTTTTTTTTTTTTTTTTTTTTTTTTTTTTTTTTATGAAAAATTCAAGAATCTAGCGGGTAACTATGTCAAAAAATGAGGTGAGATGCCTCACAACAATGTTATGACTTGTTTCAATAAAATAATAGCTCTATTTTACTTTTTCAAAGTCTAAAATTCATGTTTTCTGTGAGGCTAAAAAGGTGGGCACGTTTGAAGGAGAGATGGGTGTGGAAAATCCACGATATCTCCGCAACGCGTGAGCCAAAATTTTAAAAACTGGAGCTCATTAAAAAGCTGAGAGTACGTACGTTCCAACGCTGGGTTTGTTTTTTTTTTTAACATTAATAGTTTCTGAGGAAAAAGTAGGTAAACTTACTTTAAAATCCACCCTCGTAATTTAAGTTTTTGATTTTGTTCAAAATAATTTAGTTTATTGTTCCTAATAAAGTTTATTTTTTCTTCCTTATGCTGCATGTTGGTTATTTTCAACCTTTCTTGTCACTACATAATTTATTTTTGTAATTTAGATGAAAATCTGAGTATAAGATGGAGGGCTGTAATTTTTTTAATTTTTAATAAACTAATTTCAGATTTAGACTTAAATTGAAAAAAAAAAAAAAAAGTTTTTGGCATATTTTTACATATCTATTGAAGATAAAATAAAATCCTGGTCATTTAATAGGAATAAGCAGCTCTGAGTAAAGATAAAATGGGTAAAAACATATCTATTGTCCAATCATTGTTACCTAGTAACGTCCGTAACAGATGCCGTGTAACGTCCGTAACACCAAAAAAGAGCAATAACTCAAAAAAATCATAGGAAAATTTTTTTAGACAAAAATGATTCTTAAAAATAGATGGTATGAAGAATGACTCAGTTCTAATAGAATTGGAAAAAAACTAGAATTGCTTTTAAAAAGAGCAACCGAAATTAGGTCCATGGAAACTGGGTGTCTTTTTTGTAACGTCCGTAACACTTCATTTTTTAACGTAACTGAAAAATGAACCAATATTTTGCTACGAAAATTGACAGAGAAGTAGTAACCATCTAGTTTTATAACTTCCCCTAAACAGTTCACCATAATTTTACACAGATTGTGTTATATACCAATTAGCAGAGTGAAAATGTAACGTCCGTAACAAAAATAATGGCTCCACTAAAACTTTTCTGATACGAAAAACAAAAGCTTCTCACGTCCTAAAAAAAAAAAAAAAAAAAAAAAAAAAAAAAAAAACTATCTACCCCCAAGTCGTCGTCCGGCGGTTGTCGTTTCATTTCGGTTGTAACCGCTTTTCCAGTACGTTTTTCAGTAAGAATATAAAAAATAAAAGTAAATTGTAATTTACTACAACAAACTTTTTTTATTATTTTTATAGAAAACAACAAAGTTTAGTGAAAAACTCGGCAAAGTTTTAGTTGAATTGAACCCGGTCGTTTTCAGTATATTCTCAATCCATATAGCTCTAGGACTGCCTAAATAATTACCTAAGGGAGCACGCATTCATTTCGAAAATGATACGTTGCCAAATAGCACGCTGATGAGCTCTTCAATCAGAGCTAGCTTCTCTCAGGCGCTGCATTTAAATAGCAATAACAAATAGATTGCGCAATAAATAATGGCTGAGCTAATTCACAAAAAACATATCAGTTGAGCATCTATCGATTACCTAACGTACACGAGTAAGTACAGTGCATGAATCTCTTCCATAATGATATATGGCTTTACGCCCGACACTTTGAATATATTGGGCTAAAGGCGTATAGTCCCCGTCAGCTTTAAAAATGAACCGTTATAAATGCGTACTTACAATACTCACAAATCCCTCGGAATTACAACTCATTATAGTTATAGAGTTCGTTTCAGAAGTGTAGGCGCACCTAGAGAGACCATACTCGTTGGCGAATTTTCAATTGCCATTCCTTCAAATCAAAGTAAAACTTGCCCCCGACTTTAAACAATTGAGTTCGAAGCGTTCCTCAATGAAAAGACAACTCTCTAATTCATTCACATTAATTTTCATTCCTTAGCATGAGATCTAATTTTGAAAAATTCCAAAGATTAGCAGTCTAGGTGCGCCGACACCTCTGAATCGAACTCATCTCTCAAGCCACGCATTGACGTGGCTTGAGTTCAGGGGCGTGCCGTGGTTTCCAGAGAGGGGGGGCAAGAATGCAATCTTGCCGCCCTCCTCGAACAAAATTATAAATTTGATTACTTTTTTTTTTTTTTTGGTTGTTCACCCTGATTTTGCGGCCCCCCAAGAGTGTCGCCCGGGGCAAGGGTACCCACATGCCCCCCCCCCCCCCCCCGGCACGCCTCTGCTTGAGTTATACTCAACCGAAAAAAAAATCAAAAACCAAAATTTCTAAAATGAAATCAATACAGTTTCCGATAAAATAATAATTCATGCATTAATATAGTTGTGAATTTGTTTTTAATGCCTCAGTCTAAATTTTGCTATAGTATTTACAATGAAGTCTATTTTTCCACGAAAAGTTTGGATCTCATTAGTTTTGAGCAATAAACTAATACGTTAGAGTTAATGTAATGAGAAATAATATATTCTAATCAGTTGCGTACGTAGTGTAAAATTTGGCAACGTCATGTTTTGTCCGTTTAAGCCCGAGTAACTGGTCGAGTTCAAAGATGCTCATAATAGTTCAATCGCGTGAGTTATTTGACTTCCTGGAGTTTACATGAGTTTAAATAGAGAGGGTGCTACGTTGCCAAATAGCACGCTATTCCACTGACTTTGATAACTCGACTTTAGACACACACACGACCATTTTCCTCCCTGCAATTCGTCCATCCTCTCGTGCGACAGTAACAATTTTTTACTTTTCAATTTTTTCATCTCCCGAATGAACTTTAATTGAATAATAATTCCGTTTAAAACTGGACCAGAAAGAATAATTGTATAACTATATTATGAAGGTTCTATGGTACTCAATGATGCCACAATTATCAGTTGAAAAGCGTGAAATCTGACAACGTTGCACTTGGGTCCATTTAAATCCCCAAAAAATATGGAACTTTAGCCGTAATTATTCAGGAATTGAGGATTAATTTTGGAATCGGCCATTATTTTTGTCCCGATGGACTAGATGCTGCCTTGCTAGATTGCGCGCTTCGCCACCGCCAATTACAGAGACACAGAAATATTATTTTCCATGCTTTAAATTGAACTGCGATTTTCCGCATCACTTAACTCTGACTCCCATATAGTTGGGCTAAAATTACTATAAACATCCTCTGTTTGAAGTAAAAGCGTTCCATATATCCAACAATTCATTGCGGGATTCAATTCATCTTTCAGAACTTGAACGAGGGGGAAGGGTCCTCAAAAGTATAAGGTGTCAAAAAAAAAAACAAAAACAAAAACAAAATATGAAAATAAAACTGTGCGCATTTGTTATTCAAACTTCCATATTTTGTAATTATTAACACAATTTCTCCTCCCTTTTTTTTAAACACCCTGTACCTACAATTTTGCGGAGGGACACGCGAGCCGCGGTACTCTACATCCTGTTCTATTTCCGGCGATGAGGATTCGAGTGATCATTAATGAAGCGGCTTCGGCTATTTACCATTAATCTCGCAATCATTCGAATGGATTCATCCTTCGGCATGAAGCCATATGCACCAAGTTGGCCAAGTCTATATTCTACTGGTTCCTACTGGTTCATTGTACAATGTATAGGTATACGAGTGTATTTTTCGGAATAGATCGCTAGACTCGTATACATTTAAATTGCAAGCCCGCAGGTTCGAAAGACGGGACATCCCTAGCTAGGATCCATGTCCACAATAATATACAAATACTTCACGGAAAAAAAACTACGGTGAAAATAACCATACAGATACCTGATTTTGGCCCTGCTAGATGTTATGGTAATGTTAACCAGAAGTATACTATGTTTTGACTAGGCACTAGGTGATGTTACCTGATTGCATGTCGAATTTACTCAAAGTATCGGGAAATGTACCATACTTCTGGTCAAGTTTACCATAACATCTAGCAGGTGCCAAAATCAGGTATCCGTATGGTTATTTTCACTAATCTTTTTTTTCAGTGTTCGATCCTGTCCAATAAGGTGCGCAACCGTATCGCTCCCGCATCGGGCCAGCTAGAAGCCAGAGCTTTGGTCGGGGAACCATCCATACTAACTCGTATAACGGCATAAAATCATAGTACAATGGTTAATGGGTCTGCTGTTGCAAACTTTTGCTACAGTTATTGATAGGGTTTTATTTCGGTGTAAAACGGAATGAAAATAAATTTAGGATGCGCATCAAAAAGTTCCAATCTTGACTAGCATACAAACTCAATAATTACGTTTTAACAAAATTCCAAAAGGGCGGTCAAATTAGCGAATCTCAATGAGGGAGTCCCATCTAATTGCAACTTTCCATGCTAAGAAAAGTAATTCGTCATAGAGAAACTGCATTTAGATGAGACTCCTTCATATGGGCGATTTCACCATAACGGGAATTGCAAGTCGCCAGGCCGGTCAGGGGCTATGGGCCATTATGAAAAGAAGAAAAAGTTCAACAGAAGTGGTTTTTCATCGAAACTTACCGTCTGAGGAAGGGAAAAAATAACAGGGGAAAAGATTATCATTGCCGTAGTGGCATGGAACGCACTTTTTCAGACGGATTTTGTACACTTTGATTCTATCGCCAAACAGTAACAAAGCGTACAAATTCTGCCTGAACAAGTGCATGATATATTATTTCACAGTAATAATCTCTTTTTTCCCCTTATTTTTTTCCTCCTTCAGACAGTAGGTAAGTAGTTTTGATAAAAAACCACTGCTGTTTAACTTCTTATTCACATAATGGTCTAAAGTTCTTGACCGGCTTGGCGTCATGCAATTCCCGTTCCCGCATGAAATCACCCATTTACAGACCGTCAGACCCGCTCATTATTTGACCGTCATCTTAGATTTATCTTAAAACACTTTTTTCGAGGGTTTATGAATATATTTTGAGATTAGTTTTTAATCTTTCGATGCGATTTTCACGCAATCTTACCCAATTTAGGTAAGAGAGGATCATCAGTCATCACCCTCGTGATCCATTACATGATCCATGTCAAAACCAATCGATACTCAAAGTTTTGACGGGATCAAGCAGTGAGGCGCAAAATGCCGATCGTGAATAAAATTGCTATTTTTCATCAAAAATTGGAACCTGCGTTGGACACTATATATTCAACCCGACGACGTTTAGAAACCCCAAGGATACTATATATTTGCGCGGCAAATCAAGATGACTGAACCAGCAAATAGTGTAAACAAACAAGTATAATTATAGATTTGACACAATTTAAAAGATACAGCAACTGAGAAAGAGCGCTTCAAGCGCTGAATTATAAGGTCATAAAAGTGGTTTTACATAAAAATATTTCTGCTGGTTTACGCTGGCAGCCGATTTACCGCTTAAAAAATAAGCGTATTTTTGCGAATGATCGAGCGTGTATTCTAAGCAGTAGCGCACCGAGAGTTTCTTCATCTCTCTCTTTTCTCCATTAAGAAACGTATGTTAGACGAGGATGGATGGACAAGGGGATAAAACCCCCTCCTTCTGTCCTTTTCCTACTCATACATTCAAATGGGAAATGAGAGAGATGGAAGATATCCTGGTTGCGCCAGTGATTCTAAGAATATTACCATTCTGCTATCTCCTATAAATTGGCAGTCGATCCGTGATAAATTTTTAATCTAACCACAACTTTATCATCTTTTAGTTTTTCTGGATGAAATTTCACAAAAAATTTTTCTTGAAACCCTCCGCGTGTCCCAATAGGGGCTCGATTTCTGGCGGCGCGAAGGCCGGAAAAAGGAGGGAAAGCTTGAAGTTGATGACCTTTTTTTAAATCCTTAAATACAAATAAAACTCCGAGACAAGCATTACCCGAAAGAAAAAGTCTACCAAGCAAAATGAATCTGAAGCAAATTCAAAAAAATGCAAGCTAAGCGTGTGCTTAGTCTAGACTTTTCAAAAAAGTGGGAAGGGGGAGCTTGAGCCCCCCCCTCCCCCCCCAATCACTTATGGCGCGCCGCTGGCCGTCGTGACGGGGCACAGTGGAGCGATTCCATTCGGAGGGGTCGTCCATGAAATATATCATACTAAAAATGAAAATTTGAATGTTTTTACCGTCAAAAAACAAACTATACATATAATGTGATTTTTGCAGGAAATTTTACAACAAAACCAATGAAACCCTTTTTAAAATTGTAAGTTGCGTATTAACATAGATATACACATTCAAAGTCGCCACCCCATCTCCGGCCTTTCCCATTGACTAGCTCGACCATTGACTGGCGCCGCGCCGCCGCGGCCGCTTCGTCAATGGGCTCGATATTTTAAAAATACTCGACCATTTTCTCACAGCCTTTTCAGCAAATTGAATCATCAAAGTAGCTTTCAAGAGAGAAGCTGGTGATTATGGTGATGCGTACCACCCACCATCATAAATTGGCGGCTCGCAAATCTTCGACGATCATCGATGTTGCCGGAGAACATCATCAATCATGGCGCAGATTCATTTCTCGTCGATACACGCAGTTTGAAAGGTTAGACTCAAATGTCCATTAATTTGCAAATACTTGAAAACTGTGTACGTTGCGCACATATCACCAAATGCCCACTTCAAAGTTACTTTTAAGGATCCAATTTGATCGTCTGTAGCAATGGCGGATCCAGAAAATTTTTCAGGGGGGGGGGGGCACGCCAGTAAAATATTGATATTTGAAGCGTTGGTAGAAGCAACTTCGGGCTATTTTCTATAAAAAAGGCAAAATTTTAGGCTTCTGGGGGGGCGTGCCCCCCCCCCCCCCGTGGATCCGCCACTGGTCTGATACCTTTAAATTTTGTCATAAATAGAACCAGAGGCAAAATGTGGAAGCAATCACTTCGCAGTGACTATGGTTATTCTCGCAATATGAAACAACAGGATTGTAAATCCATTTGCTCGTAGAAAAACTTTGCAAGAGCTCCATCAAGCACTGAAATCTTGCATATTGTGTCAATTAAGATCTTTTGGTGCTTGAACAATGGTTCAATTGAAACTGGTTGAAGCAAGCAGCTAGTGCAGCCAAAAACTTGGGGGGCTTATTATAGTGAAGTGGCCATGTCAATGACTACCTACTCTCAAAACAATTTCGCTCACGCGACATGAGTTATTGAAGAAGGAAGAGAGTGTTGCGTCGTGCGTTGCAGTCACGCCGCGAATTATCGAATCAAGCTTTTTAACTTGCGGAGACAGACGTCGCGTCGCCGACATGTCTGGATGCGGCACGGCAAGTGTGGTGCGGAACCGCAACCATATCGTTCCGTACCGTATCACCGCACACAAGATAAGAAAATGAATCTTTTCTGACTTGAAGTTATTTTTATTTTTTTTATTTCATTTATTTTTTTTCATCCCACTATCTTGATCAGTAGCGGCTCGTGCAATGTGGCAACAACGTATTCTCTCCATTTAAACTTATGTAAAACAATCGATCCTCAGGAGGTGCAATAGCACCCCCATGATATCGATACTTTTGCATAGGTTTAAATGGCAAATAAGCATGGTTGCCAAACTGTACGAGCCGCCACTGAATTCTTGATCCTCCTCCACAGCCTCCTTCCTTGATTATTATTGTAGAGATGTTCCAATAATCGGAGATAATCAATCAATCGATTTTACTCTCCAAACCAACGTAAAAATCAATAAAACTATAATTATTGTATTTTATAAGTGATGACACGAATCGATTTATTTTTAACCTTTGTCCAGCCCAAAGGGTATCTGAAACAGGACAGTTCCCCCCCCCCCTTCCGTAAAGCTCTACTTATATTTTGTTTAAAATAAAATGTTAGGACTTGGTGACATTCAAGGAACTGATACAGCCGACATTTTTGTCAACTTTCTCCTCTTAACCATCCTCCTTTCAACTTTCTTCTGTCTCCTTCTTTTAGACTTATTAAATTTTTAGAGTATGGATGGAAATCAGTTCAGTAAACGATTTTTAGGATATTGCATGTCTTTTAAGGATCAGTATGGTTCAATTCTTTATATTTTAATGGCAAATCACAGAAGAAACAATGAAATTTTCAGTTTATTGTTTTTTCTGGTATTGTTCTGTTGTTTTGTCTTATTCTATTTATTGTATTCTTTTAACTGTCTTTTTTTTTCGAAAAATAACTATAAATATCCAAAAAATTGTGATAAATTATGAAAAACGGTCTTAAAGCATTCAATAAAATGTATTGAATTACTTAAAATACTTGAAGTTAAAAAAACAATCAAAAAAACAAAACAAAAAAAAACAAAAAGTAACTATTAGCCCCTACGGTGAGAAACCGTTTGGGGTCTTTCCACCGCAGTGGCGGCTCGCCAGATGAGGCAAGTGAAGCAACAGGGAGCCATCGCCTCACATTTTTTGATGGAGGGAGAAAGAAAAAAAATTGAAAAAATGACGTGAAAAGGTTAAAATGGTTATTATTCCATCTTTCTTTGTTTCAATAGTCCAAAAAGTGTGAATGAAACAGAATTTTCAAAAAAGTTTAGGCAAAAAGCATTTTAAAGAAAATCCTGTGCACCTCTCATTTTCGTCGCCTCACCACCACTGGCGCAACCAGGATATCTTCCATCTCTCTCATTTCCCATTTGAATGTATAAGTAGGAAAAGGACAGAAGGAGGGGGTTTTATCCCCTTGTCCATCCTTGTCTAACATACGTTTCTTAATGGAGAAAAGAGAGAGATGAATAAGAAACTCTCGGTGCGCTACTGCTCACCACCACGAGCCGCCAGTGCTTTCCAGACCTTCTTCAGCACCATACGTTGGTCAAACAGGTTGGACTCACAAGGGTTAACGCAATTGGTTAACCAAACACACAATTGTTCGATCTTTATAATGTGTTTAGATGTACAAATTTCCTATGTTGTCGAATTGCACGATTTGCACGATGCATGCAGCGCCGCAGCGGTAATGTCCAGAATAGTCTGTATTTTTATCCACTGCGCGTTCGAGCGGCATGCATGCCTCGTAATCTCTTGTTCCTTTTTTCCGCCGCGCAGTCTGACTGATCATTGTTTGTATTTTGAAAGACCTGCGCACTCTACAGCGCAAACAAACGCACACAAACAAAATCTACAACAATCTAATCCGAAATGGCAGACACAAAAAAAGACCCCGCACGATCTTTTGGGGATTTGCGAACTGACCTAGGTACAATAAACGCGTTCGGCTGTAATAGTTTGGAGAGCAGCTATAGACTGAATGTTAACAATGAGCTATAACTTTAGAGTGGCAGCGGGCTGGTCTACCTTGTGCCACACAGGGTATTGAAGGAATCCCGGGAAAAATCGGAATTTGGACGGCAGATTCCAAGCTTTGAGGTTAAATTTTGTAGGTCGTTCGGAATTTGGCGGGAATTTGGACGGCAGATTCCAAGGTTTGAGGTTAAATTTTGAAGGCCGTTTCCGGCGATGCCCGAGTTTGTTTACGAAACGACCGGAAACAACCTACAAAACTTAACCTCAAAATCGATTTTTACGGCAAGATGGCGGCGCCCTAGGTGACTACAATGAACCAGCGGAACGTTCCTTGATGTGCCACTCTAAAGTTATAGCTCATTGAATGTTAATAGCGATTTAGCCTGTGTTGCTAGATCTGTGTTGCCTGTGTTGTGTAGGAAGAACACATAGAAAAAGCCGCAAGATCTGGCAACACTGGATTCAGTGGCGTAGCGTGCAATTTGGCAACGTTGTATTTTTTCCACTTAAACCCATGTAAAAAGGTCGAATGCAAAGGTGTTCACAGAACATCCAATAGTTCGATCTTTTTCATGGGTTCAAATGGACGAACTGCATGTTGCCAAATTGCATCCTACGCCACTGGCTGGATTTAGCACAAATGACTCAGTGCTGCCAGATTTGGCAATAAAAATGCACACTTTACATTATATTAAATTGAAAATGCTCATATTTTTCGCCAAATTCGACAATACTGCAATGACTTACGCACCACACAGTGTTTCGAGACTCGGATTTTTTTGAATACGAATAGGTTTAATTTTCTGTTTCAGAAATGTTTAATAGTTTAAATATTTTCTTAAGAAAACTATGGAGAATCTCAATCATTTTAAGCTATAAAATGAATAAACATATGCTCGCTCATAGGAGTGATTTACTGCTTCTCCTTTCAAAAATGACCAATTGAAATCAGTTGACATCAGTTAAAATCAGTCTGACGACAGCCGATATCAACTGGTCATTTTTAGTAGGGTTGTTATTTTTCCTCATCCTCATTTCGATCCATACGAAGCGCCGCCGTGTCATTTGAATGTTGGTACACAACAATCGATTGTTGGCCAAAAAAAAAAAAAAAAAAAAAAAAAACTGCTTTCAAAAAAACCAAAAACAAAAACAAACAAAAACAAAAGATACTCCCCATTTGAAATTTGAACTCGAAAGAGAAATTTCCTGGATTTTTCAGGAGTTTAAATGGATAATAGGAAACATGTTGCCAAATTGCACATGCTGTGCGACGGCAGCTCTCAGCGAAAGATAAGAGATTTAATCAAATAAGATTAGAACGTTTGACCTACCTCAGTTGTGATGGTGTTTTGGAAGATGCTGTTGTCATAGGTCCAGTGATGGCACTTGGTCCTGGTGCCATTAATATGAGTCCAGCAGGCTGCTTTGGTTGAGCTTGGCGAGGGAGATGTAAAATTACTCTGTCCTTCCGAACAGTAATAATTGAGCTTGGGCGATAGGAAAATGATACTAAGCTGATGCCAGGCGACAGGCAATTTGGACATGGCTATTGTTAGACATATCCAGAATTGCCATCTACCGAAATTTCCAGTCGCCTCTTTTACCAGCCTGTCGACTGCATCTTTGGGCACATCTGCCGGTGGTGGAGAATCTTGCGTCGTTTTTTCTGTTGTTTCAACGGCTTTTTCAACGGCTGCAACACATCGAAAAAAAAGGAAGAAAACCCCCATTTAAAAATTAGCTGCAAGAGGCATAAACAGCAATTTGTACCTAATGCAGGTCCAACAACAAGCTATTCAACTATGGAGGAGCGACACGCCCTGTTAAACCTTAAACCTATGTAAACCAAAGTGAGACAGCATAAACGGTTGGTTTGTCTCCTATTTTCAATCTTAAATTAAAAGTTTTAATTACCTACTTAGTTCAAATTAAGCTGGTTTTTGAACGACTATCTAGACACAGCATTTTAGTAAAACTGTCCAGGTGAGAAAATGTTGCTAGCTCCTGTCATGTGTCAAAATTATCATTGCGTTAAGTCCTCCCAAAAGAAACAAATCGATTGAATCATGTGTCCGACTCCAAACAGCCACTAAAACACTTTCAATTTCATTTCAAACCAATTTTCAAACAGAGCAGTCCCAATTTTTAAATTGAGGTTAAAATTAAGGAGGCAAAAACAATCCGATCCCGTGTAAAATGTCCTTAAGAGATGTGTATGTATCATGGCTGTATCCGTGCTGTCTTCAAAATTAAGTCTCAGAAAGTAGCTCTACAATTAATTAAAAACAATATTGCGACTAAAGTAAGAATCAACTTTAAAGTCATTGTTTGGAAACCAGCTGCAAACTGTATTATTATTCCCATTCGGAAATTATATGAATGTTCTTTTATTTGGGGTGCAAAACGTACGTAAGTAAATTCATGCATACTCGGGTGCAGTGGCGGATCCACGGGGGAGGGGGCACGGGGCACGTGCCTTTTCCCCCAGAAGCCTCAAATTTTACCTTTTTTCAATAGAAAATAGCCCGAAATTGCTGCTTTCACCGACGCGACGCTTCCAATTTCAAAATTTTGCAGGCGTCCCCCCCAGAAAAATTTTCTGGGTCCGCCACTGCTCGGGGGGGGGGGGGGGTGGTCCATCTCAAAGCTTCTAACGACTTTCACGTTTTTATTTATGTATTCGTATTTTCCTTCATTACATGTTTTATCTCGGTCGTATCGAGTGAACGAAAACTTGAGAATAAACATCACACGTGATAAATCCTGAAAATAACTCCAGTATCTCTCATTTAAGCCCTCCTTCCAGAAATGGTCTCTTAAAGAAAGCTAGATAATTTGTGCGTTTTTTTGAGCCCTAACCTCAATCGTGAGAAAATAGATACGTGCGTACAAGGTACAACCAAACTTAAAGAGATAGTTAGGAAGCGCCTTCAATTCGTAGTATATGCAATCCGAGTACCGTCAAGTAGGAATAGTTAACTATCTACTGCTATTGTTGACTAGAGGTGCGGTTTCAGAAGTGTAGCCGCACCAAGACCGATACTTAATCTTTGGAACTTGTAAACATGATTTCTCTTGTTTCAAAATAAAAGTTAATGAAAATTAATTTGAGCCGTGGCTTTTTTCATTGAGGAACACTTTAAAATTAAAAGTTCAAAGTAGAAGACAAAGTTTTGTTTAGATTTGAAGGAATGAAAATTGAAGTCGCCAAAGAGTATGGTCTAGGTGCGCATACGCTTCTGTTACGAGCTCTACCCGTGGAAATTTCGTTCCATAATCTTTTCTCACTATATCTCTCCAGTAATAATTTTAAATTCATTCAATTCTCTTTTGATTTCGTTTCTCGCCCAAGGAAATAATAAATATACATTTTTGGTTGGTTTTTAATATTAATTGTGAAAAGAAGTAGTGGCGGCTCGCGCAGTTTGGCACCTATGTATTTCAAAACAATCGATTCGATAGTGATAAGCAGCGCTTCACCAACAATCGATTGTTGTAAACAAAATCAAATGGAAGAAAAACATTGTTGCCAAATTGCACGAGCCGCCACTGCCATCTGAGCTTATATGCTAAGTTTTCTCCGAGAGGTGAAAGGGTTTTAGACTTTTATAATGGTCTTATCATTACTGAATACCGCAGCTAATTGCATCATAATTAATAGTCCATTTGCCTTTACAGCAAAACCTTGCTAGAGCTCTATCGAAGCAATAAAAATTTTCAATGGAGCCAATAATTTTTTTTGCGAATGGGTCTGTTGCACACTTCGGCTACAGCGTTTTAAAGTATCAATTCCCATGTAAAAAGCCGAGAAAATAACAATGGCAGCATCAGAAAATACTAAAATTCAGTATTAAACTCACAAATTGCAAAAAAACACTAGACACTATTCATCCCTGTATCTTTCCACCACGTGCACGATATTTCGCGAAATTAGCGCGGCACATTCAAATAATCACGGCCGACTGTCATCATAGCTGACTTTATAAACAAATAAACAGTAAACACTGACGGCGTCTGCTCGAATTTTTACGTTTCAATATCCTCAATTCCTCACAAAAGGTTGTGAAAGGTACGGAAACCGATATTTGTGTCGAAAACTTATCAAAATGAAACAATAACACACAGGAGTTCTCCAACTTCGATCATCATGCTTGAAACTCCTGTGTGTTGTTGTTTCATTTTGATAAGTTTTCGACACAAATATCGGTTTCCGTACCTTTCACAACCTTTTGTGAGGAATTGAGGATATTGAAACGTAAAAATTCGAGCAGAAGCCGTCAGTTTTTACTGTTTACTTGTTTATGAAGTCAGCTATGATGACAGTCGGCCGTGATTATTTGAATGTGCCGCGCTATAATTTCGCGAAATATCGTGCACGTGGTGAAAAGATACAGGGGTGAATAGTGTCTAGTGTTTTTTGCAATTTGTGAGTTTATTACTAAATTTTAGTGTTTTCTGATGCTGCCATTGTTATTTTCTCGGCTTTTTACATGGGAATTGATACTTTAAAACGCTGTAGCCGAAGTGTGCAACAGACCCATTAGGAAATCGTCATCCTCAAAAGGGGTATATCATTGCGAGTCATCGGAAACAGTCTATCAATTAACCGTTGGTGATGCATGCTCCAGAGGGTTTACACGCACGAATATTGTGGTGATTCTTATATGACTGTTTGCATCCGTTCAGTGTTTTAATACGGATGGAGGCCAATTAGACCATTAAAAAAGTTATGCTCTGCGCTTCTCTCTTCTTCTTCTTTAATTAATAGTGTTAAGATTAGAGGTTTCTCATTTTTGCAGCTTTATCATCATCAAATTTAATTACCTTTTTGCAAATATTTTTTCGGGTCAGGTTACGTCATCTATGACCAATATCACACAAGGCACAAGGTCAATCCTATGCAAATTGAAGAGCTCAAAGTCATCGTTATGAGTTTATAGAATCTACTCTTTTCATCTCATCAGTTTAATCGTATTTTATTAAATGATGGGGTGGATACACGCACGACTCGCCATAAGTGTTTTCAGCAGGGTGTCAAAAGTAGTTTTTTTTTGCTTTCACCGTGTTGAAAGGTGGGTGTCTGTGCAAAAAGCCTATTTGCCCCTCTGCTCTACAATATGTCCGAAAAGTCCTTACGAGACTCAAGTTGAAAAACGCGTACCTCATTTCGAAAAATAAACAATGGGCCTGCTCGTTAGCTTTTTGGTTTGCAGCGTTTGTCATATAAATCAATAGACCACATTACCACAATTTTGTCGACCAACACGTAACGAGCGTACTTGTTGTTTATCGAAATGAGTAACGTGTTTTTCAACTTGTGCATGATGGCAACGACTTTTAGGACATATTAGAGATGAAAGAGGGACGTCGATAAATGGCGCGTGACCATAGTAGCGGTTTGTGAGCATTTGATTATCGTTTCACTCCCAACCAGGGCTGCCATTTTGCGTATAATCAATGCTATTTTTCAATTCACCGATGATTCCTCCGGTTGAGAAAAGATTATACAGATCAGTTCAGTGCATGACTGTAAGGAACTAAAATACTCGCATCTGTAATCTTTTCTCAACCGGTAGAGTCGTCGATGACATTAAAAAACTTGCGGATATTTTAATTAATCAACGGAGTTTCCACCGATTAAGGAAAGATTACAGATGAGAGTATTTCCGTCTATTACAGTCATACACTATGAACTGAACTTTGTAATCTTTTCTCAACCGGTGGAATCATCGATGAATAGAAAAATAGCATTGATTATACGCAAAACGGCAGCCCTGCGTTTCACTCCCATCTGAACTTATACAAACGTATCAATCTTTTGGGGGCTCCAATCAACCCCCACCCCCCCCCCTTTCCGAAAATGGATTATTTTTCAGACATTTATACGGAAGTGCCATGGATACATGCGCGTAATAATATAATGGGTCTGTTGCATAATTTTGCTACAGCAATATAGAACCTTGATTCTTATGTAAAATTCGGCGAAAATAACGATGCGCACAAAAAAATCCACTCATTAACACAGAAAATCACTTCAATTTCAAACAGCCCGCGCTACACTAGACACTATTTGCACCGGTATACTACTACATAGACGGAACCACCGTGCATAAGTAAACAACATCGTAACTGCCAAATGACGGAACTCCCTTCTAAATACGTGAACTATTGGCTGCATTTGGTGTCTAGTCTTTTCGGTTTATCAAAGATTACGAAATAATATAAGAAATATATGAATCTAAACAAAACATTCCAATGTTTGCAAGTTCTGTTCATGTTTACAAAAACGAGATGGTTCCATCTATGTAGTTACAAGTCGGTGATATAGTGTCTAGTGTAGCGCGGGTTGTTTGAAATGGAAGGTATTTTCTGAGTTAATGAGTGGATTTTTAAAGTCTTTAATGTGCGCATCGTTATTTTCCGTTAGAATCCATGAGTTATATTGATGTAGCAAAAGTACGCAACAGACCCACTCTCTCTGCTTTACTTTTTCTCTTTTTAAGTGGCGGCTCAAGCAATTAGGAAACAAAGTTGTCCCTCCATTTGATCGTCTATGTGAAACAATCGATTTTTGGCGAAGCACTGCTTCACTACAGAATCGAATGTTTTTAATATAATCAAATGGAGGAAACACATTGTCACACGAGCACAAAAAAAAACACGCACGAGCCACCACTACTTCTTTTCACGAGTATTTAAAACCAAAAGATGTCTTATTTGTTTGGGAATAAGAAAACGTAATCAAGCAAGAGAATGGAATAAATGAAAATGATTACAGGAGAGCAAGTGAGAAAAGATTAAGGAACAAAATTGTCGCTGGTAGTCGAGTTAACAATAGCGGCATAGATAGTTAACTATTCCTACTTGAAGGTATTGGTATTGCATACACTAAAAATTGAAGGCGCTTCCTATCTCTCTCTCTCTCTCTCTCTCTCTCTTAACCCTTTAATGACCATGTTATCGTCCATTCAATTTGATTGGGCGCTTTTCTTAAAAGACGAAAATCGCTAAATGGCAACGCTGAAGTGCTCGGGTTGAGATACGAGTTGATTGTCTCGGGCTCCCATCGTACTGAGTCCGTACCTTCTTTCTTCAAGGGGACAAGAGAGCCTCCTTTGTTATCCACCTGTTTCTCTCAAGTGCCTTTTAAAATTGAATTTTTTTCAATTTGAGGAAAGTTTTTTTTTTCTTTTTTTTTTTTTTCCAGGCAGATTCGTTCTCAGCGTGAAATTCTGTTAAGATTGCCACCCAAAAACATGCAAAGAGTTTGATTTCAACCCCAATTACAGAGGAAAAAGTGATTTATCAGTTTCACACTCTGCTCCATAAGGAGGGTTGAAATCAAACTCTTTGCATGTTTTTAACAAACACTCGATAAAGGATTAGTTCGATTGAGATACGATCCTTCATAATCACCCGATCCTGACATTTCGCAAACCTATGAAAACTGAATTAAATACTAGGAGAAAAAATGACTATTTGGAAACCTAAACAAGCAAAAAACCCCGCTGTGGACCTTAAAAGCAGTAAAATTCAAATTATCCAACGTGATTAGCAGAAGGATAAACTGGACGTAATATTTTTGGAGTAAAAATTAGAATAAGTGAAAATATATTAAAGTTGTCGGAACGGTTTTCCAATTTTATGCATTCAGTATAATTTGAAAACATTTTTCGAAAATAAAAGAAATAAATGGGGGGGGGCAGAAAATTGTATCATCCTTCTTTAACTCTTTTTCTGATCACTGTTGAAGTTCTTTCTCAGGGAAAACAAATATCACTGGAATTCGGAGAATCAGAAATTTTCCTTTTCATAAAAAAAGAAAAAAAAAGAAATAGAAACTGAATCCAACGATTTGGGAAACAAAACAAACAAGGGGCCCCGCAGTGGACTTTAACTTAAATAAAATTCAAATTATTCTATATGTGAGTAGCGGATTGATAATTATGAGGATAACATTTTTTTTTTTTTTTTTTTTTTTTTTTTACCCCAACTCCAGGATACGAGGCACATACAATATACATGCAATGATTAAATGTAGATAGTACTGACCTGTCATATTGTGAATGAAGGTGGGCTAGTCGGTGGGAGAAAACAGGAGGCGCTAAACCTCAACCGCACAGGCGCGCTAGAATTCACGCGGCACTAACCGCAAAGTTTCGTGTGGCGCTTTTCATTCAACTTTTTGAGTTTGTACGCACACGTGCATTGAGATTTGAATAGTCTTAAACACTTAGCACAAACATCGTAGGAAACTTAGTTTCCCATCAAAAGATTAAACGTTTGGTCGACGCATCTGCTTTGTTATTCTATCGAATCATGCAGGTGGCTATAATTTCGCGAGGAAAACTAGACACACGCGATTTTCACGAACATTTATAATTAGTTGAGTCTTTTAGAGTTGTGAACTGAAATCGGTAAAATAAAAAAAAAATTATTATTAAATGATCCCTCACTGGCAAAAATGGACAATCACAGATACATATAAACAAGCTCATAGATCCATACAAATTCTATTGGCATTAGTGAACAATCAATAGAGGCCCGGACCGTCTTCGGAAAAAGGCTTTATCTCAGAGCTGCCATTTTGCGTATTAGAAATGACGTTTCTCAATTCACCGCTGATTCCACCGGTTTAGAAAAGATTACACAGTTCGGTTTAGTGTATGACTGTAACGCACAAAAACACTCCGATCTGTAATATTTTCTCAACCGGTGGAGTCGTCAATGACTTTAAAAAACATGCGGATATTTTAATTAATTAACGGAGTTTCCGCCGATTGTGGAAAGATTACAGATCAGAATATTTTCGTGCATTTGACACATCTTCATTGAATTTAGCTGCGTAATCTTTTCCAGACCGGTGGAATCATCGGTGCGAGGACCGACAGACTATAATAGTTCGAGAGAAGTAATAAAATACATCAGCAGAAAGAAAAAAAGTATAGAGGAAAACGAAGAAGAAAAACATACAACACAAAAAAACCCTTGGCAGTTTGATTTCGGGCTATAAAAATGATATATTGGCTTCAATAAAACTGCGAAAACATTTCAAAACGATCAAACCGAACCGTTCATGAAGAAAACAAACCGAAACTTTGCAAAATAATTTAGTTCGATCGATCTGAAGGGGGTCCACTTGATAACAGAAATGAGAACGAATTGGGAAGGGGCAAAATTGAAACGTTATAATGAATGGGTCAACTGTCACATTTTATCAAAATACTTCGCGACTCGCGAAAAACACGGTGAGGGGAACAGAGAACACCGTTCTCTATAAAAAATAAAAAAATAAATAAATAAATAAATAAATAAATAAAAATAATGTAACAGTTTTGCCGGGCGATATTTTCGACGTGAGAGTTGAGGGTGTTCATAGCCTCACGGTTGCACACAAACTGTGAACCTCTAGTTTAATGGATTAGCATTGTTCCGGCACTACAATATTTGGGTCCGAGTTTTGTCCTCATTCAATATTCTTCAGTTCATTCAATTTTTGTTAAAATTTCAAAGAGCGTACGAAATTGGTCAAAGTAATAACTCTGGAGCCAGGTGAAAAGTTTTATTGCTATTAGGTGTGTGACGGAACAAAAAAAGGGGGACGAGAGGGAGAGAGAGAGAGAAAGAGAGACAGGGAGGGAGAGAGGGAGAGAGAGAGAGAGAGAGTTAATGTTAAGGTTTATTCAATAATTATACAAAAATGGAGAGAGAGAGGGGGAGAGAGAGGGGGAGGGAGAGAGAGAGAGAGGTGGGAGAGGGAGAGAGAGAGAGGAAGATGGCATGACTGATTTGCCGGTATGAATGAATGAAGATAATTATTCCGAGTACGTCATGAATTTACTTTAGAGATCGGTCAAGCGGGCCAAAATTGACCGAAAAACAAAAATGTTGAAAGAAAAAAAAAAGAGAAAAAAAAAATTGTTTCACAAAAATGTTAACCAAGCATTGAGTGAAATCAAGTCAGCCCGGGTAATAGTAAATAGGGGCCAAATTTGCTTTGTGAGTTTTGAGCATCGGAAAGAAAACACGCGCAACTGCTTTGAAAAAGCTCGGCGTTACGAAAATTCTTGGCGGCTCACAGTTGACCAAATCGTGGAATTTTCCGGACACCATCTCAACAGCAAAAATAAAAAATTATAAACAAAAAAATCGCTTGATATAGCAAAAAATTGAGTTTAATTAATACTTGTGTAGTTTAGTCTGAGTTAGGTGGCATAGTTTTTTGAGAAAACTCATCAACTCTAAATGGTTTTAGAAGTGAAAAACAAAAAATTTTCATGTCCAGAAAAATCCATGTTTTGATCCTCTGAGCGGCTTCTTTCCTATGAATACCTAAGCGAGCGACCGAGTGCGTTTTAGAGTTTATTGTGTATTTCGGAAGTGGAACTAGAAAGAGACATAACCTCTCTAAACAAACAAAAACACGTCTTTCATATGATTTTTGGAGACAAGAGACAAAAGGTGTCATCATAATGTCGTCTGGAAGAAATTAAAATGCGTTCAGCCGAAGAGCTAAAGAATTTGATTGGTTGCGCTTTGTGAGCGCAATCGGAGACAGTAAAATAGCTTACGAAATTTCGTTTGAAATTCAACGTTTTTGGACGCTTATAACTACGAGACCCTTTGGTTTCGCCTGATGATTTTAAAAGGATAAAAGATTTACTCCATTAATTCAATGATCATTACACAAAAAAAATGTTTATCTAAAATTGCAAAAATTGCAAGATATATAAAATGCTAATTTAGTCCAAAATATTGCTAATGTAGCAAAGCACATTGTTAGGTTAGCAGTAAAATTGTCATAATAAAGCAAAATAGGTATATTGCTAAACCAGCAATGTTTTTTGCTGTAAATTAATTAGCAATAATACGGACACAAAATCGGAATAACATTAACGCAGTGTTTTTATCATCTTTCGAACCGTTTCGAAAATGAAATTGTCAACAAATCAAGTCCTGTAACGTAGCGAAATCGCCCGTAAACAACCTGACATTGTTTCAGACTTACATTATTCCACACGATAATCCTAGAAGATGCAAGCGGTAAAATTTTGAATTCCATGTACTGCTTTGGACTAATCGCAAAGCCCTAATACAACACAGTCACGAATGACTCGTAAATCAACACGATAGCGACGAAAATGAACGGATCTTAGATTTCGTTATCACACACATGATCGTTAAGCGAGGATAATCACAACGGAGGAGGAGGTTGAGTCACTCGCGGTAGCGCTAGCACAGAAGCGGGCACTTCCGAAAACAAAGAAAGAAAAAAAAATTGCGAATTCCAAACGTCGCGATTTGGACAGTCGTAGATGGGGGAAGCGAGAAAGAAATCCGATTTGTTTTTGTTTTTGTTTTTGTTTTTTTTTTTTTCCGGAGGAGCGGTGCTGATGGGCAGGCGGCTCTCGTGGTCGACACGAGACTGCGGGAAAGATGCAAAGATGCAAAGATGACAGACGGACAAGGGACACAGACTGGACGGACCCAAGAGCTAGGAACTGGGAAGCGAGAGTCAAAAGTCTCGTAAAGCACGGCAGAAAATCAAGGCACGCGGGAGAGAGCGAGAAGTATGAGGAGCGGAGCGAGAAGGGGGTGGGGGCGGAGGTACGAGAGCGGTTCGCGGTGGGAGGAAAGGTAGGGGATTTGTTTGAGGCTGATGGACTACGATGCGGCACTGATAACGCGACTCTATCGCGGCACATCAGATGGAATCGACTCGATTAAATCGCTTGATAACGTAAGACTCTGTACAATGTGTTGTGTATACTACCGAAGAGCGACTATGGTGACTCGCTCTCGCTGGAGTCACTGCATTGTTGTCAAGAGTTGTTCTTTAGGAAAGCCAAAAAAAAAACAGAGAGAGAGATGAAACTATCAACCCATTCCCATTATCACCCTTCAACCTCTCAACTAGAAAAATTTAACCCTTTCGTACACAAATTATGAAAAAAGTGTCACTACGTAATTTGAAACCTTCACCATTAAATTGAATGAACTTTTCTCATATGATTTCGAGTGCATGCGCGTCAATTTTTTCGAATTTACATATAATAAGGCTCCATGTAATATGTCGTCCCTTTTATGGGACACTGTGAGCGAAAGGGTTAAAAGAGGAGAGTCAAAAAAGTAAGACTGGAATAGCAAAAAAACAAGCCAACAAATAGACAGATGGGCAAACAAACAAACAAACAAACAAACAAACAAACACACACAAACAAACAAACAAACAAACAAACAAACAAACACAAACAAACAACAAACAAACAAACAAACACACAAACAAACAGACAAACAAAAGGTAATTTTATAGGGTGGTATGGCCTGGTAGGTACTTACACTCTACACCCCCTTCACTACTTTAAATCAAATCCTCTCTGCTTGGAGACGCCTCAATTTGTACTGCTACAATTTCCACTGTCCTCCCTTATTCGTAATCTTTGACACTCCACTAAATTGCTCCAGGAATTATAATGTTAAAAGCAGTGACCGCAACTAAATGGTGGTGTTAATTTAACGAAACGGAATGCTGAATGAACAAGATATTTTTGTTCAACAAACAAAATAGAGGTTGTATAATCAGCCATTGATTTGCATGAGAAATTTACAGCAATTTTGTTGATTT
Source organism: Trialeurodes vaporariorum (assembly GCA_011764245.1). Taxonomy (NCBI): domain Eukaryota; kingdom Metazoa; phylum Arthropoda; class Insecta; order Hemiptera; family Aleyrodidae; genus Trialeurodes; species Trialeurodes vaporariorum. The sequence continues at coordinate 3,270,731 of VMOF01000001.1, forward strand.
AACAGTCTATTTTATAAGTTTAACAATCATATATTGTTGATTCATCATTCCGTTTTGTAAAATTAACGAAACCATTTTACGGTCATTAAAGAATTAATAGTTACATTTACTAATTTTTTCCAGGGTATAAGTCCCCAGAAAGACTCTGAATTTGAGGGCTTTCATTGGGTTCAAAATCTTTCAGACTTTTGATTATCAGAAGACGCGACAACAGTGGATTGAGTACTAAGTATGTACCTTTTACCGCCACCTGATTGAAGGACTCGCACTCTGACCCGCCGTGGTCGCATTGGCACTAGTGGCTTCGGTGTCAGTATTGATCGGTGGTGATTCCGTATTGCCAGACCGAACAAACGAAAACTTTGGACATTTTTAGACAATTTTTAAAAATTTCTAAAACTCTGTTCGTGTGATAAATCCATTGACGCCATAAAAGATCGTCCGAGACGTACGGTCGTACGCCAGTCCACAATGATAAATCTCGTAAACCATGAGCTTCATTTTTACACCCGTGATAACATTGACGATTCACAGGGGCGTCATTTCCGGGGGGGGGGGGGGGGGGTTGCTAACACCCCCCTCCCACCCACAAGGATTTGAAACCAGGTTCAATAACGGGAACGAAAACGGTCGGCGAAAGAAAAGGCGGGAAGATCGTCGAAGATCGTGCAAATATGTTTTGCTCACGCGCTGGCATCGTTACCTTAGAAACGAGAAATGCAGGGCCAGAGGGCAAAAAAAAAAAAAAAAATATGAGCAAAAAACAAAAAATTCATCAGAATTTGCCCCTCCCCCCCCCCCCAAAGCCGAACTCGAAATGACATGACGCCCCTGACGATTCACTTGATGAACCCTTTAGTTAGCTCCTTATGCGGCAGGGATGAATCAGAGTCCCTTGATGAGTGTTCTTTATAGAAAGTACCAACACGAACTCAACGAATTCTGATTGTTAGTTGGTTTTAGGTTTTCACGGAGCGAAAAGGAGTAAAAGAAATTGGAAGTTGCACACCAAAGAGTCGATGAGGGGAAAGAGGAGAAGAGGAACTTATGGGAGCGGACCGAAATGCCGGCAAATCCGTCGGTCCGCCAATAGCGGCTTGTAAAAACGTCAACATTGGTGAGGCAACAAAATCAAAGACCTATAGGCACCTGGTGGTGGGGGGGGAGGGTTGTCTTCCGGGAAACCGGGAAATTTTCCAGTGGGCTGCTGTCCCTATTGGGTCAGCCGGCCGTGAAAGGAATAAAAGGGCGAAAAGAAAGGGAGGAAGGAAAAACAGGATAGAAATGAGAAATAAAGAGAAAAGTGGACGAAATCAAAGAACGGGCCAGCTTTATTAGAGACCGGGCCGTGTCTGAAAGGGGAAAAAAAGGTGAAAAGGGGTCATACCATTGACGTAATGTCGACGCACAGCTCAAGGTATCCAATCCAAATACTCTCATGCACCAGAAAATTCCGCAATGCGATCGGGGAATTGGGTCTTACTTTTATGGGTGCGCCTTCATTTATTAAAGTAGACTAAAACGGTACAGACGCGTAAGAAGAGTTCATTATTTATACAACTCACGATACAACTCACAACTAATGCTATATGATTCATTCTCTACTTCACCCGAAACTTCGACCGATTGGTCTTACTTTTATGGTGCGCCTTCATTTTTTAAGATATGCTAAAACGGTACAGAGGCGTACGAATAGTTAACTACTTTCATTGTGATGTTAAGAATGGTTTACGTTTCCCTCCATTCCCTGTCCTGAATAAGTTGAGGCAAGTTTTTTCATTGGCGGCCAATGCCATGTGGTCCATAATTATCCATAAATTCATTGGCGGCCAGTGAAATCACTGATCACCAATGCTTATATTATTGGCGCGGCCAATGCATATTTCATTGGTTGCCACTGCAAATTCCATTGGCCGCCAATGCAAATTCATGGGCGACTAATTAAATTTGCGTGGGTAACCGGAGTGATTTCACTGGCCCCAACGAATTCATCGATAGTTGGACCACATGGAATTGGCCGCCAATAAAAAATTTTACTAGGGTAATGCCTCGCTTACCTCACCCGGCGAGCCGCCACTGCTGTCCGCCGCGCTGTTTCACACCGTCCAAGGTACTTATATTTAACAGGTATGCTCGACTTGCTTCCCGCGTCATCCTCAGTGGCACGCAGTTCAAATCACTATAGCCAAGATGGCCGACAAAAAAAGAAAACTTATGCTCTTTCCGGAAATCATCGGGCTGTTTTCTGCTTTCCTGGAGATGGAAGCCCGATGTTTTCTGGAAAGAGTATAAGTTTTCTTATTTTGTCGGCCATTTTGGCTATAGTGATTTGAACTGCGCGCCACTGAGGGTGACGTGGGAAGCGAGTCGAGCATACCTATTAAATATAAGTACTTTGCACACCGTCGTACTTATTAAACTTCGAATTCGTTCATGCAGTCGAGGCGCATAAGGCGTGTGGCGTCGCGTCGCGTCACTACAATCTATAAAGCGTTGCCATATGGGACTCTAGGCTGAATATAGTGGGATAGGACAGGCCGAGATCTACTAATATCACTAATATCAGGTCAGTCTATTAAGCGGGCGGTCCATAACAACTTCTCCCCGATACACGTGTGCGGGTGTGCCTTCACCACAGTTGCGTACCGGGCCCTCAATTAGGGCCTCCTGCTTACATCTGATCCGTTTATTTGACAACATGTAACATTTGAAAGAATAAAGATGGAGATGGACTATGGAGGAGAAAAAAAATGAGTACAATCTTAAAATAAAAAGAACATGTTTATTGCTCCGTTAGGTGTAGTAAGTTTTTGGTCATGCATTTTCCGTAGTATTTAATGAATATTAATGAAAAAAGGCCAGAAAAAGAAAATGAGTTTTTCTTTCGTGGGAAAAAAACGGAATTTTAAAGCTAAAACACCATAAAAAACATCTAGAGAGCACGCAATTTGCCAAAAATTTCACGGGAGGACCCCTAAACCTCCTCCAGCTGGGGGAGAGAGAGGGGTCCTCATAGACTCTTCAATTTATTGCTTAAAAATGTAAGGGGCCCCCGACTGAATGTTCGCGGGGGGGGGGATGGCACATTTTCCGGTACACCACTGCTTCACCACAACCGCTGTTGATTCCACTTTCCACCGAGTGTGAATCAGAGACAAATATAGACCCAGCACACCGCATTCTTCTCGTGTAAGAAAAAAGAAGCAAGTTTAGGCGCTCATTTAGGTATGTTCGAGAGACACCGGCTAAGGCTGCAACGATAGACATTGCCTACGGATGAGTGGTGAGCTCAACAAAAGGCTGTGATTGGTCCGCGGTCTCTGAAACGGAAACAGGTGTTGCTTGGCGAATGCGAACTAGGTACGCGCTCATCAGTCAATCAGTCAACAGTAAACCGTGGTTGGCTGTTGTTTCGATGAGTTCCGACCGAAATTGAGCTGAAAAAAGTGGACACTTGTCGCAAGCTTTGTGCTGGGTCGTATAATACATTCGTAACTCCGCCATATTCGCTCTTACAATGGGGCTCTTGCAAACTTTTGCTATAGGGGATTGAAGAGTTGATTCTTGCATAAAAACGTGTAAAAATGCGACGACGAGTACAGGTATCATGGGAGATTCCTATCTAAACCGAGACATATCTCTGTGTTTCCGTAGAGAAAGTGACAGATTAGACAGGAGTCTCCCATGATACAAGCGTTGAAGCGCCATTAGCGGCTTGTAAAAACGTCAACATTGTGAGGCAACAAATCAAAGACCTATAGGCACCTGGTGGTGGTGGGGGGGGGGTTGTCTTCCGGAAACCGGGAAATTTTCCAGGGGCTGCTGTCCCTATTGGGTCAGCCGGCCGTGAAAGGAATAAAAGGCGAAAAGAAAGGGAGGAAGAAAACAGGATAGAAATGAGAAATAAAGAGAAAAATGGACGAAATCAAAGACAGACCAGCTTTATTAGAGACCGGGCCGTGTCTGAAAGGGAAAAAAAGGTGAAAAGGGTCATACCATTGACGTAATGTCGACGCACAGCTCAAGGTATCCAATCCAATACTCTCATGCACCAGAAAATTCCGCAATGCGATCGGGGAATTGGGTCTTACTTTTATGGGTGCGCCTTCATTTATTAAAGTAGACTAAAACGGCACAGACGCGTAAGAAGAGTTCATTATTTATACAACTCACGATACAACTCACAACTAATGCTATATGATTCATTCTCTACTTCACCCGAAACTTCGACCGATTGGTCTTACTTTTATGGTGCGCCTTCATTTTTTAAGATATGCTAAAACGGTACAGAGGCGTACGAATAGTTAACTACTTTCATTGTGATGTTAAGAATGGTTTACGTTTCCCTCCATTCCCTGTCCTGAATAAGTTGAGGCAAGTTTTTTCATTGGCGGCCAATGCCTTGTGGTCCAATTATCCATAAATTCATTGGCGGCCAGTGAAATCACTGATCACCAATGCTTATTTTATTGGTTCGGCCAATGCACATTTCATTTGTTGCCACTGCAAATTCCATTGGCCGCCAATGCAAATTCGTGGGTGACCAATTAAATTTGCGTGGGTAACCGGAGTGATTTCACTGGCCCCAACGAATTCATCGATAGTTGGACCACATGGAATTGGCCGCCAATAAAAAATTTTACTAGGGTAATGCCTCGCTTGCCTCACCCGGCGAGCCGCCACTGCTGTCCGCCGCGCTGTTTCACACCGTCCAAGGTACTTATATTTAACAGGTATGCTTGACTTGCTTCCCGCGTCATCCTCAGTGGCACGCAGTTCAAATCACTATAGCCAAGATGGCCGACAAAAAAAAAGAAAACTTATGCTCTTTCCGGAAATCATCGGGCTGTTTTCTGCTTTCCTGGAGATGGAAGCCCGATGTTTTCTGGAAAGAGTATAAGTTTTCTTATTTTGTCGGCCATTTTGGCTATAGTGATTTGAACTGCGCGCCACTGAGGGTGACGTGGGAAGCGAGTCGAGCATACCTATTAAATATAAGTACTTTGCACACCGTCGAACTTATTAAACTTCGAATTCGTTCATGCAGTCGAGGCGCACGAGGCGTGTGGCGTCGCGTCGCGTCACTACAACCTAAAAAGCGTTGCCATATGGGACTCTAGGCTGAATATAGTGGGATAGGACAGGCCGAGATCTATTAATATCACTAATATCAGGTCAGTCTATTAAGCGGGCGGTCCATAACAACGTCTCCCCGATACACGTGTGCGGGTGTGCCTTCACCACAGTTGCGTACCGGGCCCTCAATTAGGGCCTCCTGCTTACATCTGATCCGTTTATTTGACAACATGTAACATTTGAAAGAATAAAGATGGAGATGGACTATGGAGGAGAAAAAAAATGAGTACAATCTTAAAATAAAAAGAGCATGTTTATTGCTCCGTTAGGTGTAGTAAATTGGTCATGCATTTTCCGTAGTATTTAATGAATATTAATGAAAAAAGGCCAGAAAAAGAAAATAAGTTTTTCTTTCGTGGGAAAGAAACGGAATTTTAAAGCTAAAACATCATAAAAAACATCTAGAGAGCACGCAAGTTGCCAAAAATTTCACGGGAGGACCCCCTACCTCCTCCTCTGGGGGAGAGAGAGGGGTCCTCATAGACTCTTCAATTTATTGCTTAAAAATGTAAGGGGCCCCCGACTGAATGTTCGCGGGGGGGGGGATGGCACATTTTCCGGTACACCACTGCTTCACCACAACCGCTGTTGATTCCACTTTCCACCGAGTGTGAATCAGAGACAAATAAAGACCCAGCACACCGCATTCTTCTCGTGTAAGAAAAAAGAAGCAAGTTTAGGCGCTCATTTAGGTATGTTCGAGAGACACCGGCTAAGGCTGCAACGATAGACATTGCCTACGGATGAGTGGTGAGCTCAACAAAGCTGTGATTGGTCCGCGGTCTCTGAAACGGAAACAGGTGTTGCTTGGCGAATGCGAACTAGGTACGCGCTCATCAGTCAATCAGTCAACAGTAAACCGTGGTTGGCTGTTGTTTCGATGAGTTCCGACCGAAATTGAGCTGAAAAAAGTGGACACTTGTCGCAAGCTTTGTGCTGGGTCGTATAATATATTCGTAACTCCGCCATATTCGCTCTTACAATGGGGCTCTTGCAAACTTTTGCTATAGGGGATTGAAGAGTTGATTCTTGCATAAAAACGTGTAAAAATGCGACGACGCGAGTACAGGTATCATGGGAGATTCCTATCTAAACCGAGACATATCTCTGTGTTTCCGTAGAGAAAGTGACAGATTAGACAGGAGTCTCCCATGATACAAGCGTTGAAGCGCCATTACGATCTTGCCGTTAAAGCAGTTTTGTGAGTTTATTATTGAATTTTAGACTTTTCCGGTGTGATTTTCGTGATTTTCGCTGGTCATTACATCAGTTTAGACAGTTTAATTGGTTGGAGCAAAAGTTTGCAAGAGCCCCATTCCTTCAGCCCTTCACTGCATGGGGTTCCACCGGTGGAACAAATTCTTCAAACGCTCATATAAAATACAGGTTTTGAGATATGCCTTCGGCGCATGGTGTGTCAACGCGGGAGAAGGTATGTTTTGAGCTCACACAAAAAAAAAAAATTGGCTGAAAGAAAACATCATGCAGTGAAGGGTTCGTGATCGAAATCATGTCAGGGGGAAAATTTGCCCCCGATTCCAAACTGACCACATTTTGATTATTTTCATAAAGTTTCCGGCATTGGCTTTTTGAAAAATCCAATTAAAGTTAAAAAAAAAAAAAAAAAAAAAAAAAAAAAAAATGAAAATTTAAAAAAAAAATAAATCAAAAAATTCCCGCCATTTCTTATGGTGTTATATCACTTGTAAAAAACGATAAAAAATAGAAAAAAGAGATTTTGACCGAAAAACCGTCAAATTATTTTTTTCACTATTTTTCCCATGTATTTGACCACCTAATACATTGAAAAATCCACATTTGCTTGAGGAAAAAAAAAATCATGCAGTGAAGGGTTAGTTCTGCATATTACAGTAAGAATAAAAATTCGCACGATCGTTAGAAAATGGCAAAACCTAGAGCTTTTACAAGCGGCCGAACGCGGCTGTGAATCAAACCTGGCAACTGCGCGTTCTTTACATTCATTCACTTATTTTTCCATTTTACGAAAATTAATCCTTGCGATGGTCGTGCACGATTCTTGGTCATGCTTTGTGCGTTGCGACTTACAGGAGAGTGAGAAGTAAAGTGTAAGCACACCTCGCACCTCGTAACCTTTCTTCCTTCGTAATAATTCTAGGTTTTCGATCAATCACCTTGAGTTCATTTTATGATTTATTACTGATTATTGATAATACCGATTCCTTCCTCGCAGAGCAAGATGGACAGGAGACCGGAACAGCGGACGCCGGATCCATAGCTATATATACGTATTAAAATTGTTATTTATTGCTCTCCGCTAGGTACCTACTTTAAAAGTAAAGCTCATCCTCGTTACAATATGCGCACAGAAGGACGTAGGTATCCAAAAAAGAATCAGAAGGGAGCACAACCGATACCTATTTTTACCAATTTTTTCCCGCTTTATGAGCTTATTTTAGATGAATGTTGACATATTTCATCGAGTCCACAACAACCGGTCTCTCGCACTCGTATTCGGTTACGGGAACAACTCGGGAAACGGACCGAACCGCCATAAGACGCTATGAGTGCGAGAGAGAGACCTTCTTCGTGAAACGGTCTCTCTCTTGCACCCGTATTCGCTTACTGGAATAACTTGGGAAACATACCGAACCGCCATAGGACGCTATGAGTGCGAGAGAGAGACCTTTTTCGTGAAACCGTCTCTCTCCCCCACTCGTCTTCGCTTACGGGAACAACTTGGGAAACGGACCGAACCGCCATAAGACGCTATGAGTGCGAGTGAGAGACCTTTTTCGTGAAACGGTCTCTGTCTCGCACTCGTATTCGCTTACGGGAACAACTTGGGAAACGGACCGAACCGCCATAAGACGCTATGAGTGCGAGTGAGAGACCTTTTTCGTGAAACGGTCTCTGTCTCGCACTCGTATTCACTTACGGGAACAACTTGGGAACGGACCGAACCGCCATAAGACGCTTTGAGTGCGAGAGAGAGACCTCTTTCGTGAAACGGTCTCTCTCTCTCGCACTCGTATTCGCTTACGAGAACAACTTGGGAACGGACCGAACCGCCAAATGACGCTATGGGTGCGAGAGAGAGACCTTTTTCCCAGGTCGGACTGGCTCTCTAAATGTTGGGCCGCTCGGTCAATTTGGGGGCCCTCCCTCCATTTTTGGGCCCCCCTCAGACCATTTTTTAAAATTAACTAAAACGAAACAGTTTTTTTACGCTATTTTTCAACTGATAATTCAAATTCTCTGTTTCTTATTTTTAGTTGTTACGTATACTTATTAAAGGATCCAGATCGCAGTGGGCTTCTCTTGGTCCTTTTAAAACCCACCTAAATATCAGAAGAGCATATGCTCGGCTGTGGCTTCTAGTCCAGGATAAAGTAACTTATTATCTTCGGTGGTGGAGTTAGTATTCATTCTTGGGGGGGTGGGGGGGGGGGGGGGGGGGGGTTGGGGTGACACCATTTGTTTTCACGTGTCTCACTTACCGAGGGGTCTGGGGGGTATGGAATACCCCCCAGGTGTTGACGGGGGTCCGGGGGCCCTCCCCCGGAAAATGTTGAAAATTTTACGTCCTAAAAACCCATTTTAATGAGTTTTTTAGGGTTTCATTTGTGAGAGAACCGAGTAAATATTTCTGAGATAGATGTAACATTTTAGCAAGTTTGATTTTGAAAAGAAGGAAAAGAGCAAAACTTGTTTTTAAAAAATACATAACTAAGACATAACTAGAGGCCGGTGGCCGCTTCGCGGCCAAGCGTTCCGTTTCGCGTCTTGCGCGTGATTTTGTTTATTCGAGCTAAGACTTTGACTTGATATCCACTCCCTAACTCCGTTTGCTATTCGCCCATCTAATCCTGCTCCAAAGGACGAAATCTAAAAACTTACTCTATTATTCCTGCAATACTAAAGTGGTATTTTCTCATGTACACCAAATGTTTAGAAAACAGGAGTCATCATTTGGAAGGGGCATAAATAGCATAACCCCCCGTCCCCCCACCCCCTTGCATGAAACTTAACCATTTTAGGGGTGGTCGTTCTCAAGAGGGCCCGATTCAAACCCGTCAATTTTTTGGCGCTCAGGAGCCGCCGAAACCCTTAGAATCGGCGCTTTGGATGCACCGTATTAGCGCATGTGGATTATACGATTTAGAACAGTACAGAGAAAAGAAGGAAGGAGAGAAAGAGATAGCGAGAGTGAAAAACCATGCTTTCACAATAAATGAGAAGTTCGGGGTAAGCAAACAAATACGCATGACCGAGATCGCACACCTACGATAACCTTTCGTTGAACTGACATGACAATAAGACATTGCGTTTTAGTAGGTAAATCAAAATCTGTATAAAATGGAAAAGAAACTTGCGCGGGAAAAGTATGCCTTTTTCAACAGCCCTTTATTAACGACAATAATTGTTAAAATAGGTTGGCTCGGAAATTCAAGCAAACTTCATTTAACATTTTAATTTTTTAAGCTTTTTGGACGTGAGGTCATTTACAACCCCTATTATTTGGGGTCATTCTTTCAGCGCTTTTTGACAATTGATGCTCAATGCTCAAAAGATGTCTCTCTCCATAAGTTTTTTTTTTAAATTAGAGTGAGATAGCAGTACATGCGGGGTTACGTGAGACCAAGAGAGACAGTTTGTCTTTCTTTGGCACGCTCATCACCAGTCAGCACTAAATCAGTCTATTTCGAAAAAGAAAAAAAAAAACGCCTTCATTTAATTTGACACACTTTGACTCCACAGATTAAAAAATAACAGGTGTATACAATCAAATGAATCGTTAAAAACCACAAAAATACCCAAGAAATCTAACGATTTTTTTTTTTTTTTTTTTTTTTTTTTTTTTTTTTTTTGTAAATTTGAAAAAACAGACCTTATAAAACATCAAACCTCACCGAGATGCGAACTAATACGAACAGCTCAAATCGCCAACTTTGAAGAGATGTGTAACAATATTCTGGGTCCGTTGGACCCGTTTGTAGTATTCTTAGATAAATCACTTAAACATTCAAAGTAAACAACACATTTTCAACAGAAACGAATTATTTTCATTACTCAGTATATTCGAGAGCATTTATTGATAAGAGAAGAATAACCATCGTCCACTCATCATCACTAATAGTTTGGTTTCTTTAAAATTCTCGAAACCTAGCCCCAATTCGCTGGGTTACAATCGAGATAGCAATTCAACGCACCGATCTCAACAAAGTCACTCTAGTTGATTGTACTATTCTATAAATCTGCGTTTAATACATATATATGATAAGTCGAAGTTCTACTTCGCGAAGTTATACAGCAACCTCGTCGAGCCATCAATCAATGACTGTACAGTGCTACCAGATTTGACATAAAATATACACATTTTACATTAGTTTCAAGTGCCTGAATATTTTTACACACATCTAGCTAGCAGCACTGTGACTGTCCCATTGTTTACATCTACGTAAAATCATGTGATATAAAAGTCTAAGCTATACATCGATATCATACGAAGTGACTTCATTGGAGTCGCTATTAAAATGCTTCTATACCCGAATGTGTCCTTCCCAACGACCTCTATATTAGACCGGCGAATGCCGGCGAACGAATACGAACCAGCGTTACCCGCAGAAAGAAAGTTAGGTTAGAGAGGTGCTTGGCCGGATAGGAGCACCTCTGTTTACACGTTTTTTATGAAGATGTTCTCTTCCCGTTTTTCGCTTCTAAAACTCCTAATTTTTACACGGATTTTGCTTTTCTTGGTCTTAATAGAAGGAGGATAGCTTGGGCTTTGACCTCCGCCCTACCGGGTCCGGTAACGTTTTTTCGAAAATATATGGAAAATATAAGTCGTTGAAGTGGACACCCGTTGGTATGCTCTGAAGACCTTGCAAATCACGTTCGCCTGTTTACGACGATTCAATCTGTCTACAAATCGGCTTTTAGTCATTTTTTGAGTCTACTCCTTCACTCTCAGTCCTTTTAGTGCTAGATTCTTCAAAATCCGTAAAGTTTTAGTGGCTAGGAGGTAATTTTTCTATAAGTACTGGTAGTGTGTACCAGTAACCCTCCTGTGTTAGAGTTCGTAGTTACTTAACTTGAGTTCGTAATTTCTGTACATTTCCCTTCTGGATGATTTTTCATTCCTAATATTGTTATCGATACCCGCCCGCCGTTAACTCAGGATGTCGGATCGAGCCGACCACTGAAAGGGTTCTGGTTAGTCATCAACAATTTTGTGAAGTACTCATCATGTCAGGAGTGATTCCCTCTTATTCCTTTGTTTAGTCGCAGCATAATTCAGCCTTGAATCAGGATTCATCGTAAAATTCCTCTCTTTGAACCATCCGTGGTTTTTGCGCATTCTTCGGAATCTTAAAAGTGAGCTTGGAGGTGGAGGCTGAGAGAATGGCCTATAAGATTTGGGTCAAGATTTCTACGAACAGCATCTAGAGGCTAATTCAGTGAAGTTCATGAAGTCGTATCGGAAAGTATTAGATGGCAGTTATATGAGGGGCCCTGTTTCTTCATCACACATTATAGCATTTTTAGCTGCTGAGACTCGGAATGCTGTGAACCGCAGTCGCTTACGGGAACACTTTGGGAAACGGACACAACCGCCATAAGCCGCAATGAGTGCGAGAGAGAAACCTTGAAACGCGAAAGGTCTCTCTCTCTTGCACTGGCAGTCTCTTACGGGAACAATTTGGGAAACTGACCGAACCGCCATAGACGCAATGAGTGCGAGTGAGAGACCTCAAAACGGCGAGAGGTCTCTCTCTCGCACTCGCATTCGCTTACGGGAATGATTTGTAAACGGACCGAACCGCCATAAGACGCAATGAGTGCGAGAGAGAAACGCGAGAGGTCTCTCTCTCGCACTCGCAGTCGCTTACGGGAAGAATTTGCGAAAAGGACGGAACCGCCAAAGGAAGCAATGAGTGCGAGTGAGAAACCGTAAAACGCGTGAGGTCTCTGTCTCGCACTCGCAGATGCTTACGGACACACATTGGGAAACGGACCGAACCGCCATAAGACGCAATGAGTGCGAGAGAGAAACCTTGAAACGCGAGAGGTCTCTCTCTCGCACTCGCAGTCGCTTACGGGAATGATTTGGGAAACGGACCGAACCGCCATAAGTCGCAATGAGTGCGAGAGAGAAACCTTGAAACGCGAGAGGTCTCTCTCTCGCACTCGCAGTCGCTTACGGGAAGAATTTGGGAATGGACGGAACCGCAAAGGACGCAATGAGTGCGAGTGAGAAACCGTAAACGCGAGAGGTCTCTCTCTCTCGCACGGTCGCAGATGGTTACGGAACACTTTGGGAAACGGACCGACCGCCATAAGACGCAATGAGTGGCGAGAGAGAAACCTTGAAAACGCGAGAGGTCTCTCTCTCGCACTCGCAGCCGCTTACGGAACAATTTGGAAACGGACCGAACCGCCATAAGACGCAATGAGTGCGAGGAGAAACCTTGAAACGCGAAAGGTCTCTTTCTCGCACTCCCAGTCGCTTACGGAACACTTTGGGAAACGGATCGAACCGCCCTAAGACGCAATGAGTGCGAGAGAGAAACCTTGAAACGCGAAAGGTCTCTCTCTCTTGCACTGGCAGTCTCTTACGGGAACAATTTGGGAAACTGACCGAACCGCCATAAGACGCAATGAGTGCGAGTGAGAGACCTCAAAACGCGAGAGGTCTCTCTCTCGCACTCGCAGTCGCTTACGGAATGATTTGGGAAACGACCGAACCGCCATAAGACGCAATGAGTGCGAGAGAGAAACGCGAGAGGTCTCTCTCTCGCACTCGCAGTCGCTTACGGAAGAATTAGAAATGGACGGAACCGCCAAAGATCAATGAGTGCGAGTGAGAAACCGTAAAACGCGAGAGTTCTCTCTCTCTCGCACTCGCAGATGTTACGGGAACACTTTGGGAAACGAACCGAATCGCAATAAGACGCAATGAGTGCGAGAGAGAAACCTTGAAACGCGAAGAGTCTCTCTCTCTCGCACTCGCAGTCGCTTACGGGAATACATTGGGAAACGGACCGAACCGCCATCAGACCAATGAGTGCGAGAGAAAACCTTGAAACGCGAAAGGTCTCTCTCTCTTGCACTGGCAGTCTCTTACGGGAACAATTTGGGAAACTGACCGAACCGCCATAAGACGCAATGAGTGCGAGTGAGAGACCTCAAAACGCGAGAGGTCTCTCTTTCGCACTCGCAGTTGCTTACGGGAATAATTTGGGAAACGAACCGAATCGCAATAAGAACGCAATGAGTGCGAGAGAGAAACCTTGAAACGCGAGAGTCTCTCTCTCTCGCACTCGCAGTCGCTTACGGGAATACATTGGGAACGGACCGAACCGCCATCAGACGCAATGATTGCGAGAGAGAAACCTTGAAACGCGAAAGGTCTCTCTCTCTTGCACTGGCAGTCTCTTACGGGAACAATTGGGAAACTGACCGAACCGCCATAAGACGCAATGAGTTGCCGAGTGAGAGACCTCAAACGCGAGAGGTCTCTCTCTCGCACTCGCAGTCGCTTACGGGAATGATTTGGGAAACGGACCGAACCGCATAAGACGCAATGAGTGCGAGAGAGAAACGCGAGAGGTCTCTCTCTCGCACCTCGCAGTCGCTTACGGGAGGGATTAGGGAAATGGACGGAACCGCCAAAGGACGCAATGATGCGAGTGAGAAACCGTAACGCGAGAGTTCTCTCCTCCTCGCACTCGCAGATGGTTACGGGAACACTTTGGGAAACGGACCCGAACCGCCATAAGACGCAATGTTGCGAGAGAGAAACCTTGAAACGCGAGAGGTCTCTCTCTCGCACTCGCAGCCGCTTACGGGAATATTTGGAACGGACCGAACCGCCATAGACCAATGAGTGCGAGAGAGAAACCTTGAAACGCGAAAGGTCTCTTTCTCGCACTCGCAGTCGCTTACGGGAACACTTTGGGAAACGGACCGAACCGCCCAAGACGCAATGAGTGCGAGAGAGAACCTTAAAACGCAAGAGTTCTCCTCTTCGCACTCGCATTGCTTACGGGAATAATTTGGGAAACGAACCGAATCGCAATAAGACGCAATGAGCGAGAGAGAACCTTGAAACGCGAAGAGTCTCTCTCTCTCGCACTCGCAGTCGCTTACGGGAATACATTGGGAAACGGACCGAACCGCCATAAGACGCAATGAGTGCGAGAGAGAAACCTTGGAACGCGAGAGGTCTCTCTCTCGCAGTCGCAGTCGCTTACAGGAACACTTTGGAAACGGACCGAACCACCATAACACGCAATGATGCGAGAGAGAAACCTTGAAACGCGAGAGGTCTCTCTCTCGCACTCGCAGTCGCCATACGGGAATCATTTGGAACGGACCAAACCGCCATAAGACGCAATGAGTGCGAGAGAGAAACCTTGAACGGGAGAGGTCTCCTCTCTCGCACTCGCAGTCGCTTACGGGAACACTTGGGAAACGACCGAACACCATAAGACGCAATGAGTGCGAGAGAGAAACCTTGAAACGCGAGAGGTCTCTCTCTCGCACTCGCAGTCGCTTACGGGAATGATTTGGGAAACGGACCGAACCGCCATAAGACGCATGAGTGCGAGAGAGAACCTTGAAACGGGAGAGGTCTCTCTCTCGCACTCGCAGTCGCTTACGGGAACACTTTGGGAAACGGACCGAACCGCCATAAGACGCAATGAGTGCGAGAGAGAAACCTTAAACCGCAAGAGGTCTCTCTTTTGCACTCGCAGTTGCTTACGGGAATAATTTGGGAAACGAACCGAATCGCCATAATACGCAATGAGTGCGACACAGAAACCTTGAAACGCGGGAGGTCTCTCTCTCGCACTCGCAGTCGCTTACGGGAATATATTGGGAAACGGACCGAACCGCCATAAGACGCAATGAGTGCGAGAGAGAAACCTTGAAACGCGAGAGGTCTTTCTCTCGCACTCGCAGTCGCTTACAGGAACACTTTAGAAACGGACCGAACCACCATAACGCTATGATTCGAGAGAGAAACCTTAAACGCGAGAGGTCTCTCTCTCGCATACTCGCAGTCCCTTACAGCAACACTTTGGGAAACGGACCGAACCGCCATAAGCCGCAATGAGTGCGAAGGGGAAACCTTGAAACGCGAAGAGTCTCTCTCTCGCACTCGCGGTCGCTTACGAGAAAAATTTGGGAAACTGACCGAACCGCCATAAGACGCAATGAGTGCGAGTGAGAGACCTCCAAACGCGAGAGGTCGCTCTCTCGCACTCGCAGTCGCTTACGGGAATGATTTGGGAAACGGACCGAACCGCCATAAGACGCAATGAGTGCGAGAGAGAAACCTTAAAACGCAAGCGGGAATATTTGGGAAACGAACCGAATCGCCATAATACTCAATGAGTGCGAGACAGAAACCTTGAACGCGAGAGGCTCTCTCCAAGGTTTCTCTCTTGCACTCTGCGTCTTATGGCGGTTCGGTCCGTTTCCAAATGATTCCCGTACCGACTGCGAGTGCGAGAGAGACCTCTCGCGTTTCAAGGCTCTCTCTCACACTCATTGCGTCTTATGGCGGTTCGGTCCGTTTCACAAATTTTTCGCGTAAGCGACCGCGAGTGCGAGAGAGAGACTCTTCGCGTTTTAAGGTTTCCCCTTCGCACTCATTGCGGCTTATGGCGGTTCGGTCCGTTTCCCAAAGTGTTCCCGTAAGCGACTGCGAGTGCGAGAGAGAGACCTCTCGCGTTTCAAGGTTTCTCTCTCGCACTCATTGCGTCTTATGGCGGTTCGGTCCGTTTCCCAATATATTCCCGTAAGCGACTGCGAGTGCGAGAGAGAGACCTCTCGCGTTTCAAGGTTTCTCTCTCGCACTCATTGCGTCTTATGGTGGTTCGGTCCGTTTCTCAAAGTGTTCCCGTAAGCAACTGCGAGTGCGAGAGTGCGACCTCTCGCGTTTTAAGGTTTCTCACTCGCACTCATTGCGTCTTACGGCGGTTCGGTCAGTTTCCCAAATTGTTCCCGTAAGAGACTGCCAGTGCGAGAGAGAGACCTTTCGCGTTTCAAGGTTTCTCTCTCGCACTCATTGCGTCTTATGGCGGTTCGGTCCGTTTCCCAATGTGTTCCCGTAAGCATCTGCGAGTGCGAGAGAGAGACCTCTCGCGTTTTACGGTTTCTCACTCGCACTCATTGCGTCCTTTGGCGGTTCCGTCCATTTCCCAAATTCTTCCCGTAAGCTACTGCGAGTGCGAGAGAGACCTCTCGCGTTTCTCTCTCGCACTCATCACGTCTTATGGCGGTTCGGTCCGTTTCCCAAATCATTCCCGTAAGCGACTGCGAGTGCGAGAGAGAGACCTCTCGCGTTTTACGGTTTCTCACTCGCACTCATTGCGTCCTTTGGCGGTTCCGTCCATTTCCCAAATTCTTCCCGTAAGCGACTGCGAGTGCGAGAGAGAGACCTCTCGCGTTTCTCTCTCGCACTCATTGCGTCTTATGGCGGTTCGGTCCGTTTCCCAAATCATTCCCGTAAGCGACTGCGAGTGCGAGAGAGAGACCTCTCGCGTTTTGAGGTCTCCCACTCGCACTCATTGCGGCTTATGGCGGTTCGGTCCGTTTCCCAAAGTGTTCCCGTAAGCGACTGCGGTTCACAGCAGTCCGAGTCACAGCAGCTAAAAATGCTAAAATGTGTGATGAAGAAGCAGGGCCCCTCATATAACTGCCATCTAATACTTTCCGATACGACTTCATGAACTTAACTGAATTAGCCTCTAGGTGCTGTTCGTAGAAATCTTGACCCAAATCTTATAGGCCATTCTCTCAGCCTCCCCCTCCAAGCTCACTTTTAAGATTCCGAAGAATGCGCAAAAACCACGGATGGTTCAAAGAGAGGAATTTTACGATGAATCCTGATTCAAGCTGAATTAGCTGCGACTAAACAAGGAATAGAGGGAATCACTCCTGACATGATGAGTACTTCACAAAATTGTTGATGACTAACCAGAACCCTTTCAGTGGTCGGCTCGATCCGACATCCTGAGTTAACGGCGCGGCGGGCGGGTATCGATAACAATATTAGGAATGAAAAATCATCCAGAAGGGAAATGTACAGAAATTACGAACTCAATTAAGTAACTACGAACTCTGAACTACTAACAGGAGGGTTTACTGGTCACACTACACAGTATAGAAAAATTACCTCCTCAGCCACTAAAACTTTTCGGATTTTGAAGAATCTAGCACTAAAGGACTGAGAGTGAAGGAGTAGACTCAAAAAATGACTAAAGCCGATTGTAGACAGATTGAATCGTCGTAAACAGGCGAACGTGATTTGCAAGGTCTTCAGAGCATACCAACGGGTGTGTCCACTTCAACGACTTATATTTTCCATATATTTTCGAAAAAACGTTACCGGACCCGGTAGGGCGGAGGTCAAAGCCCAGGCTATCCTCCTTCTATTAAGACCAAGAAAAGCAAAATCCGTGTAAACTTAGGAGTTTTAGAAGCGAAAAACGGAAGAGACATCTTCATAAAAATACGTGTAAACAGAGGTGCTCCTATCCGGCCAAGCACCTCTATTCCTAACCTAACTTTCCTTCTTGCGGGTTACGCTGGTTCGTATTCGTTCGCCGGTCTTATATAGAGGTCGTTGGTCCTTCCGCGCAAAAAACATATGATCACAATCGCCACGGTAACGTCAAATTGCTCGATCAATTTAAAAAAAAAAATTGACAGAGCAGCACGTTTCTCGCTCACAACGCGTACAAAATCGTATGCTCGTCCGCACGTATGCATTTAAAAAAGGATGACATATCTCGCTTCTCTCTCCCTTCCCTTGCAAAACGAACTGATTCGCATCCTTTTCCGCACTCGCACAACTTTTCCAGAGAAAAGTTTTTAGCATTTTAAAAAGGACCGGGGCCCGCAGGAAAAACTTATATTTTTCCCGTTTTTAAACCGTTGGGGGCCCCATTCTGACCCGACCGGGGCCCCGTTTTTCACACCGATTGGGGCCCCGATTTAATCCATTCGAAAGCTCCTTTTTTAAAACGTTCGGGGCCCCCAGATTTTCCAATGTCGGTCCGCATCTTTGACTAGAGTGGACTTGGCCAGTCTTGATGTATTTTCAATCCTTATATTAAGCAATCTTATAATAGCTTACAATGGTTTTCCTTTAGAGTAATCTATTTACTGTCTTCTTTGATACATTATTCTTTTTTTCATTCCTAAATTTTTCCATTTTATCCATTCGTGGGCCCCCTTGGGCCTCAAGAAGCGAAACTTTTGGCCGGATCGCGGCCTAGCGGCCCTGGCCAGTCCCGACCCGGCTTTTTCCTGAACGGTCTCTCTCTCTCCGCACTCGTATTCGCTTACGGAACAACTCGGGAAACGACCGAACTGCCCATAAGCCTGTGAGTGCGAGAGAGAGAGCTTTTTCGTGAAGGGTCTCTTGTAAACAATTTCTCTCGCGTGCCTTCTTCCTCTTTAATGCGCCCTTTGCATATGGATGTCCCAAAGTCCCTTCCCTCCCCTTCTATTTTTTTCCATCTCTTATGATACCTGCGGAGCTCTCGCGATACAATCTTGCCGTCACAGTTGCTATCTGATTTTATTACAGAATTTTAGACTTTTTTAGTGTGTTTTCGTGATTTTTGCTGGATTTTGCATCAGATTGAACTATTCATTTGCTTATGCCAAACTTTGCAAGAGCCCCATTGGACACAGCCAGTTTCAAAGCGTAGATGCCGTTTTGCGTACTAGCGGGGACAAGATACCTGGCCAGGGTATGCAACACTCAATACACCTAGTACACGTGTTGAATGGGATGCTGTGTATTGCTTATTGCATACCCTGGCTTGGTATCTTTGTCTCCGCTAGTACATTAATAAACTTTTCGTGTTTAACGATGATTACCGGCTAACAACAAGTTTACATACTACATAGTTAAGTTCAGTTTACGACTGTGATCCGCGAAAATACTCGAATCTATAATCATACCGAATTCTAGATAGTTTTCTTATATCGTCATCATATACCGCCGATTCTACCGATTGGGAAAATGTTATACATCCAAGTGTTTTCGCGCATTACAGTCAAACACTGAACTGAACTGAGTAATCTTTCCGTCAATCGATGGGATCAACGGTAAGTAAAAAAATGTTATTAAATAGACACTAAAAGGTGGCTCTCATCTTTCCTCACTAATCACGCGTTTACCACTCACCCCGTCATCTGTCAATGCTCGCGTGTCGCGTCGCGTGCCAGTCAAGCGACTAAGCGAGTAAACAATATGTAGCTATTGTTGCTGTCACAGAATTTGAAGGCACTTTATTGTCCTTATCCAGTGTCCCAACGCGACATACCTCCGCCACGAGCCGGTGAAAACTTTGCGGTTCCGCTAGATGCATTCCAAACATACGAAGGCACTTTACTCACCAAAATCGTTTCATCAATATAGTTGTTAATAATTAATCAATGCTTATTGTTGCATGTGTTACAATTTTAGAAACGGACTATCGATTCACAGTGGGCCCATGGGCAGCAAGCTGCTTGAAATTATTGTTCAAATACTTTCAGGACATATTTAAGACTCTTCAATGACATTTTTCAGCTGAAATAAAATTTTATGAAGGTATTGAAAGAGCATCAACCTTGCCTAGAGAGCATTCCAAAGATATAGATAAGGAAAAGTACCAAATGAATGTGAGCATGACTAAAAAAAATAGGCTCAAAGGCTCAGATGTAATCACAGGTGAAATAATATTCTGAAAAGTAGAAAAATAAGCAAGGAAATATCATCAAAAAAGCTGGTATACAGATTGTTTCTCTGGTATACAGAAGATATCCCAACTATTTTCAAGAGATATTGTGACTTTTTTTTTTTTTTTTTTTTTCTTTCAGAATATTATGTCATCTGTATTCAC